>CM057226.1:48622243-49272243 GCA_029891385.1 Erythroxylum novogranatense | reverse complement strand
GACTATGAACAAAATGCGCTAAAGGGATTGCCTTTAGGGCACTACTCTAACAATCTCCCACTGACCTAAAGCCAATCGCCTTGGTATCTAATACCATAAGCGAGTACATGAGAATCAAAATTCTTCGTGGCAATGGCTTTGTCAGCGGATCGACAATATTACGCTCTGTGGAATTCTCTATCGGGACATCACCCCGAGCAATGATCTCCGAATCAAATGGTATTGGCGAATGCGTGTTTGGACCGTTGATGAGACCTTGGCTCCTTTGCTGCAAGAATAGCCCAAATGTTGTCACAATACAACTGTATGGGTCCATCACATTAGGAACCACACCAAGTTCGAAATGAACTTCTTGATCCAAACCTTCCTTTCTTTGCGTCGATGCGGCAATGTACTCTGCCTCGATCGTTGAATCGTGAGCCGTCTCTGTTTGGAACTCTTCCAACCGATCGCTCCGCCGTTTAGTGTGAAAACATAACCTGATTGGGACTGGAGTCGTCCTTATCGATTGAAATGGCATCTGATGCCGCTCACTTGAGACTTCCATCTCCATATATCAAGAAAACATCCTTAGTTTTTCGCAAGTACTTTAGGATATTCTTGATACCACCAAAGTGACCCTCACCGGATCCGATTGGTATCGCCGTAACACTTAGAGCATATGATACATCGGGTCTCGTACATAACATTACGACATGATAGATCCTACTGCGGATGCATACGGGATCATATTCATGCGCATCCTCTCATCTGTGTCTTAGGACACATGGACTTGAGAGTGTTATCCATGAACAATGGGAAGAAACCCTCTCTTGGATTGCTCCATGCTAAACCTCTTTAGCACCTTGTCTATGTACGTTGACTGTGAAAGACCAAGCTGTTAGAGTAGTGCCCTAAAGGCAATCCCCTTTAGCGCTTTTTGTTCATAGTCATGTACAGACTTTATGAATAAATAAAGAAAGGCATGTTTCATTTATTTGATGTTCTTTATGAATTGATATTGATCTTTAATCAAATTAATGAAGTCCATGATATATGACATAGCATGAAGGAAATTATGATGTGATCATAATCCTGAGATTCCTATCATGTGCAATTATGTCAGTATCTAAATTTTTCCTAGTCATAGGATTAATGAGACTGGACATCATTAATCCGGACAGACTAGCATATGTCATACTCCTTGATTGGATCAAGCAGTGGATCTCAAAAACTGTAAATATGAGATATTTAGAGTTGACATATGGATGCTTACTAGTGGTAGTAAGTTCATTGGATGACCTGCCATGAGATCATCACATGGATTTAATGTCAGTGATAATCTCATCATAGCAATGGTGCAGTATCCTTGACTTGAGGTACTCGAGGATATCTTGAATCTTGATCACGCACTTTGACTCCATTCCTTGTGGCCTTCGGAGGTTACTCATAGGATGGTGCTTGGAGTGCAGTTTGAGGTATTGAAGGTAATTGAGTAGCCAATAAAGGATTCATCACTTACGTGAAAAGAAGAGATACCTGACCTCTTCGTCGGGATCATTACTTTAAGTCTCGGCGAGCATGACTATGTCATGAAGAGTGTCTTCATGGACATATAAAGTAATGAGTCCTCGACGAGGCGATTTCACTTGGGCTAGACTTTGTCTAGTAAGAGTTGACATATTAGCCATACTCATAACCAAGTGGGGTATAGGATGATGAAAGGATGAATTGCACGGTAATTGTCTATGGAAGGGTTCGTGATGAATTCATCAAACCAATTACTTTCCGGTCAATTGGGGGTCATGATGTGTTGCTAGATACCGCTCATAACTTGCTCAGATTAATTGTTAATCTAAGTGGCCAACATAACCGGGAACCTAAAGGGTCACATGCATAAGAGTGTTTCAGAGAATCTGTAAAATAGTAATTGGACAAAGATCCAATTATGTAGAGCATTAGGATTAAATGGATCCCAATGGGATTGAGATATGTCCCGATGAGATCGCGACATCAATATTGCTAAGAAAGGTTTCCGGAGCTATTTCAGCATCGGGGCCCGGTAGGCCGGTAGGACCGACCCCAGTTGGACTGGACCTTAGCATTTATATTCTAATTAATTAATTAAGTAAATTAATTAATTAATTATTATATATATAAGCCATGTGGGACGTTGGAATGAGGAAAGGAGAGGATAAAACTTTGAAAAGTCAAAGTTTATTACTTTATTCATTAAATAAACTAATGGATATAAAGCCTCCATTTGTCTAGCTTATGGATTGATTTTAAGTGTTAAAATCAACATAAGAAAACTTATGGAAGATGATGGTCGTGGGTTTTGGCAAGGAGAGGAAGAGCAAAGTTTTCTTAAGGGTTAAGGAAAAGCTTTGAAAGAGTTTCATTTTCTTCTTCTTCCAAAGGCATCATCGATTCTTCTCTTCTCAAGGCAAGGGTTCAACGTGAATCTCAAGCTCTCCAGATGTAGGTAGGCTCTAGCAGACTTTATTACATTAGCTATTCCGGGTCAAAAGGATTTGACTTCGGTTAGGTTTCTGATCTCTGCGTGGATACCTTTAGAGATAGTCTTTATTGGCTATTCAGGTTTGATTTTCATACCGACACCTGGATCTGGGTTTGGGAAGGTCCAGGAATAAATTTTTTGTTTACTGCTTGGAACATGTGATGTTCCTCCGGGATTTTCTCGATGGTATCGAGCGTCGATGTCGTGTATGAAGCTTTAACTGAAGCTAGATCATAAACCCTAATTGCTTGTGATGTTGTAGCATGCATTCTGTTCAGAATTTATCGATTTGATTTGATATAGTTTTGCTAATTATTTCCTAAGGTTCTGAGATCTTGTTTTGTGAAGCGATTCTGGAGCAGAAGTAGGATAAAATCGAGAATAAATTCTAGAAAACTCTTTTTCTGGATTTTCCTTCACCTACATGTCTCTAAGATGTTGGTGAATGTCTATGAGCATGAAAATTGGATTTCAAGGTGATTGGATATTTATTCACGAATTTATTCTATGCTGTTGGGAATTGCTGTGCTGATGAACACAGATTTTGAATCGGATTTGTTATTTTGGTTGACTGAGTTTTTGATGGTCTAAAATCCTGAAAAAATTCAGGTAGCATGTTATGAACATTTAGTAACCTATATAATTTTCTCATGAGTTATTGAAATTGTTTCATTGATCATTTCAAGCAATGTACAGAACTGGACAGTTTTGGTGAAAATTGTTGGGACTGTTTTGCTTGGCTTGATTGAGTTTTATTTTTCAATTCCAATGCCTTGCAGCATTTTTAATGTGATTAAAAATGTGTTATCTTGATGTAGTATGATTGCCAAATTTAATTGCTTGAATTTGCTTTTCCAAGAATTTTTGAATGCCGAATTGGTCACATTTGTGTCTCGTTAGTATATTTCATTTTCTTGCTTGTTTTGGCCGTCACAATTTTTGTGACAAGTGCCGGAGTAGTTTTGAGAGTGTATACACTAGCTTGAGATGCTTAGGGTGAGAATTTGGGTGTTCCTAAATTATTTGGATATTTATGAGTTTTGACTCATTTCAAGCTTTTCATATAGTTTAACTATATAAGGCATTCATGGATCAATGAAGTGTTCATTGATACATCAATTTACAGATATTACCCTAAGTAGGATGGTATTGAGAATTGGAATTGCATGGATTGAGGAATTAGCCGATTAGAGATTTTAGCATTCTGCTTTGGATAAGGCGACTTGTGCATGGCATAAGTCGACTTGTTCAAATTTTAGTATAAAGCGACTTGTACATGGGCGAGGTGCCATAAGGCGACTTGTTTCATACAAGTCGACTTGTGTGTGAAGCGAAGCATAAGGTGACTTGCATTCGATGAAAGTCGACTTGTGACATGCTCGAGTTGGATGATGGATGATTATAAGGATTGATTCAATTTGATTGATGAAACCTAAATCATGCCATATAGTCCTAGTGACTATGATCCTTGACTGGAGTCTAGAATTTCTAAATCCTCCTCGGTATATGAAAACTAACGCCTTCCATTATATATGGTAAGAACCGAGTTCTTATAGGGATGGGTTGTTAGGTAAACCCAAGCTCACTCTATCTGAGATATGTTGAACCATGAAAATATGATTTTCGATTAATGGGTTGGTTTTCACTTTGGAGCGTTGGTTTGTTGAGTAAACTCAAGGTCAGCGTGGATGAGGCGAAATTGGGTAGCATACATCGGATGTATGCGCATCAAAGAGTTGATACCCGATGTAAGTGCATACATCAACAAGTTGATAGCTGATTGATAGTTGTGTCTAAGATGTAATTGGTATATTTGATACCTCCGAGACATAAGGTGGCTTGTTGGGTAAACCCAAGGTCATTCTCAATGTCGGTTATCGATGATGCAATTGGTATGTTCGATACCTACCGATTGACCTAAGTTGTGGCTTGTTGGGTAAACCCGAGGTCATTCTTAGCAATATCGGATATCAACCCACTAGGACATTATGTCACTTTGTTTCTTTGGATTAGTAATGAGGGTTATGGATTCTATGAAACTAGTGAGAGCTCTTTGCATATCATTCAAGTCCTTATGATTATGCAGCTATTCTATTCTAACATTCTTCCTCTCTATCCGTGTAGGTTGTTTGAAAATGTCGTCAAGTGTGAATCTTCGTCGTGATGGATTCCAACAAGTTAAGCTGGACCGAATTTTCTTGATGGTTAAGGAATCGAGAATAGTTCTCGAGATCCGAAGGTGCAGGATATATCCTAGATTTTCCACTTCCGGATGCACTTCTTGTCGATGCTTGATGATGATCGAAGGCATATAGTAAGCATCTAAAGGACGATGACATGGCTACTTGCATCATGCTTGCCTCGATGTCACCAGAGCTGCAGAAGCAGCATGAGTCCATGGATGCTCACACTATAGTATTTCATCTTAGGGAGCTGTTTGACGAGCAAGTCCGGCCCGAAAGGTTCGAGACCTCAAGGCTTCTCTTCACCACAAAGATGGCTCGGGGACATCTGGCATGCGAGACGCATACGAAGATGAATGGCTATATTGAGAGATTGGTCGTCTTAGGTTTTGCAATGGATCATGAGTTAAGTATAGACTTAATTGGTTGGATTGTCCGAGCGGTTATGCGCGATTAGTGTTAAACTATCGGATGAACCAAATATCCACTACAATACTGAGTGATCAATCTGCTTTCAAAACAGTTGAAGCGGACTATCAAGAGTGATAGGAAGCAATCTCGGTAGTAGCTTCTTCTTCTTGAGTTCCAAGAAGAAAAGAACCCAAAGAAGAAGAAGGCAAAGAAACCAAAGGAAGCGCCATCAAGAAGAAGACCAAAGAAGCTGCCCGAAAGGAACTTACTTCCATTGCGGTAAAGATGGCCATTGGAGGCTTAATTGCAAAGTCTATCTGGAGTCATGAAGCGAAGAAGGCATCGATGCCTCGACTACTTCAGTTTGTATGTCATTGAAGTTAATCTTATCGATCACAACATCCGGGTATTTGATCTTGGTTGTGGCTCACATATGCAATGATATGCGGGGCCTTGAGACGATGGGTAACTCATGAAGGGAGAAGTAGACCACGTGTTGGAAATGGAGCAAGAGTTCTTTGCATTAGCCGTAGGAACCTATGTTTTGTCTCTCCCTCTTGGGCTTGTCTTTGGAATTGGATGATTGTTATTTTGTACCCGTTTGACAAAGAATATATTATCATTTCTTGTCTAAATAAATTTGGATTCCATATGAATTTTAGTAGCAATGGTTGTTCTATTAATTTAATGGGCTGGTACATTAATGCAATGGTATATACATATTAGATATGTCTAATCCAATTTTAAATGTCAATGACACCAAGCGGCATAAAAGAGATAATTTAAAGTCAACTTACTTATGGCATTGTCGACTTGGCCATATAAATGAGACACGCATCGCTAAGCTCCACAAGAGTGGCAGTTTAGGGTCATTTGATTATGAATCATATGACACATGCGAATCTTGTTTATTAGGCAAGATGACTAAGTTACCCTTCAAGGAAAGGGTGAGCGAAGCGATTGGAGTATTAGACCTAATACATTCAGATGTATGCGGTCCGATGTCCATCCATGCCAGAAGTGGTTGTCGTTACTTCATTACCTTTATCGATGATTATTCACGATATGGGTACTTGTATATGATGAGATACAAATCTGAAGCGTTTGAAAGGTTTAAACAATTCAGAAATGAAGTAGAAAACCAGCTTGGTAAAAGTATCAAGGATTACGATCCGATCGTGGTGGAGAATACTTAGACCAACAGTTTCGGATTATCTCGGAGATAATGGCATTTTATCTCGATGGACTCCTCCCACACGCGCAAAGACAACGGTGTGGCTGAAAGGAGAAATCGAACCTGTTGGACATGGTACGATCAATGATGGGTTTATGAAGTTACCAAAATCGTTTTGGGGGTATGCTAGAGACAATTTGTTTACTTGCTAAGCAGAGTTCCCTCTAAGACGATTGATGTTACTCCATATCGATGTGGACTAACAGAAAACCTTATCTTTCTCATCCGAAAGTATGGGGTTGTCACGCTTACGTGAAGCGGATTCATCGAGATAAGCTTGAAGCGAAATCTGACAAGTGTTTGTTTGTAGGATATCCTAAAGAGACCATGGGATATCAATTCTACCTTGCTGAGGAACAAAAGGTGTTTGTTTCAAAACATGCTGTCTTTTTAGAGAAAGAGTTTCTTCTGCAAGAAGACAGTGGGAGCAAAGTCGAACTTGAAGAAGTTCAAGATGCTCAAACAAGCACAGATCAACTGCCTGAACCTGAAACTGTCACTCATTCAGATGAAGTAACAGTTCAACCTTCTACTACACACGAAGTTCGTAGGTCAAGTAGGATACTTACTGTTCCCGAGAGATATGGATTTCTCGTAAGTGAACAGAATGACGTATTGCTCATAGAAAATGATGAGCCTGCTACCTATGAAGAGGTTCTGAAAAGTTCAGAGTCTGAAAAATGGCTTTGTGCCATGAAAGCTGAAATAGATTCCATGTACATAAACCAAGTATGGACTTTGGTTGATGCACCTGAAGGGATAAAACCTATAGGGTGCAAATGGGTTTTCAAGAAGAAAACCGACATGGATGGTAATGTGATTACCTACAAAGAAAGGCTTGTGGCCAAAGGATTTCGTCAAAGACAAGGAGTTGACTATGACGAGATCTTCAGCCCCGTAGCAATGCTTAAATCTATTCGGATACTCCTAGCCATTGCCGCTCATTATGATTATGAAATATGGCAAATGGATGTGAAGACAGCTTTCCTTAGCGGAAATCGGCCGAGGATGTGTACATGACACAACCAGAGGGCTTCACTTCCAAATGATGGCGAAAAGGTATGCAAGCTTCGTAAATCCATCTATGGATTGAAGCAAGCATCCAGAGTTGGAACATCCGCTTTGATGAGTCAATCAAAGAGTTTGATTTCTCACAAAATCCGGATGAACACCGTGTGTACAAGAAGGTTAATGGGAATGCAATCGTTTTCCTTGTGTTGTATGTAGATGACATCTTATTACTCGGAAACGATGTCTCATTGATGCTGTCAGTTAAAATTTGGTTGTCAAGCAATTTGCGATGAAAGACCTTGGTGAAGCAACTTATATCCTTGGGATAAAGATCTATAGAGATAGATCAAAGAGGTTGCTTGGTCTTTCACAATCATCGATACATAGACAAGATGCTAAAGAGGTTTAGCATGGAACAATCCAAGAGAGGGTTTCTTCCCATTACTCATGGGATAACACTCGAAATCTATGTGTCCTAAGACACAAGATGAGAGGATTCGCATGGATCGATCTCGATGCGTCTGATGGGATCGATCATGTATGCTATGTTATGTACGAGGCCCGATGTATCGTATGCTCTGAGTGTCACGAGCAGATACCAATCGGATCCTGGTGAGGGTCACTGGGTAGCTGTCAAGAATATCCTCAAGTACTTGCGAAGGACTAAGGATGTTTTCTTGATATATGGAGATGGAAATCTCCAAGTGAGCGGGCATACGGATGCCAGTTTCCAATCTGACAAGGATGACTCCAGATCCCAGTCAGGTTATGTTTTCACGCTAAACGGCGGAGCGGTCAGTTGGAAGAGTTCCAAACAAGAGACGACTGCTGATTCGACGACCGAGGCAGAGTACATTGCTGCATCAGAGGCGGCAAAGGAAGCTGTTTGGATCGAAGTTCATTTCGAACTTGGTGTGGTTCCTAGCTGTGATGGACCCATACAGTTGTATTGTGACAACAATGGGGCTATTGCTCAGGCAAAAGAACCGAGGTCTCACCAACGATCTAAACACGTACTCCGCAGATATCATCTGATTCGAGAGATCATTGCTAGAGGTGATGTCGTGATCGAGAGGATTCCCACAGAGCAGAACATTGCTGATCCGTTGTCGAAGCCATTGTCACAGAAGAATTTTGATTCTCATGTACTCGCTTATGGTATTAGATACCAAGGCGATTGACTTTAGGTCAAGTGGGAGATTGTTAGAGTAGTGCCCTAAAGGCAATCCCCTTTAGAGTTTTTTGTTCATAGTCATGTACAGACTTTATGAATAAATAAAGAAAGGCATGTTTCATTTATTTGATGTTCTTTATGAATTGATATTGATCTTTAATCAAATTAATGAAGTCCATGATATATGACATAGCATGAAGGAAATTATGATGTGATCATAATCCTGAGATTCCTATCATGTGCAATTATGTCAGTATCTAAATTTTTCCTAGTCATAGGATTAATGAGACTGGACATCATTAATCCGGATTAGCATATGTCATACTCCTTGATTGGATCAGCGGTGGATCTCGAAGCTGTAAATATGAGATATTTAGAGTTGACATATGGATGCTTACTAGTGGTAGTAAGTTCATTGGATGATTCGCCATGAGATCATCACATGGATTTAATGTCGGTGATAATCTCATCATAGCAATGGAGCAAGTATCCTTAGACTTGAGGTACTCGAGGATATCTTGAATCTTGATCACATACTGACTCCATTCCTTGTGGCCTTCCAGAGGTTACTCATAGGATGGTGCTTGGAGTACGATTTGAGGTATTGAAGGTAATTGAGTAGCCAATAAAGGATTCATCACTTCTGTGAAAACAGAAGAGATACCCTGGCCTCTTGTCAGGATCATTACTTTAAGTTTCTGGCCAGAGCATGACTATGTCATGAAGAGTGTCTTCATGGACATATAAAGTAATGATTCCTCAGACAGGAACTGATTTCACTTGGGCTAGACTTTGTCTAGTAAGAGTTGACATATTAGCCATACTTATAACCAAGTGGGGTATAGGATGGTGAAAGGACGAATTGCACGGTAATTGTCTATGGAAGGGTTCGTGATCTGGTTCGTGATGAATTCATCAAACCAATTACTTTCCGATCAATTGGGGGTCATGATGTGTTGCTAGATACCGCTCATGACTTGCTCAGATTAATTGTTAATCTAAGTGGCCAACATAACCGGGAACCTAAAGGGTCACACGCATAAGAGTGTTTCAGAGAATCTGTAAAATAGTAATTGGACAGAGATCCAATTATGGAGAGCATTAGGATTAAATGGATCCCAATGGGATTGGGATATGTCCCGATGAGATCGCGACATCAATATTGCTAAGAAAGGTTTCCGGAGCTATTTCAGCATCGGGGTCCGGTAGGCTGGTAGGACCGACCCCAATTGGACTGGACCTTAGCATTTATATTCTAACTGGACCTTAGCATTTATATTCTAATTAATTAATTAAGTAAATTAATTAATTAATTATTATATATATAAGCCATGTAGGACGTTGGAATGAGGAAAGGAGAGGATAAAACTTTGAAAAGTCAAAGTTTATTACTTTATTCATTAAATAAACTAATGGATATAAAGCCTCCATTTGTCCTAAGCTTATGGATTGATTTTTAAGTGTTAAAAATCAACATAAGAAGGCTTATGGAAGATGATGGTCGTGGGTTTTGGCAAGGAGAGGAAGAGCAAAGTTTTCTTAAGGGTTAAGGAAAAGCTTTGAAAGAGTTTCATTTTCTTCTTCTTCCAAAGGCATCATCGATTCTTCTCTTCTCAAGGCAAGGGTTCAACGTGAATCTCAAGCTCTCCGGGATGTAGGTAGGCTCTAGCAGGCTTTATTCTCGTTTCTAGCTATTCCGGGTCAAAAGGGTTTGACTCGGTTAGGTTTTTCGATCTCTGCGTGGATACCTTTAGAGATAGTCTCTATTGGCTATTCAGGTTTGAGTTTTCATACCGACACTGGATCACAGGTTTCGAGGAAGGTCCAGGAATAAAAATTTTTGTTTCATTCTTTGGAACATGTGATGTTCCTCCCGGATTTTCCTACACAAGCAACCTCTTGATCTATCTCTATAAATCTTTATCCCAAGGATATAAGTTGCTTCTCCAAGTTCTTTCATGGCAAATTGTTTGGACAACCAAATTTTCTTGATTGCGAAGATTGAGACATCGTTTCCTAGTAACAATATGTCATCTACATATAACACAAGGAATACGATTGCAGTTCCATTAACCTTCTTGTACACGGTGTTCATCCGGATTTGTGAGAAACCAAACTCTTTGATTGTCTCATCAAAGCAGATATTCCAACTCTGGATGCTTGCTTCAATCCATAAATGGATTTACGAAGCTTGCATACCTTTTCGCCATCGCCGAAATGAAGCCCTCGGGTTGTGTCATGTACACATCCTCACCGATTTCCATTCGTGAAAGTCGTCTTCACATCCATTTGTCATATCTCATAATCATAATGGCGGTAATGGCTAGAGTATCCTAATGGATTTAAGCATTGCATCTTGGATGAAGGTCTCGTCATAGTCAATTCCTTGTCTTTGGCGAAAACCTTTAACCACAAGCCTTGCTTTATAGGTAATCGATTACCATCCATGTCGGTTTTCTTCTTGAAAACCCATTTGCACCCTATAGGTTTTATCCTTGGTGCATCAACCAAAGTCCATACTTGGTTTTCATACATGGAATCCATTTAGGACTTCATGGCACGAAGCCATTTTTAGACTCGAACTCTTCGTAACCTCTTCATAGGTGGTAGGCTCATCATCCACTATGAAAGCAATACGTCATTCTGTTCACTTACGAAATCCATATCTCTCGGGAACAGGCGTATCCTACTTGACCACTAATTTCGTGTGTAGTAGAAGGTTGAACTGTTACCTCATCTGTATGAGTTACAGTTTCGAGTTCGAGTAGTTGATCTGCGTCATCGAGCATCTTGAACTTCTTCAAGTTCAATTTTGCTCCCACCGTCCTCTTTAAAAGAAACTCTTTCTCTAAAGACAACATGCCTTGAAACAAAAACCTTTTGTTCCTCAAAGAAGGTAGAATTGATATCCCTTGTTTCGTTAGGATATCCTACGAACAAACACTTGTCGATTTTGCTTCAAGCTTATCATTGATCGTCCGCTTTACATAAGCAGGACAACCACATACTTTCAAATAAGAAAGATAAGGTTTCTTGTTAGTCCACATCTCATATGGAGTAACATCAACTGACTTTGATGGAACTCTGTTTAACAAGTAAACAACTGTCTCAAGGGCATACCCCCAAAAGGATTTTGGCAATTGTAAAGCCCATCATAGATCGAACCATGTCCAAAGAAGGTTCGATTTCTCCTTCTGCCACACCATTATGCTGTGGTGTGTAAGGAGGAGTCCACTGAGATAAAATCCCATTATCTCTGAGATAATCCAAAAAATCTTGGTCTAAGTATTCACCACCACGATCGGATCGTAATGTTTTAATACTTTTCCCAAGTTGGTTTTCTACTTCATTTCGAATTGTTTGAACTTTTCAAACGCTTGATTTGTATCTTATTAGATCTGATACCCATATCAAGAATAATCATCGATAAAGGTAATGAAAGTAACGCAACCACTTCGCATGGATGGACATCGGACCACATACATCCGAATGTATTAGGTCTAATAATCCGATCGCTCGTTCACCCTTTCCCTTAAAAGGTAACTTAGTCATTGTGCCTAACAAACAAGATTCACATGTGTCATATGATTCATAATCAAATGACCCTAAACTTCCACTCTTGTGGAGCTTAGCGATGCGTCTCTCATTTATATGGCCAAAGCGACAATGCCATAAGTAAGTTGATTTTAAATTATCTCTTTTATGTCTTTTAGCGTCATTGACATTCATAACCGGATGTGACATATCTAATATGTAAATACCATTGCATAATGTACCAGTACCATAAAGCATTCCATTTGAGCTAATGAACAACCATTGTTACCAAAAGACAAATGGAAACCAGCTCTATTTAAACAAGAAATGATAATATGTTCTTTGTTAACACGGTACAAAATAACAATCATCCAAGTTAAGTACAAGCCCACCGGGAGTGTCCAAACATAAGTCCCTACGGCTAATGCAAAGAACTCTTGCTCTATTGCCAACACGCAGTCCATTTCTCCCTTTATGAAGCCGCCATCGTCCTCGAGGCCCTGCATATCATTGCATATGTGTGAGCCACAACCGTATCTAATACCCATATGTTATGATCGAAGCAGATAACCTCAATGACAAACATACCGAAGAAGTCGAGGCATCGATGCCTTCTTCGCTTCATTCTTCCAGATAGACTTTGCAATTACGCCTCAATGACCGGTCTTACCACAATGGAAGCGGTACCTTTTAGTGCGATCTCTTTGGTCTTCTTCTTGCCTTCGCTTTGCACTTCCTTTCGACCGAGTTTTTCTTCTTCTGTTTCCTTTTCTTGGAACCAGAGGAAGAAGAATCCACCAATAGCAACGCCTTGCTATCTTGCTTCACGAATTGTTCTCATTGTCTTGAAAGCAGATTGATCACTCGGGAATTGTGGTGGATATTTGGTTCATTCGATAGTTCAACACAAACCGTGAGTAACTATCGACAAACCAACAAGAATTAAGTCTATACTTAACTCGTAATCCATCACAAAACCTAAGACGGCCAACCTCTCAATATAGCCATTCATCTTCAATGCATATTGCCTGCAGATGAACCAGAGTCATCTTCGTTGTAAAGAGCAACCTTGAGGTCTCGAACCGTTCGGACCGAGCTTGCTCATCAAACAACTCTAAGATGAAACACAATCGTGTGAGCATCCATTGACTCCGCTTCGCAGCTCGGTGACATCGATGCAAGCATAATGCGGTGGCTATGTCATCGTCTTTTAGATGCTTACGATATGCCTTCCGATCATCATCGAAGCTCCTTGACAAGTGGATCCTAAGCGGAAAATCAAGGATATATCCTAGATCCTCGGATCGAGAACAATTCTCGATTTCGCAGCCCAATCAAGAAAATTTGGTCCGATTAATTTGTTTGAGTCCATTAGGCGTGAAGATTCACACTAGTCGACATCTTCAACCAACCTAAAAGTAGAGAGAAAGAAAGTTAGAATAGAATTAAATGTATGACCATAAGGACTTAAATGACATACATATGGCTCCCACTAGTTTCAAATGAATCCATAACCCTCATCATGAATCCAAGAAACAAAATGGCACATTGACTAGTGGGTCGATATCCGACATTACTAAGAATGACCTTGGGTTTGCCCAACAAGCCACCTTAGGTCAATCGGTAGGTATCGGACATACCAATTGCATCTCAAATGCAACTATCGCCCAGTGCTATCAACAGTTGATGTATGCACATACATTGGGTTATCAACACTTGATGCGTGTACATCTGATGTACACTACCTAATTTCGCCTCTGTCCACGTTGACCTTGAGTTTGCCCAACAAATCAACGCTTCTAGGAAAACCGACCCATTAATCCGAAAATGTAACATCCCACCCCCTACTGGAAGGGTAAAATAGGAAATGGGTCATTGGATGAGACTAATAGGGATGTGTGAGTAGTGTCCAGGTATACTGGTACTGTGATTAGTGAATTTGTGCACACGAACTGTTTGGTCATGCATTCATGACATTCCTGGTAATTGGGCCTAACGGCGTTTTATTGTGATTAACGTGGTTATGGAATTTGAAAAAATTATTCGAAAAGCGCCTTTAAATTGTTTTCTATTTTTTCGAATTATAGGAATTTTTCTCGAATTTTAGGAGAAAATTCCGGACCGCTAAATCGCGGTGGTCGGCCTAAACATGTTTTGGGGTAGAAAAGGTGATTTTCGTGATTGAAAAATTATTTGGAGTGCACTGCTATGTGCTTTACAATTTTAGGGAATTTCATTAATTCTCAGAAAAATAATTCGGGGAAAATTCCCGAAAATTTCCGGACCGGAAAAAAAAATCGCCAAGTGGCGAACCGATCGACTTTCAGAACCGCAATTTGCTGATTTCATGGGCTTGGACTATTGGGTTTAATATTTTGGAATATTCCATGGGACCCTTTGATAATGCATTAATGATGTCATTACTAGAATTTATTAATGAAGTTCATTAAAGTAATGAACTTTGACTTTTCTTCTTTACTCTCATATCGCCACCTAGCCCTCACTAATTAATGCCTACTTATCCTCTCTCGGTTATTGCCTTAGAAAAGAAGGAAAGGAGGAATTTTTATTGTTTATATTACTCATCCACCGAAAACCTACTCTCATTTATCTTCTCCATCGATTTCTTCTCTTTAAGAAATCTTTCCTCCAAATCTTACCAAGCCACTTCCTTTCCTTGATAAACCTACACATGTTTGGGGTTAGAAGTGAGTGGAGAAGTGGTTGTGGTAGGTAGCAAAGAAAGAATTGAAAGGAATTGAAGATTGGAAGCTTTATAGGAGGTAAGTGTTAATTGAAGATTTTAAGCTTTAATTAAGTTGTACATGTTGGTTTAATGATGAATTGAATGCCATGGTAGTTAGGAGTCATAAATGGAGCATTTATTATGCTTAGGGATGCATTAAATTGATGACTTATATGGATGGAATTAATGGGTATAAGGTTAGGTTGAATTATGAATTGAAAATAGTGGTTAGAAGTGGTTATGGCTTGATTTTTAGTTGAGTATGGATGATTATTTGAGTATATGAATTGAGGAATTTAATGCTTCCAATTTTTCAGTATTAGCCCTAGTATATGTATGACTGTAGGAATATTTAATTTGTATTTATTTGGATGTTTAGTGATGTGAAAAAGGCATTGGAAATGTTAGAACTAAGATTAACCTTAAATCTGGAAAATTAGAGTTGAAATTGATGTTACTGTTTTATTCATAATTTATTGTGTAGAAATGCAAATGAGGTAAGGTTAGTGGCCACTGAAACTTTGGAATGTTGGCTTCAATTTAGTGTGAAATAGGTGTTGTTGAATTTCAATGATAGAAGGGTGAATTTTTGCATGGAAAGTTACTGTTCCATTGCCTGTGAACAGTAACCGAGACCACAACATATGAACTTTGCTGATTTTTATGAATTAATTGAGATGGAATTAGGAGAAATGGTCTTTATGGAAGTTGTAGCATATTGAATTATCTTTCTATTGCTAATGATATTGCTATTTTTAGAATTGTATATTGGGAGATATGAATTGATTACTAAGGACTGGTTTTGAGCATTTTGGATGAAACCTAGCTTAAGTGTGATTTTGTGAGTTTACTGATTGGAGGCAATTTTAACATTTTATGTGAACTGAATTGGTGTGAGTGAACTTCTGAAAAGTTGTAGAGGAAGAGATTACCTTGAAAATGATATATGGTGTATAATTTTTAGAAGTCAGAATTGGGAGTTATGATTTTGCAAAGATTGACCCTACATTAGGTTATGAATGGCTGATCATAACAGTATCTTCCATAACAGTTTTGAAATTGTTAGAGATCGAATTGGATGATGAGTGCTTCATGAAAATTTAAGTTTGAGATGTTATCTTTACAGGGATATAAAGTTCTGATTTTATTGACTTGTTTACAGGGAGATATGCTTGTTGTAAGGTTACTGCCCAAATTGAAGGATTGCAGGGGCAGTAACATTAAATGAATTAATTGACTTACTTAGAAATAGAATCTGATTTTGGATTGTTCATGAAAGTTGTTGAGGACAATGGGAACTTATTGACCATATTTTTGTGGTAATTTATTATTGAAGAATCAGTGAGTTATGAAATTGTCAATGTGCTGCCCTGTGTTAATGGGAATTGTGTAGGCAGAAGGTTTGATGGGATATTTGACACCCTTAGGGTTGGAATTGATTTTTATGGTCTTCTTGAGAATTGTAGAGCTTTTCATAAGCTTTCCAACAAGGTATAGTTTGCATTTTTCAGAAATGTGTAGAAAGAGTTATGGGTGTTGGAAATTTGGTTGGAAATCAGAAAATAAAAGGGGAAATAAGGGTTATATATAAAAATATAAATTGTTGAGTTTTGGTTTCCTTCGTGCATAACTTTCCCGTCCGACGTCCGATTGACCTGGTTCTTGAGGCATCGGATTCGTTGAATGTTTAATTTCATTTTAAGAGAAAATGAGAATTTTTAGACGGGAATTTGACGTAGCCCCTATTGACGGAACATGTGAATCACTGTTTTATTTAATTGGGGACCTATAGAGGTCCGAATTGCGCACCGTCAGCGCCAATGGATTTCTAATTTTTGATAGAATTTTTATAATGGAAAAAAAGGGATTAGGGCTGGGAAATTCATGAACATGCATATCTCATCAACATGAGCACAAATTTCATATTTAGTGACTCGTACTTTTTCTGATTCATATAGAGGCCCAATTGGAGCGTCGATTGACCGACGTCACAGAGACTTCCGGCATTAGTTCGGAAGTAATAGGTGAGTAACCTAGTTGGTTTCTGAAATTTCTGGTTGCTTATATGTTCTACGTGAATTACATGCAATGATGAACTGTATGATTTCTGGCATGTATAAGAGTGGACTATTGTATGTTTATCGCTTATCTTGTCTTGAATGACCTTTGAACATCGCTATCTTGGGCTTTATAGCCATATCGTGGATTTCTTGATACTTTGGGCTTTATAGCCAAATATCGCACATTCTTGAATCTTGCATCGCACGCATAATTGCATGATCGGATAATGGGCGTGCCCCAGTTGCTATTTTTACCGGAAAGAGCTTGAGCTCTCATCAGATCTTGACCGCCTCGAGCCCGAGGGGAGAAATCTCGACGCGTCCCCCCGAACACCGATTGAGCACTTGGGCACTGTCTTGAATAAGCGGAAAGAGTCACATATGCATTGCATTCGCACAAATAAGCTGCTCGTGATAAGTCCGCTCTCGTGATGGTATGTGTTCTCGTGAATGGTTTTACATTCTTTGGACATTGTTATTAATCGCCATCGGTAATTGATTATTATCGATCGTTTGTACGCCATGGGCGTAATGCATGATTTGAGTGAACCATCGATGATGGTTTCTCACCGAGTTCATAAAACTCACCCAAAATCTGCATCGATTTTCAGGTCTGAAGAATACCCGGTTGACACGGAGTATGTCTCATCGTAGACGAGTAAAGGTTAGAGATCGGGATCGATTCGCGTCTACATTAGTGTCTTAGTAAATTGTGTTCCGCAATCACCGTATAACAAGGCTTTGTATTTTACCGAGCCCATTGTGATTTTGATGTTTTCTTGCATTGGTGATTGTAAATTATTCTTTGGATGACTGTAATAATGAAATGGTTTTATTGAACACGATTTTAATTACTTACTTGTGTTTGCCGTATTAACGTGGAATCAATGGCTTCAAAAAAAAATGTATACTGAGTTTTAAATCGACTGATGTAGTACGCCACTCTCGCGGGGCACGGACTCGGATATCACCAACGATATCGAGTTCGGGTCTTACGGGAGTGGGGTGTTACAGAAAATCTCATTTTCATGGTTCGAACATATCCGTATAGGGCGAGCTTGAGTTTGCCCAACAACTCAACCCTATAAGAACTCTGGTTCTTACCATATTAATGGAAGGCGTTAGTTTTCATATTTAAATTGAGGGATTTAGGTCTCATCTTTCTAATCTCATCCAAGGATCATAGTCACCATGACTATATGGTCTGATTTAGGGCATTGCATCAATCGCATTGAATTTATACCGAAAATCACCCATCATCCCACTCTGGCAAGTTTCCAGTCGATTAGCACTTGTGCGGTCGACTAGTGTCTTCTTGCTCTTATTCGAATGATCAAGTCGACCTATCAACTAGAAACAACAGGCACCAGTCGACTGGCTCGTGTTCCAGTCGACTGGTGACAAGACAAGATATAAGTCCCAGTCGACTAGCCTCAGTGCCAGTCGACTGGTGACATGGAATTGCTCTTAAATCGGCTAATTCTCAATCCACGTAGTTCCAATTCACAATACCAATATACCAAGTATATTATCCTTTATATTGATGTGCTAATGAATCATATTCATTAAAACGTGCTTGCCAATTAGTCATACTAGATGAGAAAAGCTTGAAACTGATTAATCACCATTAACTACTAGATTTCCACATAATTTTAAGAATATCAAATTATCATGCTAAGTATCTCTAGGTAGGTTACACGTTATCAAGATTACTTCGGCACTTGTCACACAAATTGCGACGGCCAAAATAACCAAGATAACGGAATAAGCTAACGAGACGCTAAAGTGACCTATTCGACATCCAAAAATTATTGGAAATCCAAATTCAAGAATCTTATCTTGGGATGCATGCCACATCAATATAACACATTTTTAATCACTATAAAAATGATTCAAGGAATTGGAAATGAGAAATACACAACCAATCATTCCAAACAAAATAGACCCAGCAACTTTCTCAAAACTGCTAAGCTCAACATTTTGCTCAAAATGATCATTGAAACACTTTCAATAAATACTGAGAAAATTACAGAGGTGAAAACATGTTCCCAACATGCTCCATGAATTTTTCCAGGATTTATTTCCTACAAAAACTCATTGAACCTCAGCAATCTAGCCGAACCAGAATCTGTGTTCTCCAACACAGACATTTCCATCAGCACACAAGAAATTCGGAAATAAATGGTAAATCACCTTGAAAACATTTTTCCATCCACAGAGACATTCACAAACATCTTAGGGACATTTCGGTGAAAACCAATCTGAAAAAACAAATTTTCTAGAAATTATTCTCGAATTTACAAGTATACCTGTTTCAGAAACGTTCAACAAGACAGCATCCGAAACTTAGGGAATTAAATTAGCAAAACCATATCAATCGACATCGATAAATTTTTTCCTTTCATAGACACATTCAGCAACATCTTATGAGCAAGTATATGGCAGAAAATTTCGAAAACCCTAAGTCTATACCGATTTCGAAATTCACAGAAGCAGCATGCTACACAGCTCAATTCACAATGGAATTCCGACCTAGTTATCATTTCGACTGTTTATACAACACAAACGGCTCTGATACTACTGTAGGAAAATCCCGGGGTGTTCATCACATGAACACAGTGCGGAATTTAAAATTTTAAGTCCCGGGAAATTCCCGAAAGCCAGGATCCATATGTATGTACAAACAATCAAACCATAACGACCAAAGGAGACCGTCTCTAACGGTATCCACGCAGAGGTCGGAAAACCTAACCGGGACAAACTCTTTTGACCCGGGAATAGCTAGACTAAAGAAAATAGTGCTAACTCTTACCTTAGCCTTGGAGAGCAAGTGAAATGATCAAGAGAAGCCTTGGAGAAGTAGAAGCCAACTTGAGAGGAAGAGAGGAAGAAGATGAAAAACCCCTTTTCAAAGCTTAACCATTAAGCTTTCGATTCTTTCCTCCAAAACCACCGTATCCTCACTCTTCTCTAACCTTCTTATATGTCTTTTAACTAATTAAAATACATAGAAAGGCTTGGTTTGGAGGATAGCCACGTTGATGGCATAAAATGCATTGAAATGTTAACTTAATAATTAAGTTTGACTTTTCAAACTAACATTTTTCTCCATTCTTATGGCTTCCACCGAAATTCATATATATATATATATATATATAATTAATTAATTCTTAATTAATTAATTAATATATATATATATATTTGCTGAAGAGGTCCATCAAACTGGGTTTGTTCTACCAAACCTCTGGGCCCCGAGATCAAAAATCGCGGAGACGGCCAAAGAATATTGATGTCGTGATCTCATGGGACATATCCCAATCTCATCGGGATCTATTTAATCCTATTGCTCTCCTATATCGGATCTCGTCCAAACTATTTTACTGATTCTCGAGTCACTCTTATGCGTGTGACCCATTAGGTTCCCGTTATGTTGGCCACTTAGATTAACACTTAATCTGAGCAAGTCATGAGCGGTATCTAGCAACACATCATGACCCCCAATTGACCGGAAAGTAATTGGTTTGACTAATGAAACCATATCACGAACCCTTCCATAGACAATTACCGTGCAATTCGTCCTTTCACCATGCTATACCCCACTTGGTTTGAGTATGGGCAATGTGTCAACTCTTACTAGGTGATTAGATCAAATCTAGTCCAAGTGTAATCGTTCTCGCCCTAGGACTCATTACTTTATATGTCTATGAAGACCATCTTCATGACATATGTATGCTCGGCGCCAGAGACTTCAAAGTAATGATCCCGATAAGAGGCCATGGGTATCTCTTCTCGCTATCACAGAGGTGGTGAATCTGTATTGGCTACTCAATTACCTTGAATACCTCAAGTCGCACTCCAATCACCACCCTATGAGCGACCTCGAAAGGCAACAAGGAATGGAGTCAAAGTACGTAATCAAGTACCAAGATATCCTCGAGTACCTCAAGTCTAAGGATACTTGCACCATTGCTATGATGAGATTATCACTGACATTTGTATAGGACATCCATGTGATGATCTCATGGCAGGTCATCCAATGTACTTACTACCACTAGTAAGCATCCACATGTCAAATCTAAATATCTCAATATTTATAGTTTTCGAGATCTACCGCTTGATCCAATCAAGGAGTTTGACATGTCTAGTCTATCCGGATTAACGATGTCGGTCTCGTTAATCCTATGACTAGGGATAATTTAGAATCTTGACATAATTGCACATGATAGGAATCTCAAGAGTATGATCGCATCATAATTTCCTTCATGCTATGTCATGTATTAGGACTTCATTAATTTGATTAAAGATCTTTGTCAATTCATAATAAAATGAACATCAAATAAATGAAATATGCCTTGCTTTATTTATTCATAAAGTCTGTACATGACTATGAACAAAATGCGCTAAAGGGGATTGCCTTTAGGGCACTACTCTAACAGCATTTGCCAACCTGGAACATTATTTTGCTAGGAAAGAGGATTTGGTATCTATTCAATGATAGAGAAGCCATGTGGGTTAAATGGGTGCATACGATCATTTTGAGACGAAAATTTTTTTGGAATGCTCAACCTACCAATAATAACTCTTGGAGTTGGAGGAAAATCTTGAGTGTGAGGGATAAATTAGGCAATCAATTCAGATTTAAGATAGGTAATGGGCAGTCCACTCTCTTATGGTAGGATACTTGGCATCTAAGGGGAATCCTAAGGAATTTCTTATAACCTAGACAGGTAAATGGATCGGGGTTAACTATGACAACAAAGGTTTCTGATATAATTAATAATAATGTTTGGAGATGGCAGGAATTTCCTATGGAGTTTATTGATGATTTTGACCCCATTCAATACCAACCAAATAGTTCCTCGGATCACTTGGAATGGCTGCTTAGTTCTTCAAAAACTTACACCAATTCTTCAGCTTATAACCTCTTGAGACCCTCATCCCAACAAGTACCTTGGTACTCCCTGGTTTGATTCAAACATAATAGCCTAAGGTGTTCATTCATTCTTTGGCTAGCCGTCCAAAAAAACTTCAAACAAGGGATAAACTTCACTTTTTATATATCCCCAACTATTGTTCCCTTTGTATTTCGGACATGGAATCCAATGAACATCTGTTTTTTAATTGTTCTTTTTCAAAATCTGTTTGGACCCATTGCCTCACCCACTTCCAATTCACCATTCCCAACTATTCAAGCCTTCCTTCTATCCTATCTTGGTTTCACCAAACTCCTCCTTAGAGTTCCATCTTCCCTATTCTTTCATCCACCATGGTTTACCACATGTGGATCGAAAGGAACTCAAGAACTTTCAGGGATGTAGCTATGGAGGTGGAGAGCTTACAAGCCAAGATAATCTTCCATGTTTTGGAGCTTCTCAACCTAAACGCTTCGAGAGGTAATTAGATCTTTTATGCACTAACATTGTGATGTAGGTTGCTACTCAGCTGGGGAGACAAATTCAATTCTTTCAACGCACTAAACTACCTTCCTCCTCACGGTAGTTCAAGGGCACAACAAACTTTCCATATACAATTAAGTTCTAATGTCTTCAAGGAAGGTGATCATAAGCATCAATAGTAGGAGAACCATATCTTACGAATGATATATCATGCAAGGCATGAGAGAGAAGGTAACCGTGATAGTAGATAAGGAAAATAGCATAACTTTCCTATTTCCTCATTTTTTAGTTTTTCTAATTACAACTTTGGTATTTTGGGTTTGGATTATGTTTGTTGGACATTTTGTGTTGATGTCTTGTTGTTGGTGCACTTGGGTTACTGGGTATTAAAGCCAGCATTCTACACCTTCTTGGTAGGAAGTTTGTGGAGGAGAGTTGTTGGTAGTGTTATTACAAGGCTTAAGCTAGGTCCCTTTTGAATTTGTACTAACTTGTTCCTTTTGATAGGTAAGGGATTTCTGTTAAGAAAATTTCTTGTTGTGTACATAACTTTTCTTATTTGTATAAAATTTTACTGATTTACCAAAAAAAAAAGGGTTTGTTACAAAGATAAATAACCGTTTCCCTTATTATAACATATATTTTATGCCTTGACATTCCTACACTGCGTGTTGTTAGAAAGTGGTTATTTAAAAACCTGAAACATTTGTAGCTAAAGGATGCAAGCTAAGTTAGTGAATACAACGGAGTTTAGGTTCAATATATTAGCTCTCCTTTTGCATGTAACAATTACCCTTCCTTTAGAACACATCGTATATAAACTTAGATAGCTGAGAATATTTTTTGAATATCAAATAAAAATTCTGAGGTTCGTTCCGAAACTTCAATCAAGCATTGAACCAAGATTTATGCTGCTTTATTATTTTTTTAATCTTGGGCTTAGCTTTCCTCCTTTCAAACATTGTTTACTACAAGAAATTTGTAGTTTATTGATGGAAAAACTCGACGGTAAACGCATGTATTTCGTCGGTAATAATAATTTCCGACAGAATAAAATGACAGACGACAATGTTATTAAAATGGTCATAGGTAAATTTAACGACAAAATTTTTATGTGTCCTTCTGTCGGTAAAGTTTAAACAAATTAAATATATAAAAAATAAAATTATTATGCACAAATAATTCAAAGTAAATGACTACAACAATCCTAATGTCTTGGTGACCTCCGATGCTCTAAGGTGTTACGATACCTTACCTTCAACTCATCCATCTCTTATCTCAGCTGAGTTGTAGTCTATCAATGTGTCCATTGTTGTCAGATGCTGATTGACTTGATCGGTTTGCGACTGTCTAGTTGATGCTTTTGTATTGAATGTGGAGAACTGCTAATAATATGTATTCATAAATGAACCTAGCTCGAAGATACTGCTACGACGGTCCTTACCACCCACAGCATCAAGATATGTATGAGTCTCATCAACAAGTTATTTTTACTGAGACTATCGATAAATGGTTTATTGTATTTGGTCATATTAGGAAGCAGTATTTATATTAGTAAGTGATAATTATTAAGAAATAATAATAAAAAATTAATTACACATACATTCAATTCTCTACATCGATTGTTGATGAATGTCACACCGTTTACTTCTTCGTGTCAGTGTGCAAAAACACTTGAGTAGGTGTAGGCCTCATGCTTGTAGACTTTTCCTGCATATGTAACCTAAAATGTTAGATATGAACTAGAATTTATAAAAATTTCTGCAGAGTTTCCTCTATTTTTATGATATTTCCCCCTATTGAACAAATAAAATAACTTAACATAGCCATATATGTCACTAAACATTTATACCATTATCATTATACATAATACACATATTTTTGTTTCAACATTCACTCATCAATTTAGATTGAAATACAACAAAGTAAAACATTTACAATATAAGTGTCAAGTATAGATACTTACAAGTCTTTGTGCATGCTTGTGGTGTGTAATTGATCTTCCCATATGTATGGGAAGACTCTCTCCCCCCGGGCCTCTATGTCTGTTGGTGGAGTTACACTCAAAGATGGACATTGTCTCAGGTGATGTCCAATACTCCTACTAATGACTCCATATTTGCTCCAAAATATAAGGGGTCATATACCATCCTTATCTATTATACCAATAAAGTCGCGATAACGTATACGAGCTTACCTCTCCCACACTTTATGTATGATCACGTCGAAACTAGAATCTTAGAAAAATTCTTTCTGAAATTAAAAAAAATTTGAACTACTATAATGTAATAATATTAATCTAATTAATGTATACAAATCAATATAAAAAATAAAATTTTATTGTACCTCAAACTCCTGAAAATAAAATCCCTTTGTAGCCTAAGAGATTTTCTTCTACACATAACCCTCAGGATCAATCTTCTCCATAAATTTAGCTGTAATATTTCTGAAACACGGTCCTAACGAAATCAACCTAATATAAGAAGTAATTTTATACCATAAAAAACTGATAAACCTATAACTTAATTAAAAACATATAGTGTTTAATGTGATTTCACTTACAAATTATTGACAATTGTTATATACTTTCTTGCATCAAGTCCCTTAGCTCTAGGCTGGCGGACATCTCCTCTATCCGATAAAAGGGTAGTGCATGATGTATGAGTTGGGGATGATGTAGCATGACGAGCAGTAGGTGATACATCATCTGTAACTATAGGTCTTGGAGGGGAAGGAGGTGATTCAGTACCAACTGTAGACTGTAACGATCCACCTTCATAGTAGGTACCTCCAAACATGTCTTTGAACTTGGGCCGCATTACCTCACGTAATCTCTTTGGTCCCATATTTCTACTTGAAATTCATTTTTTATGAAATTTTCTAGAAATATAAGAATTTGAATTCAATATTTTAAGCAATATATGGAAAAAGAAATAAGGTGACTTGTTGAATATCATACTGAATACCAACGACGAAATAAAAGGTTAACAATTGTTAAAGTTATAGAACAATAACAATAACAACCCACACTTAATAGGATGCAGGTTGACCCCTAACTAATAAGAAGGTTGTTTGACAAATTCTTACAGATACAACAATAAATCAACTTTAAAGCTAAGTCTAGTATATTGCATCAATAAATCACAATGATATAATTATTTTCTTGGATTCCATGTAACATGAGAGTCGGTAAAGGTAAACGAGTCCCCGATGTCTAGATTCTTGAGAAGGGTCCTGACATGTTCAAATGCACCAATTGAAACAGTAATACTTTTTCCCTCAGGTGTAGTAACACCTTCTTACAACAACGTTTTCGCTATAGATAAACTTATAGAGGATACAATGAATGAGTTGTTAGATTTAGTATGGAAGACTAAATTTGGAGATGAACTACCAGTACGAACCATTTTATCTAAAGCACAATTAGTATAGAACTTAGATAATGCCAAATTAGAAAATCATTACACGAACCAAATTAAGCTGGATATGGTTACATACGTGAATATCTAGACAAGGTTTATGGAATTGACGAATTTTCCAAAAGAACTGATCTCCTTAATCCTTTATAGACCATTGTGACATCGCCCCTGCCTCTATGAGCATGCATGTCATCTTTAAGATTTAAGAAAGCTTAAAACAATATGTAGTATAAACCATCAAAAGTGAATATATATATATATATATATATATATATATATATATAATATTCATAGAAGGAAATGAGATGTACATAATAAGGAAAGTGACGTTGTGCAAATGACACTAAACACCTTGAAGTAGAAGATCGGCCATGAAGGCAAACAATCATTAGCCTATGAAGTGGAGATTTGTCCACGATTTTTTTTCCTTTGGTTGTTGGGACAATTTTGCTATATTCCTCCCAACTGAATAAATTACTACCATCTGGAACTAGTTGCCATGTTGACATTCCTTGATTATGATTTTGATAATAAATATTTTACGTAATATAATGAAAAGGAAATAATTGATTCTCTTCAGATCTCTGTCCTTCGTCATCCTCTCTAAAAGAAATTTCAATATATTTGTTTGATGGATCGTTCAAAGGTTCATTATCGTCATATGTCACAAATGCATTTTTAAAATAAATATCTTCTTAAAAGGCTTCTCTTTCAATTCTATGGTCTATTTTTCCATGTGATTAAAAAATACATCTAGGTTTAACTTTGTAAACTGCTAACCAATCTGACTTATGTCGTCTTAAGCTTGGAAAAGGGACATAACATACCTGTTTCGTTTGCATTGCTAATACGAAAGGTTCAAATTGTCTCAATCTTCTTCGATTGTTGATTTCAACTAGATTGTATCGGCTATGCATTTTTGTTTCAACAATTAGAGTCGGGTAGTACCAGTCACATTTAAATATCACACATAGCTTTATTGGCAATGCAGGGTACTCAACTTCAAGTATCTCAATAATTTTACCATAATAATCCATCAGTTCTCCCTGTATGGAAACTCCATTATTTATTGTTGCTATGCTATAACTATGATATTCTGTATGATATTTGTATCCATTAATGAAATACATCGGATATGATTTAATAGTTTATAGAGGTCCCTTTGTAAGATCACAAATGAACTTGCTCTCTATTGGATTTTTTTTAGACCTACATAAAAGAAATTTTCATATCAAAGAGTATAATGTCATTTCAACACTTAAATTTTATAATTCAAGTAATATTTGTAAGTGAAAACTTACATATATCTTGAACCATCGATGAAAGTGTCTTCTAACTTCTTTATTTATATCAACATGTGTGCTGCTGGGCATTATCTCACGTAACAATACCTCTTATAATCTAAATTCATTATTATACATTTCAGTTATGAACAACACAAAATTTGAAAATCAAAATAATCATGTTCAACTTACTGCATGAAAGGTTGAACCTCTTGACAGCTCAATAAAACGTAACTGTAGGTAACGTCAATTTCTTCTTCTATTAACATTCCTCTTGTTACACGTCCATATGTTTGTCCATGATATGTGAAAATGGATAAATTACCATCAACATGACTCGTTCCTCCCCCATCGTCATTACGAGAAACTTTTCTTTCTCATGTGTTAACATACGACTCAAAATAATTTGAAAAAATGTATTAGCTATCTCTACTAAATAAGCATTACATATCCAACCTTCAACCCTGGCCTTGTTTTTACATTTTTTTTCAAGTGATGGAAATAACTATATTAGAGAATATGGTTATTACAATTTACTAGTTAAAATATATTATTACTTCAATTACAATAATTTGAATTTGAATTACCTCTCAAACAGATACATCCATTGATTTTGAATTGGATTGGTTAGTTTTTCCTTGTGTGCTAAAAGCACAGGTAGATGCTCCATATAGTCAAAGAAGTTTGGAGGAAAATTCGTTTCTAACTTACACAAAATTACTAGAATTTCCCTTTTTAGTTTTTCCATTTCAACCAACTTGATTTCAGATGATGTTAAACTTTTGAAAAACAAACTTAATTATGTTATTACTTCCCAAACCTTATTCGGTAGCAACTCTTGAAATGCAATTGGAATTAGACTTGCATGAACATATGACAATTATGACTTTTCATCCCAAATAATTTGTACTTCCTCATGTCCACATACCTTGCCAAGTTTGAAACATAACCATTGGGAAACTTTAGACCTTTCAACCATTCACACAAAATTTTCTTTTATTTTTTATCCAAAGTGTAACATACTTTTGGATATGTACCATTGTGAAGATCTTTATGTAACTCATTCCTTTTACAAAAAGGTTGCGAATTAGCTCGTGATTTTGTATTTTCATTTGTCATTCCTGCAATTTTCATTACGGTATTGAACAAATTATTAAAAACATTTTTTTTCAATATGCATCACTTCTAGATTATGACATATCAAATTAGTTTTCTAATATGAAAAATCCCAAAAAATGTTTCATTTTCTCCAACCAAAGTTCCTACTAATGCTTGTATTAACTTCATTAGCTTCAAATTTTGTAACTTTCAGAAAACCTAATTCATCAATCTCCTGCAAAATCTCTTTGCCAACTTTGTGAGCTAAAGGAGTTGTTTTTACCATCCTATCCTAAATGAAATTTTGTTTATTACATCTAAATGGATGATCTAGAGGAAGAAATTTCATTTGATTGTCAAATCAACAAATTTTGCCCCCATTTGGAAGATAAAAAGCATCAAAATCATTGTCATAATAAAGACAACTTAATTTTCTTATTGTGCTCCATCCAGACAACAGGGCATATGCCGAAAAACCACCAATGGTCCACATCAAAACTGCTCTCAGCATAAAATTTTATTTCATGGATACATCATATATCTGGACACCATATTTCCAAAGATGTTGCAATTCAGATATCAATGGTTGTAAGAATACATCGATTCTATGCTTCAGATTTGAAGGCCCTAGAACAATCACTGTCAAAAACATATATGCATCTTTCATACACATCTATGGAGGCAAATTATAAGGAGTAATTATGACTGGCCATGATGAATATTGCAGGTTGGATTGACCAAAAGGTTGGAATCCATCCGTCGAGAATCCCAACCTTACATTTTGACTTTCAGCTGCAAACTTAATATGGGTGTCATTGAAATGTTTCCATGCTAGTGCTTCTGAAGGATGACTTATTATTCCATCTTCCTATTTGTGTTCATTATGACATCTCATGTGAGATGCAGTAACATCAGAAACATATAGTCTTTGAAGTCTCAGAGTTATGAGGAAATAATACATCCACTTCCAGGGTACTAATTTTTGTTTCATTGAAAGCTTTCTAGGCTTGAACCTAGATTGATCACAAAATTTGCACTCTTGTAATTCCATATCATCTCCCTAATACAACATATATCCCAATTTGCAATAATCAATCTTTTCAACTAGCAAACCAAGACCCCTAATAAGTTTCTTCATATTGTAAAAACTATCAACCATTGTATGATCAAGAGGCATTGATTATTTTACCATTCAAGAATTTGATCAAAACTACGGTCCGATATATGCCCTTTAGACTTTATGTTCAATATTCGATCAATTGAAGACAATTGAGTCATTATCTCACAATTTGGCCATAATTCTTGGTCAACTGACTGTAGTAAGTCAAAAAAATGTTTTGCATGTGGGTTAGGTTTTTCTTCAAGATTTTCCATATTTTTTCTCAAGGGTATAACTGGTTTCATCATAGACTATTTGCATGTATAGATTTTCAGTTCCATCCATATAATTTTTTCTACATCTAATCCCCCCTTTAAACTCATTTAAGTTGACAGAGATTGTGCTTCATTATCTATTGAGGTGCTAGAAATCAATGGTTCCCTATGTCGTGTCCACTTAAAATAATTAAGGACAAGCCCTTTTCTCAGCAAATACCCATTAACTTTATCAATATAAAACAATCATATTGAACAAATTTCATACACATCAATGGTGAAAAATATTGATTTAAAGGTGGTAGATATTAAAGAATTGACTAATTCAAACATAGAGGATATCTTGATTATTGAAAATCAAGAGAAGGATAGATGAATGAGTGCTATAATGAAGGACAACAACAATGCTTATCTTCATTACAAAATTCTACATAATATAGTGGTAAGATTTATGATTTATGATTTATAACTCATCAACTTTTTCTAAACCAAATTGTACTAAGAAGGTCTAGGAGCAATGTGTTTAAGAATTTTCCTATAAGATTTGAAGATGAACTACTTTAAGGAGTATCCTACTTAAATAGCTTCTTAACTATAATAGAAGATGAATCTTACAATCTAACTAGAAGATAATATAGTGAAAAGTAATATGATGGGTAGGTTTTGTGTTGATGTGAAGATTTTATTCCTTTATTGAATTTTTGGATCAACGATAATTTTAGAAGAACATTTTATGTATACTTTAATTATAAAGTAGGTTAATTATTAATAATAAAATAGTATTTATTTGATAATAAATAATTTGTGTTATATTATTGTCGTAAAGGAGATGTAATTTTTCAAATGAGTGGATTAAGATTTCGGTCAAAAATGAAATCAATTATCAATAAATTGAATTTTAAGTGTAAAAGGTTGAAAATTTAGAATAAGAAGTTAAAAGGTGGTACTTGAATGGATAATATGCATAAGTTAAACATAGAATTGGTAAAAATTAAAGTGGCATTGAAATATACACTATATGAGGCAAGAAGACTTTAAGAGAAGATAATTTATTATATAATATATGTTATAATATTTGTACCAATATTTATAACTCTCATTATTGAAAACTTAAAGACTATAAACTTGATAAACTTTAGTGATGTTCCATATTAAAATGTTATGCTTAATCAAAACAAATGTTATCTAGATCAATATATTATCAGCTTTGTTGGTTATTTAGAGAGTTAATGCAAAACTTTTTTTACTAGGTTTGTATAGACTAAAGCTAACCATTCCTTATTTTCCAGGTTTGGCATATTAGTATTTTATTTACCAGGTTTGGCATATTAGTATTCTCAATGGTAAGAGGCGTGCTGCTAGATTGCAACAAAACCTTGAAGTCTCGAGTTCGAGTACCAAAGAGGACAATACTGATTAAGGTTGTGGTCATGTGCAACCTTGAGGTACGCAGGGTCTGTTCGCCCCAGTACGCAAAACACGGACCCAACATTAAAAAGAAAGAAAGAAGCTATGGTCAAATTGAAGCTAGGGACAAGCTTCTAGCATCGATTCGAGGTGGGTAGTATATTTATTTATTGAATTTTAAACTAAATATGCGTTTTTGAAAATTTAAGAAGCAAATTTTAGATAAATTAATGTTTATATAAATGTTTGAAAATTATGATTTCAAGGATTAAATTCCTTATTTTAGAAATGATTTGTAGAAAATGCAAGGTTAATGAAATTCATGGTTTTTGAATTATATGAATAATTTTAAAAAAATATGCTTTGTGAATTTTGAATAAGTTTGAATTATGATTTAAAGAAATTGTTGCATACATTGTTCTGAATTTGATTGATATGTGATTAAATTGATGATGTGAATTGCATTAGATTTGTTATATTAATTCATGTGGATATGTGAATGTGTCATTTATGACATGATGTGATATGAAAATGTGAAAATCAAGATTTTCGAAAAGTGCCTTCGGGCAATTCAAATTTTCATTTTCGATTATGAGTTATATGGGTTTGGTTAGGTCCCTTAAGTTAGAGTCAGTGCATTGGTCTCATTTTTTAAGGCTTCACCCGCCTACCCGCTAGTGGCATAGGAGCTCCGATTTCGGACTCCCATAAGTTCACGGCTACACCGGATCTATATGGGAAAGTGTTAGACGTTATGTTCACTAACAGATAGGAACGCTTATGGGAATGTGCAGTATGTTCCGTTTTGGACCGACCCAAACCAATTGATTGTGTTATGTGTTTTTGATTTTTGCTTGTGATGCATTCATGTGTTTAATTTGTTCATGATTTGTGACAAATTTGAAAAATTGGAGAAATGATTACTTGAAAATTTTCTGCAATGAAATTATTTGAAATTGAGTATGAACGATTTGAAAAGTTTTTGGAAAATAAGCTTTCGATGAAATTTTTCCTACTGTGAGGTTTTGCTAAAATGGCAAGAGTTTTTAGAAAGTGATTTTGCTTATGTTTCAATCTATAAATATATTATCCACGAGCAATAAGCTCATCCCCCCTTCATTCCCATCCATAGGTGATGAGAAGAAGATCGGGTGAAAGAAAATGAAGGTTTCCGTTTGTATGCGTTCATATGTTATATGTGTTTAGCTAAGTGATTGCTGAGACTTTTCGAATTGTTGTGTATTGTGTATTTTGGATTAGGGTTTTGGGTATTGTAAATGGCTTGCAATGCCATTAAAGTGTGTTGTGTATTCATTTTGAGAATGTATTATGAATTCTGGACTTATGTATTGGATTAAGTTATGGATAGGATTGCGTTTGTTTATGCTGAGATCCCGGACGGAGGGTCCGGTGGATATTGATGATTGTGTGATTGTTTGGAAAATTTAGAAGTGTTTGTTTACCATTTGCAGGTTTTGGGTTTTTACAAGTGCAGCCATTATGCTGCCGAATTTTTGATAAAAATTGGTATAAAAATGAGTTTTGGGATTTATATGAATGTATAAGAAAATGTTTAAGAATTGAGATTTGCATAAGGAATAGTTTCCTAGAAAGGGAAAACTATATGGTTTTGATTAATATGAGTTTTGATTAAAGATGAATAAGATGAGAAAAGGATTGAAAAACAAGAAAAGGAAAAGAAAAAGAAAGAAAAAAATTTATACCGATTTTGGGATGTCTTAAGGTTTCCAACGCGATCGCTTTTCTAAGATTCATGCTTCGGATATCGGAAATTCGTCTTTGATTCGCTTTCATTTGCTTTGATCCGTTTGTTTATTCGCTTTCCGATTTCATTTCCGTATTTTGTGCTTTGCTTTCTGTTTCCGCTTCGTATTCGTATCCGTTTGATTCATATTCGTTTGATCGCTTTAATTTTCGATATTCGATTTACTTTCGATCTTTTGTATTCTCTTTCGTTCTTCAATGTCGATTTGCTTCCGAGAATTTTTTATTTCGAATTCCTTTGATTTTTTTCGGTTGGGATCTGGTTCCGAGATCGGGTCCCAACAATTAGGGTGGTTGAAATGAACCAATTTCAAAAACGGTTAGAGAAATACTATAAGATTATGATCAAGTTTTGAAATAAGGTACGAATCTATGCTTTATTAAAATTTGACTATTAATTATTTTATAGAGTTAAAGTGATCTTAATTTTTGACAAATAAAAAAGTAAAAAAAATTATAATTATTTTATGGGATAAGATCTATTCTCAATTTCTCAAAAGTGGTATCTTAACTAACTTTTTGATAAAGCACGACACTGGTTGAGAACCTCAAAAACTTCTAAGTTATGCATTAATTGTTGTGACTTCTAGTTGTATTATTATGTTGTTTGGTCGTCAGAATAAGCTTTGCTGCTGGGAGTCTGTGGTTACTGGTTGTCACGGTTGTTGGCGGTGCAAGGAAACACCAGACGCCAGCGGTGAAGCGACAGCAAGGCCATTGACAGCGTCTAATGTCACTGGTGAGATGCCATTACTTAGGAGAAGAGGTAGTCTCGCACTGATGAGTGAATGAGAAGTTGGAGGCTTGCATCGAGTGGAGGTGCCGCTGGCAGGTGACGCTTGGAAACTGCCAGTGCCGGGGAAGACTAGAGGAGGGTGGTGGTGGCAGTAAATTGAAACCCTAAATCTGTGAAGCATGCCTCCTGTTACAAAGGTATTCTAGGAGACTCGAACTTTCACCCGAAATTGCTCGCTCACACCCTTTGCACGGCAGTCTCAATTAGATCCGTTAAAGTAAGACTCAGCCTTTCCCCAACCCTCGAAGTGTTTACCTTGCACACACTCGAAGAAACAACGTGGAAGCAATAAAGAAATATAGGCAACAAAAGAGTACACAGAGATACGGTCAAAAGACCAACTTTATATTACTTTCCCTCAAAGAATACAAAGAATGCTCTCTCTGACTAAATTCCTGAATATCAGAAGAGCAAAGATCGAATGAGCTATATATAGGCACCCAAGCCTGGAGTCACAGATTCCCACTAAATCTGTACTACCCAAGATCACGTCTATCCTATCAGATAAGATAACATAAACCAATTGGATGACACCCCCATCCAAATAGGATTCTAACTGATAAGATAAGATCTAACAATATAACATAAGATAGAGTTTACATTTATCTAGAACATTATCTAGAATACTAACATCCTTATCCGTGAAGATCTCCACTATCTTCAGATGTTGAGTTTCACTGCAACTCTAACTCATAGTCATCGCCACATCATCCAAGATCTCCCTGCGATCTCTATCCGCTGATGATGCAATATGATCTTGCTGAAGCCCACTAGCACACTGTTCTGACCCAATGTTCCCATAACAAGTCCGCTAGTCATGGTCCATCCATCCGAGCATAGCTAAGTCCTTAGTCCGCCAAGTCTTAGCCTGGGTCGAGTCAATCTCCACAAGGTCCGATGCTCTACCAAAATTCGCACCAAGTCTGATCCCACTCGCCCATATTTGCCTTAGTGTTTTCAACACAGCCTATCCGCACATAGGTCCATCAACGCACGTCCATAGACAAGTTCATCTTGCATGTCGGCCTTACTCATGGTGCAGTCTCATCGCTCCATGACTAAGTCACAAGTCACAATCCAAGTTAGTATATAAAACCTCGCCCATTTACATACCTTCGAGCTGCCTCGTCGAAGTTAAGTGTTTAGGCATCTCATCGCGCTCGCATGCTTTCGCCCATCCTCACAGGTCTCATACACCTTTGCGCCAACTCGCAAGGCTTTGTCTTATTCCTCGTCAACACGCCTTCCTCGTGCCAACTTACGTGCCAAGTATTAGCCAAAGCCCACCAACACTCGCACGATCCCGCAATCTGAACTTAGGGGTCTAACAAACCACCCCCACTAGAAGAATTCGACGCCCTCATCGAAATAATCTGTGGGCACTCCTCCACGAGCGGTTCCCTCGAAGACTCCTTAGTCAGTGGTTGAAGACGGTAGCAAGTCTTCATATCAATTGGTATTTCACCCACATACCATTTTCCCAAACCATCGGGGTTGTCTTTGCTTCCACTTGGACTCGCCTCCTCAAAGCTCACCGCGCCCCCAAAGATATATTGAGAAAAGCTCGGTCCACTGAGTTTTCCCTGTCACCTTGATCCTTTGCAATCTTGGCAACTATATGCTGCTTACCCGCCTTCTGACTCGGGTTTCCTCGAGCATAGTTCGACTCTTTTTCAATGATCATAGCCGACATATGTGCTACTGATGTCGTAGTCTCCTTCGTCCCAACAGTGAATCTACAACAATTAACAAAGAAGGAATTTTCACCATGCATGAACATCATACCTCCCAAACTAGGATACAGCACCGTCTTTGCTGCCTTAAGAAAGTCGATCCCCAATATCAACTCGAAATCCTCAAGTGGTACGACCATGCAGTTCATCCTGGCACTCCAACTTCCTATATTTACTGGAACGTTGTAAGCAGCTCCCATCACCGCTTGTGTCTTACCCGCCAGGGTCTTTACCTTCGTCGGGGTCTTGGACACTTTAAGCCCCAACTTGCGCACCATCATTTCCACAACCAAGGAATGTGACGCACCTGTATCCACCATTGCGGTCACCTCTATCCCATTAACTTGTATCTTCACATACATCAGTTCATCATAAGGATTAGGTTTTTTTACTAACCGCATTCAATAACACAATTGGATTTAACGCCGCCTCCTCCGAAGATTCACCCTCTTCTTCGACTATCAAGGCATTTAGCTTTCTCTCCTCGGACAATCTCTCGCATAATGTGATTCACCGCATAGAAAACAAGCAACCTTGTCCTTTCTAGAGGACGTCTCCCCACTTTCGGACTCACCATTTTGCTTGCCTTTCTACCTGAAGTCTCCCTTCCTGGAGTCCTTCTTCTTTTTCCCCTCAGTATTCTCCTGTTGAGCATGACCTTTACCCTTAGTAGAATTAGAGGAGTTTACCTTATTTTCTTTCATTGCTCGAAAATCCACCAAGGCATCGTGCATGATTGCACCAACCACGTCTTTCACATTTTGCCTCCATGAACTCCATTTCATGCCACGGTGGTAACCCGGACAAAAATTTGAAGAGCTTGTCCTCGTCTGACATATTCTCAATATCAAGTAAGAGAGAACTAAAAGATTTCACATAATCCCTTACCGATCCATCCTGAGTTAGCTTCTTCAAGGCATCCCTCGCGAGCCAAGAAGTATTCATAGGAAGAAATTGATGCTTCAACTCCTTCTTCATGAGCTCCCATGTATCTCTGGGAGTTCTACTGCACCGATCTCCGCAGAGGTCCTCGTCCTCCACCAGAGTTTGGCATCCCCATCCAAGTACATGGCCGTTACACTGACCTTATCAGCATCTGATACCCTAGCAGCTGCAAAGTACTGCTCCATATCCCACAGAAAGTTCTCCAACACCTTGGCATCCCGCGCCTTCAACACCCTCGGCTCATGTACTTTCAAAGAAAAAGTTGCGGTGTTGATCCTCACTCGCCGAGATCTCGCGTTGCAACGGCACGCCTCAGTATAGTAATCTCAAACTGAGCATCCTCCAGTGCCTTCAACGCCTCACCCATCTGTTGCTGCAACTGTTGGACCCTCGCCTCTAACATCTCGAAACGAGTACTATGAGAAGTTACCTCTTCCTCCCCCTGAGGAATAGGTCCAAGGAGTGTCTCCACCCTAGAAACCCATTTTGTCAAGTTGCCTACAGTCATTCAAACTTTTGTCTCTGATACCAGTTGTTACAAAGGTATTCTAGGAGACTCGAACTTTCACCCAAAATTGCTCGCTCACACCCTTTGCACGAAAGTCTCACTTAGATCCGTTAAAGTAAGACTCAACCTTTCCCCAACCCTCGAAGTGTTTACCTCGCACACACTCGAAGAAACAACGCGGAAGCAATAAAGAAATATAGGCAACAAAAGAGCACACAGAGATACGGTCAAAAGACCAACTTTATATTACTTTCCCTCAAAGAATACAAAGAATGCTCTCTCTGACTGAATTCCCGAATATCAGAAGAGCAAAGTTCGAATGAGCTATATATAGGCACCCAAGCCTGGAGTCACAGATTCCCACTAAATCTGTACTACCCAAGATCACGTCTATCATATCAGATAAGATAACATAAACCAATTGGATGACACCCCCATCCAAATAGGATTCTAACTGATAAGATAAGATCTAACAATATAACATAAGATAGAGTTTACATTTATCAAGAACACTATCTAGAATACTAACATCCTTATCCGTGAAGATCTCCACTATCTTCAGATGTTGAGTTTCACTACAACTCTAACTCATAGTCATCGCCACATCATCCAAGATCTCCCTGCGATCTCTATCCGCTGATGATGCAATATGATCTCGCCAAAGCCCACTAGCACACTGGTCTGATCCAATGTTCCCACAACAAGTTCGCTAGTCGTGGTCCATCCATCCGAGCATAGCTAAGTCCTTAGTCCGCCAAGTCTTAGCCTGGGTCGAGTCAATCTCCACAAGGTCCGATGCTCTACCAAAATTCGCACCAAGTCTGATCCCACTCACCCATATTTGCCTTAGTGTTTTCAACACAGCCTATCCGCACATAGGTCCATCAACGCACGTCCATAGACAAGTTCATCTTGCATGTCGGCCTTACTCATGGTGCAGTCTCATCGCTCCATGACTAAGTCACAAGTCACAATCCAAGTTAGTATATAAAACCTCGCCCATTTACATACCTTCGAGCTGCCTCATCGAAGTTAAGTGTTTAGGCGTCTCATCGCGCTCGCATGCTTTCGCGCATCCTCGCGGGTCTCATACACCTTTGCACCAACTCACAAGACTTTGTCTTATTCCTCGTCAACACGCCTTCCTCGTGCCAACTTACGTGCCAAGTATTAGCCAAGGCTCGCCAACACTCGCATGATCCCGCAATCTAAACTTAGGGGTCTAACACCTCCCACGTTGGGGAAGCTCGTCAAGAGCAGACGCCGTTGGGCGTGCAGTAGATTATGACTGATGCACATGTATTGCAGAAAAGATTTTTAATTTTAATTAAAGTTGTTTAATTTAGATCAAAATTGTTTAAATTCCTAATAAATTTAGAAAAGTCTTTTCTATTTCTTTTCAAGGGTTATTTTATTAGGAATTCTTTAAAGTTTAGTTTAATTTTTAAGGATTTGAATTATTAAATCAATAATTAGAATCAAGCATGTTAGTAGTGTGCCCTAGGCCAATGGATATTTGTGATTCATGTATTAACATTATGACTTGTTAATAATATATTATGAGGTATTCCTTTCATATATGCATGTATTTCGTTTATGTAATGTGATTTACATTCCATGAATGGTATTAGACTTATGTCATCACGTACGTGACTTGATAGTAAAACCATAAGAGTTATAACACTATTCTAGATCGTCCTCGGTCGATCATTATTGGTGGAACAATAATGAATTAAGACTAGTATGTGTTCGATTGATGATCACGCTTTTCTCGATCATGGATATGAGATATCAAATCAGAAACATAGATATATGTTAGAGAACATATATTGGACCGACCCATATAAAGAATACTACATGGTTTCATGTCATTAGTGATTCTTAATATGGTTTGACTTTAGTCCTTTGACCTGAAGTCATCATGGTTCCTTACATGAGGAATTCAGTGTTTTGATATTAGATTAAGTTATTTTTAACCGAATAACAAGTAGTCTTATGTTGGACATCAAATGAATCATGCGGAGGGATGTGAATGAAGTAGATGCGATTTGTACCTCTCTTAAATGAGAGAGATATCATTTGGGCCTCTTGACAAGTGTGACTAAAGAAATGCATGGCCGTGCTCAAATGAATTGATGAAGAGTTATCAATGTCATTTGTTATAATTAGTCAACTTGAGGATCAAGAAACTATGATTAATCAAAGGTTGACATGTACCATGCCTTGTGATTAATCTTGATATCGTGTTACAAAAGGATTTGAGCTTATAACCATGGTTACAGGTTAAATCGGATTATCGATCCTCATTTGATTTGGGTAGTCATAATGTCTTGCTAGAGGCCGCTTATGACTTATGGGCCTTGAACTGTGATCAAGCCCATTGCCAACATCAAATGAGCCTACAGGGTCGTACATAAAGAGTGATGTGATCTGGGCTTGTTCTGTTGGGCCTAATTTATTAGGTACTGAATAAATATATGTAGATATATTTATTGGGCTAGATTGAATTAAGTTGTCGGGCTTTTATTATATAAGATATAATGGGCCGAAACTTATTGGGGCCGAAAATGGGATTAGGGTTTCTCTATAAATAGAGAAGCTTATGTCTCATTAGGTATAATAGACAAAATTATCACAAAACCCTAGCCACCATCCGAGAGGAAAATCGTGCGGCATTCGGGAAGAGTTTCAGGACGTGCTAGCACACCACAGCCGCAGCCCGGATCGTGCATACTCGCGTGGATACCGATAGAGGACATTCGCGTTTGCAGTGTCTTGGAATCCGAAAAAGAAGCAACCTATCCACGAAAATAAGGTATTTTCGTACATCCTTGGTATTTTCGATTATAAATCATGTTGTTGTATGGTCTTTTCCGCAGTGTATTGTGAATACTCGGACCGTACGCGATCCAACAAAGCAAATATTTAAAAAGTTATCTTTCATAATTAAACTATGTTAGATAAAAAATATAATGAGATTATATTAATTAAGATGATATCTAAATTTTAATATTAAAGTAATTATTTTTCTTAATATGATTAAGATTAATAATTATATTGATTTCTAATTTAATGTTAAAAAAGTAGTTTCTGATAGATTTTACCTTCCACTCAATTCTCTGGGATCTTCATTTATTTATTGCAGCTCCGAAGCTTCATTTACCTCTTCATCAAACACAAGATTGGTAATGGGAAGACACATTGCTTTGGTACGATAATTAGATAAATGTTACTCCACTTCTTCAAAAAATTGAACTCAATCAGTTGCGAAAGAAACTATCCAACTCCTTTAAACTCTTTGATATCATTCTTAACTGAGTATGTGTTGGACCCCGAACTTTTGATGAAAATTAGAAATATTAAAATGAATATTAATGAGAAAGAAATTGGTGAGACAATTTATGAATTTAAGAAAATTTGCTGAAATTAAGAAAAATTTATGAGAAAATAATTGTTTAGTTTTGAGGACTTTGATATTTGAATGAAGTTATATGGATTATGAGAGGAAAGAGAATGAGTTAATTGAAATGGGAGTGGAAAATCAAGAAATAAAGAAAGAAAGTGAGAGAATTTGAAAAAATTAAGAGAGTTAACTTTTTGTTTGAGGCAAAATTTGAGAAAATTGTCTTCTGAAAACTTGTAGTTTATGTCAAGAGCTTTCTGTAGCTATAAAGTTTGATACTTTTCGATGTTGGGATTGAGATATATGATTTTCTGAAGATATGCTTTGTTTTGAAAATGCTATTAAGCATAGATTTGTATGTTCTATGCTTCGAGGCCACTCCTCGTATGGATTTAGCTTGAATTAGAGTAAGTGGTCTTCATGAAAGTTTTAGATGATGTATTTATATTTCCATTGATATAAAGTTTGCAATTTTTTGATATCGGGGCTAGGAGTTATGAGCGATTAAAAATTGGAAGTCGTTTAGGAAAAGCTATTTTGGACGGAATCTTTGATTGAGTTTTTGACCTCTTTTGAGACCTAATTTGATTTTGAGTACTTCAGGGAAGTTGTAGAGCTTCATTTGATCTTTTTATTGACACCACATTTGTCAAATTACAAGTTCAGGATCGAGAGATATGATTTTTGAAATGTTTGGTTTTCAAGTTCGGTTACTTTATTTTTTAATCCGATCCCTTTTGAATCTTTTGCTTATAATTCCTTCGTCCGGCATCCGATTGATTTGATTCTTTAAGTGTTGGATTCCTAAGACAATTAATTTCATTTTTATGAAGAATTATGATTTTTAGGAGATTAAATGAAAAGAGATTGATTGAACCAAAGTAAGAGATTCAGTTATAGGTTATAAGTTGGATAATTTTCTGAACATGGTTCAGTATTTTGCGAAATTCGGGAGCTGTACAGCTCCGATTGAGTTGATTCATGAGAATAAATTTAAGATATAGGGCTACAACTCTTGTGAAGGGATCGAAATTTAATTTCATCCCTAAGATTGTCAAATTTCTGGAATTAAATTAGCGTAATGTTTAGTCTCGGATTTTTCGCAGGTCTGATAGTATTTCGGCTATAACTTCTTCGTTTCTGATCCGAATTGAGCGCGGTCAGTGGCGTTGGATTCGTATGCTCTAGAGGAACAATTTACAAGAAGAAAGTTTGTCCAAATTATGTCAATTAGCCACTCAAAAATAGGACGCAAGTTATCAGGTAAATGTTGGAGGTTAACTTAAATGAAGGGGCATTTTGGTCATTTAGTCCCATTTAATGACCTGGCCTTAAACTCAACTATAGCTGTCATTTTTTACCCATTTAAAGCAGCAGAAAGTTCACGAAAAATCAAGAGAAATGAAAAAGAAACGTTGGAGAAGAAAGAAGGGAAGGAATCGGTCGTGGAAGGAAAGTAGAAGAAGGATGAAGCAAGTCGGTTTTTCCAAGGGTTTTTACGCAAGATTTCGGTGGTTTTCAAGGTGAAGACATGGAAGAAGAAGGAAGCTTGTCTTGGAGCTCAATAAATCCGAAAATTGTGGAGAAAATGGTAAGAGAGAGAAAGTTGAGTTTGAAATTTTTTGATGAGTTTATTGTGTTAGATGGCTTGGAAAGGTTATGAATTTAAGTTTTCTAAGGTTTATTGAAGAGATGAGGCTATGATTATGTTGATTTTATGAATTTGGGGTTGATGTCAAAGTTTGGAATTATGGGCTTTTGAAATTTTTGCTTTAGAGAGCTTGGATTAATGCTGAATTTCAGATTTTTTAGGTCAATTTTGATGTATATGCTTTAGGTTGTATTTAATTTTAGATGGAAATTAATTAAGGCTTAGGCTTAAATTTGTGATTTGTGAATTATTGGTGTAGAATTATAGGTTTGTGAATTATGATATGAATTTTGAAGATTATTGGTTTTATGATATTGAATTTGTGAAAATTGGTTTAGGCCAATTTTGAAAATTTGGAATTGTGAAAATTGGAGATTTAAATAGCTTGAATATGTGAGGAATTGATGTTTGGGAATTGCTTGATTGAATTGAATTAATTTTGGAAAATTGTGAAGTAGGGTTTTAGGCCCGATTTTGTAAATTGGAAAAATGAGAGAATTTTGATTTAGATCTCTTGAGGCTAGTATGGCTTTGTGATTTGTGAAATAAATTTTGAGGATTTAGTTATTTATGACGTTGAATTTGGATGATTATGGTTTAGGTTAAATTTCAATTGGAAGAACAAAGGACGCTTTGGTCAAATTGATGATCGGGACGAGGTCCTTGCATCATTTCGAGGTGGGTAGTATGTTTATTTATTGAATTTTAAGATAAGCATGAATATTTGAAAATATGAATCTGAATAAATTTGATTTTATGATTGAAAGAAGTTAGTGCATACATTGTTGTGAATTTGATTGGTTCGTGATCAAATTGATGATGTAATTTGCATTAGATGTGTTACATGGATTTATGTGGATATATGAATGGTTGAAACAAATTTGAAGAAAAGCAAGATTTTGAAAAGTGCCTTCGGGCATTCCGAACTTTTGTTTTCGATATGTGTTATGTGGGTTTGGTCAGGTCTTTCTGTGCGTCAGTGCACTGTCTCTATTTGATATAGCCTTCTCCCGGCTGCCCGCTAGTGGTATGGAGCTCCGATTTCTGACTTCCTTCACGACTACACTGGACCGCTATGCGGGAAAGTGTAGTATGTTCTGTTTACGACTGCACAGGACCGCTATGCGAAAATGTGCAGTACGTTCTATTTTGGACCGAGCCAGACCATTTGATGTGTTTTGTGTGCTTTGTTTCTGTGTATAAGTGTGTTGCATGGCATCTTTTGAAAAAGAAATGTGAAAATTTTTGGGAAAGAAATTATCGTAGTTCTTCAACTGAAAAGTGATTGAAATGGTTTTGATTATATTTTGAAAAGTGTGAGAAATAAGAAAATTGTCGAATTTTCTACTGTGGAATGTGTTTTTTTTTAAAAAAAAAGAAAAAAAAAGAATGGAAAAGGTTTTTGCAAATATGTTTTCACTTATTGTTCAATTTATAAACATATTATCCACGAGCTATTTTAGCTCACCCCCCTTTCATCCCCATCTCCAGGTATTCGAGCAGGAGATCGGATGAAAGACTGTCAGGACACCAATTCGATTTGTGTATGTTTTTGAGTAATTTGGATCTTTGTATAAGTTTGTAATGGCTTGAAAAGCCATTAAGGATTTGTAAGAAATTAAATTATGATGTGTATGAAATTATTGAAATTGTATAAGAAATTGTGTTATGGAAATGGATTTATATGTTGAGTTGCGTTTCAAGTTTGCGTATGATGATGGGATTTGGTTATGATGAAAGATTGAGGTTTTATTTGAAATGTTAGATATAGGAGTGCATTTGCTTATGCTGAGATCCCGGATGGAGGGTCCGGTGGATTTTGATTGATTGGGTGTTTGTTGGGTATTTTAGAAGTGTTCTTTTGCCATTTGCAGGTTTTGGGTTAGGTCAAAGCGGTAGTTATCTTCGCGAATTTTCGATAAAATTTGGGATAAAATGTCATTTGGGATTTGTATAGGTATATATAAGAAGAATATGATTTGAGTTTGTGATTGAAATTATGGAATTAGATGAATTCCAAATTGAAAAAGAGTATTGCTTTGTATGAGACCGAGTAAAATGGAAAAAGTAAGAAAGACAGAAAAGAAAGAAAGAAAAGAAAAAAAAATAAAAAAATTTATACCAGATTTCGGATCGTTTTAGTCTAGGTTTCCAACGCGATCGTTTGTTCTCTAGGATTTGTTCTTGGATGTCAGACAGCTTTGTGTCACTTTTGCATGCGATTATGCTTTTGTTTTCTGTTTCGCTGTGTAATTCGATAAGTATTCCATTTTGCTTTCGTTTTCGCTTTGTTTGTCGTTATCGAATTCAATTTATCCAATTTGAATTCGCCTCGTTCTTCGTATCCGTTTCCCCCTTTTCGGTTGGGATCCGGTTTCCGGATCGGGTCCCAACATAGATGGTATCAGAGCCTAGTATTATGATCATACTTGGGCCATATGGTTATTAAGAATGAATTTAGTGATTGTTTGAGTGTGGTTAAGAACTTTGATTGATTTTAGGTGTGTGTTAATGAACTTGAGATTTGAAGTTCACGATGGCGATTTGATTTTGTACATGCAATTATGAGATGAGATTAAGGAAAGAAATATGTATGGAAGATCCATTAGTTAAATTGAAATGATTATTGGTCCTTATTGGGTTTCTTAAACAATGGGACCATATAACTTGTGAAAATGTGTTAAGAAATGTTTGATTTGAGGAGATAGGCATTTGACACAAGAAGTGAATTAGTGCAAATAAGTTGAGAAATATGTGTGATCAAGGAAAAGTAATTGATTATGAGTTCTTGGAAAGCAATTAGATCAAAGAATGTGTTACTTGATGATTTACTACGTATGAATTTCGAGGACGAAATTCTTTTAAGAGGGGGAGAAATGTTGGACCCCGAACTTTTGATGAAAATTAGAAATATTAAAATGAATATTAATGAGAAAGAAATTGGTGAGACAATTTATGAATTTAAGAAAATTTGCTGAAATTAAGAAAAATTTATGAGAAAAGAATTGTTTAGTTTTGAGGACTTTGATATTTGAATGAAGTTATATGGATTATGAGAGGAAAGAGAATGAGTTAATTGAAATGGGAGTGGAAAATCAAGAAATAAAGAAAGAAAGTGAGAGAATTTCAAAAAATTAAGAGAGTTGACTTTTTGTTTGAGGCAAAATTTGAGAAAATTGTCTTATGGAAACATATAGTTTATGTCAAGAGCTTTCTGTAGCCATAAAGTTTGATACTTTTCGATGTCGGGATTGAGAGATATGATTTTCCGAAGATATGCTTTGTTTTGAAAATGCTATTAAGTATAGATTTGTGTGTTCTACGCTTCGAGGCCACTCGTCGTACGGATTTAGTTTGAATTAGAGTAAGTGGTCTTCATGAAAGTTTTAGATGATGTTTTTATCTTTCCATTGATATAAAGTTTGCAATTTTTCGATATTGGGGCTAGGAGTTATGAGCGATTAAAAATTGAAAGTCGTTTAGGAAAAGCTGTTTTGGACGGAATCTTTGATTGAATTTTTGACCTCTTTCGAGACCTAATTTGATTTTGAGTACTTCAGGGAAGTTGTAAAGCATCCTTTGATCTTTTAATTGACACCAAAATTGTCAAATTCCGAATTCGGGATCGAGAGATATGATTTTTGAAATGTTCGGTTTTGAAGTTCGGTTACTTTGTTTTTTAATCCGATCCCTTTTGTAATCTTTTGCTTATAATTCCTTCGTCCGACATCCGATTGATTTGATTCTTGAAGCGTTGGATTTCTAAGACAATTAATTTCATTTTTATGAAGAATTATGATTTTTAGGAGATTAAATGGAAAGAGATTGATTGAACCAAAGTAAGAGATTCGGTTATAGGTTATAAGTTGGATAATTTTCTGAACATGGTTCAGTATTTTGCCAGCTGTACAGCTCCCATTGAGTTGATTCTTGAGGCAAAATAAATTTAAGATATAGGGCTACAACTCTTGTGAAGGGATCGAAATTTAATTTCATCCCTAAGATTGTCAAATTTCTGGAATTAAATTAGCGTAATGTTCAGTCTCGGATTTTTCGCAGGTCAATAGTATTTTGGCTATAACTTCTTCGTTTCTGATCCGAATTGAGTGCGGTCGGTGGCGTTAGATTTGTATGATCTAGAGGAACAATTTTCAAGCAGAAAGTTTATCCAAATTATGTCAATTAGCCACTCAAAAACAGGACGCAAGTTATCAGGTAAATGTTGGAGGTTAACTTAAATGAAGGGGCATTTCGATCATTTACTCCCATTTAATGACCTGCCCTTAAACTCAACTATAGCTGTCGTTTTTTACCCATTTAAAGCAGCAAAAACTTCATGAAAAATCAAGAGAAAAGAAGAAGAAACGTTGGAGAAGAAAGAAGGGAAGGAATCGGCCGTGGAAGGAAAGTAGAAGAAGGATGAAGCAAGTCGGTTTTTCCAGGGGTTTTTAAGAAAGATTTCGGTGGTTTTCAAGGTGAAGACATGGAAGAAGAAGGAAGCTTGTCTTGGAGCTCAATAAATCCGAAAATGGTGGAGAAAATGGTAAGAGAGAGAAAGTTGAGTTTGAAATTTTTTGATGAGTTTATTGTGTTAGATGGCTTGGAAAGGTTATGAATTTAAGTTTTCTAAGGTTTATTGAAGAGATGATGCTATGATTATGTTGATTTTATGAATTTGGGGTTTATGTCAAAGTTTGGAATTATGGGTTTTTGAAATTTTTGCTTTAGAGAGCTTGGATTAATGCTGATTTTGAGATTTCTTAAGTCAATTTTAATGTATATGCTTTAGGTTGTATTTAATTTTAGATGGAAATTAATTAAGGCTTAGGCTTAAATTTGTGATTTGTGAATTATTGGTGTAGAATTATAGGTTTGTGAATTATGATATGAATTTTGAAGATTATTGGTTTTATGATATTGAATTTGTGAAAATTGGTTTAGGCCAATTTTGAAAATTTGGAATTGTGAAAATTGGAGATTTAAATAGCTTGAATATGTGAGGAATTGATGTTTGGGAATTGCTTGATTGAATTGAATTAATTTTGGAAAATTGTGAAGTAGGGTTTTAGGCCCGATTTTGTAAATTGGAAAAATGAGAGAATTTTGATTTAGATCTCTTGAGGCTAGTATGGCTTTGTGAATTGTGAAATAAATTTTGAGGATTTAGTTATTTATGACGTTGAATTTGGATGATTATGGTTTAGGTTAAATTTCAATTGGAAGAACAAAGGACGCTTTGGTCAAATTGATGATCAGGACGAGGTCCTTGCATCATTTCGAGGTGGGTAGTATGTTTATTTATTGAATTTTAAACTAAGCATGAATATTTGAAAATATGAATCTGAATAAATTTGATTTTATGATTGAAAGAAGTTAGTGCATACATTGTTGTGAATTTGATTGGTTCGTGATCAAATTGATGATGTAATTTGCATTAGATGTGTTACATGAATTTATGTGGATATATGAATGGTTGAAACAAATTTGATGAAAAGCAAGATTTTGAAAAGTGTCTTCGGGCATTTCGAACTTTTGTTTTCGATATGTGTTATGTGGGTTTGGTCAGGTCCTTCTGTGAGTCAGTGCACTGTCTCTATTCAATATAGCCTTCTCCCGGCTGCCCGCTAGTGATATGGAGCTCCGATTTTGGACTCCCTTCACGGCTACACTGGACTGCTATGCGGAAAAGTGTAGTACGTTTTACATTCTAACGCAGGACCGCTATGGGAAATGTGCGAGACGCTCTTTTGGATGGAGCCAGACCATTTGATGTGTTTTGTGTGCTTTGTTTCTGTTTATAAGTGTGTTGCATGGCATCTTTTGAAAAAGAAATGTGAAAATTTTTGGGAAAGAAATTATTGTAGTTCTTCAACAGAAAAGTGATTGAAATGGTTTTGATTATATTTTGAAAAGTGTGAGAAATAAGAAAATTGTCGAATTTTCTACTGTGGAATGTGTTTTTTTTAAAAAAGAAAGAAAAAAAATGGCAAAGGTTTTTGCAAATATGTTTTCACTTATTGTTCAATTTATAAACATATTATCCACGAGCTATTTTAGCTCACCCCCCTTTCATCCCCATCTCCAGGTATTCGAGCAAGAGATCGGATGAAAGACTGTCAGGACACCAATTCGATTTGTGTATGTTTTTGAGTAATTTGGATCTTTGTATAAGTTTGTAATGGCTTGAAAAGCCATTAAGGATTTGTAAGAAATTAAATTATGATGTGTATGAAATTATTGAAATTGTATAAGAAATTGTGTTATGGAAATGGATTTATATGTTGAGTTGCGTTTCAAGTTTGCGTATGATGATGGGATTTGGTTATGATGAAAGATTGAGGTTTTATTTGAAATGTTAGATATAGGAGTGCATTTGCTTATGATGAGATCCCGGATGGAGGGTCCGGTGGATTTTGATTGATTGGGTGTTTGTTATGTATTTTAGAAGTGTTCTTTTGCCATTTGCAGGTTTTGGGTTAGGTCAAAGGCAGCCGTTATGCTGCCGAATTTTTGATAAAATTTGGGATAAAATGTCATTTGGGATTTGTATAGGTATCTATAAGAAGAATATGATTTGAGTTTGTGATTGAAATTATGGAATTAGATGAATTCCAAATTGAAAAAGAGTATTGCTTTGTATGAGACCGAGTAAAATGGAAAAAGTAAGAAAGACAGAAAAGAAAGAAAGAAAAGAAAAAAAAATAAAAAAATTTATACCAGATTTCGGATCGTTTTAGTCTAGGTTTCCAACGCGATCGTTTGTTCTCTAGGATTTGTTCTTGGATGTCAGACAGCTTTGTGTCACTTTTGCATGCGATTATGCTTTTGTTTTCTGTTTCACTGTGTAATTCGATAAGTATTCCGCTTTGCTTCCATTTTCGCTTTGTTTGTCGTTATCGAATTCAATTTATCCAATTTGAATTCGCCTCGTTCTTCGTATTCTGTTTCCCCCTTTTCAGTTGGGATCCGGTTCCCGGATCGGGTCCCAACATTGATGGTATCAGAGCCTAGTATTATGATCATACTTGGGCCATATGGTTATTAAGAATGAATTTAGTGATTGTTTGAGTGTGGTTAAGAAATTTGATTGATTTTAGGTGTGTGTTAATGAACTTGAGATTTGAAGTTCATGATGGCGATTTGATTTTGTACATGCAATTATGAGATGAGATTAAGGAAAGAAATATGTATGGAAGATCCATTAGTTAAATTGAAATGATTATTGGTCCTTATTGGGTTTCTTAAACAATGGGACCATATAACTTGTGAAAATGTGTTAAGAAATGTTTGATTTGAGGAGATAGGCATTTGACACAAGAAGTGAATTAGTGCAAATAAGTTGAGAAATATGTGTGATCAAAGAAAAGTAATTGATTATGAGTTCTTGGAAAGCAATTAGATCAAAGAATGTGTTACTTGATGATTTAGTACGTATGAATTTCGAGGACGAAATTTTTTTAAGAGGGGGAGCAATGTTGGACCCCGAACTTTTGATGAAAATTAGAAATATTAAAATGAATATTAATGAGAAAGAAATTGGTGAGACAATTTATGAATTTAAGAAAATTTGCTGAAATTAAGAAAAATTTATGAGAAAAGAATTGTTTAGTTTTGAGGACTTTGATATTTGAATGAAGTTATATGGATTATGAGAGGAAAGAGAATGAGTTAATTGAAATGGGAGTTGAAAATCAAGAAATAAAGAAAGAAAGTGAGAGAATTTGAAAAAATTAAGAGAGTTGACTTTTTGTTTGAGGCAAAATTTGAGAAAATTGTCTTCTGGACACATATAGTTTATGTCAAGAGCTTTCTGTAGCCATAAAGTTTGATACTTTTCGATGTCGGGATTGAGAGATATGATTTTCCGAAGATATGCTTTGTTTTGAAAATGCTATTAAGTATAGATTTGTGTGTTCTATGCTTCGAGGCCACTCGTCATACTGATTTAGTTTGAATTAGAGTAAGTGGTCTTCATGAAAGTTTTAGATGATGTTTTTATCTTTCTACTGATATAAAGTTTGCAATTTTTCGATATCGAGGCTAGGAGTTATGAGCGATTAAAAATTGAAAGTCGTTTAGGAAAAGCTGTTTTGGACGGAATCTTTGATTGAGTTTTTGATCTCTTTCGAGACCTAATTTGATTTTGAGTACTTCAGGGAAGTTGTAAAGTTTCCTTTGTTGTTTTTCTTATCGACACCAAATTTGTCAAATTTTGAATTCGGGATCGAGAGATATGATTTTTGAAATGTTCGGTTTTGAAGTTCGGTTACTTTGTTTTTTAATCCGATCCCTTTTGTAATCTTTTGCTTATAATTCCTTCGTCCGACATCCGATTTATTTGATTCTTGAAGCGTTGGATTCCTAAGACAATTAATTTCATTTTTATGAAGAATTATGATTTTTAGGAGATTAAATGAAAAGATATTGATTGAACCAAAGTAAGAGATTCGGTTATAGGTTATAAGTTGGATAATTTTCTGAACATAGTTCAGTATTTTGCGAAATTCAGGAGCTGTACTGCTCCGATTGAGTTGATTCTTAAGTCCAAATAAATTTAAGATATAGGGCTACAACTCTTGTGAAGGGATCGAAATTTAATTTCATCCCTAAGATTGTCAAATTTCTGGAATTAAATTAGTGTAATGTTTAGTCTCGGATTTTTCGCAGGTCTGATAGTATTTCGGCTATAACTTCTTCGTTTCTGATCCGAATTGAGCGCGGTCAGTGGAGTTGGATTCGTATGCTCTAGAGGAACAATTTACAAGAAGAAAGTTTGTCCAAATTATGTCAATTAGCCACTCAAAAATAGGACGCAAGTTATCAGGTAAATGTTGGAGGTTAACTTAAATGAAGGGGCATTTTGGTCATTTAGTCCCATTTAATGACCTGGCCTTAAACTCAACTATAGCTGTCATTTTTTACCCATTTAAAGCAGCAGAAAGTTCACGAAAAATCAAGAGAAATGAAAAAGAAACGTTGGAGAAGAAAGAAGGGAAGGAATCGGTCGTGGAAGGAAAGTAGAAGAAGGATGAAGCAAGTCGGTTTTTCCAAGGGTTTTTACGCAAGATTTCGGTGGTTTTCAAGGTGAAGACATGGAAGAAGAAGGAAGCTTGTCTTGGAGCTCAATAAATCCGAAAATTGTGGAGAAAATGGTAAGAGAGAGAAAGTTGAGTTTGAAATTTTTTGATGAGTTTATTGTGTTAGATGGCTTGGAAAGGTTATGAATTTAAGTTTCCTAAGGTTTATTGAAGAGATGAGGCTATGATTATGTTGATTTTATGAATTCGGGGTTTATGTCAAAGTTTGGAATTGTGGGTTTTTGAAATTTTTTCTTTAGAGAGCTTGGATTAATGCTGATTTTGAGATTTCTTAAGTCAATTTTGATGTATATGCTTTAGGTTGTATTTAATTTTAGATGGAAATTAATTAAGGCTTAGGCTTAAATTTGTGATTTGTGAATTATTGGTGTAGAATTATAGGTTTGTGAATTATGATATGAATTTTGAAGATTATTGGTTTTATGATATTGAATTTGTGAAAATTGGTTTCGGCCAATTTTGAAAATTTGGAATTGTAAAAATTGGAGATTTAAATAGCTTAAATATGTGAGGAATTGATGTTTGGGAATTGCTTGATTGAATTGAATTAATTTTGGAAAATTGTGAAGTAGGGTTTTAGGCCCGATTTTGTAAATTGGAAAAATGAGAGAATTTTGATTTAGATCTCTTGAGGCTAGTATGGCTTTGTGAATTGTGAAATAAATTTTGAGGATTTAGTTATTTATGACGTTGAATTTAATGATTATGGTTTAGGTTAAATTTCAGTTGGAAGAACAAAGGACGCTTTGATCAAATTGATGATCGGGACGAGGTCCTTGCATCATTTCGAGGTGGGTAGTATGTTTATTTATTGAATTTTAAGCTAAGCATGAATATTTGAAAATATGAATCTGAATAAATTTGATTTTATGATTGAAAGAAGTTAGTGCATACATTGTTGTGAATTTGATTGGTTCGTGATCAAATTGATGATGTAATTTGCATTAGATGTGTTACATGAATTTATGTGGATATATGAATGGTTGAAACAAATTTGAAGAAAAGCAAGATTTTGAAAAGTGTCTTCGGGCATTCCGAACTTTTGTTTTCGATATGTGTTATATGGGTTTAGTCAGGTCCTTCTGTGAGTCAGTGCACTGTCTCTAATTGATATAGCCTTCTCCCGGCTGCCCGCTAGTGGCATGGAGCACCGATTTCGGACTCCCTTTACGGCTACACTGGACCGCTATGCGGGAAAGTGTAGTACGTTCTATTCTATTTACAGACAGAGACGCTATCTTGGAATGTGCAGTACATTCTATTTTGGACCGAGCCAGACCATTTGATGTGTTTTGTGTGTTTTGTTTCTGTTTATAAGTGTGTTGCATGGCATCTTTTGAAAAAGAAATGTGAAAATTTTTGGGAAAGAAATTATCGTAGTTCTTCAACTGAAAAGTGATTGAAATGGTTTTGATTATATTTTGAAAAGTGTGAGAAATAAGAAAATTGTCGAATTTTCTACTGTGGAATGTGTTTTTTTTTTAAAGAAAAAGAATGGCAAAGGTTTTTGCAAATATGTTTTCACTTATTGTTCAATTTATAAACATATTATCCATGAGCTATTTTAGCTCACCCCCGTTTCATCCCCATCTCCAGGTATTCGAGCAGGAGATCGGATGAAAGACTGTCAGGAAACCAATTCGATTTGCGTATGTTTTTGAGTAATTTGGATCTTTGTATAAGTTTTTAATGGCTTGAAAAGCCATTAAGGATTTGTAAGAAATTAAATTATGATGTGTATGAAATTATTGAAATTGTATAAGAAATTGTGTTATGGAAATGGATTTATTTGTTGAGTTGCGTTTCAAGTTTGCGTATGATGATGGGATTTGGTTATGATGAAAGATTGAGGTTTTATTTGAAATGTTAGATATAGGAGTGCGTTTGCTTATGCTGAGATCCCGGATGGAGGGTCCGGTGGATTTTGATTGATTGGGTGTTTGTTGGGTATTTTAGAAGTGTTCTTTTGCCATTTGCAGGTTTTGGGTTAGGTCTAAGAAGTTATATCTTCCGAATTTTGATAAAATTTGGGATAAAATGTCATTTGGGATTTGTATGGGTATATATAAGAAGAATATGATTTGAGTTTGTGATTGAAATTATGGAATTAGATGAATTCCAAATTGAAAAAGAGTATTGCTTTGTATGAGACCGAGTAAAATGGAAAAAATAAGAAAGACAGAAAAGAAAGAAAGAAAAGAAAAAAAAAATAAAAAAATTTATACCAGATTTCGGATCGTTTTAGTCTAGATTTCCAACGCTATCGTTTGTTCTCTAGGATTTGTTCTTGGATGTCGGACAGCTTTGTGTCACTTTTGCATGCGATTATACTTTTGTTTTCTGTTTCGCTGTGTAATTCAATAAGTATTTCGCTTTGCTTCCGCTTTCGTTTTGTTTGTCGTTATCGAATTCAATTTATCTAATTTGAATTCGCCTCGTTCTTCGTATCCGTTTATGCTTTTTCGGTCGGTTCCCGGATCGGGTCCCAACAGTATGGCATAGCAACTTTAGAGGATTTTATGTTTTAGATCCACCGAGACTCAAGCAGTGTAGATACCTTCATCTGGACCCCAAATCCACGAGGTATCTTCACTAATGCTTCCTATCATTCACTCTTTAATAGTGCCTCTTCTAATGTTGCTTGGCATAACCTCCTTTTCAAAAAACTCTCTCAAATCGAAAGCTTCCATTATCACATGGCTTATGATAAAAAATAAACTAAAGACGAATAAGAGATGGTATAACCAACATGACTCAATTTGTGAATTGTGTAGATTGCTTGAGGAAGATCATAATTATCTATTCTTTAATTGCAACTACTCTAAAGTGGCATGGGGTCACATCCATCAAATGCTAGGAATAGCTTTGCAAACACTAGATTGGGAGAAAACTCTTGACAAGCTTATTTCTCTAACTAGACCAGGACAATTGAATGCTATTCTCATCAAAACGACTTTTGTAACCACCATTTATGCACTATGGAAAGAAAGGAACAACAGGCTTTACAAGGGTATAGCTGAAAATAAATATCAAGTTATGGATCGTGGCATAAACTAGGTAAGAGTTGCAATTATTGCCAAAAGAGTGGAACACTTCCTCACCCTCTATATCAAAAGCAAATGATCTCCATTCCTTTAAGGTCTCTTCCTATTTCTTCTTTCCTCAATTTTTGTAACTAGTTTTTATAGTTAGGTAAAAGCCTACTAATTGAACTCTGTAATAGTTTTAACTATAGTTCATATTTTTTTTTAATTTTAAATTTTTTTATTGAAATTAATTAATTAGACTCTTTAAAATTAAGAAATTTGTTTTCTCGAGCAATTAAGAAAGTTCTCTTATTTAAATTTATTTATTTCAGTTCGATTGAGATAAATTAAATTTATGATTTTTGTGTGTATAGAATCATTCCTCTATTTATTTGAAATTTTTTCTTTATTTACCAATAATAAGTTTCTTGATTTATTAAAAATGATATTTTCTTATTAAATTTTGAAATTGCTTTAATTTATTAATTATGAAAATTGAACTTCCTTAATATTTTTAAAAAGTTTTATAATTTATTAAATAAATATTTTCTAATTAATTAAGAAGCCAATCTCTAAATAAATAATATAAAGGACTTTCTTAATTTAATTTTAAAGTGTTTTATTTTGAAAGTAATTTTCTTGTAACATTAGAAAATAATTTTCTAATTATGGAAAAATAATTTCTAATTAGATTATAAAAATTTTGCTAATTGGATTAAAATGTGTTACTTATATAATTTTGAAAAAGAGTTTTTGAATAATAATAAGTAAAAGTATAATTTATTGAAAATTGTTTTCAATTAAATTTTGTTAAAAGGAGTCAAGATAATTGAAAATAGTTTCCAATTGGATTCAAAATTGTTTTCAAATCAAATTAAATTTCTAATGGAATACAAACTTAACATATTTATGAATCAATGAGTTTAATTTAATTTATTTTTCAAGGAGTGGAAATATTATTTTAGATTATGAAAATCAATAACTAGAATCAAATAAAGTTTGATGTTTTTATGCGTATGATTTGATTATGAAGGCATAGCTTACATGTTTAAATATATGTTTGATAAATTATGCATGTTGAATTGTATGTTTTATATGTATGATATTTTACATGCAATTTTCTATTTGATGAGATGAGCGGACTTAAATCTCTTGTTAAAAATATGAACTATATGTTTTGAATATAATTGTTGCCTTTTATTTGTATAAGAATAAACTAGAGTTTTGTTTATTGTTAGGCTTGTTGAACAAACTTAAGGTTACTTTAATCCGAATAGGTTTAATCTTGTGACAGTGGATCCTGCTTAACTAATTTTGAATGATTTGGATGTGCAAACTTGATAGATGAATATTTCAATATAATTCATTTGATGTGTTTTTTTCTTGTTATTTGATACTTTTATTATATATTTGGTACTTATTTTTCTTCAAGTGTGTTTATAGAGTATAATTGCCTTCACAAATTTAAAGGAGAAGAATTTGGATGAAATCACGACATAAAACAAAGATTCGACTCACAAAAGTGATGCACAACTATGCATCAAATCATACATTTTCACAATTTTCAGAGAATTTGGTGATGCACAATTTGATGCATGACTATGCACAAGACTCTGATTCGACCAAAACCCTATAATTTTATGTAAAAGGATGTGAATGGAAATTTAAAGGGAGAGAAGATATAGGGAGGTGAGTCCAAACATGGAGATCATTCTTAAAGAGCAATTTTGGTTTAGAGAAGTTGAAAACTCGAAGAAATCATCTAAAGATCTATTGGAATACAAGATGAAACCTCTATATATCAAGAATACTTAATAGAAGACAATCTTGGAGATTTAGAATTATGATCCCATTGTTTCCAATTTATTGTTCTTTATATTTATGTTTGATTTCGTGTTCGATAATGTGTAACTAAATGTATTGTTAGTGTATAGGTTAGATGAACCCTATGTTGATAATTTAATATGTTTTGATTCTTTTATTAATGCAATTGAGTTGATTGATATATTGCGATTTGATTATGCGTTTAATATTTGTTTTAATAAATATGAGAATACTACTTCATAATTAAATTTTACACGTAGAGATTGACAAATCCTAGTTTTGAATAGATCTATTCTAAATTATAGTTGTTCTCGTATACTATACCATAAGGTTGATAGCATATGCTCTGTCACTCTCATATATGTATTGGTGATCGACATTCATAATTGTAGTGATAAATCCCACCAATGTAATGACACAACCTAAACATCGGTCACACTTCCAAAGATCTCTCTCCAATAAAGTGATGATATAGATCATGAAGACATATTCTGACTCCCATAAAAGTCTTGCCTACTCCATGCTTCCATTGTGAGTTGTGGCTATGACAATGAATCGTAATTCCTAGAGTAATCACAAACTCAAGATTAAGTAGAGAAATTCAAAAGATAATTAAATTAATAAGCCACAAAGTACAAAAAGATAAAATAAAATAAAATAAATAAAAAACCAAAATTTAAAAACAAAATAAAATGAAAATGATTAGAGTAATAGCATTAAGGCTTTTCTAATATCAAAGTCCCTAGAAATGGTGCTAAAAACTTGGTTGAATTATTTTGTGATAGGCAAAATTGTAATAAACTGTAACTACGTAGTGTAGTTATAGCTAATGCCGACAAGTATAGGTCGATCTCACGAGGACAGTAAGTACTAGTAATTACTATTATTCCATTATCTAGCCTAAGGATCGATTGTGGCTTTTAAATTAACAAACTAAAATTAAGCAAATAAAATAAACAAGCATCACTATTAAAGTAAAGAATTGGTGAATCACTGAATTAATTACTGATATCAAATAATTAGTATCTAGACTTTGAATCCTCCTAAACCTTTAACCGATTGATCTTTTTTAAGAAATTGTGTTTTTGATTAATTGGATGTTCCAAATAAGTTCTAAAATCCTAGGTTATCCCACTTACAAGTATATAAGGTAATTGTAGTTAAGTACCCAGGGTTGTCTCTCAAGGAGATGAAATTAGTCCACTCAAATTAACTTTGAATCAAAGTAAATATAATCCTAAACCCTCTAACCCAATTTGTTGAGAAAAGGATTTAAAGAGAATAAGACAAATAAATTAATGAGTAAACTAATTTAATTGGAAGCAAAGAACAGTTTGATCAATCAGTGTAGTGAGCTCTTAAGAAATTAACTTCACTAATTTAATCTCCAATGCATAACTAAGCAAACTGATTGAATAATTGTTTTGCTAAAATTAGTGATTAGGTTTTAAAATCAACTCAAATAATGTACTAGATCTAACTTTCATATTCGACAAATCTATTATCCAAATCAATTATTTAACAACTGATAATTACCTATTTAAGTTAATATATTTCTAATTTAAAACTTAAGTGTCTAGAATTCTTTGTTCTAATATTAAACTTCTCTTAATTCTTTGTTCAATATCAAACTATTGACTTAATTTTGATGGATTTAATATATAATTACTCACAATTTGTGCTTAACTACTAGATGAACAATATATCCAGCACAATTTTCAAGCTGGCCAACATGCTCAAGGTAGTTGAGCCATCTCTCCGCAAGGACAAGGTTGTGATGATGGTGGACTCTTCTGATTCGAAAAAAGCGAGCTTGCTTTCACTATGGCAAGGATGGCCACTGAAAGAGAAACTGTGTAGCGACCCTTACCGCAGGATACACACTAGGACGCTTGGAGGTCATTCCGGTACATAACCTACGATAAGGGTGAGCTACGTTCGATCATTACAATCATTTCACATGACATCATATCAATATTTACTTATAAAGCATCAATAGAAAAACCACAATATTTTGAAACCAACTTTTTCCTCATTTCACTTCACAAAATTGAAAATCTACATTGTGTCTTTCAACATTTTCTATATGTACATTAACAAAACCTAATATAAATGTACTGCATGAAAGAGGAAAAATTTACACAATCTAACTAATCTGTCCAAAAATCCCAACTGATCGGCCTTTGAGCCATGACTTCTCTTGCCAATCACAATATACACGGCTGGTAGAGCCTCTTAGTAACTAGAGTTGTCTCTCAGTCCTGAAAAGACAACGTTGTAATTTTGGTTAGTTTTACGAACTCAATGAGGTAATCATCATCGATGGTTCACTCAATTCATGGATCATAACAATTCAAATCACATATAATCACATAGTGCACTTTGCATAAATTTCACATTTTCACTTAAACATAAGCATTTCATTTCAAAAAATATACTTAAAAATATGTATATGGGACACTTTTTCAATTATTACGTTGTTGTGACCGAGTGCTTGAACTGTATCGTATCTATTTTGGATACCAAGCTCATTAATAATTGTCTTTTATCTGCTTGGGGATACATGGCTCATTTTGCATAGTGAGCCTTAGGCTCTTAATCATTTTTGAGCTCGAGACTCATTTTTACTCGTTGAGCTTTTAGTTCTGATCGGTGATTACTCTAGTCACAACTTTCATTATCTAATTATGCATTTATGTATAGACTACATGTACTACAATCACTCACATTATAAAGCACATAGGTCATCAAATTCACATTTAAGTAGCACTTCAATATCTCAATCTACAATCACATTCATCGGACCTTCTGTTTAGAATCGACAATTAAACACATTCAAGTAGCACTTCAATATCTTAATCCACATTCACATTTATCGGACTTTCTGTCCGGAGTCCATAATTAAACACATTAAGTTAACATTCAAAACATAAATTAAACAAACAAGTAATTAAGTGAGACCATCTAGGTTACTCACAAGTTGCTCCTAAAGCTAATACCAGGAAGATCTAGCAATAGCATCTGGAGGTTGACGTTCCAGTTGCTCCTCTATCACAAATAATATACACAATATCACAATTTGCACAATCGTAAGTATTCAATAATGCACATGTATGAAATGAATTTTGTACAATGCATGTTTATGATAATACCGGGTATTTATCTATCAATTTCTTCAAAAAATCAATCTCATAACAAAACTCATCTAACTATAATTTATACTTAGATTTATGTCTCACTAAACCATTAAAATCTCTATTATTTTTTCATTGACTCACTTCAGATTTTTTTTTCAAGTCACACATTTGTGTCTACGGTTCACATTCAATTAAAAGGTGAAACTGATGTAATTTGATCATGTTCTCTTCTAGAAAAATGTTCATTTATGTCTTATCTTTCCATTGACACCAAAATCACTCAATTTGGTTCTGTAATTTGGAAGATATGCCTTAAATATTATGGGGTTATCCAAATTCAAAAACAATATACTATATACAATTTCCATCCAAAAATTCAATATCTTAGAGAAATAATTGAAATTGGAATTCTTGAGACAATTTGTAGGCCTATATCTTTAGTTTGCTCCAAATTAAAAATCATATTATTTGGAATCTTACTGATCAAGATATCACCAAAATAATGAAGCATGTTCTATAAAATTATCTAACTCATACTCTTCCCACCGATCTCCTCACTTTGATTCAATCAATCTTTTTCAAATCAAAACTAAAAACTATAAATTTTTTTAGAAAGATAGAGGAATGTGTTAGGAATCTCATTTTTCAAAAATCAGTTCATTTAGAGTTCAAAAGAAAAAGTTATGACCAAAATAGTAAAACATGTTCAGGCTGGGAGAAGGACTTGCGCGTCGCGATCGCGATTGTGAACCTACGCGCGCCTACGACAGAGTCACGATCGCGACTTTCGCCCTCTTCCTCCCTTCTCTCTTCTTCTACAGGCCTGCTTGGTAAAATAGGCATAAATTTTGCTACAAATATCAGATTAAGGTGATTCAAAAACCATTTTGAAGAGGATTTTAGACTTACAATTTCTATGAAGACCTTAAAAAACAAATTTTGCCTCTATAAGTCAAAATTTTAAATCAATGCAACTGTCCTAAATGCCCATCCCATATCATATCTCTCAATATCCAAAAATTTCATAATTTATATCAATTGAAAGCTAAAAGAAAGATATACAACTTTCATGAAGACAATCTTATCAAAATCTTCCTAGATAGATATAGAAAAATTTATGAAAGTTTCAACTTGAAAATTCAACACTGTTACTATTCATTCCCAAAAAATTTAAACTTCCAATTTTTTTCAAAAACCCACATTTCAAATTTTTATTTCTATTTTTTCTACTCCATTTCCATCAACTCATTCACCAAAAATTCATACTACTCCAAACTATGCAAGTTTAATCAAAATCATCAAAAAGTCAGATATTCAACTCTGCATCTTGCCATTCTATACATTTTCCTATATTTTCATTCTCTGCATCTACTTAAATATTTTCCTTTAACTATCATTTATACACTCATTCCCATCTTAAATCATCATTTTACAACTACCCTTCAACTCAAATATCACTTTTTTGATCATCTCTAAGAAACTCATCCCCTCACGTATACACATGTATATATATAAACATGCACAGTGAAGAAGAACAAGAAACAGAGGGTACCACCTTTTCATTTTTTGATTTTCTACACTCACTTCATACACCATTTTATTGCTATTTCAAACTCCAAAATTCATTTCCATATCACCTGATCACTAAAATCTGTCAAAACTAAAATAACACTTTATCCACATTTTCATTCCATTTTCACAGTAGCCATGTATATATATATATATACATGAAAATATCATGGTCATGCAGATGGTAGTAATTCATCAAATTTATTTCATAAACCTATAACTCTAAAGGATTATCTACTAATTACTTGTTAAAAACTCCACAATCTTCAATTATCTCCAAAACCCTAACTCCATATAAAATCACATACTCCTTTGTGAAAAATGACCAGCTTTTGGTTTTCTTTAGGTAGAAAAGGTAAATAGTAGTGTGATAGAGGTGTGGGATGAGGAAACATAAAGAAATCTTTCAAAAGGATTTTTGGTAAACAACTTCATGTAGTGGAAAGAAATCCAAAGAGGATGACTATGAAGGAGGAACTTAAATAATTCACTAAGTCTTTTTAACTCTCAGAGAACCCTACTAACGAGTTATAAAAGCAGGTTTCTAATTAGTGACACTTGTCACTTTCTAAATAACTAAACGCTAACTTAGTTTCTTTTGAAACTAACTCCATTTAGCTCTCCTCTTTACAATACAACTATCATCTTTACAATCCAATCATCCCCAATATTCTTTTGACTCCTTTTTTCTATTTTATTTTTTCTATTATCCATAAAAATCCCAAAATTTTTGAAATTATTCCTAAATTCACCAAAATTAAAAAACATTATAATTCTACTAACCTATAAAATTTCCAAGGTCAAGACATCATAATTCTCAAAAATTAAAAAATCAATCCAATTATACCCGGAATTATTCATGAATGCATGTACTCTTATTTACATGTGTAGATAAATTCACTATTCATGTATATGTGTATGGCATATTATGCATGAGCATGAAGAATCATTTCTAAGCCTCTCTTTAATCCCTCATATTTATTATTTTAACCTTCCCATAGGTAATGGGATTTTACAAATTGTAAGGCCTATCTAGAGTCCTTGAAGTAGAAGAAGGCATCTAATGACTTTTAAACCTAATACACACTCATGTATATGGTCTAACGTCCATACCTGCCAAAGGTGGTTTTGTATACTTCATTACCCTTATCAATGATCATTATCGATATAGGTATGTGTATCTTAAAAGATACAAGTCCGAAGTCTTTGAAAGGTTCAAAGAATTCAAAAATGAAGTTGAGAAACAACTTAGGAGAAGTATTAAATCACTTTGACCGGATCGAGGTGGTGAATACTTAGGCCAAGAGTTTTTGGATTATTTAGGGATAATAGAATATTGTCCTAGTGGACTCCACCTTACACACCACAACACAATGGTATGGCTAAGAGGAGAAACTGAACCTTGTTAGAAATGGTAAAGTCTGTGATGGGTTTAGTGGATTTACCAAAATCCTTTTAGGGCCATGCACCCAAAATTTCTATTTATGTATTAAACATAGTCTCATCCAATTCAGTTGATGTTGCTCCATATGTGACATAGACTAACAAGAAAACCTATCTTTCTCATATGAAAGTTTGAGATTGTCTTGCTTATGTGAAGCAGATTCAGTTAGATAATAGGATATCAGTTCTACCATGTTTCGAAACAAAAGGTGTTTGTTTCAAAACATACTAATTTTTTAGAGAAAGAGTTTCTTCTAAGAGAAGAAAGTGTGAGCAAAATTGAACTTGTAGAATTTCAAGATGCTTAAGTAGATGTGTTGGGCCCAAGTCCCGATGTTTCATTTCCCGAGGCGGTCCCTCGAGCTGCGCCGACGATGGGCGCCCCAAAACGTCGGACCCGATTCTAACATCCATACAAATCGATAATTTCGATTCACACACAAATACATACACATATACTCATACATACATTCTACCCATGCATTCCATTTGTGAAATTAAACACCCCATAAACTAAGGGGCTTCATGCCATTACAACTTAACGGAAATTCAGCAAGTATTCTCAAAGGTAGCATAATACAAAATGAAATTAAATTCCAAAATACATAAGTATGCTCCATGATGAAATGCTGGCGGGCTAACCAAGTACTAACTTAATACAAGGCTCCTAACTAGCTCGAAGTTTTCGATGCCTTGTAAGGTCGACAATCGTCTCGATCTGCACCTGAGGAGGGGAGAGTAATGGGGTGAGTTGCGAAGCTCAGTGGCATATACATTTATAGCCATTGACAACGAGCCACACAATCAAGCATATATATTTATACAAGCATATAACAATTTATGAATCTATCACTTCACATTTGTCGCATCACAATTCATGTCATATGATTTCACAATATACTAATTTAAGACGTGTCATGCTCAACAAATCAATCGTGTATACACAAACAATTGGCTCGAGAGATCCGTAAAACGATCCGGATAAACCGAAGTTAAATCCGTAAACTATCGGAGTCTGATTTCTCAAGGATCTCGTTGCCTCAAGCGGGCAGCCGGGAGAAGGCTTTTATGTCGACGTGCATGTGACTCCATCCGTAACTCTCTTACCCAAACATAACACATAATCCATTTGTTTCATGCTCAAAGCATTTTATCAAAGCTTTTCGAAATTCTCATTCTTTTCATTTTTGCAAAATTCCATAAGGCCTATCAAGCCATGCATAATCATAGTCATAATGCAAATTCAATATTTCTCATATAATTCAAAACAAGCAAAGTCACATAATGCAAGCAAGCATACATAAGGCAATTTTCCCATACACACAATAGCCATAAACATATTACCCACCGAATATCGCTTGAGTATCAGACTCACTGCTGTCCTTCCTCTTGCGATTGGGTCAACTCAGCTTGGTTCCCTATCATAAGCCAAGTTCTCATTCAATTTACATTCAAAAGAACATACTCAAAAGCTTGAAAATTCATAAGGCAAAGTACTAAAGGTCTCCACTCGACTTCCACCTAAAATTCCAAACCCTTAGAGGCGAATTCTGAACTTCCCTTCTTTATAAAACTTGTAGCCCTTTATCTCTAGTTCCCAAAGAATCAAGAATCACCTCAATTGGATATCAACACCAAAAGATATGCCCAGCGCGACAAAGGCCTGGCTCGCCGCGTCGTGCACCAAAATGTGCATCGCGGCATGCTCAGCTATCACACGCCGCGACGTGCACACTCTTACGCAGCGACGTGCACGTCTTTCGTGCACACTACGACGTGCACCTGCTACACGCGGCATGTCTCCATTACTCCGCACGCCGCCGCGTGCTCATGAGCACGTCGCGTCGTGCGGGTCGGAGAGGCGACTCCGAACCCCATTTTTCCTGCATTTTCTGATTTCAATCCATCCCTTAAGCAAATGCAACACATTTAAACTTTAGATCAAGTCTTATACTACCTTTCTAACCCAACAATAACTCAAAATCAGCCAAAAACGCATCAACACAAGAGATCTAACCATTTTTGCTTTACTAACCCTAAAACCACCGATTCTCTACATTCAACATTCTCTAGGTTTAAATATAACCAAAACAAGAATAACACAAGTAGAACTTACCCGAAAATCACTTTAAACTGTAAAAAATCTTCAATGGTCGAAATCTCTCTTCTCCTCTCTTCCTCCTTCTCGACGGCGTTTCTCCTTCTCTCTCTTCTTCTTTCTATCTTTTCTTTTCCTTCTTTCTATTTTCTTTCTAACTCTTTAAGCCTAAGTCAAAGACCAACATGCCCTTCTTAACAAAGCTTTAACCTATCCAACTTAAACATTCTTCCTAAAATACCCTCATAACTTTTTACCCTTTTAATTCTCACTTAACCACAGTTAAACCTTAATTATCCAATAATACTCTCAAATAAATCAAACTAAGGCAAAATCGCATAATTTTCACAATCCATGCTTAATGACATCATAAAAAAAAATTTGGGGTCTACATTTCTCCCCCTCTTAAAAGAAATTTCGTCCTCGAAATTATTACCTGAATCATCGAAGAGATGCGGATACTTCTCCCGCATAGCTTCCAAGGGCTCCCATGTACCCTCGTCTACCGAATGGTTCCTCCACAGGACTTTGACTAGCTAAACTGTCTTGTTCCTAAGGACTGTTTCCTTGGTATCAAAGATCTCCACTGGTAGCTCTTCATAACTCAGATCATCCCGCAACTGAATCTCACTAGTCTGAATGATATGAGAAGGATCTGATCTATACCTCCTCAACATAAACACATGGAAGACATCGTGAATCTGAGATAATTCCGGAGGTAACGCCAACCTATAGGCGAGTGGTCCAATCCTCTCAAGGATTTCATAAGGACCCACATACCTCGGACTCAACTTACCTTTCTTGCCGAACCTCAATACTCCTTTCCAAGGAGATGTCTTAAGGAACACTTTCTCACCGACTTCATATTCCATCTCCTTTCGGTGAGCATCAACATAACTCTTCATCCTATTTTGTGCTGCCTTAAGTCGCTGCTTAACTAGATTGACTTTCTCAACTGTTGTCTGAATCAATTCTGGTCCTTCCAATTGCCTCTCTCCTTCTTCATCCCAACAAACTGGAGTCCTACACCTCCTGCCATACAATGCCTCATACGGAGCCATCTGAATACTCGAATGGTACGAATTATTGTAAGCAAATTTGACCAATGCAAATGCTCATCCCAAGCTCCTCGAAAATCCATCACATAAGCCCGAAGTATCCCCTCAAGTGTCCGAATGGTCCTCTCAGATTGACCATCCGTCTGAGGGTGAAAAGCCGTACTAAAATTCAGCTTCATCCCCAAAGCTTCCTGCAAACTGCTCCAAAACCTCGAAGTAAACCGAGGGTCCCTATCAGACATAATCGAATCCGGAATCCCATAAAATCTCACTATCTCATCAATATACTTCTTTGCTAGCATATGCACAGAATCAGTCTGTTTAATCGCCAAAAAGTGAGCTGACTTGGTCAACCGATCCACTATAACCCATATGGCATCATGCCTCCTGCTGGTCTTAGGCAAACCCATCAGAAAGTCCATGGTCACTCTTTGCCACTTCCACTCCGGAATAGGCAACGGCCTCAACTTGCCCGAAGGTGCCTGGTGTTCAGCTTTGACTTGTTGACACACTAGACACTTACTCACAAACTCTGCTACATCTCTCTTCATGCCTTTCCACCAAAAATGCTCTCTCAAATCCCTGTACATCCTGGTACTACCTGGATGCATGGCATAAGGCGCATTGTGTGCCTCATCCATAATCTCACTTTAACCTCTTGCACATCCGAATACACAATCGTCCCCATCGCCATCACCCATCATCCCTCACCTCTACTTCTGAAACCTTACCCTTCTGAATTTCATCTCTGAGACTGCTCAACTCTGCATCTTGAATCTGCAACTCTCTAAGTTTCTCCCTGAGTATTGGTCTCACTCGGAAGTTAGCTAGAAGACAATCCGACTCCTCCTGCTTCAAGCTTATTGATTAAGCCAAGTTTATATTATAAATTGGCTGCATTTTCATAGCTGCTTATGCATGTATTGACTCCTGATTGATGATTTTTGTGCTTAAATTGGTTCCTCATACTGAGTTCTTTCAATTATCAAATTGTCAGTAAATTGTCATGATTTGATACTTATTTTTCCATAGTTTTTATTGGGACAATTGATACTGCAAATTGTTGTTATTGTTTTGTTGCAGGAACAAAGGAGTCAACGTAGGAAGTCAACAGTCCTTCCGCACGTCGCGACGCATGGCATCTCACACGACGCGGTGAGCACACTTCCGCACGTCGCGACGCACGACGATGTACACGACGCGACGAGCAGACGAGTGCACACGTCGCGATGAATTTAATTTATTTATCTTATTCGTCGCAACGTATGAGCGGATACCCGATCTGTTTATGGAAAGTTCATCTAACTGTTCCAACCCAGCCCGTGATCCATCATATAAGACTTACTATTTTTAGGTCATCGGGAGACTTTTATCACGCAGATTTTTGAATACGGAGACGGCTTGGAACGCAGAATCTGGAAGGAGAAGACCTTCACATTTTCAGTATCGTCTACCATCATCACCACAGTCGCCATCATCACCGTCATCGTCTTCTGCAAACATGAGCCTCGTTCATTCTCCAGTATCCGAGGGATCGACCGGAGTCATGCGTAACTAAGCCAACCTTCCTCTTGAAGATGTAGCAATGGCTTGAGTTTACAGAGCTTCGAAGGGGAGTAATCACTTAGTATATGAAGTCTAGTATATTTGTGTAAACTTCTGAGTGAGAGGATTGCATCGATATATTTAGATTAGCATTGTTATAGTTTAACCGTGTGTTGATACTATGTTGAAATTTGGACAAAGTAATCTGTAGAACATTTTGATGCCTAATATATGAAGTTTCATATATGTCATTGGATACCGCATTCACGGTTTTAATCATTTAGTTGTGTTTGATTGAGATTGTTGTGTTTTATTCATTTGACCAATTGCATTTGCTTGTCCAATTGTCACAAGAAGGTTTTTAACAAAGATTTAAATGATGGAGTTCATTAATTAAATTTTGGACCTAAAGAGTCCTTTAGGGTTGATCTTTTGAAACTTAGTGGATTGTATCCCGAAAACCATTTTTGAACCGTGATAGCCTCGAGCCTCATTTTCAAGAGGATTTTATCAATTTGATTTTATCCGATTCTTTGTTTATTGCATTATTTCAAAATCCCAAAATATTCTTTTATACTTTTGTTAAATTTTGATTACTTTACCGGTTTCAATTAAATTACCAAAATCCCGCTTATCAACTTCGATTGCAATTTTTGACATTTAGGCTAGATTAGACCATTTTCATTTGGTTCCAATTAAGTGAGACGACCCGAGGTTGCATCCTACACCGCAATCTTGGAATTTATTCTATTTGACCGGTTTCTAAGGATCGATCGTAAGAATCGCATCGACAGAACCGCGATCAAATTGGCACCGTTGTCGGGGTGCCAAGTAATTGGTTTACCATTGGATAACCATTGTCATTTATGACTTTTCGTTGATAATAGGAATCATTGTTTTTGATTGCATTTAGATAGTTTGATTTTTACACTTGTTCATAGTATAGATTTGATTTCCCTTTGCACACGCATACATCATACTTTGATCTTATTTCATACTTTACACATTTTTCACACATACACACTCATACATACATTCATACATCCATACTCTCACATTCATCGCATTTCACTTTTATCTGATTTTGTGTGACTGTGAGCATTTTTGATACCATTCTTTAGTTTGTGGATTGCTTTTTGGTGCATGCCCAGGAGAGGTAAACTTGTTCGGCCCATTCAAGTTGAGAGACATTTGAGGAGACTTAGGAAAGAAAGGAAAGAACAAGAGAGAAGGAGTGTGGTTGAGCGAGATAGTGAGAACATGGCTGAGAATCCTAATATTTACCCAAATCCTGATTATCCTGTTCACCAACCTAGAAATGGAACTAATGGAGGAAATGGTGAGCATGAGAGAGTGGGAGAGAACAATGAGAATCAGCGACGTAGGACAATTAGGGAGGCAACAACATCTGATGTGCATTATGATCCATTTACTGCTGCTTGCCCTAATTTTGATGTTAATTTTGAGATTAAAGGTTTGCTGATTAATTCTCTTCCTAAATTTCATGGTTTGGCGGGAGAGGATCCATATATGCACTTACAGACTTTGACAATGATCTGCCAGAGTATGAAGCCAATGGGAGCTACTTTGGATCAAGTACTTTGGAAGGTGTTTCATTTGTCTTTGGAAGGGAAAGCACGAGAGTGGTATATGAGTCTTCCGAGGCATGTAATAATGCTTACCATAGCTGGGCCAATCTGAGGAAGGCCTTTCTGGAGAAATACTTTCCAGCTTCTAGGACATCTTCCATGAGGAAGGAGATTTATTCAGCCCGCCAGGATTATGATGAGTCACTGTATGACTATTGGAACCGTTTCTAAGACCTTCTTTCTAGATGCCCCCATCACCAGATTCCTGATGAGCAATTGGTGCAATACTTTTATGATGGGTTGAAGAGCCAGAAGAAGGGTATGTTAGATGCTGCATCTGGAGGATCTTTGATTGACCTCACAGCCTTGGAAGCATGGGATCTGATCAAGAAGATGGCTTTAAACCATTAGCAGTACAGTGTCAGAGATCAAAGAGGAGTGCATGAGTTGGGAGCCTTGACGGCTCAAGCTAAAAGAATGGAGAGCCTAAAGTCGAAAGTGGATTCTTTGGAGAGTCAGATAACTACACAGCTGTCCTGCATCACGGCTGAGCTGAAAAATTTGAATGTGCAACGCTCTACTTCTTCAACAGAGCTTACCGCACCTAGTTGTGAAAATTATGGGTCGGTAATGCATATTTCGAGTGTTTGCCTAGGACGATATGAGGAAGTCTCAGCAATGTATCAAGGCAGGCAGAATCAGAAATGGGATCCATACTCCAACACTTACAATGAAGGATGGAGATCCAATCCTAGATTCAGTTGGAGGAGTGAAGAGAACAGGGCACCTACTAGGTTTTCACAAGGAGGAGGAGCTGGCATTTCCACTAGCAAGTTCCCTAGTCAACATCAAGCCTTGGTAGTGCCACCAAAGGAGGATACCAATCGCTTGCTCCACAAGATGATGACATTGATGAAGGAAGAGAGGATTCTAATGCTAACCAATTTAATGCAATTGCTTCTTTGATTCAACAGATTCCTCAAAGACCGCCGCCAGATTCAATGCCTTGAGAAGAGGATGGAGCAATGGGAGATCAAGGCAGAGAACATCATTCTTATGTCACTCGCTTGTCTAACAACATGAGTGAAAATCAAAGTAAAAGCAAGGAGCCATTCCTTCCAATACCGTGATGAACCCAAGAGTCTTAATGCCATTGCCCTCGTGGAGTGGAAAGCAAGTGAGGTTCAAGCCTCAAGATGAAGATGAGCCATGTGAGGATGAGATTGATAGTGAGCCAAGACTCCAACAAGGTAATGAGATCTAAAGTGCCGAGAGGAGGACCCATCGAAAGAAAGAAAGAGACTCACAACAACCGAGAAGGAAACAACTCCAAAAGATTCTAAAGAGAAAGGTGAAGTGGAGAGTCAAGTAAGCAAGGTAAAGGTAAGGAGGTAAGTATTCAGGACCTTCCTTTCCCAATTCATATTTAATGAGTAAGCGCTTAAATGAGAAACAACATGAGAAAGAAATCATTGATTTGTTTGGGAAAGTGGAAGTGAATGTACCTTTGCTTGATCTAGTGAAGAGAGTTTCGCCTATGCTAAGTATTTCAAGGATTTGTGCACTAATAAGAGAAAGTTTAGGCCAAATGAGAGATTCCAGTGAGCTCCAATGTGTCTGCATTATTCAAGCCCCAAATACTTGTCAAGTGTCAAGACCTCGATCTTTTACCATCCCTTGCACTTTAGGAAAAGTGACCATCGGGAGAGCTTAATTAGATTTGGGGCTGCTATCAATGTGATGCCTAAATCGCCTATGAGAACCTAGGAGTGAAAAGCATAAAACCTACATCCAGTAGTGTTACAATTGGTCGATAGGTCTTTAGGCATCCAAGTGGGGATAATTGAGGATATCTTAGTCCAAGTTAAAGGTCTAGTTTTTCCCGCTGATTTTTATGTACTTGACATGTTCATCGAGGTTGTGCAGATACTTCACCGATTCTCGGACGACCCTTCCTTCGAAAGAAGCACCATGATTAGTATGAAGGAAGGAAGATAACCATAGAGGTTGGCGATCAAAGGGTGAGCTTCAACATGTATGAAGCAATGAAGCACCCTACGAGGATTACTCCTTGCTTGGAGTAAATATGCTTGACACGGTTATTGATGATGCATGTTGTGATTTTGTACAAACTTTGACATCTTCATCGACACTCTTCTTCGAGAACATTTGCTCATTGATGATTTTGTAGGAGAGACCTCAAGTCAAGTGTTGGACATCGAGTGCACTGCAGCCAAGCCATTGGGATGAAGCTCGGATTTTGCCAGTGACTATCCCAAGTTTCAGGACTCACCATGAGACCAGGTTGTTTCTCACCCTACATCCTCTTTATATTCATGCATCCTGTTTAGGAGTGATGTGAACTTTTATGTTGCATGAATATCTTGATTAAGTGTGGGGGAGAAACCTAGCCAAGAGAGTAGTCAGTAGTTAGGTAGGATTTTGCTCATTTTTGAATAAATTGCTTTCCCTTTGTTAGCTTTATATCTTTATGAAGAAGCATGACATTGCTGGGAGGATTAATTTTTGGAAGATTGATTGTTGCTGGATTAAGTCAGGTTTGTTTTTTTCTTTTCGGGCAGAGGCGTCGCGATGTATTTGCATTTACACGTCGCCACGTATCTTGTTCAATCTTTCTTTCCTCGCCTCGACGATTCTGCATTTATACGTCGCGACGTATCTTGTTCTATATGGCGCTTACGCCACGACGCGCCACATTCTCGACACCGCGATGTCCCATCATTGAAATACCCTTTTGCCCTTAAGTCCAGCCGGTCTCGCTTGTCCGAGGCCCTGCTTGTCTTTTTTCCCAGTAGCGACGCTCCGCCTCCCTCGCTGCTTCCTCTTCTTCTTCTTTCTTTCTCATTTTCTTCTCCCACCATCATCGCCGCCTCTCTCAGCTCTCTCTCTCTCTCAATCAGGACGGACCGCCTCACCGTGCTCGCTATTTTAACCATCTCCACTCTTGCGTCTTCGACCTCAGTAAGTGTCCCATTCTCTTTCTTTTCCTTGTTTTTCATCTGCATTGTTAGAAGTTTGAGTTAGGTTTCCCGCGACGAGAGATTGCTCGCCGCGATGCGTCTGAAAATCGTCTTACGTCGCGACGAGCGCATTGCCTCGTCGCGACGTACGCAGAACCTTGCTTCGCCGCGACGTCTGTTTCCGCACGTCGCGACGTCTAGTCGAGGGCTCTGCCTCGCCGCGGCGTCTGCCCACACGTCGCGACGAGGAGGTCGATTTTTGCTTACTTCTGTATTGATTTTTTTTGTTTTTTTTCTATTATGTTTCTTTTTGTTTGCAGGATATGCCTCGCACAAAGAATGTCAGCAAGTCCCAGCGTCCCACCACCCCGTCTCATGTCCTTCCTTCCCCCTCCCACTCGCTTGACGAGTTAGTTTATGTTCCACCCGTTTCGCCCCTTCCTGCTGTATCCCCATCTTCCTTAGGAGTTTTCTCTGCTACTTTTCCCTCTCCTCAGCACTCCCATTCTTCGCACCACCACCATTCCCCTTCCCACTCTACCTCTGTCCCGGTTGATCCGGAGTATGTTGCCCTGGCCGCCAAGACTGAGGCCAGGGCCATACTGAAGGAAAAACCTTTTCCTTCGACCCCCGCCACTAACCCATTTGTCTACCAGCTCTTCACACTCCACCTCATCACCCTTGCTCAGTCCCGTACCTCTGGGAACCTCACCTTTGTTCACCAGTACTATACCCGTGCACGCTACTCAGGCTCTTATGGCATTGCATTTCGTGGTGTCTCCATTCCTCGTGCATTTACTTCCATCTCCATTCGGGAGCATTATTAGCTTCCTCCCACACCCCGTTGCCATTACGCGGAGCTCATACATGAGTACCGTGGATGATGTTCTTCATACTCCGCCTCGAGGGTATTGAATGGTATCAACCTGTGGGCGCCAACGTTATCTCCGCCAGGTCGACCTTCGCTCAAGCCCGTCTGTGGCTTCATTTTATCTCGCAACAACATCCTCCCTACTTCTCACCTAGCCATGGTTCCCAAAGAACAGGCTTTATACATTTATCTGTTGATGGTCGGTCGGCCAGTTGATCTCGCCCTTGCCATCACCTCCGCCCTTCGGCAATGCATCCTCTCCACCAACCCCACCCATTCCCTTATCTTCCCTCATCTCATCATCGACATGTTCCGGGCCTATCGGGTTCCGGAACATCCGACCGACCTTATCTTTGAGCCTGCCCCTGCTTTCCGGTACGTCCGCCTCCGTCAGCCTCGTGGCCTTCCTCCCCCATCTACTCTTTCCCCACCTTCTTCCCTTTCCCCTGCTACTTCTATCCCTATTCCTTCCTCTCCTATTCCTTCTGTTCCTATTCCTCCATTCGAGGCCCCACCTCGTAGCCCCATTCGTCCACCCCCTTCACCTCCCGCCTCCTCTGATCCGATCGCCCTTCTTCGCGACGACTCGTCGATAGAGGTTTCAGATGGCTGCCGACCGACAAGATACACCTCAATGTTCACCCCGATCATGGATCGGCTGTAGTTATTACTTCCTCCCGCCTCCTGTGATCTTTCATGGTCCTAGTGCTTTTCAGTCGCTCCTCCGGATCCGCCAAATTGATGACCTCGGCTTAGTTTTGTCTTTCGTTGTTTTATTTTCTTGTATTTCTTTTCTTTTGTTTTCTTTTCTTTCAGATTTAGTTCCTTAGTTCTTTTGTGTCTTTTGTACTTGACTTAATCCACTTAATGATCAATCTTTGTTTTGTGCCTTCTTCTTCTCATCTTTTGCTTCATATACACTTTCATTGAGGACAATGTGTGTTTCAAGTGTGGGGAGTTGTTTCTATTTATTTTTCACATTGCATGACCGTTGATATTATATTGTTGGCCAATTGGTGCTTCTCACGATAAACTTGTTGTATTTTCGTCATTTCAGATTTCTTCGCCACGACGAGTGTCCATACGTCATGCTAAGCGCTTCTTCAATTTGGTATACGTCGCGACGTCATCCTTGCTACGTCGCGACGTCTATACGTCTCGATGTCTTCTTCTACATGTCGCGACGTCCATACTCATGCATGAATGATTCTGTGCTTAATTCTTCCACTCATTTCAAATTTTTCAGATCGGACTTTTGTGGCTTTTGTTTTCAAAGCTTTTACTAGTTTCAAAATGATGCTTGAGTTTTGAAAACACCTTCCATTCTTTTAATGATAATTGACTTGACAAAATCTTGCTTTCAACGCTTTCAATACAAAGTAAATGAAAGCATGCTAACAAAGTGGCATTTTAAGTTTTGAGACTTGAGATTGTTCATTGAGATCATACCTTGTGGAAGGATATTTGAGCCCAAAATTTTCATTCTATCTTTGTGTGCATCTTCTTATTTCATTTTTTCCGTAACTTGTTTTAATTTTACTGAAGCTTAATGAACTGGATTTTTATGGATGTGATAGAGGCGCTCTTTCTTAAACCCATTTTCCAAACACCGCCCCTTGCACATTTATCCCTTGTTAGCCCTTTGAGCCTTCTGTTATGAGCATTTGCATTCATACCTTTGTGGTGTCATTGGTTATGTTGCTTATTTCAAAATAATATGTCAAAAAAAAAATTGATGATGAATTTTGTGTTTCCAGAAAGAGACAATGTCTCTAAAATGTCCAATAAAAAAAAAAGAACAAAAGAACAAAAGCAGAAGAAAAGAGAAAGAAAGAAAAGAATAATGTTGCATTCTGTTTATGCAATTATTTAGTTTGAATTCTACATATGACATCAGTTCACATTTAGTGCATATGCTCATATTTTCTTTCTTTTACTTTACCCATTCATTTAGCCTTCCATACATTACAACCCTCAAAGTCCTCTTGATCTTCAAAATGATAGTTCTTGTGGTGGAGAAATAGAATTGACACAAGCTTATGGTAGGAGGTGGATTAAGTAGATTGAGAGAAAAATATCCTTAGACACAAGTGAGCTAAGTGCAAACACTATACCTTGAGTGCTTCTCTTTTATTCAATCTCTTGTACTTGGATTCTTTCAATGTTTATTTTACTAGCACTCTTTCATTTTGCTTTGGTTGAATTCTGAGGAAGTAACTTGCGTCAATTTCCTTTTATTGTTTTGAGCATGGGTAGATATTTTCTTTTTCTCTGCACTCTTTTTGACTCTTGTAAAACTTTTTCCAGGAGTACAAAGGTCTAAGTGTGGGGGAATTTGATTGAGCCAAGTTTATAATATAAATTGGCTGCATTTTCATAGCTGCTTATGCATGTATTGACTCCTGATTGATGATTTTTGTGCTTAAATTGGTTCCTCATACTGAGTTCTTTCAATTCTCAATTTGTCAGTAAATTGTCATGATTTGATACTTATTTTTCCATAGTTTTTATTGGGACAATTGATACTGCAAATTGTTGTTATTGTTTTGTTACAGGAACAAAGGAGTCAACGTAGGAAGTCAACAGTCCTTCCACACGTCGCGACGCATGGCATCTCACACGACGCGGCGAGCACACTTCCGCACGTCGCGACGGATGGCGATGTACACGACGCAACGAGCAGACGAGTGCACACGTCGTGATGAATTTAATTCATTTATCATATTCATCGCGACGTATGAGCGGATACCCAATCTGTTTATGGAAAGTTCATCTCACTGTTCCAACCCGGCCCGTGATCCATCATATAAGACTTGCTATTTTTAGGTCATCGGGAGACTTTTGTCACGCAGATTTTTGAATAAGGAGACGGCTTGGAATGCAGACTCTGGAAGGAGAAGACCTTCACATTTTCAGTATCATCTACCATCATCACCACAGTCGCCATCATCACCGTGATCGTCTTCTGCAAACATGAGCCTCGTTCATTCTCCTATATCCGAGGGATCGACCGGAGTCATGCGTAACTAAGCTAACCTTCCTCTTGAAGATGTAGCAATGACATGAGTTTACAGAGCTTCGAAGGGGAGTAATCACTTAGTATCTGAAGTCTAGTATATTTGTGTAAACTTCTGAGTTAGAGGATTGCATCGATATATTTAGATTAGCATTGTTATAGTTTAACCGTGTGTTGATACTATGTTGAAATTTGGACAAAGTAATCTATAGAACATTTTGATGCCTAATATATGAAGTTTCATATATGTCATTGGATACTGCATTCACGGTTTTAATCTGCCTAGTTGTGTTTGATTGAGATTGTTGTGTTTTATTCATTTGACCAATTGCATTTGCTTGTCTAATTGTCACATTAAGGTTTTTAACAAAGATTTAAATGATGGAGTTCATTAATTAAATTTTTGGACCTAAAGAGTCCTTTAGGGTTGATCTTTCGAAACTTAGTGGATTGTATCCCCGAAACCATTTTTGAACCGTGATAGCTCGAGCCTCATTTTCAAAAGGATTTTATCAATTTGATTTTATCCGATTCTTTGTTTATTGCATTATTTCAAAATCCCAAAAATATTCTTTTATACTTTTGTTAAATTTTGATTACTTTACCGGTTTCATTAAATTACCAAAACCCCGCTTATCAACTTCAATTGCAATTTTGACATTTAGGCCGATTAGACCATTTTCATTTGGTTCCACTAATGAGACGACCCGAGGTTGCATCCTACACCGCAATCTTGGAATTAATTCTATTTGACCGGTTTCCAAGGATCGATCGTAAGAATCGTATCGACAGAACCGTGATCACTTATCTTAAGCTTGGCCCATCTCTTCCAATAAAGGAAGATAAACTGATCGAACATGAGCAATAGAAGACTTCCTACTCAATGCATCCGCCGCTACATTGGCCTTGCCCAGATGATACTCAATCAACAAATCATAATCCTTGAACAATTCAATCCACCTTCTCTGCCTCAAATTCAGTTCCTTTTGACTCAGCAAATACTTCAGACTCTTATGATCGGTAAAAATTCCCGTCTGAACTCCATACAGATAATGCCACCAAATCTTCAAAGCAAAGATCACAGCTGCCAACTCCAAATCATGTGTCGGATAGTTCAACTCATATGGCTTCAACTGCCTCGAAGCATAAGCAATCACTCTATCACCCTGCATCAAAACACAACCGAGACCCTTCCTCGAAGCATCACTATACACAGTATAACCCTCATCTCCCGATGGTAAAATCAAAATTGGAGCACTTGTCAACTTGTGCTTGAGCTCCTCGAAGCTCCTCTGACACTCATCACTCCACACAAACTTCTGATTCTTCCTCAACAACTTCGTCATCGGAGCGGCTATCATGGAGAATCCCTCCACAAATCTCCGGTAATAACTTGCCAAACCTAGAAAACTTCTCACCTCTGCTACATTCTTCGGTGCTTCCCAATTCACCACAGCTTCTATCTTCTTTGGATCCACATGCACTCCTTTCTCTGAGATCACATGTCCAAGAAATGAAACTTCCCTCAGCCAAAATTCGCATTTATCGAATTTGGCATACAACTCATTTCTCCTCAAAGTCTCCAAGGCAATCCTCAAATGCTCTTCATGCTGCTCATCACTTTTGGAATAAACCAATATATCATCAATGAAGAAAATGATAAATTGGTCCAAAAATGGCTTAAATACCCGATTCATCAAATCCATAAAAGCTGCAGGCGCATTCGACAATCCAAAAGGCATAACCATAAACTCAAAATGCCCATACCGAGTCCTAAAAGCAGTCTTCGGCACATCCGACTCCTTAATCCTCAACTGATGGTAACCCGACCTCAAATCTATCTTAGAGAAGACTTTCGCCCCTTGCAATTGATCAAACAGATCATCAATGTGAGAAAGCGGATACCTGTTCTTCAAAGTAACCTGATTCAACTTCCGATAGTCCACACACATCCTCAACGATCCATCTTTCTTCTTTACAAAAAGAACCGGAGCTCCCCAAGGTGAAGAGCTCAGTCGAATATACCCCTTCTCCAACAACTCTTCCAACTGCTCCTTAAGCTCTTTCAATTCCGCTGGAGCCATCCGGTAAGGCGGAATTGAAATCGACGCCGTACCTGAAAAGAGCTCAATGGGAAACTCAATTTCCCTAGCTGGCGGTAGTCCTGGTAATTCCTCGAGAAAGACATCCAAGAATTCTCTGACTACTGGAATATCTTCCAACTTTCCTCTATCTGCTCTAGTGTCTACCACATAGGCCAAAAATGCCTCACACCCCTTCCTCATCATCTTCTCTGCTGTCAAAGCTGAAATAATTCTGGGCGGACTCGCTTTTCTGTCCCCAGTAAACACCACTCTTCTACCACTATCCAATTCAAATTCTACTATCTTCTGCTTACAATCCAAACGGGCATTATACTTTTCTAACGTATCCATACCCAAAATCACATCTAATCCTCCCATCTTTAGTGGCATCAAATCAACCACTAGAAGTTCTCCATCAATGCGAATCTCACAACCTCTATACACTTGACTAATCACAATGTACTGGCCGATTGGAGTACTCACCATCAACGGAGTATCCAAAAGGCTCACATTTCTATCACACACGGGTCTACTCGAGGAAACAAACGAATGAGTAGAACCCGGATCAATCAAAGCAATCACAAAGATCGAAGAATCGAACTGCACTGCTGACTACATCCGAACGGTCTCGCATCCTCTCTATTCATAGCAAACACCCTAGTCGGTGCCTACCCTCCGGTCTCCCCGAATGCTCACTCTTCGCTACATCCGAATCGCCCACTCGTCGCAGCCCTTCGTCCCATGGTCTCGCCCTCCTCGAAACTTGCATCCGACTCTCTTGTCGTGGAGGCCGAGGACACTCTCCGCAATGTGTCCCTTTCCCCACAGCTTGAAACAAGCTCCGCCAATCTAAAGCACTCTCCTCTATGGGACCTTTCGCAAAGGCTCACACTTCGAATGAATGACCCATCTCCATCTCCCTTCTACACGCCCACCGCGAGGCTTGGTGAGAAATAGTAAGTCCTCATCGGCCTAGGTCGGCTCGCACCATCGCTTCCTCTCCTCTCGATCGAACTGGAAGTTCCTAGCACTCTTTTTCGCATAGGAGTACTAGTGCTACCTCCCTCCGGATCGCTCTCGCCCTCTTTCTTCTTGTTTACAAAGACTTTGATGTTCTCTATATTTTCAACCGCAGAGTCAGCTTCAACCAAATATTGAAATCACATAAATTTCGCGCTTATCACCTTCTTTTGATGACCAAGTGCAGACTACCAAACCGGCGACATCTAGTAGCCTCGCCAAAGAATAAACTGCTGCACTCGCTAATCGAGTGAATCGTCAGATTCACTCACCGACATCTCCTCTCGAGTCAAACTAAGGAACTCTCTCGCTTCACCGAATGTAAACCTCGATGATATTTCTTCCCGAAAGCAAGAAGGAAGTCCGCCATGCCAACCCTACTGGCCTCATCTGACTCCCTGGCACAGTCTCCCACCAATGCAAAGCATCTCCCTAAAGCAAACTCACAGCATAGATGACTCTCTCGTCATCCCCACAGTCCATCTGATCCAACACTCTCTCAGTCTTTTTTAACCAAGTCTCGGCTTCTTCAGGGTCAGTGGTCCCATAGAAGTCCACTGCTCCATACTTCCTCAATCTGTCGAACCTTCTGCCCTTTTTAACTGGGTCAAGGTATACGCGACATCCACCCATAGCCCAACAAATGCCCGAGTAACGCTCGAATAAATTTCGATCCAACGGAGGCACTTTCTCCTACATAGCTGGCGACTCCTGAGTCTGCCAAGGAACGGGCTCACTACCTAGCCATACAGAAGCCTCAAAGATTTGGGCCATCGACTCATCATTCCTCTCCTCTCCAGTCGGAGAGTCAGGTGTAATGAATCCTTGCAAAGCTCCTCGTGTCCTTCTACGAGGTGGCATCGTACTCCTTCAAATGGAAACACTAAGGATTAGCTACAGGTCAATCTACATGCATACATGGCATGCATGTCACTTAATGCACTCAATCAATTGCAGCATATAAGCAAATATCAAACAAGTCGTCCTATACGCATTCTAAGCCGAGGACACTAAACCTAGGCGCTCTGATACCAAACATGTTAGGCCCGAGTCCCGATGTTCTATTTCTTGAGGCGACCCCTCGGGTTGCGCCGGCGACGGGCTCCCCAAAACGTTGGACCCGATCCCAACATCCATACAAATCCATAATTTCGATTCACACACAAATACATACACATATACTCATACATACATTCTACCCATGCATTCCATTTATGAAATTAAACACCCCATAAACTAAGGGGCTTCATGCCATTACAACTTAACCGAAATTCAGCAAGTATTCTCGAAGGTAGCATAATACAAAATGAAATTAAATTCCAAAATACATAAGTATGCTCCATGATGAAATGCTGGCGGGCTAACCAAGTACTAACTTAATACAAGGCTCCTAACTAGCTCGAAGTTTTCGATGCCTTGCAAGGTCGACAATTGTCTCGATCTGCACCTGAGGAGGGGAGAGTAATGGGGTGAGCTGCGAAGCTCAGTGTCATATACGTTTATAGCCTTTGGCAACGAGCCACACAATCAAGCATATATATTTATACAAGCATATAACAATTTATCAATCTATCACTTCACATTTGTCGCATCACAATTCATGTCATATGATTTCACAATATACCAATTTAACATGTGTCATGCTCAACAAATCAATCGTGTATGCATAAACAATTGGCTCGAGAGTTCCGTAAAACGATCCGGATAAACCGGGTTAAACCAGAACTATCCGAGTCCGATTTCAAGGATCTCGCTTCTCAAGCTTAGCAGTTGGGAGAAGGCTTTTATGTCGACGTGCACGTGACTCCATCCGTAACTCTCTTACCCAAACATAACACATAATCCATTCGTTTCATACTCAAAGCATTTTATTAAATCTTTTCGAAATTCTCATTCTTTTCATTTTTGCAAAATGCCATAAGGCCTATCAAGCCATGCATAATCATAGTCATAATGCAAATTCAATATTTCTCATATAATTCAACACAAGCAAAGTCACATAATGCAAGCAATCATACATAAGGCAATTTGCCCATACACACAATAGCCATAAACATATTACCCATCAATATCGCTGAGTATCGACTCATCTGTCCTTCCTCTTCGATTGGGTCAACTCAGCTTGGTTCCCTATCATAAGCCAAGTTCTCATTCAATTAACATTCAAAAGAACATACTCAAAAGCTTGAAAATTCATAAGGCAAAGTACTAAAGGTCTCCACTCGACTTCCACCTAAAATTCCAAACCTTTAGAGGCGAATTCCGAATTTCCCTTCTTCATAAAACTTGTAGCCCTTTATCTCTAGTTCCCAACGAATCAAGAATCACCTCAATTGGATATCTATACCAAAAGATATGCTCAAAATACTAAAAATTTCTCTTTCGGACAACCTGGGGCTCGAACGACCCAAATTGCATGCAAGAAAGGCTCTGGCTGCCACAAGGCACCAAAATGTGCGTCGTGGCGTGCTCAGCTATCACACGCCGCGACGTGCACACTCGTGCGCCGCGGCATGCACGTCTTTCGTGCACACCGTGATGTGCACCTGGTGCACGCGGCGTGTCTCCATTACTCCGCACGCCGCTGCGTGCTCATGAGCACGTCGCGATGTGCAGGTCGGAGAGGCGACTCTGAACCCCATTTTTCCTGTATTTTCTGATTTCAATCCATCTCTTAAGCAAATGAAACATATCGAAACTTTAGATCAAGTCTTATACTACCTTTCTAACCCAACAATAACTCAAAATCAGCCAAAAATGCATCAACACAAGAGATCTAACCATTTTTGCTTTACTAACCCTAAAGCCACCGATTCTCTACATTCAACATTCTCTAGGTTTAAATCTAACCAAAACAAGATTAACACAAGCAGAACTTACCCGAAAATCACTTTAAACTGTCGAAAATCTTCAATGGTCGAAATCTCTCTTCTCCTCTCTTCCTCCTTCTCGACGGCGTTTCTCCTTCTTTCTCTTCTTCTTTCTATCTTTTCTTTTCCTTCTTTCTATTTTCTTTCTAACTCTTTAAGCCTAAGTCAAAGACCAACATGCCCTTCTTAACAAAGCTTTAACCTATCTAACTTAAGCATTCTTCCTAAATTACCCTCATAACTTTTTACCCTTTTAATTCTCACTTAACCACAATTAAACTTTAATTATCCAATAATACTCCCAAATAAATCAAACTAAGGCAAAATCGCATAATTTTCACAATCCATGCTTAATGACATCATAAAAAAAAATTCGGGGTCTACAAGATGCATATCAACTGCTTGGACTCGAGACTATTATTCATGAAGATGAAACAATAGTTGAACTTTTGACACACAAGAAGTTCGTAGCTCAAATAGGATACGTTATATTTCTAAGAGATGCGGATTTCTTATAAATGAACTTAATGACGTATTGCTCATAGAAGGTGATAAGCCTAATATCTATGAAGAGGTTCTAAAGAGTTCAAAATATGAAAAATGGACAAATCCAAAATAGAATCCATGTATGAAAACCCAGTATAGAATTTGGTTGACCTACCCAAAGGGACAAAACCCATAGGGTGTAAATGAGTTTTCAAGAAGAAAACTAGCATAGAGGGTAACGTAGTTACCTATAAAGCTAGGCTTGTAGCTAAAGGTTATCATCAAAGGCATGGAGTTGACTATGATGAAATGTTTAGCCCAGTAGCTATGCTTAATCCATTAGGAAACTCCTAGCCATTGCCGCTCATTATGATTATGAGATATGGAAATTGAATATGAAGATGGCTTTCTTTAATGGAAACCAAACCGAGGATGTGTATATGACACAACCTGATGGTTTCATATCCATGAATGGAGAAAAGGTATGTAAGTTTTAGAATCCATTTATGGATTGAAGTATGCATCCAGGAGTTGGAATATCCGATTTGATGAGACAATCAAAGAGTTTGGTTTCTCACAAAATTCGGATAAGCCATATGTGTGTATAAAAGGGTTAGTGGGAGTGCAATCGTGTTCCTAGTGGTATGTAGATGATATATTACTAATAGGAAACGATGTCTCAGCTTTGTAGTCAGTCAAAATTTAGTTAGCTAAGAACTTCTCTATGAAAGACCTTGGAGAAGCAACTTATGTTTGGCGATAAGGATCTATAGAGATAGATCTAAAAGGTTGCTTGGTCTTTCACAGTCTACATATATAGACAAGATGTTAAAGAGGTTTAACATAGAGCAGTCTAAGAGAGGAACATGAGAAGAACTAAGGATGTATTCTTAGTATATGGAGAGGGTGATCTTATGGTAAGCGGGCATATTGATGCCAGTTTCCAATCCAATAGGGATGACTCCAGATCCAGTCTGGATATGTATTTACACTAAATATTAGTGCAATTAGTTGGAAAGTTCCAAACAAGAGATGACTGCAGATTCAACAACAAAGGTGGAGTACATTGCAACTTCAGAAGCAACAAAGGAAGTGATTTGGATCAAGAAATTCATCATGAAATTTGGTGTGGTTCTGAGCATCAATAACCTAGTTCAATCTTATTATGAAAACAATGGGGCTATAGAACAAGCAAAGGAACCAAGGTCTCATCAAAAGTCTAAACATATACTCAGTTGTTACCATTTGATTAAAGAAATAATTGATAGAATTTAAGTCAATATAGAGAGAGTTCCCACCAATCAGAATATTCCTAAAAGAGTTTGCGACATTGATTGAGCCCAAGTTTATCATATTAATTTGCTACACTGTCATAACTGTTAATGCACTTTTTGACTCCTAATTGTAATTTTTGTGCTTAAATTAGTTCCTTATATTGAGCTCATATGATTTGCAATTTGTTAGTAAAATTGTCGCAAATTGATATTAATTGCATTATAATTTTTCTAAGGACAATTAATACTACAAATGCAAATTGATATTAATTGCATTATAATTTTTCTAAGGACAATTAATACTACAAATGGCTATTTTGTTTTGTAGGAAAACAAGGGAGTCAACTCATCAAAAAGTCAACAAGACGTGAGCCTTCCATACATATCGCGGCGCATCCAGCAGAAAACACGTCGCGACGTCAAACAATTCTTACATTGCGGTGTATGATCGAGCAACAACACGCCATGATGTTCAATCATTCACACATTCACAGAGAGAACAAAGCAGATTCACGTCGCGACGTTTATTGATCCTAAGAACGCCATCACAATGTCAGTATTCATAATTTCACCATCATCATTCACGACACATTCTCATCTTGACCCATCATTAGACACTCGATTGCCCATCATGCTGAGAATCTACTGTTCATAGTTCATTGATTCTCCAAATATAGTCTTTATCATTTCAAACTTAGATTTTAATCCACCGCACACACTAAGATGTGCTTAACGGATCTGAAATGAGTTCATGAGAAACTTGACTTAAAGATTCTTTGTTTAAGGCTTAAGATCTTAATGGTTCGAGAATGAGTTCATTAATCAAGACCCTAGACTTAAAGAGATTCCTTTTGTTTTATTCAAACTTAGTGATTTCTATTCCCATCAAATTAGTTTTGTATTTCAAAGCTCATTTTCAAGGAGATTTTTCACTTGTTTTAATCTTTTCATTTTCTTTCCAAAACTAAAAATACTTTTCACAATGCATTTTAGTGTAGTTAATGTTTTCAAAAATAAACCCCCTTTCTTGCTGATTTCACTTATGCTTTTATGACATATAGGCTAGCTTAGGTCCATTTCATTAGGTTCCGATTGTTGAGACGACTTGAGGTTGCATTCTGCATCGCAATCCTTGGAATTAAATTATTTTTGACTCAGTTTCCAAGGATTTGATCTTTAGATCGATACGAAGAGCCGATCAAAATGAATGGTGTGATGAGTATTCGCATTGTCACGTAGCGCACCCGAAGTTCGATCCCCATAACGACGCCTATTTTGATCGGTTTCTTCAGACGATCTAAAGATCAATCCTTTGGAAACCAAATAAAAAATAATCAAAATCCAAGGATTGCAATACAGGATGTAACCTCGTGTCGTCTCATTTAATTGAAACTAAATGAAAAAGGTCTAAGCTAGCTTAATTGTCAAAAAGTACAAGCGAAGTTAGTAAGGAAAAGGGGGGTTTTGTTTTTTTTTTTTGAAAAAATTAACTACACTAAAATGCATTGTGAAAAGTATTTTTTGGTTTTTGGAAATGAAAATGAAAAGATTAAAACAAGTGATAAAATCTCCTTGAAAATGAGCTTTGGCTATCACCATTCAAAACTAATTTGATGGGATTAGAAATCACTAAGTTTGAATGGCAAATCTTAAAGGACTCTCTTTAATTCCAGGGTCTTGATTAATGAACTCCATTTCTCAAGACCCCATTAAGTGCTCTTAAGCCTTAGAACCTTAAAGGACTCTTTAAGTCCAGGATCTTGATCAATGAACTCCATTGCTCAAGATCCCGTTATGCATCTTAGTGTGCAAGTGGATTAAAAATCACTAAGTTTGAAATGATAAACCTTAAAGGACTCTCTTAAGTCCAAAGATCTCGATCAATGAACTCCATTTCTCAAGATCCCATCAGGCGCTTCGAGCCTCGTAACCTTAAAGGATTCTTAAGTCCAAGGCTTTAATCAATGAACTTCATTGCTTAAAACCTGTTAAAAGCATCTTAGTAAAAGTGTGGATTTGCCAATGCAATGGGTCAAATGAAACCTAGCATCAACTCAATATCAAACACAACTAGGCAGATAAAAGAGAATCAACAAGATCACAAGTTGCAAAATGAGACTTCATATATTTAAGCACATAATTCTACATAAACAAATCCACAACACCTTACATTGTTCAACGCTTAATTAAACTCTACTTAAGCAAATCTAACTACAAAGCAATAAACCCCAACTTGGCTGTTCATAACAAAGTAGTTAAACGTGACAATGTAAGCTACTAATCCAAAAAACACATAAAATGTCCAACATTTAATTAAGCTATAATCGAGTAGCTTCACCACAAGTTACAAATCCTAGACCTAGGCATTCATAAATCATAGCTAAACCACTTGATTGCTTACTTCCTTTCAAGCTCTCAGAACCCAACCGCTCACTACATCTTCAAGAGAAAATAAACGCCTAACCACGTATTACAATCGAAAACTTCACAACTTGTGACGAATCCAAGCTACTCATGGTGGAGTCGACGGTGAAATGAAAACAAAAACCTATAAAAAGATTCTACCCAGGGAACCCCAAAGGGAACCCTAGGTGGTGAGGCCGTGAATTCTTTTATTGTCTCTTAGCTCTTCTCTCTCCTCTTTCTCTTCGTGTTCGACCCAAAGATCCTTGTTCTAAACGAATTTGGCAAGATTTAAAGGATGGGTCACGGGCTGGGTCGGTACAGTGAGAAAAATTTCTATTTGGAGTCCGAGTATCCGTCTGCACATCGCGACGTGTGAATTATTTGACGTTGCGACGTGTGGCTGTTTGTTCTCTTGCTGCGGCGTGTGAATTGTTAGACATCGCGACGTGGTGTTGTTCGATCATACGTCGCGACGTGCTTTCTGATGGATGCGCCACGACGTGCATGGAAGGCTCACGTCCTGTTGACTTTCTGATAAGTTGACTCCCTTATTTTCCTAGAAAACAAAATAGCCATTTGTAGTATTAACTGTCCTTAAAAAAATTATAATGCAATTAATATCAATTTGCGACAATTTTACTAACAAATTGAAAATCAGATGAGCTCAATATAAGGAACTAATTCAAGCACAAAAGTTACAATTAGGAGTCAGAAAGTGCATTAACAGTTATGATAGTGTAGCCAATTAATAAGATAAACTTGGGCTCAATCAAATTCCCCCACACTTAGACCTTTGTACTCCTAGACAAAGTTTACAAGAGTCAAAAAGATACAAGTATAAAAGAAAATCCGCCCATACTAAAAAAAATAATAGGAAATTGACACAATTCACTTCCTCATAATTCGATCAAAGCAAATTGAAAGAGTGCTAATAAAACAAACACTAAAAGAATTTAATCCAAGAGATTGGACAAAAGAGATTTCACTCAAGATAAAGTGTTTGCTCTCACCTCACTTGTGTTTAGGGATATTTTCACTCTCAATCTGCTTAATCCATACTCTACCATAAGCTTGTATCGACTCTATTTCTCCACTACAAGAACTATGATTTTTGAAGATCAAGAGGACTTTCCAGGGTTGTAATGTGCAGAGGGCTAGATGAATGGATGGAATGAACGAAAGAAAAGGTACGAATACATGCACTAAAAATTTGAATGGATGTCATTCATATGTACAAGCCTATGGTATTAGATATTAAGGTGATTGGCTTTAGTGCAAATGGGAGTTTGTTAGAGAAGTGCGCTAAAGGGATTACCTTTAACATTTATTGTATAAATTATTTTATGATTAATAAATGCATTTTTCATTATTTCTAAGTTCATACATTTATGGATTTGATGTTGATCTTAAATTAATTTAATGAAGTCTTTGATACAAAACATAGCATGGAGGATATCATAATGAGATTATGATAATGAGATTTCTATCATATGTAATTATGTTACTATATAAAATTTCCCTAGTCATAGGATTAATGAGATGGGATATCATTAATTAGAATAGACTAGCACATTTTATACTACTTGATTGGATCAAGTAGTAGATCTCATAAGCTGCAGACATGAGATGTTTAGAGTGAACAAGTGGATACTTACTAAAAGTAGTAAGTACATTTGATTGACCTACTATGAGACAATCATATGAATATTCTATTCTAGTGTCAATGACAGTCTCATCATAGCAATGGTGCAAGTATCCTTTTAACTTGAGGTGCTTAAGGATATCTTAGTTACTGATCTTGTGCTTTGACTCCATTCGTTGGTACCTTTTAAAGGTTACTCATAAGGTGGTGACTGGGTACAAATTGAGGTATTCGAAGGTAAATGAGTGGCTAATAAAGGAATCAACACTCCTAATAGAAGAAGATGATACCTACGGCCTCTTATTGGAGTCATTACTTGGGAGTCTCTGGCCAAAACAGATATGTGTCATGAGGAGAGTCTTCAATGATACATAGAGTGATAAGATCCTTAGGATGAGATCTAATGTCACTTAGACTAGATGTGACTACTGGGAGTTGACATTTTGACTGTACTCTAAACCAAGTGGGGTATAGATGGTGAAAGGACGAATTGCATGGCAACATTACGTATGGAAGGGTTCGTTGTCAAACAAATGACTTTTAGATTAATTGGAGATTATGACGTGTTGCTAGATACTGCTCTTGACTTACATGAATTAACTGTTAATTCAAGTGTCCAACATAACCAGGAACCTAATGGGTCACACACATAGGAGATCTAAAGGATGATTCAAATGGTCTTGAATGTGATTCAAGATATAAAAGAGTGATTTGAGAATGTATTGCGATGTGATCATGGTGGAAAGCGTTGCATGGAATAGATTAGAAACAAGTGTTGTTGGCTACTAATTTGGCTATCAACTTCCCAAACTTCTATTAATGCATGATATTCATGGTCATTAACTTCCCAAACTTCCATTAATGCATGCTATTCGTGGTAACTTCCTATAGCTTCCATTAGTGCATGCTATTCATGATCATTAACTTCTCATAACTCTCCATTAGTGATAGGGGTTATGAAAGGCCAAATGATGTAGAAAATAAAGATAATTTTTGTCATCTTGTGTAAGACGTAAGTGAAAGAAAGGTTTTTTCTTACACACACACTCTTTTTCTCTCTAACTCTCACAAGAGTTGTTGTCTTTGTTAGCACAAAGAAAGAACTATAGTCATCTCCTAGTGAGGTTTCATCCTTCTATCTTCATGTCGATTTTTTTTATAGACAATTTACATTGATCATTTTGGCTTGTGAGAACCAAACACGTAGAAGATTAAAGAATGAAGGAGATCGTCGGAAAGGTATGTAAACATCTTACATTTCATGCTTTTGTTTTCTATATCTGTATGCATGAGTAGATCTGGTTTTTGAGATTTAGTTTTATTTTCCATTGTGTATATTTGATATATAGATATAGAAAACAATATATATATATTATGTATGAGATGCATGATTAGAACATTACACATTGCACTTGTGATGGCACTGAAATCGACCATTACATTCCACCAATTAAGAGATAAGTCTAGATAAACCCTAGCTAATGTGAATAGGTAAAGGTGGAGGGGGTCCCCTTACTACACTCTTACCCAATGACTCTATCAATGTTAAAAGGAAGTGAAGGGGTACCATTCACCAAAATACTGAGGGATGTGAACTGAATGCATTGCATTATCCAATTTCTGAATTTATTAGGCATCCCCATAGCTTCTAAACATGCTTACAAAATAAACCAACTAATGGTATCATAATCCTTAAAAAAATCAATCTTCATAAAGCAATTGTTAATAGTTTTACTGGACTTATAATCAACTAGCAACTCTTGAAGAATTAAATGTGATTGCTTATACTTCTTTTAGGTAACAAACCCCTTGAGCCAAGTTGATGACCTCTGAAAAAATTATTTTAAGTATGGAAGCCAAAAGTTTAGCAATGGTTTTGTACGATATGGTGCAACAAGAAATAGATTTGAAATATGAAATAAAAGAAGGGCTTTTCTTCTTAGGTGTGAGGCAAATGAAGGTATCATTAACTTCCCACAACATCCAATTATAGGAAAAGAACTTCACTATTGAATCTGTAAAAAGTTGACCAACTTGTGCCAAGTTCTTTGAAAAAAAATAGTAATGAAGCCATCGAGGCCTAGAGATTTTGAAGGATTGAGACAATTAAGCATTTCCTTAACATCTTGTAGAGTGAATGGAGTTAGGAGTTGTATGCATGTCCTAATATGCCTGATTAAGGTTGAGATTTAGTACATCTTTCACATTGAAAGCTGTTATTGACTACTTGAGGTTTCCATTAATTGTTGAAAATTTCCCCTAATAATAGCTAAATTCGAGTGTTTAGATATCATATTCCCACTATTGTCATTCAGCTCAGAGATTGTATTATTGTTTCTCCTAGCAAGAAGAGAAGCATGAAAAACCTTTGTGTTTGAATCCTCTTCTTTAAACTAATGTAATCTTGTTTTCTACCTTAAAATGAAAATATGATATATCAATCCCTCCTAGCAAGTCAGAATTGACTAGATCCCCGTAGCAAGCCTCTCGAGCTGTAGCCAATTGCTGCTTTATATGATTAAGATTATGATTCTTCACCTTCATAAATTGTTTAAAGGCATGTTTGACAATTTTAAGCTTTTGCATCAACTGAAAAGACTTATATCCCTGTATATTTTTCCTCCAAAATTTACTAATTAAAATTATAAAACCCTGCATCTAACTTAAAAAATTGAAAAAAAAGAAATGGAGCTATAACTATTATAGGATCTGCTAACTTCTGAATAAGTATTAAAGAGTGATATGAAAATATATTATCCCCAAAGTTTACAAAAGAAGAAGGAAACTGACTAAATTAAGAGTGGTTCACCAAGGCCCTATCCAACTTCTTTCTTATCAACATAAACATTTTAGAAATCTTATTTGCAATGGAAGTAATATATCCAAATCATCATGCCAATCCATATATGATATGGTATAAGGATAATAATAGAAATAAACAAGATGAAGAGTATTACCGACTCCTTTGCTCCAGCTTTAATTCTTTGATGTGCTATCCTCTCTTTCTTCTTATATCCAAAGCCTTTGCTTTGTCAATCTATCTTTTCCTTATTGTTGTATCCTCAACCAATTTTATTTGACTCTTATTCTCCTAGGATAACTTGGTTAACAAAATCCTTTGGTGGGGAAGGAGAAGAAACACTTTGGAGGAGTATTTTCTTAGAAGAAAGAAGGAAACAATGAGACACTTCTCATACTAAGTTTCGACCATGCATAGGTGAGAGGAGAGAGTTGGTCAAAACAATGTAAGAACCTTTTTTTTACACTCCTAATTTCTGTTATGCATGATAAGAGAGAAGAGGGGGAAGTTAGAGTAGTGTCCTAAAGGCAATCACCTTTAGCGCGTTTTGTATAAAGTTGTGTACAAACTTTATGAATAAATAAAGAAAGGCATATTTCATTACTTTGCTATTCATTATTTATGAATGGATATTGATCTATAAGCAAATTAATGAAGTCCATGGTACATGACATAGCATGAAGGAAATTATGATGTGATCATACTACTGAGATTCCTATCATGTGCAATTATGTCAAGATTCAAATTATCCCTAGTCATAGGATTACTAAAACTCGACATCGGTAATCCGGAGAGACTGGCACATCTCAAGCTCCTTGATTTGATCAAGCAATGGATCTCAGAAACTGTAAATATGAGATATTTAGGGTTGAGATATGGATGCTTACTAGAGGTAGTAAGTACATTGGATGACCTGCTATGAGATCATCACATGGATGTCCTATTCTAATGTCAGTGATAATCTCATCATAGCAATGGTGCAAGTATCCTTAGACTTGAGGTACTCACGGATATCTTGGATACTGATTCTGTGCTTTGACTCCATTCCTTGTTGCCTTACAGAGGTCGCTCGTAGGGTGGTGCTTGGGTATAGTTTGAGGTATTAGAAGGTAATTGAGTATCCAATAGAGGATTCACCACTTCTGTGATAGCAGAAGATGATACCCATGGCCTCTTGTTAGGGTCATTACTTGGAAATCTCTGATCAGAGTACATATGTCATGAAGAGTGTCTTCATTGACATATTAAGTAATGAGTCCCAGGACAAGAACTGAAATCAATTGAACTAGATTTGACGTAGTCAGTCTAGTAAGAGTTGACACTTTGCCCATACTCATAACCAAGTGGGGTATAGCATGGTGAAAGGAAGAATTGCACGGTAATTGTCTATGGAAAGGTTCGTGATATGGTTCATGATGAATATAGATTCATTCGTCAAACTAATTACTTTCCGGTCAATTGGAGGTCATGATGTGTTGCTAGATACCGCTCATGACTTGCTTGGATTAAGTGTTGATCTAAGTGGCCAACATAACCGGGAACCTAATGGGTCACACGCATAAGAGTGTCTCGGAGAATTTGTAAAATAATTTTGGACAGAGTTCCAATATATGGAGAGCAATCGGACTAAATGGATCCCGATGAGATCGAGATATGTCCCGATGAGATCGCAACATTGATATTACAGAAAAAGGTTTCCAATGGTTTTTCCATACCGGGACCCGGTAGGCCGGTAGGACCGACCCCAGTGTGACTGGACCACTTCAGCATTTATATACATATATATATTATTAATTAATTAAAGAATTTATATATATATATATATATATGGGGTTTACGTGGATGAAGGAGGAGAGGAGAAGCATCACTTTACTTTATATATATATATATATATAATGCCTAACGTGGAAGCATCTCCCACTTTGCATTTAATTTCTTTTAAAAGTAAAAGACAAATGGCAAGAAGAGAAAAGATGAGTGATGATCGTTGGTTTAAAAGACCAAAAGCATGGATGGATGTGGTGGGGGTTTTAGAAAGAGTTTCTAAAACATAAGCTCTCATCTTCAAAACTTCATCTCATCTTTCAAGCTCCTCTCCATCGTTGATTCCAAGCTCTCCAAGGAAAAAGGTAAGAGCTAGCACTCTTTAATTTGTTCTAGCTATTCCTGGGTCAAAGGGTTTGTCCCGGTTAGGTTCTCCGATCTCTGCGTGGATACTGTTAGAGACGGTCTCCTTTGGTCGTTTTGGTTTGACTTTGTTATATAGTCACATGGATCTTGGCTTTCGGGAAGGTCCCGGAACAAAAATTTTTGTTTTCCGCACCGTGGGCATGTGATGCTCACACTGGGATTTTCCTACAGTGGTATCAGAGCCACTTGTGTCATATATAACGAAGAAATCATGACTAGGTCGGAGTTGCCTATTGCTTGTGACGATGATGCATGTTGTAAATGCTAAATTTGAAATCAGTATAGAGATATTGTTTTTTGAAATTTTCTTATCCAGATATGTTCACAAGATGTTGTTGCATATGTATGTGGAAGCTTGGAATTTATCAATGTGATTTGATATGGTTTTGGTAATTTATTCCCTAATGTTCTGGTTGCCGTGTTTGTGCACATTCAATGAATAGGCATGCTTGTAAATTCGAGAATAATTTGTAGAAAATTTTTTTTCTGATTTTCTTTCACCGAAATGTCTCTAAGAAGTTTATGAATGTCTATGAGAATGGAAAAAATTTTTCGAGGTGATTTACTATTTATTTGAGAATTTATTGTGTGCTGATGGGAATAACTGTGTTGAGGAACACAGATTCTATATTGGCTTTGTTTCTGAGGTTGGTTGAGTTTTTGATGGAAATAAATCCTGAACAAATTCATGGAGCATTTTGTGAACATGTTGTAACCTCTGTAATTTTCTCAGAATTTATTGAAATTGTTTCAATGAGTTTTTCAAGCAAAACACAGAGCTTGGCAGTTTTGAGAAAGTTGCTGGAGCTGTTTTGTTTGAAATGAATGATTGTGTATTTCTCAATTCCAATGCCTTGGATCATTTTTTAATGTGATCAAAAAGATGTTATCTTGTTGTTTTATGCTTGCCAAAATGATTTTCTTGAAATTGGATTTCCAAACAATTTTCGGATGTCAAATGTGTCTCATTAGCGTCTCGTTAGTATATTTCCTTATCTTGATTATTTTGGCCGTCACAAATTTTTGTGACCAGTGCCGAAGTAATCTTGATAAAGTGTAGACTAGCTAGAGATACTTAGGGTGATAGTTTGATATTCTCAAATTATTTGGAATCTAAATGAATAAGAGTGTATTCATCGATTTCAAGTTTCATGTATATTATAATTATACATGGTAAGCATGATACAATGAAAGTGTTTCATTGGTACATCATAGTAAAGGATATTATACTTGGTATTGTGAATTTGAATTACACAGATTGAGAAATTAGCCGATTAGAGTGCATGCCAGTACATATACCAATGACTAGTTATATGTACCAATGACTAAGACATGCAAAGAATGACTAGACATGCACCAAATGACCGCTCATCAACAAGAATCCATAGTAGTCGACTAACACATGTACCAGTCGACTGGCACATGCACCAGTCGACTACAACATGCAAAGGTGGGATGATGGATGATTTTAGGTATAGACTCAATGTGATTGATGAATTGCCCTAAATCATTCCATATAGTCATGGTGACTATAATCCTATAGCTTGGAGAAGAAGAAGATGAGACCTGAAAACCCTCATACATCATATAAAAACTAACGCCTTCCATTAATATGGGTAGAACCAGAGTTCTTATAGAGTTGGATTGTTGGGTAAACCCAAGCTCACTCTATACGGATATGTTCGAACCATGAAAATAAGATTTTCGGATTAATGGGTCGGCTTTCACTAGAAGCGTTAATTTGTTGAGTAAACTCAAGGTTAACGTGGACAGAGGCGAAATTGGGTAGTGTACATCAGATGTACGCGCATCAAGAGTTGATAACCCAATGTGTGTGCATACATCACAAGTTGATAGCATTGGTCGATAATTGCACCTGTGATGTAACTGGTATGACCGATACCTGCCGATTGATCTAAGGTGGCTTGTTGGGTAAACCCAAGGTCATTTTTAGTAATGTCAGATATCTATGATGCAATTGGTATGACCGATACCTACCGATTGACCTAAGGTGGCTTGTTGGGTAAACCCAAGGTCATTTTAGTAATGTCAGATATCGACACACTAGGACATTTTGTCATAATGTTTCTTGGATTCGTAATGAGGGTTATGGATTCTTTGAAACTAGTGGGAGCCATATGCATGTCATACAAGTCCTTAGGATCATGCATATAATTCTATTCTAACATTCTTTCTCTCTTTCTCTTTAGGTTGATTGAAGATGACTTCTAGTGTGAACTCAAGGCCACTTATGGACTCAAACAAATTAACTAGACCAAATTTTCTCGACACGTTGAAATCGAGAATTGTTCTCAGATCTGAGGAACTGGGCTATGTCCTAGATGTTCCACTTCCTGATCCACCTCCTGTTGATGCTTCTGATGAGGATCAGAAAGCATATCGAAAGCATCTCAAAGATAGTGACATGGCTACCTGTATTATGCTTGCCTCAATGTCACCAGAGCTGCAGAAGCAGCATGAGTCTATGGATGCTAATACCATAGTGTTTCATCTTAGGGAGCTTTTTGATGAACAAGCTCGGTCTGAAAGGTTCGAGACCTCGAGGCTACTCTTCACTACTAAGATGACTCCAGGTTCATCTGCAGTGCAGTATGCACTAAAGATGAATGGGAATATTGAGAGGTTAACCATCTTAGGTTTTGTTATGGATTATGAATTAAGTGTTGACTTAATTCTAGTTGGATTGTCTGATAGTTATTCACAGTTTGTGTTAAACTATCGGATGAACCAAATATCCACGACAATCCCTGAGTTGATCAATCTGCTCAAGACAGCAGAGCAAGCTATCAAGAAGGATAGAAAGGCAGTGCTTGTGGTGGACTCTTCTTCTGGTTCCAGGAAAAAAAACTAAAGAATAAAAGGTCTAAGAAACCGAAAGGAAGTGTAGCCAAAAAGAAAACCAAAGAATCTGCACCAAAAGGAACTTGCTTCCATTGTGGCAAGACTGGCCACTAGAAGCGGAACTGTAAAGTCTATCTGGAAGAATTGAAGCAGAGGAAGGCATTAGATGCCTCAGCTCCTTCAGGTATGTTTTTCATTGAGGTTAATACTGTTTCTGACCATAACATATGGGTATTAGATATAGGTTGTGGCTCACACATATGCAATGATATGCAGGGCCTCAGGGACAGTAGACAGCTCATGAAGAGAGAACTTGACCTGTGTGTAGGAAATGGAGAAAGAGTTGCTGCATTAGCCGTAGGCACTTACTTTTTGTCACTCCCCACTGGGCTTGTAATTAAATTGGATGAATGTTATTTTGTACCTGTATTAACAAAGAACATATTGTCTGTTTCTTGTTTAAATAGAACTGGTTTCCATTTGACTTTTATTAACAATGGTTGTTCTATTAGTTTCAATGGAATGCTTTATGGTACTGGTACATTATGCAATGGAATTTACATATTAGATATGTCACATCCAATTATGAATGTCAATGACACGAAAAGACATAAACGAGATAATTTAAAATCAACTTACTTATGACATTGCCGGCTTGGCCATATAAATGAGAGACGCATAGCTAAGCTCCATAAGATGGACAGTTTAAGGTCATTTGATTATGAATCATATGACATATGTGAATCTTGTTTATTAGGCAAGATGACTAAGTTACCCTTTAAGGGAAAGGGTGAACGAGCGATTGGAGTATTAGACCTAATACATTCAGATGTATGTGGTCCGATGTCCATCCATGCTAGAAGTGGTTGTCTTTACTTCATTACCTTCATCGATGATTATTCTCGATATGGGTACCTATATCTGATGAGATACAAATCTGAAGCATTTGAAAAGTTCAAACAATTCAGAAATGAAGTAGAAAACCAACTTGGGAAAAGTATCAAAACGTTACGATCCGATCGTGGTGGGGAATACTTAGACCAACAATTTTTAGATTATCTCAGAGATAATGAGATTTTATCTCAATGGACTCCTCCTTACACACCACAGCATAATGGTGTGACAAAAAGGAGAAATTGAACCTTGTTAGACATGGTACAATTGATGATGGGCTTTGCAAAGTTACCAAAATCCTTTTGGGGGTATGCACTCGAGACAGCTGTTTATTTGTTAAACAGAGTACCATCAAAGACAGTTGATGTTACTCCATATGAGATGTGGACTAACAAAAGACCCTATCTTACTCATTTGAAAGTTTGGGGTTGTTCGCTTATGTGAAGCGGACATACAATGATAAACTTGATGCAAAATCGACAAGTGTTTGTTCGTAGGATATCCTAAAGAAACAATGGGATATCAATTCTACCTGTCAAGAACAAAAGGTGTTTGTTTCAAAGCATGCTGTCTTTTTAGAGAAAGAGTTTCTTTTACAAGAAGACAAAGGGGAGCAAAATTGAACTTGAAGAAGTTCAAGATGCTCAATGACGCAGATCAACCGCCTAAACTCGACATCGTGACTCATACAGATGAAGTAACAGCTCAACCTTCTACAACACACCTAAATTCAGAGGTCACGAGGATACGCCTGCTCCTTAGAGATATGGATTTCGTGAATGAACAGAATGACGATTGCTCATAGAAGATAATGAACCTACCACCTATGAAGAGGTTCTGAAGAGTTCAGAGTCTGAGAAATGGCTTCATGCCATGAAGGCTGAAATGGATTCCATGTATGAAAACCAAGTATGGACTTTGGTTGAGGCACCCGAAGGAATAAAACCCATAGGGTGTAAATGGGTTTTCAAAAAGAAAACCGACATGGATGGTAATGTAATTACCTATAAAGCAAGGCTTATGGCTAAAGGTTTTCGTCAAAGACAAGGAGTTGATTACGACGAGACCTTCAGTCCAGTAGTAATGCTTAAATTCATTAGGATACTCCTAGCCATTGCTACTCATTATGATTATGAGATATGGAAAATGGATGTGAAAACAGCTTTCCTAAATGAAAATCTAGCTGAGGATGTGTATATGACACAACCTGAGGGCTTCACCTCCTATGATGGCGAAAAGGTATGCAAGCTTCAAAAATCCATCTATGGATTGAAGCAAGCATCCAGGAGTTGGAATATCCGTTTTGATGAGGTAATCAAAGAGTTTGGTTTCTCACAAAATCTGGATGAACACTGTGTGTATAAGAAGGTTAGTGGGACTGCAATCGTATTCCTTGTGCTATATGTAGATGACATATTATTACTAGGAAACGATGTCTCTATGCTACAATCTGTGAAGATTTGGTTGTCCAAACAATTTGCCATGAAAGACCTTGGTGAAGCAACTTATATCCTTGGGATAAGAATCTATATAGATAGATCAAAAAGGTTGCTTGGTCTTTCACAATTAACGTACATAGACAAGATACTGAAGAGGTTTAGCATGGAACAATCCAAAAGAGGGTACCTTCCCGTGACTCATGGGATAACACTCTCGAAATCTATGTGTCCTAAGACACAAGATGAGAGGATGCGCATGAATATGATCCCGATGCATCCGCAGAGGATCTATCATGACGCAATGCTATGTACGAGACCCGATGTATCATATGCTCTAAGTGTTACGAGCAGATACCAATCAGATCCTGGTGAGGGTCACTGGGTGGCTATCAAGAATATCCTTAAGTACTTGCGAAGGACTAAGGATGTTTTCTTGAAATATGGAGATGGAGATCTCAAAGTGAGCGGGTATACAGATGCCAGTTTTCAATCTGATAAGGATGATTCCAAATCCCAATCAGGTTACATATTCACACTGAACGGCGGGGCGGTCAGTTGGAAGAGTTCCAAACAAGAGACGACTATCGATTCAACAACCGAGGCAGAGTACATTGCCGCTTCAGACGCAGCAAAGGAAGCAGTTTGGATCAGAAAGTTCATTACTGAAATTGGTGTGGTTCCTAGCTGTGATGGGCCAACTCATGCATATATATTCAATATATCACATACTCACAATTTACAATTTGAACACTATCAACAACTTCACATTTCACTATAATCACAAATTAAACACATCACTGAGAAGTCATCACATTTCACTTCATCTCATGCATTGCCGCTCTTTACACATATATAGGGCGACGCTTTCACACTAGTCACGATGTATCACTCATACACATTCTCAATTTCACTACACGATCAGATGCATATGTATGCAAATTCTCATTTTACGTCATTGCCAGGATCGAGCATTATCACCGTCCCGACACGGGCACTTTTCAAACTAATCACTTTTTGGCAAGTAGGAGAGCCCTCCGGTATGCACTAACGCCCACTCACATATGGGATAGAGAGCCTCCGGTATGCACTATTCTCTTTCACAATAATCGATTTTAGGCAAGTAGAGAGCCCTCGGGTATGCACTATCGCCATTTTGGCCTTAGGCCCATTCACGATATCGAGCTTAAAGCTCGATCACTAAGCTCCAATCACAACCGATTAATTACCACTTATGTTAATGCTTAGCATGCACTTACACAAATACTATCGCATCTCTATATATATATACATATCACTTCACCGCTTATCACATACCAAAACACTTACTCCTAATTCTTTACACTAATTCGCATTCAAAATGCTCACATTTCTAGTAGATATCACTTCATTCACTTATCTTAAGTATTCACATTCACAACACATTTCACATTTAATCACAACCTCGGCACATTTATCTCGCAATCATAACACTCACACTGGCAACTAAATGGCACATTCACATCACTTTTATTAGCATTCTCAGCACATTCACTTCACATTTATAACACATTTCACATGTATCTCATTCCACTACACTTAGCATACTCAGAACACTTATTCACATTCTCAGAGTATTCACTTATAATCTCATCACATTAGTCTCACGACTATAAACAATCACATTCACACAATCACTATCATCTATCACATTTAGCTCAATCACTTTACATTTATATCACTCACTTTAACACTTATTTCATACACACTCACAACACATTTAATCACATAAAAGCTGAGGAACCAACTAGGTTACTCACCTGTAACTTTCGAGCTACTGCCTGGAAGACCCAGTAATGTCCGTGGTCTGACGATCCAACGGCGCCTCTATATCAATTCAAGTAAATTCTCATCACTAATTGCTCATTTAATCAAATTCACTAATGCACATGTCTCAATTCGCAATGATATGATGCATGATCATGATTTCCAGCTCTCTAATCTAATCCCGCTATCTCTTACTTCACAACCGCAATTCACTATTCACTAGGCCTATCTCAATCATGAAGTCCTCAATTCAAACTCTAATTGTCACATTATAACATTTAGGTCACAATTGATACTAGATTTGATTCACTTTCGATAATTCACGATCCTCTAGAATAATTCAACTCTCAATTAATACCACACTTGTAGACCTCTTTCTAGTTCACAACTAATCAAAAATCATCTCAATTGGAGGTCTACACTAAAAGATATGTCATAAAAACCAAATCACTTTCATCTCAAATTCCTTTCTTCGTCGCAACCTCACACGTTCGTCGAGGCGCACAGAGGACGCCACAAGCAGTAAACCATTCGCCATGGCGTGAAGTCCATTTCATGCCTTCGCCATGACGTCACCTAGCCCTCGTCATGGCGTGGACTTTCGCCAGCTCGCCATGACGCCTATTAACTACACGTCGCGGCGCCTAGAGCCTTCCGCCGTCAGCGATGTCAATTAAACATTTTAATCTAATTCGTCGCGACGTGCGACTGGTTCGTGTCCCCCAAATCGCATTTCCGCCATTAATGTTGTCTCTCTCAACCCAATCACTCATTCAACTACTCTATCATGCCATAAATGCTAAAATAACCATAAATACAGATTAAACACAAGAACACTTACCAAGTCAAATGATCGATTGAAACTCTAAAAATCACCGCAAATCTCTAGCTTCTTCTCCTTCCTTTCCCAAGCACGATGAACCTCAACGCTAGCCAACCTCAATATTTCCCGATCTCTAACAACTCTTTCACTCACAAAGAAGGAAACCAACGAAATCTCCAAGGAGAAGCTCGAATCGCCGACGGAGAAGGAGGAAGGTAAAGGAAAAATGTTAAAACCCTAACTCCCAAATCTCTTATATATATATATATTCGTATTGATTTCAACCGAGATTCAAAATCTATCACCTCAAATCTCTTAATTCCAATCTCTAATTTCACTGGCTCATCACCAAAATTTCTTAAACTCATAACTTTAAATTTTCATGCTATATCTCACTCACTTTCGTAACCGAATTCACATTATCGCCTCTAGGTCAATTTTTGGTCCGAACTCAAATCTCTAAAATTCCAGAAAAATTCTCATAATTTCTCAAAATATAAAACACTCGATTCTATACTCAATTTAACATTTCCACTTTCTAAACTTCCAATCTCACTCAAATTCAACTATACAACTCAATACTCTTTAAATTCTCAATCACTTGCAATCTAACCAATTTGACTACTCAATTCCGCTTATCACTTAGTTCTTAATAACTCATATCTCACATGCTTTCACAATTCACAATCACAATTAAATCTGGAATAATCATGAATGCATGTCACCATGTATGCATGTGCAATAAATCTCATTTATCACTGACGCGAGGTCAGTATACGTGCAATTCAATTATGAATGCACTCACTGCTCAATCCACCCAATTACCGATATGCCCTTCACATCGGTAACGGGATGTTACAATTCTCCCCTCCTAAATAAAATTTCGTCCTCGAAATTTCATATACGATTGATCAGGAAGGCAGGGGAGTTACTCCGATTACTATATATGGTCTCTCACTTATTTCACTATATAATCAATTTCGATCAGATATATTGAGTCAATACAATCGATCACTCTTTATCTGTCCTCTGTCTTTACACTTATCCTAACCGATTCCTCATAATAACTCACAATGCTTCACTTTTGCTATCAATAATACGTATCACAGCTCATATAACGCTTAATAAGCCCGAATCATCTTTTAGATTTTGAAACTCAATTTCTAATCCTTGGTTCTATTCATATCACAGTCACATAGAGGCCACTTTATAACGAATCCAGTTTCCCCTCTTTCCTCTATCTTATCTAAGTGTATCAGGCCGATGTGATACACCTTGAAACATTTCATTTATTGATTAACAGATTATATCACTTTAGTGTTAAAACACTAATATCATAAGGTTCCAATGGCCTCAATTCACTCAAATCATTTCATTTCATTTTTTTTCTAGGGTTTCTCAATTCTATTTCAAATTCAATTACTCATTAACATAATACACTACACTCATAAAACATTCACTGTACTCGCAATTCACTCTAGACTACACATCGATCCCATGACCCTATAGATTCCAAACACATCAGTTTCACATTTATCTCCAACAGTCAGGGCTGTTGGTCACTCTCGCATATAATCATACGACTTTTCATTCTGGACCATCAATTCTCTTTCGATACACTTCTACGACAATATTAGGCTCGATCGCTTCTTTGCAATTTCTCTAACAGTCCCTTTTGTCTGCTCTACACATATTTATTAATTACATTTTACACATCACTATCCTCAACAATAGGAGTCAGTTTCAATTCCTCTCCAAGGTTCACAAATTTCAACACCCTATAGGTCTTTGCCAATACTTTATCTACACTACACAATTGATTTGGAATTTTGATAATTCATACTATTTTCTTTTTTCCCTTTTTCCAGTTTGACAATTAACACTCACCAATAATAAACTTATACTCTATTGAATTTCTATTCGATCCATTTTATTGCATCCTTGTCTTAACTTTGTGACTACGTTAATCGATTAATTCTTTTTCCAATCATTCGATTCCCAAAATATCTCGATCATTATTGATTTGCATATTCATAAACTTTTCTGTACAATTTAAAATCTCCATGTTCTCATAGCAACACTCAGTACAACAATTTCAAATAATTAATCATAGTATAGCTCACGAAGTTATACTTACCCCCAAATACATAGAACCACTTTGCACTATATCAACAATTTGCCTCATAACCCTATTCGGGGACATTTCATTAATTATTGCAAAAACTCCAATTTTCTCTTTTACCATTACCCGTTATACCATTCACACATTTTTTTTTTCAAACATTTTGTCACAGCTAAAACTTCAAAATCTTTAACACTTGCTTGGGACGAATCCAAAGATTCGATTAATTCTCAATAACCCCAAATCTCAGATACATACTTTCCTGGAAAATTTCGCAATTTATCACTATCTCTATCACCATTGAATCTCCCAATGCCATACTCGAAAACTAAATCATTCACTATTCATTCGATTAGATTAAGATTCACTCTTATGAAACTTACATGATTAGCAATTTCCTCAACGATGCCAATTTATCATCTTCACTTTTCAAACACATTTAATCGATCATCGGTGCTCATAGTGGCTTTCCAATTTAAATACGATTGGGACACTTTACTCTTCAGTAGTACACCAATTTCCTGATACCCATAATTAATTCGTATAACTCTATAAAATCGATTATCTCCGATGAGGAACAGTTTTTATCATTACTTTCTCAGTTTCATCGCAACATATTTTGACACAACTTCCTATACCTTAGTTCTCCACATAACCCAATTTATTGCCATCGTTACACACTGGTTGTTAACACATTCATCATATCTCTTTTGTACTTTCAAATCACACTTGCACAAAACATACACAAATTTATATTCTTCTCATATTCACAATTAACATTTCCTCAACATTCAACAATTCTCTTACACAATCAGAGTCATCTCATCAACATAATGTACACTTTTTTTCAAGAATATATTTTATCTCTTACACTTGAGTCTCCGCTAGGATTAGGACTCCTTTTCTTCATTTCAAAATTTATCTCATCAAAGATCACTCTTAAATCGACACGGATTAACAAAACCTTATCAATCATTAACACTGCTTGCCAAAACCTTATCAATCAACTATTTATCACCACTCTTAATCCTCGAGAAGGTCAATTTTGATTACGCATAAATTTTTCCCAATAAAGTAATTCATATCATGCATTACAAGATTAGAGCATTCCTTGTAATGAGGCTCAGTAAGGCATTTAAACAATTTCATTCACACTAATATCTTGTATGCAATCGCTATAATCACCACATCATATCCGAATAGGCACTCACATCGATTGACTCATTAGTAGCCCATACTACTAAGAACACTGAAATCCCACTTAATTCTCGATAACCTTTCTCTTTTGGTACCAGTTCTCGATCATTAATAGTCTCACTTCTTTTTCAATTGATCGCTACTAACATTCTCATGTCTTGCTCTAACTCATCTCGAACTTGGGGCCACAGGAATTATAATCGGAACTTATTTAATAGGCCAACTATTTTCCTCCTATATCATATTCACTTACGCTCAATCCTTTCACCCATAAGGGTGATTCCACTATCAAATGTATGCTTACAGTGATAATAAAATCTGAGCTCAACAACTTTTCTTTTTGCACCCGTTCTCGTGCAAGAAGATCGAATACAATCTCTATTCATTCCCAATTGATAAACATAAACACTTTCATTCTATAAGAATCAGACTGGCAATTTTCCACTAACTCATTAGTTGCTTCCTATGCCTTTTCCACAAATAAGACAATTACGTTTACTATTTTTGCTTACCACGGGGTTCCCATAATCAGGTATGTATTCACTTAGGCAAATCAGCTGAACCTTAATCACTTTTTCATCTACCATTATTAGTATTTTACAATTTAATATTTTCATAATTGTCTCATACCCACGAACTTATCACACTCAATCATTTTCATAGCTATACACAATCATTCTTGATTTCTCACTAAGAAAATTGATTCTCAGTCATAAATCATTATTCATAACTCTCGTCACAGTAATCAATCTCAATTGTAACTTTTCTATATCATAGAACACTTTATTTTCATCCACTTTATACGCTTGACCTCTTACCATGTCTGTCATATCTCTATTAATCCATAACTATAACTTCATATCCTACATTTGAGGATATGCCCCGATATAACACGGGTGTCGCAGTCCTTCATATATCCATCATTATCGATACACTTAATCGTCTCTTATTGGATCAAACTATGCACGTTCTGTGATTTCGTAATGTACATAGCTTTCTCTTATCACATTCTCACACATGATCATTTTCCTCACTATTGCAAACCGCTCAAACGACTGATACGTGCTAATGCATGTGACTCATATGCTAGACTGGGGATCAGTTGTCACTGTCTGCTGAGACATGACTTAGATGCATGCATTTGACACATTTTTCTCGTAGCGCCATGTAAGATTGTACTTGGCTCGATACCACAAATGTAGCACCCACTCCCGCTGCACGAACCCGATATCGATGGTGATATCCAGCCCGCGTGCCCATGAGGATGGTGTACTAGAGCAATCACTACAATTTAAAACTTTGAAATCATTTGTCTTTTTACAAAATTACTCACACACTAAAACAATTAGGCCCAGCTGAACAAAATCACCAATATGAATAACTTGCGAAATTCAATACATATAAGACATCACTACACTAATGCTGGGCGTGAACCGATCCGGACATCGAACTCGACTCGCTTCGCGGTAATCATACTCCCGTTTGTCCAACGGGTACTCTTCGATCCTCGAAAATAATTGCAATGTTGGGTGAGTTTGCAAACTCAATGAGAAACCATCGTCGATGGTTCACCCAACTCATGCATATATATTCAATATATCACATACTCACAATTTACAATTTGAACACTATCAACAATTTCACATTTCACTATAATCACAAATAAAACACATCACCGAGAAGTCATCACATTTCACTTCATCTCATGCATTGCCGCTCTTACAGATAAGGCGACGCCTTTCACACTAGTCACGATGTATCACCATACACATTCTCAATTTCACTACGCTTAGATGCATATGTATGCAAATTCTCATTTTATGTCATTTGTTGATCGAGCATTATCACCGTCCCGACACGGGCACTTTTCACACTAATCACTTTTCCGCAAGTAGGAGAGCCCTCCGGGTATGCACCTTCGCCCACTCACATATGGGATAGGAGAGCCCTCGGGTATGCACTATTCCTTTCACAATAATCGCATTTTAGGCAAGTAGGAGAGCCCTCTGGGTATGCACTACTGCCATTTTGGCCTTAGGCCCATTCGCTGATATCGAGCTTAAAGCTCTGATCACTAAGCTCCAGTCACAACTGATTAATTACCACTTATGTTCATGCTTAGCATGCACTTACACAGTCACTATCGCATCTCTATATATATATATATATCACTTCACTCGCTTATCACAGTCAAAACACTTACTCCTAATTCTTTACACTAATTCGCATTCAAAATGCTCACATTTCTAGTAGATATCACTTCATTCACTTATCTTAAGTATTCACATTCATAACACATTTCACATTTAATCACAACCTCGGCAAATTTATCTCGCAATCGTAACACTCACACTGGCAACTAAATGGCACATTCACAGCACTTTTATTAGCATTCTCAGCACATTCACTTCACATTTATAACACATTTCACATGTATCTCATTCCACTACACTTAGCATACTCAGAACACTTATTCACATTCTCAGAGTATTCACTTATAATCTCAGCACATTAGTCTCACGACTATAAACAATCACATTCACACAATCACTATCATCTATCGCATTTAGCTCAATCACTTTACATTTATATCACTCACTTTAACACTTATTTCATACACACTCACAACACATTTAATCACATAAAAGCTGAGGAACCAACTAGGTTACTCACCTGTAACTTCCGAGCTACTGCCTGGAAGTCCCAATAATGTCCGTGGTCTGACGATCCAACGACGCCTCTATATCAATTCAAGTAAATTCTCATCACTAATTGCTCATTTAATCAAATTCACTAATGCACATGTCTTAATTCGCAATGATATGATGCATGATCATGATTTCCAGCTCTCTAATCCAATCCCGCTATCTCTTACTTCACAACTGCAATTCACTATTCACTAGGCCTATCTCAATCATGAAGTCCTCAATTCAAACTCTAATTGTCACATTATAACACTTAGGTCACAATTGATACTAGATTTGATTCACTTTCGATAATTCACGATCCCTCTAGAATAATTCAACTCTCAATTAATTCCACACTTGTAGACCTCTTTCTAGTTCACAACGAATCAAAATCATCTCAATTGAGGTCTACACTAAAAGATATGTCATAAAACCCAAATCACTTTCATCTCAAATTCCTTTCTTCGCTGCAACCTCACACGTTCGTCGCGGCGCACAGAGGACGCTCGCCGCGGTGTGCAAACCATTCGCCGTGGCGTGAAGTCCATTCACGCCTTCGCGACGTCACCTAGCCCTCGTCATGGCGTGGACTTTCGCTACTCGCCATGACGCCTATTAACTACACGTCGGCGTCTAGAGCTTTCGCTCGTCGCGACGTCAATTAAACATTTTAATCTAATTCGTCACGACGTGCGAATGGTTCGTCTCCCCCAAATCGCATTTCCACCATTAATGCTGTCTCTCTCAACCCAATCACTCATTCAACTACTCTATCATGCCATAAATGCTAACAATAACCATAAATACAGCATTAAACACAGTAACACTTACCAAGTCAAATGATCGTGAAACCCTAAAATCACCGCAAATCTCTAGCTTCTTCTCCTTCCTTTCCCAAGCACGATGAACCTCAACGCTAGCCAACCTTAATATTTCCCCGATCTCTAACAACTCTTTCACTCACAAAGAAGGGAAACCAACGAAATCTCCAAGGGAGAAGCTCGCAATTTCCGACGGAGAAGGAGGAAGGTAAAGGAAAAAATGTTAAAACCCTAACTCCCAAATCTCTTATATATATATATATTCAGGGCTGATTTCAACTGAGATTCAAAATCTATCAGTCCTCAAATCTCTTAATTCCAATCTCTAATTTCACTGGCTCATCACCAAAATTTCTTAAACTCATAACTTTAAATTTTCATGCTATATCTCACTCACTTTCGAACCGAATACACAATTATCGCCTCTAGGTCAATTTTTGGTCCGAACTCAAATCTCTAAAATTTCAGAAAAATTCTCATAATTTCTCAAAATATAAAACACTCGATTCTATACTCAATTTAACATTTCCATTTCTCTAAACTTCCAATCTCACTCAAATTCAACTATACAACTCAATACTCTTTAAATTCTCAATCACTTCGCAATCTAACCAATTTGACTACTCAATTCCACTTATCACTTAGTTCTTAATAACTCATATCTCATACAGTTTCTCACAATTCACAATCACAATTAAATGCTGGAATAATCATGAATGCATGTCACCATGTATGCATGTGCAATAAATCTCATTTATCACTGACGCGAGGTCACTATACGTGCAATTCAATTATGAATGCACTCACTGCTCAATCCACCCAAATATCGATATGCCCTTCACATCGATAACGGGATGTTACACATCAATGATCCAAACACGTACTCCGCAGATATCATCTGATCAGGGAGATCATTGGACGAGGTGATGTCCAGATAGAGAGAATTCCCACCGAGAAAAATATTGCTGATCTGTTGACAAAGCCATTATCACAAAAGAGTTTTGATTCTCATGTACTCGCCTATGGTATTAGATATCAAGGCGATTGGCTTTAGGTCAAGTGGGAGATTGTTAGAGTAGTGCCCTAAAGGCAATCGCCTTTAGCGCGTTTTGTACAAAGTTCTGTACATACTTTATTAATAAATAAAGAAAGACATATTTCATTAATTTCATGTTCATTATTTATGAACTGATATTGATCAATAAGCAAATTATTGCATCACAAATAAAATCCTTATTCTCATATATTGAAACAAAATTTCCAAAATATAAGGAATAACCAAATTTTGTTAGACAAAAAAAGAAATCATGTTCCTTACAGTCATTGACATGAAATAAACATCCTCCAAATATAACCTATAACCACTAAGAAAGTCCAAGATAACTACTCCCACTAATTCTGCTGAAACATAGGAACTATCTACTATCTTGACTTGAAACTGACCTTTAGGTAGTCTTCTCCTTGGCTGGAACCCCTGCAACAAATTGCAAATATGGTTAGTGGCTCTTGAATCTAATATCCAAGAAACAGATAAATCTGCCACATTTCTAGTTCCTAACAAACTTCAAAAACCCATACCTTGTTTTCTTTTGAGGGACTCAAGGTAAACTGGACAGTTTCTTTTCCAGTGGCCCATCTCATCACATTGAAAATACTTTCCTTTGATGTTCTCTTTGGCCTACTTTTTCATAAGTTTGGCCTTGATCCCTATTTGGGCCTTCTTTTTCATTGGATCCTTCTTCTTCTGCTTGCCCTTACACTTGGGCTTATAAGAAGATGTTACATTAGCTTTGGGCATATAAACTTTAATATTCAATATCTCCTTTATGTTCTGGAGGGTATTCATCAACTTACTCAAGGTGTAATCCTTGTTGTTGACCTTATAGTCTAACTTAAACCGCTGAAAAGAAGAGTTTACGCTACTGATGATCATAATCATCTGCGTGTTTGCATCAATATCTACCCCAAGCATCTCAGCCTCAATGATCACAGAGATTACCTTCATCATGTAATCCCGTATTGATTCACTAGGTTTTTGTCTGAGATTATGAAAGGTTTAGATAGCTTTCACTCTTGCAGACCTAGTCCTGACACTAAACATCTCATGTAGGTGACGGACCATTGAACTAGCAGTTTTTGTTGGATCGCATATGGTCCGAGTATTCACAATACGCTGCGGAAGAGACCATACAAAATTATCAAGTATAATCGAAAACACGAGGATTAATGAAAATACCTTATTTTCGTGGATGGATTGCTTCTTTTCGGATTCCAAGACACTGCAAATCGCTAATGTCCTCTACCGGTATCCACACGAGCATGCACGATCCGGGCTGCGGTGTAGTGTGCAAGACGTCCCGAAAACCTTCGACGCCGCACGATCTTTCTCTTGGCTAGGGTTTCTTGACAACAGTGTCGTCCACCTAATGAGACCTAAGCTTCTATTTATAGAGAAACCCTAATCTCATTCAGGTTCTATTAAGTTTCGCCCATTATATCATATATATAATAAAAGCCCGACAACTTAATTAAATCTAGCCCAATAAATATATCTAAATATATTTATTTAACACCTAATAAATTAGGCCCAAGAGAATAAGCCAGATCACATCACTCTTTGTGTGCGACCACAGAGGCTCATTTGATGTTGGCAATGGGCTTGATTACACTTCAAGGCCCATAAGTCATAAGCGCCTCTAGCAAGACATTATGACTACCCAAATCAAATGAGGATCGATAATCCGATTTAACTTGTAATCATGATTATAAGCTCGGTCCTTTTGTAACACGATATCAAGATTAATCACAAGGCATGGTACATGTCAACCTTTGATTAATCATAGTTTCTTGATCATGAAGTTGATCGATTATAACAAATGACATTGATGACTCTTCATCAATTCATTTGAGCACGACCATGCATTTCTTCACCACACTTGTCAAGAGGCCCAAATGATATCTCTCTCACTTAAGAGAGGTACAAAATCCGTCACGTCATTCACATCCTCTGCATGATTCATTTAGTGTCCAACATAAGACTATTTGTTATTGGTTAAAAATAACTTAGTCTAATATCAAAACACTAAATTCCTCATGTAGGGAACCATGATGACTTCAGTCAAAGGACTAAAGTCAAACCATATTGAGAATCACTAATGACATGAAACCATGTAGTATTCTCTTTTGGGTCGATCCAATATATGTTCTCTAACATATATCTATGTTTCGATTTGATATCTCATATCCATGATCAAGAAACGTGATCATCAATCGTAACACATACTAGCCTTAATTCATTATTGTTCCACCAATAATGATCGACTAGGATGATCTAGAATAGTATTATAACACTTATGGTTTTACTATCAAGTCACATACTTGATGACATAAGTTTAATACCATTCATGGATTGTAACTCACATTACATAAATGAAATACATGCATATATAAAATGAATACCTCATAATATATTATTAACAAATCATAATGTTAATACATGAATCACAAATGTTTATTGGCCTAGGGCACACTACTAACAATCTCCCACTTGCACTAGGCCCAATCGATCGGATATCTAATACCCATAGACCTCGTATGACTCTCATGTTTAGGTCTGTGGAAGAGGCTTAGTAAGTGGATCGGCAATGTTGTCATCTGTGCCCACTCGCATATCTTCACGTCTCTCTCGCAATGATCTCTCGATCGATGGAAGCGTCTCGAGTATGTGTTTGGATCTATGATGCTAATTTGGTTCCTTAGCACTGTCTATAGCCCCATTATTATCACAATAAAGGTCTATAGGATTTGCAATGCTAGAACAACCCCAAGCTCTGTGATGAACTTCCCGATCCAAACAACTTCCTTAATGCATCCGAGGCAAGAATGTACTCACTTGGTTGTAGAATCAACAATGATGTCTTGCTTTGAACTTTTCCACTCATCGCACCTCCATTCAAACAGAACACAAAACCGATTGCGATCTCAAATCATCTATGTCGACTAAAACTAGCATCGGTGTAACCATTTACAACTAGCTCTCCTTCAAGTCCTCCATAGACTAGAACATATCCTTAGTTCTTCTCAAGTACTTAAGGATGTTCTTAATCGCTATCCAAAGTGACTCTCACCATAATTAGATTGGTATCTACTTGTTATGCTCAAAGCATATGAGACATCTGGTCGAGTACATAACATGGCATACATGATAGATCCAATTGTAGATGCATATGGAATCTTACTCATGCGCCAAGCTCTTTATCCAAGTAGGACAATCCTTCTTAGAAAGCTTGATTCCATGTGACATAGGCAAGAATCCTCTCTTGGAATCTTGCATACTGAACCTTTTCAGTATCTTATCTATGTATGTACTCTGACTTAGGCCTATAAGCTTTCTTGATCTATCTCTATAGATCTTAATGCCTAAAATATAGGCAGCCTCACCTAAGTCTTTCATTGAGAAACGTTTCTTAACCAAATCTTGACACTCTGTAAGGTCGAATATCGCTTCCAATGAGCAATATGTCATCAACATATAAAGCTAAAAGACAACAGACTCCCACTAACCTTTTGTAAACACAAGGTTCATCTTCATTCTTGATGAATCCAAAATCTTTAACAACTTCATCAAAACGAAGATTCCAGCTTCTTGATGCTTGCTTCAATCCATAAATGGATCTCTGAAGCTTGCACACCTTTCTCGAATTCTTAGGATGGACAAAACCCTCAGGCTGTATCATATATACATCCTCAAGTAAGTTTCCATTAAGGAAAGCCGTTTTGACATCCATTTGCCATATCTCATAATCATAGTATGCAGCTATGGCAATAAGAATTCTAATGGATTTGATCATGACCACTGGAGAAAATGTCTCATCATAATCAATTCCATGAACTTGTCGGTAACCTTTAGCAACAATTCTTGCTTTATAAGTATGCACATTTCCATCCATGTCGAGTTTCTTTTTGAAAACCCATTTGCATCCAATGGTCTTCAAGCCATCAGACGGATCAATCAAAGTCCAAACTTGATTGTCATACATGGATTGCATCTCTGCTTTCATGGCCTCTAACCATTTAGCAGATTCTGGACTTTCCATAGCTTCTTAATAGGTTGTGGGCTCATTATGATCGATGAGCATCACATTATCATCATCGAACTAGAAATCCATATCTCTCGGGTTCATGACGAATCCTATCAGATCTACGTGGGCCTTGTGTTGTTGAAAACTGCTCATCAACAGCTTGTGAGCTCGCTTCAATCTCCTTTGCAGGCTCAATGTCATTTTGTGAAACTTGAATTTCTTCAAGTTGTACTTTACTCCCACTGTTTCCTTTGGAAACAAATTCCTTCTCTAAGAAGAAACCATTTCGAGCAACAAACACTTTGTTCTCTGATGGGATGTAAAAGTAATATCCTTTAGTTTCTTTAGGATATCCCACAAAATAACATTTTTCAGATTTGGGTGCCAACTTGTCAGCAATTGGACGCTTCACATAAGCCTCACAACCCCAAATCTTTAGAAAAGATAAATTGGGACGCTTCCCAGTCCATATCTCATAAGGTGTCTTTTCTCTGACCTTTGAAGGAATACGGTTCAATATGAATGCTGCGGTTTCTAAAGCATAGCCCCAGAAGTATTTTGGAAGATTAGTTTGACTCATCATTGATCGAACCATATCTAATAGAGTTCGATTTCTCCTTTCAGAAACACCATTCCATTGAGGAGTTCCTGGAGGAGTCAATTGTGAAACGATTCCACAATCCTTAAGATAATCATCAAACTCTTGGCTTAAATATTCACCTCCTCGATCGATCGAAGGATTTTAATATTCTTGCCAAGTGATTTTGTACTTCATTCTTATACTCTTTGAACTTTTCAAAGATTCAGATTTGTACTTCATTAAATAGACATACCCATATCTCTGAAGTCATCTGTAAAAGTAATGAAATACAAATAACCTCCTCTCTCTCGATATGCTAAAAGGACCGCATACATCGGTATGTATAAGGCCCAATAGCTCATTGGCCCTTTCCCTTTACTCGTGAAGGGGCCTTTGTCATCTTACCCAAGTAAACAAGAATGACATGTCTCAAAAGATTCAAAAGAATCAATGAATCCATCTTGATGGAGTTTTGAAATCGTTTTTCGTTTACATGGCCTAAACGACAATGCCGGAGATATGTTGGGTTCAAATCGTTAGATTTAAACTTCTTGGTATTTATGTTATAGATGGGCTCATTTGTTAGAGACTCGGTGTCAGAGTGTAGATTCCATTTAATTGACGTGCAATACCATATAAAGCGTCATTCTTATAAATGGAAATACTTCATTCTCAATAGAAAATTTAAATCCATCATTCTCTAAACAACTAAAAGAAATAATGTTCCTACTCATAGTAGGTACATAATAACAATTCTTAAGTTCCAAAATGAGTCCAGAGGCAAAATAAGATCATAAGTCCCCACGGATAAAGCAAGAAACTCTTGCTCCATTTCCCACACGCAGTCGATCTCACCGGACATCAATCTTCTAGTCCTTCTTAGACTTTGCACATTAGTACAAATGTGAGTCGCAGCTCCAGTATCTAATACCCAAGATGCGTATGAGTAAAATTGATTTCTATAACAAACATATCTGAAGAAATAGTCGACTATTCTTCTTCTCTTTCACTCTTCCAAATAGAGTTTGCGTTCCTTTTCCAATGACCGGGTTCATTGCAATGGAAGCAAACTCCCTCCTTGAGTGCCTTAGTCTTAGTTTCGGGCTTGGGCTTGGACTTAGGTACTTTACCTTTGTCCTTTGCTGTGCCCTTCTTCTTGAAAGCCTTTCTTTCTTGCTTGAGAACAATTCTCAAGTTCCTATACCAATCTAGGAAATTTGTTCCACTAAGTTTTTCTTTCTCTAAGATAGATCGCATAGACAAGTTTGGGGATGGAGTAGCCATAATCTACAAAATTATGCAATAAGGGTCAACATTCATATATATTATGAGGTATTAGCTCCCACTCAAAAAATAATAACCCTCAATAAAAAAATGGGAGAAAACAAGATCCATATTTCACTAAGTCCTAAGAAAGCTTTGGCTTAACACTCAAAACTTAGTTATTTAGGTAGGAAACTCTTTTCAATTACATCACATGTAACTCTTGATGGGCTTATGTTAAAATACATCTTATGTACTGCATGTATGTAAAAACCCAATCTTATGCCCTAAGCCCAAAACCGTTTTGATAGCTTAGTTAAGTTTAACCATACTTTACCTATGAATAGCACCATTATTCAAATGTCTTTCCTAGATAATCCCCATATGCCTTGCTTTGGCAAAAACCCACATAAGGATGAGCTAGAAATAAACATTGGTAAAGATTTATGGAAGGCATATAAACTTAAAATTACGATGAGGGTCGTTCTTAGAAGGTTATTAATCCTTATAAAGAATTATGAAAGATTACAAAACACTTGTTACAACCTTGGCTTGATTCTAATTGTTGATTTGAAAAAATTTCACTTAATAATTCAACTCTTGAAAAATTAAATTAAATTCCAAAAACCCTTTCCTAATAAATAATCCTTTGAAAACAATTTTCAAATTTAATAAAACACCCTTTTATTTTATTAGGAGTATTTATTAATTTAATCTCTATTAAATTAATAAAAATTAAATTAGGGTTTTTAAAACAATTTTTTTATATATATAAAAAAAATTGGAGGGTTAAGCGTCTGCTGCAGCATCTTTGACGCTTGCCGCCGCACGCGCGTGGAGTGTGTCCACGCTCCTTGAAGACGCAGGCGCGTGTCCCACACGCGCCGCCGCCTTCTCCAACCCACTTGCTTCTCTCTCTTCGGTTTTCTTCTCCTTTATTATGGATTTTCCTCACTTTCTTCACGTTTTCATCTCCAATCTCCCACGTTCCACGATTCAAGCATCTACCGTTAGATCTTAGGAAGATTCAACCTTCGGTTCTCCAAACGAATCGAATCTTCAACCGTGGGTCTCCACCGACGGTCATCGCTGCCCATGGCGTCACCGAGACGCTTATCGCCACGCGGCGACACCATCATCCAACGATGGTGTCGCGTCATTGTCAATGGGTGTTACTCACCCATCGATTTTCCGAATCCACAAGGAGGGAGTAAAAAAACGCTGATCCATGGAGGAGGAAAACGCAGATAGAGAATTCGAAAGTTTCAAAACAAAACCATCGATTTCCGGATAAGGAGAAAACGCAGATTCAAACATGTGATTCAACACAAATCAACAACAATAATCAAATCATCAAGTATGTTTGAATAACAAAGGAGAATCTTCAAACCCGAAGCCAAACATCGATATTTGGGTTAGGGAAGAAATTAGGATTTCATTAAATAAACCTTAAGAGTTTGATTTTCAGATCTATACACGCGAAGCATATGAAACCCGAAAAAACATGTATGCGGCGATGGAGGAAACAATTTCGAAGGACAACAAAACATGCATTGAATAACAAGGATTTCAGAAACCATTATATGCGTATAGAACAAAATCCAGATCATGCATCAACGATTAACACAAATCAGATTGAAACAATTTCCGACGAGAAACAATTTCGAAGATGACATACATTAAAAGCGAAACCTTTTTCTAAAGTATAGTGCGTTTCAAGCATCAAAACAAATCAACAATAAAATCAAGCCTTTAATCTAAGATTAACGATTAAACTGGCTCGATACCCTTTGTTGGATCGCATATGGTCCGACTATTCACATCTACGCGGAAGAGACCATACAAAATTATCAAGTATAATCGAAAACACGAGGATTAATGAAAATACCTTATTTTCGTGGATGGATTGCTTCTTTTGATTCCAAGACACTGCAAATCGCTAATGTCCTCTACGGTATCCACACGAGCATGCACGATCCGGGTCTTGGGGTAGAGTGTGCTAGACGTCACGAAAACCTTTCGAGCGCCGCATCTTTCTCTTGGCGGCTAGGGTTTCTTGACAGTTGTGTCGTCCACCTAATGAGACCTAAGCTTCTCTATTTATAGAGAAACCCTAATCTCATTCAGGCCCTACTAAGTTTCGACCCATTATATCATATATATAATAAAAGCCCGACAACTTAATTAAATCTAGCCCAATAAATATATCTAAATATATTTATTTAACACCTAATAAATTAGGCCCAAGAGAATAAGCCCAGATCACATCACTCTTTGTGTGCGACCCTGTAGGCTCATTTGATGTTGGCAATGGGCTTGATTACACTTCAAGGCCCATAAGTCATAAGCGGCCTCTAGCAAGACATTATGACTACCCAAATCAAATGAGGATCGATAATCCGATTTAACCTGTAATCATGATTATAAGCTCAGTCCTTTTGTAACACGATATCAAGATTAATCACAAGGCATGGTACATGTCAACCTTTGATTAATCATAGTTTCTTGATCCAAGTTGACTAATTATAACAAATGACATTGATGACTCTTCATCAATTCATTTGAGCACGGCCATGCATTTCTTCAGTCACACTTGTCAAGAGGCCCAAATGATATCTCTCTCACTTAAGAGAGGTACAAATCCCGTCTACGTCATTCACATCCCTCGCATGATTCATTTAGTGTCCAACATAAGACTACTTGTTATTCGGTTAAAATAACTTAGTCTAATATCAAAACACTAAATTCCTCATGTAGGGAACCATGATGACTTCAGTCAAAGGACTAAAGTCAAACCATATTGAGAATCACTAATGACATGAAACCATGTAGTATTCTCTTTTGGGTCGATCCAATATATGTTCTCTAACATATATCTATGTTTCTGATTTGATATCTCATATCCATGATCAGTAAAACGTGATCATCAATCAGAACACATACTAGCCTTAATTCATTATTGTTCCACCAATAATGATCGACTAGGGACAGTCTAGAATAGTATTATAACACTTATGGTTTTACTATCAAGTCACATACTTGATGACATAAGTTTAATACCATTCATGGAATGTAACTCACATTACATAAATGAAATACATGCATATATAAAATGAATACCTCATAATATATTATTAACAAATCATAATGTTAATACATGAATCACAAATGTTTATTGGCCTAGGGCACACTACTAACAGTTTTCATACAAGCAATTTGCTTTTACAACATACCGCTGACAGAAGCTAAAATATAACATTTAGTAGTCTTGTCAACATTTTGCCAACGCTCATGTTGTTAGACTTGCTCAGGAGTTGAATCTCCACCCGGAGGTGTATGCTCATTTTCAGTTAACACCCATGAAATACGTTCATATTGAAGAACAATGTCAAGGTTACATCTCCATTCATTAAAATTATCTCCATTTTTTAATTTGTGATTAGTTAAGAGCATGATGAGTGGACTCATTTTGTGGTTGATTATGTCTGAAAATATAAATTATTAAAACATGAACATACTAGTCAACAATTTTGGAACTTTGTATACAATCATGATGCATGTATTCATGATGATAGATTTAACAAAACTTTAAAAATTAAAACATTATGCGACGATTATTTTTCTTATCTATAACAGACTAAGTGACGATGACCCATCTTATCCATTAAAAGAAAAACTGGGACCCTCCCACTCAAAAAACTACCAAACATCTCATGCCTAACTTTTTGAGAAGCATCATAATTTGGTCCATACTTTTACTAACAGAGCTATGGTGGGTAGTTTATTGATAAAAAATGTTGAGTGTTTAACCATTTAATTTATTCACTAAAGATACCTACAAACCATGCCTCGGTGGGAAGTCACATTTGCTACCAATAAGTGGACTTATTCTTAAGGAGACCCAAACCATGCAAGATCTAGGATTCATGCCCTCCGATGGGGAGTAACATTTCACCACATACAAATGGGACATTATTTGGAGACCATGGACTCTCACATGAGCATCCTCTCGCACTCAATCTTTTGGGCTTTAAGTTTTAAATACCATCTTGTCTAGATGCAATTTATTATCCAACCTATATTGTTTCATTATATATCTCATATATAACGAATGCATGGCAAAGCCTAAGGTTGGCAATTTTCTAAATGACATGCAACCACATAATATCACATATTATTTGCATTCATTTCTCCATTCATCACATGAACTAATTAAGGCACTTTTGATTGTCCATCCTAGAAACATAAAAATAATTACAAGCCTTTTAGGCACAAAATATTCTTCTTGGACTTGGATCTTTCGTTTCGAACTCTTCACTCACTTGATTCAGCCTATTCGGTAAACAAAATGTAATAGGATTCATAAAAACCGAATTTTGTCACTTTGAAAATAAAAATTCCAGCACTAGCTTTTCACAAAACCAAATCTTTTTCATGACAAAAAATTCCAGCACTTGTTTTCATTAGAACCGAAACTCATTCCATTAAAACAAAAACCATCACTTAGTATTTTATCAAAACCGAAAGTTGATTCCTTTAAACAAAAATCCAGCACTAGTTTTTGAAACAAAAAACCGAAACTAGATTCATTGAAACAAAATTCCAGCATCTTTGTTTTCACAAAACCGAAACTATGCCAATACACAAAAGGATACACAAAACCTTTACCTCTCCATTTCTTCAATCCATGACTACTTCATCTTTATCATTACATCAATTTGTACATTACAAAATCAAAGAAAACAGAAAAATGAAGCCAAGGAGGAAACATGGTGATGATAGACCATCCTCCTTGTTACATCTAAATGAAGAAATCTTACATGGTAAACTTAACTTCTATGGACAACCAAAAGAGCAACACATACACCGTATATATTTCTATCACAAAAAAATATGCAGCATACACAAATCATTGCCAACCTATACATCACACATATAGGAACCGAAATCATGCATAGGAAACTTGACTCTGATACCAATTGTTGGATCGGAAAAAGAAAGCATGCCATATTTGGAAAATTGGTAGATTTCAAAACTTTTTAGAAATCTTATTTGCAGCAGAAGTAATATATCCAAATCATCATGCCAATCTATACATGATATGATATAAGGATAATAATAGACATAAACAAGATGAAAAGTATTATCGACTCCTTTGCTACAGCTTTAATTCCTTGTTGCGCTATCCTCTCCTTCTTCTTGTAACCAAAGCCTTTGCTTTATCAATCTATCTTCTCCTTCTTTTTGTATCCTCAACCAATTTGATTTACCTCTTATTCTCCTAGGATAACTTGGTTAACAAAATCCTTTGGTGGGAAAGGAGAAGAAACACTTTGGAGGAGTACTTTCTTAGAAGAAAGAAGGAAACAATGAGACACTTCTCATACTAAGTTTTGGCCATGCATAGGTGACAGGAGAGAGTTGGTCAAAACAATACAAGAACCCTTTTTCTTACACTCCTAATTTTTGTTATGCATGATAAGAGAGATGAGGGGGAAGCATCCAATGCATCACACCTTTCTTTAATCAAACAAAAAGAAGCCATTAAATGAGACTCTTCTCATTTGTTTTAAGATGGCTATATGAAAAGTCCAATGACCTAATATTATCATGTTAATTTCAAATTTTGATGATGTAAGAAGGAAGATGGTCAATCCAATGTACATCTTTCTTCTTTAATCCAATCAATGCTAATAGGTTATATGCTAATATTAAAAGATAACCATTAGAACATTTAATGGTAAGTTCATAACTCCATTTAATGATGATAAACCATAATAAAGACCATCTTTATTTAGCATTTTAATGTTAAATGTGCAACTGCACATTCAACCCTAATAACCGAAATTGCTCCTTCATTTCTTTAAAAAATTTGTTTTAATACAATTAATCTAATCAATTACATCAAACCAAAGTCTAACCCATTTTTGAATGAACATTTGGGCTTTTAATTAACCATTAATTAGTGTAGGCCCATTCAAATATGGGCTTCTACAACCTCCATTTATGTTTCTTACTTAGCTTGATAACCTTCCTTGAAGCCAAGTGGGTAATCTTATTGGAATTTGATAATTCAAGCTCCAATAAGCCTAGAATTAATTTAATCTCATTAGAATTAATTATAGCTTATTAACTAAATGTCATTCCACTAAAGACAATTAGTTGAACTCTTGAATTATTAAATATTATAAGAACACATAATTTATGTCCAATTGCAAACCCTATTTAGATCCTAATTATAACCTTCCACATAATAAAGGGTAAAATTACCATTTTTTCCTTATGTTGGTTTTTCCCTTCTAGATCTCCTGCTTTACTTTATAAGGTAATTAACACATAAGATCTCATTTTGATGTTAAGAATTGATGGGTAGCTAGTCCATCAAACTATTGATGCCCGTTTAATCACAAAATCTCCTTAAAACATCTAAAAGTGATGATAGCACTATAAACTCTTTATTTGAGTGAATGTTCCCTGATACATGTTTCAATTGATAATTCCCACCTGCAGACACTGGATTACTACTCTATAAAAATCCATTCCGATCATATCAATAATTGTAATGAAACACATACGAGTTCACCACTCATCAAGATTATGGTCCATAATAAGCTAATGCTTAAGATGTATGTTTTAAGATTAAAGTAACGACCCGCTTTATTCTTGAAGACATCGTTGATTCCAGATTCATTTAATAGTGCCATTACCGATAGTCAACTACTATCATGATATGAAACTCATCATTCCCTTTGAGTAAACTCCTTTACTTATATGGAGATAAATTGCAATACTACAGTCTAAAACATAATCAAGCAACCAACTTGATTATTCAACTGTGAATCCATTAATTTAGATTCTTATAATATACATGTTTCCCATACATCTCTATATATATGTATATTACTTACAAAAGAATCTTGGTACCTTTTTTACAAAAGAATCTTGGTACCTTTTGACTAGATATACAATGCACATAAATAAAACCAAACTCTTTTGCTTTATTAATAGTAAATATTTTCATTACAAAACTATAATTGAAGAAGATAAAGTTACATGGAAATACACTTGCTTTCTAGCGCACTATATTTACATAAATCCAACACTAAGGTGTTGATCCCACAAGGAGGGTTAATCTAATCATAAACTTTAAAGCTAAAACAAATTCTAGAAATTCAACTGTAACTTAGCTAAAACAATAACGCAATTTAATCAATCAATTCCATCAACCAATTCAACTCAAGAATTAATCATGAAATATTAAAAAATAAGCAAATTGCAATGCACATACCAATAATCAACCTAAGGAACTACTAACTGAGAGAAAGAGGGAAAATTTACCTATCTTCAACACTAACCTTATTAATAATCAAAAGTTAGATTATTGGTCTTGGAAGATCCTTGGGTTGGTTACTCTCTCTCGAGTTGTAACCAAAAGTCATAAATTATAAACCTCAATCAGATTATAGAAAATTGTAATTTCTAAATTTACAATTTATCCACCCTAATTAGATCTGAAGTTTTCCACTATACGATCAAAACCTATGTGAGATATCTCGTCACACAATTAGCAATTTGATTAATTTCTCATTCTTATCAAATTACCTAACTCTCGTTAGCCTAATTTAATTATGTTTTTTGGTTCACCCTCTCAGTCTATTAATGATTTATCAAAATACAGAAATCAATCACAATGAATCTAATTCACATAAAAATTATATTTTATTGAATCAAAGATAAAAATAACTCGAAGATGAGTTTAGACAATTCTCAACATTCGTAAATCCTATCTCAACAGTTATTCCAATTATATACATAGATAAAAATGAAAATACACTAGAAAATAGATCTGAATGGATGATGGAGGCAGCAACAACGAGAAACCTCTTATTTTGAGAAGAACTTCGTGTAGGCTTCTTCTCGACATCTCTTTTCCTTCGTCTCTTTCTCAATCTCTTGATGGACTCTCTCTAGGGTTTCGTGATGGTCGATTATGCAAGAAGCTCTTTCTTTCTGTTCTTCCTGTTCTATTTATGTTCTTTTTTGTTTAAGGTTAAACTAGGTTTTTTTTGGGGGGGTTGAAGGTCCAAAAATCCCTTAAAGCATGAAGTTTGGGAGTGGCTACATGTCTGCCCGATGCAAGCCACATCCGTAGCTTGCATCTAAGCCTTATGTCACAGTCATGGCCTATTGTGTAGTGACGGTGGGCCATGTAAGGGCTTCTATCAAGATTGTGGCCTGTTGTGTCATGGGCCATGTATTGGGATTTTGTCACAATCATGACCTATTGTGTCATGATCTTGGGCCGTTGTTTTTACCTAAATGTCTCCAAAATTTCTCCGTTCTTTAATGTTGACCTTGAAATACTAACAAACACATCAAGATACCTCAAAAAGATCATATTTAAGTTCAAAGGGCTATTCTAACCCATAAAACACTTAAAAACATAAATAAATCACAAACTAACACAATTGTACCCTAAACACATGCTAAACAATCGCAAAAATGACTAAACACATATCAAACTATACCCTAAAATACGATGCATTTGACACCTATCAACATCCCCACACTTAAACATTTGCTTGTCCTAAAGCAAAAAAAAAACAAACAGTAAACAACATAATGCACAAAACACACAATGCAACAAATGAAGCAAAGGTTTTAACTTCACAGAATAATTTAACTCTAAACACAATCATTCAAGTTGTTCTAAATGATTAACATGCAAAATCTATGTCTAAGCACCTTGGACTCGATATACAACTACTCAAAATTTTAATGTTCAGTCTATTCACCCCTATCACTTGCACACACACATTGATAATCATTCAATCAAAACAAAAGGGTGGTTTTTCCTCATCATGTTTTCATGAAAAATCAAGCTAATAATACGTTTGGTAGTTTTTATATGAAAACATTCATTTTGTTGATTTTTCTTTAAGGATATAAACCTAGTCTTTTATGCAGAGGCAAACATTTATGATAAAATTTGATCTGGTTACTTAACTAAGTCATGATGTTATTAAGCTACTTAGTAGAAATGTCATTATATCCTTTTTACCCGAAGGCACACATTTCTGATGCGTGTCAATCCAGTTACTCAACTACATCACATTCTCAATTGGCTACTAGCTCTATTTATAACCCTAAGACCAACGAAATAGTTATTTTAGATAAAATTACATAATCTTCTTTTAGCACAAAATTTTTCCTACCTTATTGCTTTAGTTAATCATTCTCATGAAATTGTACTAATAATGCCACTTATTTGATTGAGTTAAAATTATAAATGAGTATGACAAATTCCTGGGGTGAATGTACTAACATCGTATCCTAATTAACCAGCATATTTAGCCCTAAGTAACTTAGTTACTGATATCACAAGCCAACAAATCTTGCAACCTAAAAGACTATGTTTAAGTTTAAATCTATCCCATTAAGTCCTAGCCATTGACGTATTCTCATAATTCACATCATGCAACCTAAACAAACTATCATACCTCATGCAAAATTAACACCTAAGATAAAAACACACAACCATCAACACATTGTTCTCAATGTGAGAAGGGTATACAAACACACTAAGGGAAATAAAAAACACTATACAAAAAACATAAGGAGAGAATACTAACAAAAATGAAAAGAAAAGGGTTAGAACACGAAACTGTATATGGTGATAGAGGTGGTGATGGTGATAGTGTTGAGATCAAATCTGCTAAACATTGAGAGTGCTTCCTTATCGTATAAGTGATTCAAGAGAGTAAAAGAATTAACAATCCAATGTTGGAGTTATGTAAATATAGTGCTCTGGAAAGCAAGTGTATTTACATAAAAATTAATTTTTTTCAGTTACTTTTGTAATGAAAATATTTATTATTAATAAAACAAAAAATTTTAGTTTTATTTGCATAAGCATTATATATCTAGTCATGAGGTACTAAAATTCTTTTGTAGGTAATATACATATATATGGAGATGTATGGGAAACATGTATATTATTAAAATCTAAATTAGTTGATTCACAGTTGAATAATCAAGTTGGCCACTTGATTATGATTTAGATTATAGTGTTACGATTTATCTCTGTGTAAGCAAAAGTGTTTACTTCAAGGGAATGATGAGTTTCATTTCATAATAGTAGTTGACTATCGATAATGACATTATTAAATGAATATAGAATCAAGTATGTTTTTTAAAGAATATAGTGGGTCATTACTTTAATCTTAAGGCATACACCTTAACATTCTTTTATTACGAACCATAATCTTGATGAGTGGTGAACTCATATATGTTTCATTATAATTCTTGATATGATCATAATGGATTTTTATAAAGTATCAATCTAGTGTCTACATGTCGGAATTATTAATTGAAACATGTATCAGGGAACATTTACTCAAACAAAGAATTTATAATGATATCATAACTTCTAGATATTTTACGGAGTTTGGTGATTAAACTAGCGCTAGTAGTTTGATGGACTATCTACCCATCAAGTCTTAACATCAGAATTCTTTTGGCCATAGAAGCCTATTTCGATAATGAAATATGACAAATGGACGCGAAGATCACATTTCTTAATGGGGATCTTGAGGAGATCATTTATATGGCCCAATTAAAAGGATTCATTGAGCCAAGTAATGAGCATAAGGTATGCAAATTGCAGAGGTCCATTTATAGACTTAAGCAAGCATTTAGGTCATGGAACATTAGGTTTGATAAGTTTATCAAAACCTATGGATTCATAAAAAACCTAGATGAGCCTTATGTCTATAAAAGGATACAAGAAGGCAAGGTTACTTTCCTAATCTTATATGTTGATGACATTTTGCTCATTGGAAATGATATAGGAATGTTATCTATGGTTAAGAGATGGTTGAATGAATAGTTCTTAATGAAGGATTTAGGAGAGGCTTGCTATATTATAGGAATCAAACTTATAAGGGATCGTAAGAATAAACTAATAGCCTTGTCTCAAATAACCTACATTGAGAACATGCTCAATAAGTTTGCCATGCAAGACTCCAATAGGGGTTTCACACTTACTAGACATGGAACCAAACTTTCAAAGAAGCAAGCAACTAAGACCTAAGAAGAGGTCGAACACATGCATAACATTCCATATGCTTCGGTAGTTGTAAGTTTAATGTATGTTATGCTTTACACTAGATCGGATATCTATTATACAGTCGGATTAGTAAGTAGATTCCAGTCCAATCCAAGAATGGAGTATTGGACTGTGGTTAAGTGCATACTAAAATATCTTCGTAAGACGAAGAACTAAATGCTTGTTTACTCTAGAAATAACCTTATTCTGATAGAATATACAGATTCTGATTTCCAATCAGATGTTGATTCAAGGAAATCAACTTCTAGTTCTATATTTATTTTAGGAGGTGAAGTCATAGTCTGGAGGAGTATCAAGGAATCTTGTGTTGCTGATTCAACTATAGAAGGTAAGTATGTTGCTGTTTGTGAAGTAGTAAAAGAAGCAGTCTAGCTCCATAAGTTCCTGAATGATTTGGAGGTAGTTCTTGAGGCAAAAAAGGCCATTACACTTTATTTTGAGAATAGTGGGGAAGTGATTAATTCTAAAGAACCTCAGAACCATAAAGCTAGCAAACATATTGAGAGAAAGTATCATCTCATAAAGGAGGTAATATAATGTGGTAAGGTGAATGTAAAAAAGATTCTTACAGAGCAAAACCTTACTGGTCCTTTTACGAAGACACTATCTCAAAAGAGTCTTGAGGGTCATATAGTAGGGACTGGAATGAGGGATATGTTAAACTTGCTTTAGGGTAAGTGGGAGATTATTGGAGTTATGTAAATATAGTGCCCTACAAAGAAATTATATTTTCATATAACTTAATTTTCTTCCAGTTATTTTTGTAACAAAAATATTTATTATTAATTAAACAAAAGAGTTTGGCTTTATTTGTATAAGCATTAGATATCTACTGATAAGGTGAAAAGTGTTAGAGTTATGTAAATATAGTGCCTTGAAAAGCAAATGTATTTATTTATAACTTAATTTGCTTCCAATTACTTTTGTAACAAAATATTTATTATTAATGAAACAAAAGAGTTTTTTTTTATTTGTATGAGCATTATGTTTCTAGTCATATGATATCGAGATTCTTTCATAAGTAATATACATATACATATAGTGTAGGAAAATTCCGGTGCGTGTATCACATACACACGGTGTGGAAAAAAAATTTGTTCCAGGACTTTCCTAAAGTTCAGGATCTATGTGTCTACAAAAAGAAGTACTGGAATTCTTAAACCGCAATGACCAAAGGAGACCATCTCTAAAGGTATCCACATAGAGGTTGGAGAATCTAACCGAATCAAACTCTTTGATCTGAAAATAACTAGAATAAAGAAGAGAGTGCTAGCTCTTACCTTTATTATTGAAGAGCACGTGAAGAGGAGGAAGAAAATGAAACTTGAAAGTGGATGATGGAGAGCTTCGGATGACTTGAAAACTTGTTTCTAAAACATGTTAACATCATTTTTATCTCACGATCATCTTACCTTTCAAGTTTTCATTTTTGTTTTTTAGTGATTTTTTTCCTAAACCATTCAAAGACATTAAATGTAACTTATGAAAGAAGCAATCCTCTTCATCTTACACGTTAGTCATATACATATATATATAAATGCTGAAGTGATCCAGTCATACTAGGGTCGGTCCTATCGGGTTTTAGGTGTGAAAAAACACCGGAGACCTATTTCAGCAATATCAATGTCGCGATCTCATCGGGATCCATTTGAGTCTATTGCTCTCCACATAATGGATTTCTATCCGAAACCATTTTACAAATTCTTTGAGTCACTCTTATGCGTGTAACCCATTAGGATCCCGGTAATGTTGGCCACTTAGATTAACACTTAATCTAAGTAAGTCATGAGCGGTGTCTAGCAACACATCATGACCCCCAATTGACCGAAAAGTAAGTGGTTTGATGAATGAACCCGTGCTAACCATGAACCATCTCGTGAACCCTTTCATAGACAATTGTTGTGCAATTCATCCTTTCACCATACTATACCCCACTTGGTTATAAGTATGGGCAAAGTTTCAACTTTCCCTAGATTGACTATGTCAAATCTAGTCCAAGTGTTATCAGTTCTTGTCTTGGGACTCATTACTCTATATGTCAATGAAGACATTCTTTATGAAATATGTACTCCGGCCAGAGATTTCCAAGTAATGATCCCGACAAAAGGCTATGGTATCATCTTCTGCTATCACAGAAGTGACGAATCCTCTATTGGTTACTCAATTACCTTTGAATACCTCAAGCTATACCTAATCACCACCTTATGAGCGACCTCTGTAAGGCAACAAGGAATGGAGTCAAAGCACATAATCAGTATCCAAGATATCCTTGAGTACCTCAAGTCTAAGGATACTTGCACCATTGCTATGATGAGATTATCACTGACATTAGAATAGGACATCCATTTGATGATCTCATAGTAGGACATAGATGTACTTATTGTAGCACCCCCTTACCTTAAGGTATGCACCGAGACGCCCGTAGGTCGTTTCGATACATAACCCACGATGAGGGTGCACTACGAACGATCAATTCTATAAACCTCATGGCATCAATATAATTTAAACTGCAAAATCAACATTTCTAAATTTTTAAAACCAAAATGCTTTCATTTCATAACCTTAAAATAGAATTTACAAGTCTATCAGTTTCCATAAACTATAAAGATATTTCCAAAAAGGAACTAGGACAAAATCCTAAACTAGGTCATCCCCAAAATTAACCCCAGCTGACCGACCTGTGAGCCATACTTTTCGAGCCAACGCACTCACACAGTAAAAAAGTCGAACCCTGGAGCTATGAGTCTACAATCGCTGTCCTAAAAAGTAATCGCAATGTTGGGTGAGTTTGCAAACTCAGCGAGAAACCATCATCGATGGTTCACCCAACTCATGCATATACACACATTTGAACATTATATCATATATTATCGCAACCAGAGAATCACATGCATCCAATTTCACATTTATAAAGCGGTTCGCCTTTCATACAATTCACATTTGAACATTCATATATGCGATGTACATGTGACTCTTTCATTTTATTTCGTTGTTGTGACCGTGCGCCTGAGCTCATTAACGTTGAGCCAGTGACTCTAAATTTTGTTGGGCTTGAAGCCCTAATACATTGAGCCTGAGGCTCTAAAATCGTTGGGTACGAGACCCTGGTGCGTTGAGCTTAAAGCTCTAAAATACGGTGGCTACATCGGTCACAACAGTCTTTATCTGATCATGCCTTTATGCATGTATGCACATGTCTAATTCACCATAATTATGTCACAACCTATCATACTGTGTCTAACTTCGAATTAAACTAATCAAATTCAATTTTACGCACAATTAACACTTCTATAAGAATTCCAAATATTTCGGACACCTGTGGTCCGAAATCAATCAAAAGCAAACACATAGATTCATCCTTAACTCCACATGGCATAGGTACATAAATGTAACACATACTGGTTGAGAAACTAACTAGGTTACTCACCTCTGAACTTCCGAGCTACTGCCGGGAAGTCTCAGCTATGTCGGACGATCGATGCTCCACTTGAGCTTCTATAACAATCGGAATAATCAAACATTACTAATTGCACAATGTCTAATATTCAATAATGCATATGTAGCGAATGCGATTAGTACAATACATATTATGACCCTCCCGATCCTAATCCCGAATCTTCCAATTCAATTCTTTCACTCTAATACATAACAATTCCTAATACCATAATTCAATTGACTCTATTCCAAACTCTCCCAAGTCATATTCCAAGACATTTGAATTATCCTTAATCAAAACAATTTCACTATTCGATCGCCACACGATTTAAAAAACCACCGAAAATAAGTTCCGAATTCCTACTTTTATAAATTCACAATTCTTATTCTCTATAATCAAGATCAATCTATCCCTAACCAATCCATTAAGAATTAACCCTAAAAAATCTTTACTTAAACAACTTAATTCAATTTCGGAAATCAGGCTTCCTCGCCTTCGTCGCGACGTACGCAAAGCTCTCCCACGGCGTGCTCGCATCTGCTCGTCGCGGCGCAGAATTAAATGCTCGTCGCGACGTCAAACCTTTCGTTCGTCAAGACGTCTAATTATTTACACGTCGCGACGTACAAGCTCTGGTTCGTCTTCTCCGATCGACCTTTATCATTCTCTCTCTAGAAACCATTATAACACTACTCTCAACTACCCATTCTTATACAATAAATACCATACATGCATCAAACAACAATAATTAACAACATTAAACCATTAAACTTACCAATCAAGCCTCAAATCCTTAAACCTCCGAAAATCTCCTCCAAGCTCTAACAACCACGGTAATCACCCAAAGCTAAAGGAAACCTCATCATCCTCAAGGATTAAACTAGGATTTGCACAAAAGGGAAGAAAGCAACCAACGATCAAGAAGGAGGAACGAAAATCTCCAAAGAGAGGGAGAAGATCAACGTGCCCTAGGTTAGAGGATATCTTTCCAAACTTCAAAACCTAAAGTATATAAAGGGTTGATTTAAGCCTATAGATTATAGTCCTCAATTTCATTAAATTTCAGTCTCTAATTTCCAATGGCTCAACATTCTCGTTCCTAAAATCACAAATTCTAATTTTGCATGCCATTTGCCCAACAATTTCAGAACTGGAATCTAATCCATCAGTCTCTAAGTCATTTTTTAGGTCCGGACATGAAACTTCAAAAATTCCGGAAAAATTCCTATAAATCCTCAAGATATATGACACATGTTCCTACACTCCGGTTTCGATTTTCAACTCTCTAAAATTCAATTTCACTCCAATTCTATATTCAAAACTTAATCTATGCAATTATCACCCAATATTCCAGTTTACACAATTAAATCGGGAAATTCTCATACATGTATGTACATTCATATGCTCGTGCAATAACAATCATTTATCAAGAATTTATAGAGGCTAAATGCATGTGCAATTTAAATTATGCATGCACCCAATCCTAATCCATCCGAATTACCAATATGCCCTTCACATCGGTAACGGGATGTTACAAATCTCCCCTCTTAATAAAAATTTCGTCCCGAAATTTCTTACCTGACTGATCGAACAAGTGAGGATACTGCCTCCTCATGAGCTCCTCAGTCTCCCAAGTCGCTTCCTCATTGGAGTGGTTCTTCCAAAGGACTTTCACCAATGGAATCACCCTGCTCCTCAACTGCTTGACCCGCGATCCAATAATCTGTACCGACTCCTCTACATAACTCAAATCACTGGCTATCTCAATCTCTTGAGCCGGAATCACATGGTTCGGGTTTGATCGATATCTCCGGAGCATACTCACATGAAAAAACGTCATGCAACTGCGACATCTCACTCGGCAAAGCTAATCGGTAAGCCAAGGGTCCTATCCTCTCGAGGATCTCTTAAGGACCAATATACCGAGGACTCAACTTGCCCTTCCGGCCAAATCTGAGAACTCCTCTCCACGGAGACACTCTGAGGAACACTCTATCACCTACACTGTATTCCATCTATCTCCGATGCTGATCCACATAGTTCTTCTGCCTATCCTGAGCTGCCTTAATGCGACTCCGAATCAGCTGTACTTTATCCACAGTATCCTAAATCATCTCGGGACCCTCTAACATTCTCATACCCTCTTTATCCCAATAAAGAGGTAATCTACACTGCCTCCCATATAATGCCTCATACGGTGCCATCCTAATACTGCTCTGGTACTAATTATTATAAGCAAACTTAACTAGAGGCAGATACTGATCCCATGCACCTCGGAACTCTAATACACAAGCTCGCAACATATCCTCAACAGTCTTAATCGCCCTCTCACTCTGCCCATCTGTCTGAGGATGAAATGCTGTGCTGAAGTTCAATCTCGTACCCATAGTCGATTGCAAACTCTTCCAAAACCTCGAAGTAAACCTCGGATCCCTATCTGAGACTATAGACACCGGGACCCCATGCAGTCGCACAATCTCTACCACATACTTTTGGGCCAACTGATCTAGAGTATTGTTCTCTCTCGCTGGCAAGAAGTGAGCCGATTTAGTCAACCGGTCCACTATGACCCAAATCACATCATGCTTCCTCGGCGTCCTAGGCAACCCCATCACAAAATCTATAGTGATTCGTTCCCATTTCCACTCCGGAATAGGCAACGAATGCAACTTTCCAACTGGAGCCTGGTGCTCAGCCTTAACCTGCTGGCACGTCAAACATCTGGAAACAAACTCAGCTACTTGGCTCTTCATGCCTGGCCACCAGAAATGCAAGTTAAGAGTACGATACATCATGGTAGTACCAGGATGCATAACATAAGCAGTCAAATGCGCTTCCTCTAGAATCTCACGCCTCAAATCATCCACATTAGGAACACAGAGTCTCTGTCCTATCCAAAGAGTCCCATCTCTCAACTCAAACTCAGAACCCCGATCAGATCTCACTATGTCCATCAGCCTCACTAACACCGGATCCTGATCCTGAACTCGCCTAATCCTATCATGAAGCATCGGCCTAAGCCTCAAAGTAGCAATTATAGCTCCATCCTAACCCAAATCCATCTGTACATTTAGAGCTCTCAACTGGATTAGACTAGGCAATCTCTCAATCTGAATCTGAGCTGCACTGATGTGAGATCTCCTACTCAAAGCATCTGTCACCACATTGGCCTTCCTTGGTTGATACTCAATCGTGCAGTCATAATCCTTAAGCAGCTCTAACTATCTCCTCTATCTCAGATTCAACTCTCGCTGACTCAGTAAATACCGCAAACTCTTATGATCAGTGAAGAACTGGAACGTCTCACCATACAAATAATGTCTCCAGATCTTCAGAGCAAAGACCACTGCTGCTAACTCCAAATCATGCACTAGATAATTCATCTCATGAGACCTCAACTATCTTGAGGCATAAGCTATCACTCTCCCATGCTGCATCAAGACACAACCCAATCCCTGATGTGAAGCATCACTGAATACCTCAAAACCTCCAGCTCCTGATGGCAAAGCTAACACTGGTGTCGTAGTCAATCGATGTTTCAGCTCCTCAAAACTCCTCTGACACTCATCAGTCCATCTAAAAGCCACATTCTTCCTCAGAAGTTTTGTCAAAGGGGCTGAAATTAAAGAGAATCCCTCGATAAATCTCCGGTAATAGCCCGCCAATCTGAGAAAGTTCCGCATCTCTGACACATTCCTCGGAGTCTCCCAACTCCTCACTGCCTCAACCTTGTGAGGATCTGTTGGATCCCGCTTTCGAAATCCAACTACTTAAACTTAACACTTTCACTCTATGATCTGATACCATAAATGTTGGGACCGAGACCCAACTACATACACTGCACAATATCCTTAGCTAAATGTTGGATCCGTTCATCGAACCCAACTACATAACCGAAATGAAACGAAACGGAAAACAAAGCATAAGAATCGAAAGCGAAGCGCTTTCGAAACAAATGCAAAGCGAATGCGAAAGCGAAAATAATAAACGAATCAAGTAAGCGAATCGAAACAAATCGAAAAGTAAGCGAAGCGGAAGCAAAAGCAATGAAGCAAGAACTAATCGAATCAAGCGAGCAGTTGCAAAGTTAAAGCGAAATCAAAGCAGACACATCCGACATCCGGAAACAATAATCAAAGAAAACTTATCGAATGAACATAATCGCGTTGGGAATCCTAAGACGTTCCAAAATCCGTTATGAATTTTTTTTCTTCTTTTCTTATTCTCATTTCTTTTCTCGTTACTCAATTATATACCAATCATCTTAAATCCATACAGTCGTACATAATCTGATATAAATCCATACCAATCTCAAATTTCTCAAACTCTTATATACACTTATACATATCCAAAATCTCACTTTTATCCAAATTTTTTACCAAAATTTGGCAAAGATAACGGTGCGCCTTTATCCTAACCCAAAATTTCCGCAAAGGCAAAATACACTTCTATAATCCCTAATCGTAATATCGTAACCATCGGACTCTCCGTCCAGGAATCCCAACACCAGTGAAACACAAACCTAAAACTAATACTTCCATATTTCTCAAATCAATATACCAATCTCATAATTCAAAATCAATATATATCTCAAATTTATACAAATTCCCAAATCAACCATACAATATGTTCTCAAATTCTCCATAATTTCCTATACAAATTTCACAATCATTCACAATACTTAACTTTATACACAAATACATTTTCTTTCAAACCTTTCTTAAACCACAAACAAATCCATACTCAAAATCCAAAATACACAAAAGCTAAGCGACACGTATGTGTGGCCGATGTCTTCACATTCTTTCATCCGATCTCCGTCAAACACGGAGATGGGGATGAAAGGGGTGAGCTCGAAGCTCGTGGATAACACATTTATAAAATGACAAATAAGTCGAAAACATTTTTCATAATCTTTTTGCCAAAAGGGCTAATTTTCAAACTTTTAACTTTCAAATATTTCTCTCAAACCCTTCTTAATATTTTTCAAACTTTTATAACTCATTCTCTCAATTTTCAAAATTCTTGAATGTCTCATAAACACGAATGCAAACACACGAAACAAATCAAAACACATAACATATCGAATGGTGCAGCTGGGTCCAAGCAGAGCGTCTTCGCAGTCCGTATAAGCGGTCCTGTGCGATCGTGAATGAAACGTACTACACTTTCCGCATTGCGGTCCGGTGTAACCATGAAGGAGTCCGAAATCGAGACTCCGTACACTAGCGGGCAGCTGGAGAAGGCTATACACATGGAGACAATACGACTCACCAAGGGACCTACCAAACCCACATAACACATAATCGAAAACGAAAAGTCGGATTGCCCGAAGGCACTTTTCAATTTCTTAATTTTCCACACATTCACATAAAGCATACAATTTGATCAATTCATCACTCAATTCTAATTTGAAATCAAAACATTCAATGCATACACAACAAATGCATTTTGAATTTCTATCGGTTTATCAAAACATTTAAAGCAATGAATTTACGCTTGTAATAATTTTCCAAAATCATTGAGAAATAAACAAAGTACAAAATCTTTTCTTTCATTTTCTCAAATTTTTAAAAGTAATATTTAACTTATAAATCAAAATATAAACATGCTACCCACCTCGAAATGACGCTAGAAGCTTGTCCAAATAGTCAATTCTCCAAATTCCTTCTTCTTTCTTCAATTTAAAAAATTCCCTAAGCCAATAACATCCAAATTCATCATCATAATTTGCATAATTCTCAAACTCAACCATAGGAAAAACATAACTATCATAACTCCAAGCTATTTCAATCTCCAATTTTGAAAATCCCCAATTTTCAAAATTGGCCTAAACCAATACACCCAAATGAAATCTCATAAAACATAATTTCTTCAAAATTAATCTCACAATTCATCAATTCACATTAATTCCAAACTATTTAAATCCTCAATTTCAAAAATCCCCAAATCTTAAAATTGGCCTAAACCAATTTATCCCAATTCAATACCATAAAATACAAATTCTTCGAAATTGATTTCATATATCATCAATTCATCATATTTCCTATAATTCTACACCAAAATATCTCAAAATTCTCAAACATAAAATTAAGCCTAAACCTTAATCAATTTTTCATCCAAAATTAAACCCAGCCTAAAGCATATATTTCAAAATTAATTCCACAATCCACAAACTCATCTTATATGCCATAATTCTAAACCAAAATTAATCAAAATCTCAAAGTAGAAAATTTCTCTTACCTCTTTCTCATCCAAATTCAATTTTTTGGCTTAAAAGGAAGCTCTTATGCTCCTCTATCTTTCTCTCTCTTGGAACCAACCCAAAATCCTTAAGAAACAAGTAGAAAAATCGAAAATATCTTTCTCTCATCTTTTCCTCCATCAAAACTTCTACTTCTTTCTCTTCTTTCTTATTTCTCTTTCTCTCTTCTGTAATTCCAGCCACTTTCGTGGCTTTTAATAAGCCAAACGACATCCATATATGTGTTTCATTAAATGAAGGTCAAATGACCAAATTGCCCTCCATTCAAAACTTAAAGTTACGCTTACTTGCGGTTTGATTAGCACTATCGATTTGAAGGAATTTGTCAAAACTTCCTTCTAGAAATGTTCCTCTCACTCATACAAATCCAACGCCACTGACCGCTCAATTCGAGTACTACATCAAAAGTTATAAAGTAAAGCAGCAAGGGAAAATCCATATTCTAACACATTTCTTATATACGGTTATTTCAGTCCCAAAATTCACATTCTTAATCCCAGAATTGAAACTCAATGTCTTCATAACAATTGTATCCTTATGTCTCTAGTTTAATTCAAAACAAGAATCGTCTCATTTCGATTCCCAGATCAAAAGTTATACTCAAATTACTCACAGGTGTTCCCAATCCAAAAATTAAACCCTAATCCGAACTTAAATTCAGAAATTAAACGTCTTAGGGGCACAATTGACATTTCATGTCTTCATATGATTTGTAGCCCCTTGACTTATCTTTATTTCGCCTTAAGAATCGCTTCAATCGGATCTCTACAGATCCCGAATTTCACAAAACACTGAATCATGCTCGGAAAATTTCCCGACTCACTTTGATTAAATTAATCACCATTAATTTAATCTCAAAGTTCTAAATTTCTTATAAAATAAAATTCATTGTCTTAGGAATCCAACGCAAAAAGAATCAACTCAATCGGATGTCGGACGGAAAGATATAAGCAAAATAGTGAACAAAGGTCGAATTTGTGAAAGGAAACTAACAAAGGAGTCAAAAGCGGCCGTATTGAAGAAACAAAACGGCGTCGTTCAAGCGAAACGCCAGCGTTTGGGAGGCGAAGACGCTGTCGCATTCTGGCGATCGCGTCGCCTAGCGACGCGAGCGAATGCTCGCCATCGCTATGGCGTCATGGCGTCGCCAAAGCGACGGCGATGGACATTCGCCATCGCTATGGCGATCTGGCGTCGAAATGACGGCGGCGGTGGACGCTTCGTCATCGCTATGGCGTCTGGCGTCGCCCTAGTGACGAGGATAAATCATTTTCCTCATTTTTTTTCATCTAAACTTCCAAAATTCATAATTCTCAATCCGAACTCCAATTTTGACAAACTTAGTCTCTATAGAAAGCTTAAGAGAAGCTCTACATTTTCACGGCGACGAAAACTCAATTCAACTCCTACGGAGTCCATTTTCGGTCAAAGATACTATCCTCTATACAAACTTGTAAAAATCATAACTTATTATTCCGAGATCGAAAAATTACATACTTTATATCGAAATAAAGATCAAAACAAACCCTTCAATTTCCATGAAGAACATCAAAGCTCAAGTAACCTCTAACTAGGTTAATTTCTCAGTCAAAGATTTAATCATAATTAAAGTCAAACCCTATCAAACATAAACTTTGACTGATCATAACTTTCACTCCCGATATCGAAAAATTGCAAACTTTATGGCTACAGAAAGCTCTTAACATAACCTACAAGTTTCATGAAGATCACTTTATCAAATTTTGCCTCAAACAAAAGTCAACTCTCAAAGTCAAACATTCTCTCTCCAAAAGTTAAACTTTCTAAATCCTTCAAATTTTCACACTTTTTCTTTCTAATTCTTGCTATATAACTTCATTTCAATCAACTCATCCACTTGACCATTCATATTACTAACTCAAATTGTCACTCAAGGTTCGAGGTCCAACATTTCTCCCCCTCTTAAAAGAATTTCGTCCTCGAAATTCACTCTTACTTAAACTCCAAGTAACTCATTCTTGCATAAATTTCTTTCTAAACAATGATCATCAAGCACTTTCTTACTAATTTCTTTCCACAACTCATAATCAATTTCTTTTTCATCACTTTTATTCTTCATACATATTCTCAATCTCTTCAAAATTTTCACTTCCTTAAATCATATATCACTCATATCATATCAAAACACTATATCTATAACTCATTATTTCTTCATATATGGGCACAAATTAATGGTCCATTTCTTAAGGAACCCTAATATGGTTTAATCATCATTATGTCATCATTCTTTCATCTATATCAATTTATCACAATTTCTCAAGAAGTTCTAATCTTAATTTCCTCAACACATTCCGAAAATCAAACATATTCTTAACACTCAAATCAAACCAATCATTTGAATTCGTCAAATAGTCATGCACATCAATTTCAAATTCCTAAGACCATCATATTTCTTTCATCAAAATCAAATGACCACCTAGCACACTCTCACAAATTCACTTTTATCTTTACAAACTCGTATCAATTCCTTATTCATACTCATACGCCTAAGTAAGATCATATTACTGGGCTCTGATACCATAAATGTTGGATCCCGCTTTCGAAATCCAACTACTTAAACTTAACACTTTCACTCTATGCTCTGATACCATAAATGTTGGGACCGAGACCCAACTACATACACTGCACACTATCCTTAGCTAAATGTTGGATCTCGTTACCGGAACCCAACTACATAACCAGAAAGGAAAACGAAACGGAAAACAAAGCATAAGAATCGAAAGCGAAGCGCGAAATGAAACAAATGCAAAGCGAATGCGAAGCGAAAATAATAAACGAATCGAGTGGCGAATCGAAACAAATCGAAAAGTAGCGAAGCGGAAGCAAAAGCAAGCGGAAGCAAGAACTAATCGAATCAAGCGAGCAGTTGCAAAGCTTAAACGAAATCAGCAGCACACATCCGACATCCGGAAACAATAATCAAAGAAAACTTATCGAATGAACATAATCGCGTTGGGAATCCTAAGACGTTCCAAAATCCGTTATGAATTTTTTTCTTTTCTTATTCTCATTTCTTTTCTCGTTACTCAATCATATACCAATCATCTTAAATCCATACAATGTATATAATCGATATAAATCCATACCAATCTCAAATTTCTCAAACTCTTATATACACTTATACATATCCAAAATCTCACTTTTATCCAAATTTTTTACCAAAATTTCGCAAAGATAACTATTTGCCTTTATCCTAACCCAAAATTTCCTGCAAAGGCAAAATACACTTCTATAATCCCTAATCAGAATATCAGAACCATCGGACTCTCCCGTCCGGAATCCCAACACCAGCAGAAACACAAACCTAAAACTAATACTTCCATATTTCTCAAATCAATATACCAATCTCATAATTCAAAATCAATATATATCTCAAATTTATACAAATTCCCAAATCAACCATACAATATGTTCTCAAATTCTCCATAATTTCCTATACAAATTTCACAATCATTCACAATACTTAACTTTATAGACAAATACATTTTCTTTCAAACCTTTCTTAAACCGCAAACAAATCCATACTCAAAATCCAAAATACACAAAAGCTAACTGACACATATGTCGAAACTGATGTCTTCACATTCTTTCATCCGATCTCCGTCGAAACACGGAGATGGGGATGAAAGGGGTGAGCTTCAGCTCGTGGATAACACATTTATAAAATGACAAATAAGTGAAAACATTTTCATAATCTTTTTTGCCAAAAGGGCTAATTTTCAAACTTTTCAACTTTCAAATATTTCTCTCAAACCCTTCTTAATATTTTTCAAACTTTTTATAACTCATTCTCTCAATTTTCAAAATTCTTGAATGTCTCATAAACACGAATGCAAACACACAGAAACAAATCAAAACACATAACATATCAGAATGGTCAGCTGGGTCCAAGCAGAGCGTCGCATAGTCCGATAAGCGGTCCTGCGATCGTGAAACGAAACGTCTACACTTTCCGCATTGTGGTCGGTGTAGCCGTGAAGGAGTCCAAAATCGAGACTCCGTGCCCTTTAGCGGGCAGCCTAGAGAAGGCTATACACATAGAGACAGCGCTGACTCACCAAGGGACCTACCAAACCCACATAACACATAATCGAAAATGAAAAGTCGGATTGCCCGAAGGCACTTTTCAATTTCTTAATTTTCCACACATTCACATAAAGCATACAATTTGATCAATTCATCACTCGAATTCTAATTTCAGAAATCAAAACATTCAATGCATACACAACAAATGCATTTTTCAGAATTTCTATCAGTTTATCAAAACATTTAAAGCAATGAATTTACGCTTGTAATAATTTTCCAAAAATCATTCAGAAATAAACAAAGTACAAAAATCTTTTCTTTCATTTTCTCAAATTTTCGAAAAGTAATATTTAACTTATAAATCAAAATATAAACATGCTACCCACCTCGAAATGACGCTAGAAGCTTGTCCAAATAGTCAATTCTCCAAATTCCTTCTTCTTTCTTCAATTTAAAAAATTTCCTAAGCCAATAACATCCAAATTCATCATCATAAGTTGCATAATTCTCAAACTCAACCATAGGAAAAACATAACTATCATAACTCCAAGCTATTTCAATCTCCAATTTTGAAAATCCCCAATTTTCAAAATTGGCCTAAACCAATACACCCAAATTAAATCTCATAAAACATAATTTCTTCAAAATTAATCTCACAATTCATCAATTCACATTAATTCCAAACTATTTAAATCCTCGATTTCAAAATCCCTAAATCTTAAAATTGGCCTAAACCAATTTATCCCAATTCAATACCATAAAATACAAATTCTTGAAATTGATTTCATATATCATCAATTCATCATATTTCCTATAATTCTACACCAAAATATCTCAAAATTCTCAAACATAAAATTAAGCCTAAACCTTAATCAATTTTTCATCCAAAATTAAACCCAGCCTAAAGCATATATTTCAAAATTAATTCCACAATCCACAAACTCATCTTATATGCCATAATTCTAAACCGAAAATTAATCAAAATCTCAAAGTAGAAAAATTTCTCTTACCTCTTTCTCATCCAAATTCAATTTTTTGGCTTAAAAGGAAGCTCTTATGCTCCTCTATCTTTCTCTCTCTGGAACCAACCCAAAATCCTTAAGAAACAAGTAGAAAAATCGAAAATATCTTTCTCTCTCATCTTTTCCTCCATCACCGAAACTTCTACTTCTTTCTCTTCTTTCTTATTTCTCTTTCTCTCTTCTGTAATTCCAGCCACTTTCGTGGCTTTTAATAAGCCAAAACGACATCCATATATGTGTTTCATTAAATGAAGGTCAAATGACCAAATTGCCCTCCATTCAAAACTTAAAGTTACGCTTACTTGCGGTTTGATTCGCACTATCGATTTGAAGGAATTTGTCAAAACTTCCTTCTCGAGAAATGTTCCTCTCACTCATACGAATCCAACGCCACTGACCGCGCTCAATTCCGAGTACTACATCAAAAGTTATGTGCGAAATAGTGCGGGAAAATCCATATTCTAACACATTTCTTATGTACGGTTATTTCAGTCCCAAAATTCACATTCTTAATCCCAGAATTGAAACTCAATGTCTTCATAACAATTGTATCCTTATGTCTCTAGTTTAATTCAAAACAAGAATCGTCTCATTTCGATTCCCAGATCAAAAGTTATACTCAAATTACTCACGGTGTTCCCAATCCAAAATTAAACCCTAATCCGAACTTAAATTCAGAAATTAAAAGTCTTAGGGGCACAATTGACATTTCATGTCATCATATGATTTGTAGCCCTTGACTTATCTTTATTCGCCTCAAGAATCGCTTCAATCGGATCTCTACAGATCCCGAATTTCACAAAACACTAAATCATGCTCGGAAAATTTCCCGACTCACTTTGATTAAATTAATCACCATTAATTTAATCTAAAAATTCTAAATTTCTTATAAAATGAAATTCATTGTCTTAGGAATCCAACGCAAAAAGAATCAACTCAATCGGATGTCGGACGGAAAAGATATAAGCAAAATAGTGAACAAAGGTCGAATTTGTGAAAGGAAACTAACAAAGGAGTCAAAAGCGGTAGCCGTATTGAAGAAACAAAACGGCGTCGTTCAAGCGAAGCGCCAGCGTTTGGGCGAAGCGAAGACGCTGTCGATGATCACTGGCGACCGTAGCGACGCTAACGACCGAGCGAATGCTCGCCATCATTATGGCGATCTGCGTCGTAAATAGCGACGGCGATGGACATTCGCCATCGCTATGGCGATCTGGCGTTCGTAGCGGCGGCGATGGACGCTTCGCCATCGCTATGGCGATGGCGTCGCGCCTAGTGATGAGGATAAATCATTTTCCTCCTTTTTTTCATCTAAACTTCCAAAATTCATAATTCTCAATCCGAACTCCAATTTTGACAAACTTAGTCTCTATAGAAAGCTTAAGAAGCTCTACATCTTTCACGAAGACGACGAAAACTCAATTCAACTCCTACGGAGTCCATTTTCCGGTCCAAGATACTATCCTCTATACAAACTTGTAAAAATCATAACTTATTATTCCGAGATCGAAAAATTACATACTTTATATCGAAATAAAGATCAAAACAAACCCTTCAATTTCCATGAAGAACATCAAAGCTCAAGTAACCTCTAACTAGGTTAATTTCTCAGTCAAAGATTTAATCATAATTAAAGTCAAACCCTATCAAACATAAACTTTGACTGATCATAACTTTCACTCCCGATATCGAAAAATTGCAAACTTTATGGCTCTGAAAGCTCTTAACATAACCTACAAGTTTCATGAAGATCACTTTATCAAATTTTGCCTCAAACAAAGTCAACTCTCAAAGTCAAACATTCTCTCTCAAAAGTTAAACTTTCTAAATCCTTCAAATTTTCACACTTTTCTTTCTAATTCTTGCTATATAACTTCATTTCAATCAACTCATCCACTTGACCATTCATATTACTAACTCAAATTGTCACTCAAGGTTCGAGGTCCAACATTTCTCCCCCTCTTAAAAGAATTTCGTCCTCGAAATTCACTCTTACTTAAACTCCAAGTAACTCATTCTTGATAAATTTCTTTCTAAACAATGATCATCAAGCACTTTCTTACTAATTTCTTTCCACAACTCATAATCAATTTCTTTTTCATCACTTTTATTCTTCATACATATTCTCAATCTCTTCAAAATTTTCACTTCCTTAAATCATATATCACTCATATCATATCAAAACACTATATCAATAACTCATTATTTCTTCATATATGGGCACAAATTAATGGTCCATTTCTTAAGGAACCCTAATATGGTTTAATCATCATTATGTCATCATTCTTTCATCTATATCAATTTATCACAATTTCTCAAGAAGTTCTAATCTTAATTTCCTCAACACATTAGAAAATCAAACATATTCTTAACACTCAAATCAAACCAATCATTTGAATTAAATCAAATAGTCATGCACATCAATTTCAAATTCCTAAGACCATCATATTTCTTTCATCAAAATCAAATGGCCACCTAGCACACTCTCACAAATTCACTTTTATCTTTACAAACTCGTATCAATTCCTTATTCATACTCATACGCCCAAGTAAGATCATATTACTGGGCTCTGATACCATAAATGTTGGATCCGGCTTTCGAAATCCAACTACTTAAACTTAACACTTTCACTCTATGCTCTGATACCATAAATGTTGGGACCGAGACCCAACTACATACACTGCACACTATCCTTAGCTAAATGTTGGATCCGTTACGAACCCAACTACATAACCGAAAGGAAAGCGAAGCGGAAAACAAAGCATAAGAATCGGCGAAGCGGTTTACACTCAAACAAATGCAAAGCGAATAACGAGCGAAAATAGCGAAGCGAATCGAGTAAGCGAATCGAAACAAATCGAAAAGTAGCGAAGCGGAAGCAAAAGCAAGCGAAGCAAGAACTAATCGAATCAAGCGAGCAGTTGCAAAGCTTAAACGAAATCAAAGAGACACATCCGACATCCGAAAACAATAATCAAAGAAAACTTATCGAATGAACATAATCGCGTTGGGAATCCTAAGACGTTCCAAAATCCGTTATGATTTTTTTTCTTTCTTATTCTCATTTCTTTTCTCGTTACTCAATCATATACCAATCATCTTAAATCCATACAATGTATAATAATCGATATAAATCCATACCAATCTCAAATTTCTCAAACTCTTATATACACTTATACATATCCAAAATCTCACTTTTATCCAAATTTTTACAAAATTTCAAGATAACGGTCGCCTTTATCCTAACCCAAAATTTCTGCAAAGGCAAAATACACTACTATAATCCCTAATCGAATATCGTAACCATCGGACTCTCCCGTCAGGAATCCCAACACCAAGCAGAAACACAAACCTAAAACTATTACTTCCATATTTCTCAAATCAATATACCAATCTCATAATTCAAAATCAATATATATCTCAAATTTATACAAATTCCCAAATCAACCATACAATATGTTCTCAAATTCTCCATAATTTCCTATACAAATTTCACAATCATTCACAATACTTAACTTTATACACAAATACATTTTCTTTCAAACCTTTCTTAAACCACAAACAAATCCATACTCAAAATCCAAAATACACAAAAGCTAAGCGACACATATGTAAAGCGATGTCTTCACATTCTTTCATCCGATCTCACCGTCAAACACGGAGATGGGGATGAAAGGGGTGAGCTTCAGCTCGTGGATAACACATTTATAAAATGACAAATAAGTGAAAACATTTTCATAATCTTTTTGCCAAAAGGCTAATTTTCAAACTTTTCAACTTTCAAATATTTCTCTCAAACCCTTCTTAATATTTTTCAAACTTTTATAACTCATTCTCTCAATTTTCAAAATTCTTGAATGTCTCATAAACACGAATGCAAACACACGAAACAAATCAAAACACATAACATATCGAATGGTGCAGCTAGGTCCAAGCAGAGCGTCTTGCAGATCCGCATAAGCGGTCTGCGATCGTGAACGAAACGTATTACACTTTCCGCATTGCGGTCCGGTGTAGCCGTGAAGGAGTCGAAATCGGACTCCGTGCCCTTAGCGGGCAGCCTAGAGAAGGCTATACACATAGAGGGCAATGACTCACCAAGGACCTACCAAACTCACATAACACATAATCGAAAATGAAAAGTCGAATTGTTCAAGGCACTTTTCAATTTCTTAATTTTCCACACATTCACATAAAGCATACAATTTGATCAATTCATCACTCAATTCTAATTTAGAAATCAAAACATTCAATGCATACACAACAAATGCATTTTCGAATTTCTATCGGTTTATCAAAACATTTAAAGCAATGAATTTACGCTTGTAATAATTTTCCAAAATCATTCGAAATAAACAAAGTACAAAAATCTTTTCTTTCATTTTCTCAAATTTTCGAAAAGTAATATTTAACTTATAAATCAAAATATAAACATGCTACCCACCTCGAAATGACGCTAGAAGCTTGTCCAAATAGTCAATTCTCCAAATTCCTTCTTCTTTCTTCAATTTAAAAATTCCTAAGCGATAACATCCAAATTCATCATCATAATTTGCATAATTCTCAAACTCAACCATAGGAAAACATAACTATCATAACTCCAAGCTATTTCAATCTCCAATTTTGAAAATCCCCAATTTTCAAAATTGGCCTAAACCAATACACCCAAATTAAATCTCATAAAACATAATTTCTTGAAATTAATCTCACAATTCATCAATTCACATTAATTCCAAACTATTTAAATCCTCAATTTCAAAATCCCCAAATCTTAAAATTGGCCTAAACCAATTTATCCCAATTCAATACCATAAAATACAAATTCTTCGAAATTGATTTCATATATCATCAATTCATCATATTTCCTATAATTCTACACCAAAATATCTCAAAATTCTCAAACATAAAATTAAGCCTAAACCTTAATCAATTTTTCATCCAAAATTAAACCCAGCCTAAAGCATATATTTCAAAATTAATTCCACAATCCACAAACTCATCTTATATGCCATAATTCTAAACCGAAAATTAATCAAAATCTCAAAGTAGAAAAATTTCTCTTACCTCTTTCTCATCCAAATTCGAATTTTTTTGGCTTAAAAGGAAGCTCTTATGCTCCTCTATCTTTCTCTCTCTTGGAACCAACCAAAATCCTTAAGAAACAAGTAGAAAAATCGAAAATATCTTTCTCTCATCTTTTCCTCCATCAAAACTTCTACTTCTTTCTCTTCTTTCTTATTTCTCTTTCTCTCTTCTGTAATTCCAGCCACTTTCGTGGCTTTTAATAAGCCAAAGCGACATCCATATATGTGTTTCATTAAATGAAGGTCAAATGACCAAATTGCCCTCCATTCAAAACTTAAAGTTACGCTTACTTGCGGTTTGATTCGACTATCGATTTGAAGGAATTTGTCAAAACTTCCTTCTTGAGAAATATTCCTCTCACTCATACAAATCCAACGCCACTGACCGCGCTCAATTCCGAGTACTACATCAAAAGTTATGTAAGCAGTCTTGGGAAAATCCATATTCTAACACATTTCTTATGTACGGTTATTTCAGTCCCAAAATTCACATTCTTAATCCCAGAATTGAAACTCAATGTCTTCATAACAATTGTATCCTTATGTCTCTAGTTTAATTCAAAACAAGAATCGTCTCATTTCAATTCCCAGATCAAAAGTTATACTCAAATTACTCACAGGTGTTCCCAATCCAAAAATTAAACCCTAATCCGAACTTAAATTCAGAAATTAAAAGTCTTAGGGGCACAATTGACATTTCATGTCTTCATATGATTTGTAGCCCCTTGACTTATCATTATTTTGCCTCAAGAATCGCTTCAATCGGATCTCTACAGATCCCGAATTTCACAAAATACTGAATCATGCTCGGAAAATTTCCCGACTCACTTTGATTAAATTAATCACCATTAATTTAATCTCAAAAGTTCACAAATTTCTTATAAAATGAAATTCATTGTCTTAGGAATCCAACGAAAAAAGAATCAACTCAATCGGATGTCGGACGGAAAAGATATAAGCAAAATAGTGAACAAAGGTCGAATTTGTGAAAGGAAACTAACAAAGGAGTCAAAGCGGTAGCCGTATTGAAGAAACAAAACGGCGTCGTTCCAAGCGAAACGCCAGCGTTTGGGCGAAGACGCGATCGCCTGGCGATCGCGTCGCCTAGCGACTTGAGCGAATGCTCGCCATCGCTATGGCGATCTGGCGTCGCCGTAGCGACGGCGATGGACATTCGCCATCGCTATGGCGTCTGGCGTCAGCCGTAGCGACGGCGATGGGACTTCGCCATCGCTATGGCGATCTGGCGTCGCCTAGTGATGAGGATAAATCATTTCCTCATTTTTTTTTTCATCTAAACTTCCAAAATTCATAATTCTCAATCCGAACTCCAATTTGGACAAACTTAGTCTCTATAGAAAGCTTAAGAGAAGCTCTACATTTTTCACGAAGCGACGAAAACTCAATTCAACTCCTACGGAGTCCATTTTCGGTCAAAGATACTATCCTCTATACAAACTTGTAAAAATCATAACTTATTATTCAGAGATCGAAAAATTACATACTTTATATCGAAATAAAGATCAAAACAAACCCTTCAATTTCCATGAAGAACATCAAAGCTCAAGTAACCTCTAACTAGGTTAATTTCTCAGTCAAAGATTTAATCATAATTAAAGTCAAACCCTATCAAACATAAACTTTGACTGATCATAACTTTCACTCCCGATATCGAAAAATTGCAAACTTTATGGCTACAGAAAGCTCTTAACATAACCTACAAGTTTCATGAAGATCACTTTATCAAATTTTGCCTCAAACAAAGTCAACTCTCAAAGTCAAACATTCTCTCCAAAAGTTAAACTTTCTAAATCCTTCAAATTTTCACACTTTTCTTTCTAATTCTTGCTATATAACTTCATTTCAATCAACTCATCCACTTGACCATTCATATTACTAACTCAAATTGTCACTCGAGGTTGGGTCCAACATTTCTCCCCTCTTAAAGAATTTAGTCCTCGAAATTCACTCTTATAAACTCCAAGTAACTCATTCTTGCATAAATTTCTTTCTAAACAATGATCATCAAGCACTTTCTTACTAATTTCTTTCCTGACTCATAATCAATTTCTTTTCATCACTTTTATTCTTCATACATATTCTCGATCTCTTGAAATTTTCACTTCCTTAAATCATATATCACTTCATATCATATCAAAACACTATATCTATAACTCATTATTTCTTCATATATGGGCACAAATTAATGGTCCATTTCTTAAGGAACCCTAATATGGTTTAATCATCATTATGTCATCATTCTTTCATCTATATCAATTTATCACAATTTCTCAAGAAGTTCTAATCTTAATTTCCTCAACACATTCCGAAAATCAAACATATTCTTAACACTCAAATCAAACCAATCATTTGAATTCGTCAAATAGTCATGCACATCAATTTCAAATTCCTAAGACCATCATATTTCTTTCATCAAAATCAAATGGCCACCTAGCACACTCTCACAAATTCTCTTTTATCTTTACAAACTCGTATCAATTCCTTATTCATACTCATACGCCCAAGTAAGATCATATTACTGGGCTCTGATACCAAAAATGTTGGATCCCGCTTTCGAAATCCAACTACTTAAACTTAACACTTTCACTCTATGCTCTGATACCATAAATGTTGGGACCGAGACCCAACTACATACACTGCACACTATCCTTAGCTAAATGTTGGATCCCGTTACCGGAACCCAACTACATAACCAGAAAGGAAAACGAAACGGAAAACAAAGCATAAGAATCGAAAGCGAAGCGCACACTCGAAACAAATGCAAAGCGAATGCGGAAGCGAAAATAGCGAAACGAATCGAGTAAGCGAATCGGAAACAAATCGAAAAGTAGCGAAGCGGAAGCAAAAGCAAGCGGAAGCAAGAACTAATCGAATCAAGCGAGCAGTTGCAAAGCTTAAGCGAAATCAAAGCGGACACATCCGACATCCGAAACAATAATCAAAGAAAACTTATCGAATGAACATAATCGCGTTGGGAATCCTAAGACGTTCCAAAATCCGTTATGATTTTTTTCTTTTCTTATTCTCATTTCTTTTCTCGTTACTCAATCATATACCAATCATCTTAAATCCATACAGTCGTACATAATCTGATATAAATCCATACCAATCTCAAATTTCTCAAACTCTTATATACACTTATACATATCCAAAATCTCACTTTTATCCAAATTTTTTACCAAAATTTCGCAAAGATAACGGTGCCTTTATCCTAACAAAATTTCCTGCAAAGGCAAAATACACTTCTATAATCCCTAATCGAATATCGAACCATCGGACTCTCCGTAGGAATCCCAACACCAATGAGAAACACAAACCTAAAACTAATACTTCCATATTTCTCAAATCAATATACCAATCTCATAATTCAAAATCAATATATATCTCAAATTTATACAAATTCCCAAATCAACCATACAATATGTTCTCAAATTCTCCATAATTTCCTATACAAATTTCACAATCATTCACAATACTTAACTTTATACACAAATACATTTTCTTTCAAACCTTTCTTAAACCACAAACAAATCCATACTCAAAATCCAAAATACACAAAAGCTAACTGACACATATGTCGAAACTGATGTCTTCACATTCTTTCATCCGATCTCCTGCTCGAAACCTAGAGATGGGGATGAAAGGGGGGGTGAGCTCGAAAGCTCGTGGATAACACATTTATAAAATGACAAATAAGCTGAAAACATTTTTCATAATCTTTTTGCCAAAAGGGCTAATTTTCAAACTTTTCAACTTTCAAATATTTCTCTCAAACCCTTCTTAATATTTTTCAAACTTTTTATAACTCATTCTCTCAATTTTCAAAATTCTTGAATGTCTCATAAACACGAATGCAAACACACAGAAACAAATCAAAACACATAACATATCGAATGGTGCAGCTAGGTCCAAAAGAGCGTCTTGCAGTCTCGCATGGCGGTCCTGCGATCGTGAAACGAAACGTCTACACTTTCCGCATTGCGGTCCGGTGTAGCCGTGAAGGAGTCCGAATCGGAGACTCCGTACCCTTAGTGGCAACTGGAGAAGGCTATACACATAGACAAATAATGACTCACCAAGGGACCTACCAAACCCACATAACACATAATCGAAAGCGAAAAGTCGGATTGTCGAAGGCACTTTTCAATTTCTTAATTTTCCACACATTCACATAAAGCATACAATTTGATCAATTCATCACTCAATTCTAATTTCGAAATCAAATCATTCAATGCATACCAACAAATGCATTTTTCGTAATTTCTATCGGTTTATCAAAACATTTAAAGCAATGAATTTACGCTTGTAATAATTTTCCAAAATCATTCGAAATAAACAAAGTACAAAATCTTTTCTTTCATTTTCTCAAATTTTGAAAAGTAATATTTAACTTATAAATCAAAATATAAACATGCTACCCACCTCGAAATGACGCTAGAAGCTTGTCAAATAGTCAATTCTCCAAATTCCTTCTTCTTTCTTCAATTTAAAAATTCCTAAGCCGATAACATCCAAATTCATCATCATAATTTGCATAATTCTCAAACTCAACCATAGGAAAACATAACTATCATAACTCCAAGCTATTTCAATCTCAATTTTGAAAATCCCCAATTTTCAAAATTGGCCTAAACCAATACACCCAAATGAAATCTCATAAAACATAATTTCTTCAAAATTAATCTCACAATTCATCAATTCACATTAATTCCAAACTATTTAAATCCTCGATTTCAAAATCCTTAAATCTTAAAATTGGCCTAAACCAATTTATCCCAATTCAATACCATAAAATACAAATTCTTGAAATTGATTTCATATATCATCAATTCATCATATTTCTATAATTCTACACCAAAATATCTCAAAATTCTCAAACATAAAATTAAGCCTAAACCTTAATCAATTTCTCATCCAAAATTAAACCCAGCCTAAAGCATATATTTCAAAATTAATTCCACAATCCACAAACTCATCTTATATGCCATAATTCTAAGCGAAAATTAATCAAAATCTCAAAGTAGAAAATTTCTCTTACCTCTTTCTCATCCAAATTGAATTTTTTGGCTTAAAAGGAAGCTCTTATGCTCCTCTATCTTTTCTCTCTTGGAACCAACCCAAAATCCTTAAGAAACAAGTAGAAAAATTGAAAATATCTTTCTCTCATCTTTTCCTCCATCACCGAAACTTCTACTTCTTTCTCTTCTTTCTTATTTCTCTTTCTCTCTTCTGTAATTCCAGCCACTTTCGTGGCTTTTAATAAGCCAAAACGACATCCATATATGTGTTTCATTAAATGAAGGTCAAATGACTAAATTGCCCTCCATTGAAACTTAAAGTTACGCTTACTTGCGGTTTGATTCGCACTATCGATTTGAAGGAATTTGTCAAAACTTCCTTCTCGAGAAATGTTCCTCTCACTCATACGAATCCAACGCCACTGACCGCGCTCAATTCCGAGTACTACATCAAAAGTTATGTGCGAAATAGTGCGGGAAAATCCATATTCTAACACATTTCTTATGTACGGTTATTTCAGTCCCAAAATTCACATTCTTAATCCCAGAATTGAAACTCAATGTCTTCATAACAATTGTATCCTTATGTCTCTAGTTTAATTCAAAACAAGAATCGTCTCATTTCGATTCCCAGATCAAAAGTTATACTCAAATTACTCACAGGTGTTCCCAATCCAAAAATTAAACCCTAATCCGAACTTAAATTCAGAAATTAAAAGTCTTAGGGGCACAATTGACATTTCATGTCTTCATATGATTTGTAGCCCCTTGACTTATCTTTATTTCGCCTCAAGAATCGCTTCAATCGGATCTCTACAGATCCCGAATTTCACAAAACACTAAATCATGCTCGGAAAATTTCCCGACTCACTTTGATTAAATTAATCACCATTAATTTAATCTCAAAAGTTCACAAATTTCTTATAAAATGAAATTCATTGTCTTAGGAATCCAACGCAAAAAGAATCAACTCAATCGGATGTCGGACGGAAAAGATATAAGCAAAATAGTGAACAAAGGTCGAATTTGTGAAAGGAAACTAACAAAGGAGTCAAAAGCGGCCGTATTGAAGAAACAAAACGGCGTCGTTCAAGCGTAAACGCCTGCGTTTGCGAGGCGAAGACGCTGTCGCCACTGGCGATCAGCGTCGCCTCTAGCGACGCGAAAGCGAATGCTCGCCATCGTTATGGCGATGCGGCGTCGCCAGTAGCGACGGCGGTTGGACATTCGCCATCGCTATGGCGATCTGGCGTCGCCGAATGGCGGCGATGGGACGCTTCGCCATCGCTATGGCGATACGCGTCGCCCTAGTGACGGGGATAAATCATTTTCCTCATTTTTTTTTTTCATCTAAACTTCCAAAATTCATAATTCTCAATCCCGAACTCCAATTTTGACAAACTTAGTCTCTATAGAAAGCTTAAGAGAAGCTCTACATCTTTCACGAAGGACATAAAACTCAATTCAACTCCTACGGGAGTCCATTTTCCGGTCAAAGATACTATCCTCTATACAAACTTGTAAAAATCATAACTTATTATTCCGAGATCGAAAAATTACATACTTTATATCGAAATAAAGATCAAAACAAACCCTTCAATTTCCATGAAGAACATCAAAGCTCAAGTAACCTCTAACTAGGTTAATTTCTCAGTCAAAGATTTAATCATAATTAAAGTCAAACCCTATCAAACATAAACTTTGACTGATCATAACTTTCACTCCCGATATCAAAAAATTGCAAACTTTATGGCTACAGAAAGCTCTTAACATAACCTACAAGTTTCATGAAGATCACTTTATCAAATTTTGCCTCAAACAAAAGTCAAACATTCTCTCTCCAAAAGTCAAACTTTCTAAATCCTTCAAATTTTCACACTTTTTCTTTCTAATTCTTGCTATATAACTTCATTTCAATCAACTCATCCACTTGACAATTCATATTACTAACTCAAATTGTCACTCAAGGTTCGGGGTCCAACAGGATCCACTCGGATACCCTCACCAGACACAATATGCCCTAAAAATACCATCTCATCCAGCCAAAATTCACACTTAGTGAATTTGGCATACAACTGCCTCTCTCTCATAATCTGCAAAACTATCCTCAAATGCCCCGCATGCTCCTGCCTACTCCTCGAATACACCAGAATATCATCAATAAATACAATCACGAACTGATCTAAGTAGGGCTGAAAAACTTATTCATCAAGGCCATGAAAGCTGCCGGGGCATTAGTCAACCCGAACGACATCACTAAGAACTCGAAATGCCCATACCTACTCCTGAAAGCACTCTCAGGCACATCGGCCTCTGCGATCCTCAATTGATAATATCTGGATCTCAAATCGAACTTGGTAAACACCTGAGCTCCCTGCAACTGATCAAATAGATCATCGATCCTAGGCAGCGGATATGTATTCTTGACTGTAACCCGATTCAGCTGCCTATAATTGATGCATAACCTCAAAGTCCCGTCCTTCTTCTTCACAAACAACACCGGAGCTCCCCATGGCGAAACACTTGGTCTGATAAACCCCTTATCCAACAGCTCCTGAAGCTGAGCCTTAAGCTCCCTCAATTCCACCGGTGCCATCCTATATGGAGATATAGATATAGGAACGGTACCTGGAACGAAGTCAATCGAGAACTCCGTCTCCCAATCCAGCGGCAAACCCGGTAACTCCTCAGGAAACACATCAAAAAATTTCCTAATCACGGGAACATCCTACAACCCCTGTTCAACTCCGGAATCTACCACATGAGCCAAATAGGCCTCACAACCTCCCCGCATCAACCTCAAGGCACTTAGAAAAGAAATCATCCTGGCTGGCACTGCCTGACTAACACCTCCAAACACAACTCTGGGCTGACCAGGAGACTCTAATATGACCTCCTTGGTATAGCAATCCATAACAGCCCTATGGGCAGTGAGCCAGTCCATCCCCAGAATCAAATCAATCTCCCTCAACGGCAAAACTATCAGGTTTGCACTCAACACTGCTTGATCTATCTGGATCGAGCATCCCTTGCAGACCTCAGCTGCAACCCATACTGCAGCATCTCTCTATCCCCATGCAATCTACATGCTACATGCGGTGCAATAAAGGAATGCGTGGAACCTCGATCTATCAATGCAAAAACCTCAAAGTCGGAAATCAGAAGCATACCTGCTACGACATTCGGAGAATCCTGGGCCTCCTGCCTAGTCATGATGTAGACCCTGGCTTGGGACTGTGGTCAGCTGTCACGACTCTCGGTCCCCATAAAAGAATCTCCAGCTCTACCTCGGGCTCTGCCTCGGCTCCTGAATCCAGGTCCACCACCGCTGCTCTGCTGCACTGTCGTGCTACTACCAGCTCTCCCACTCGCAGCAGACTGAACTCCCAAAGTCATAGGGCAATTCCTAATCATATGATCCATGGAGCCGCATGCCAAATAGGCTCCGGTCACTCTCCAGCACTCTCCACTGTGCCTCTTATCATAATGTACACAAACAGGCCACTGCCTCGATCCTCTGCCACTGCCACTGCCAGATTGCCCAAATCTCCCCCTCTGAACAAAACCAGACTGTTTGGATCCTCCTGAAAATCTGAACCTGCCATGGCGCCTGATAAAGCTCCTACCCGAGTTGCCCTGACTATCACCAGATCTCTTACTCCTGGATCCCTGACTAGTCTCAGCCTGACTCTGTCTCAGAAGCTGCTCAATTCGCACTACAACAGCTCTCAACTCTACAAAGGTGCTCATATCAGATCGGGCTAACCTGGTACGAATCTCCAGATTAAGCCCACCCTCAAATCTTCGGCACCTATCAGACTCTGTAGCAATCAAAATAGAGGCATAACCCATCAACTCATTAAACCGCAACTCATACTCGGCCATAGACATCTGACCCTGTCTCAACTCCAGAAACTCCTGCATCTTCATCTCCAAATAAACCTTGGATATGTAATTATCCCGAAAGGCTCTCAAGAAGTCCTCCCAAGTCAGAATACAGGGTCTGGTGGTACTACCCGGGACAGTCTTCCACCACTGATACGCTGGACCCTAAAGCAAAGAGACCGCATAATCAAAACGCTCGTTAGAGTCACAGTCCATCTGATCTAGGACTCTCTCAGTCCTCTCCAACCATCCCTCAGCCTCAGCAGGGCCTGTGCTTCCATAAAAGTCTACAGCTCCCTGCTTGCTCAATCGATCATACCTCCTTTCCCGTCTTGTGGGGACTCTAGGAAGCTGCTCTTCAAATAGAGGCACTGAAGACTCCCTACTAGCTCCGATTGATCCATGGTCAGCTGGTTGATCTACCTGATCACCAAGGACGGATGACCTATAACAAAATCATGATTCCAATCAATTTATGCTTTTCTCATAATAATTCAAGCCTAAAATATACTTTGCCTAAAAGATGCCAAACCATACTCTGATACCACCTAATGTAGCGCCCCCTTACCGTAAGGTATGCACCGAGACGCCCGTAGGTCGTTTCGATACATAACCCACGATGAGGGTGCACTACGAACGATCAATTCTATAAACCTCATGGCATCAATATAATTTAAACTGCAAAATCAACATTTCTAAATTTTTAAAACCAAAATGCTTTCATTTCATAACCTTAAAATAGAATTTACAAGTCTATCAGTTTCCATAAACTATACAGATATTTCCAAAAAGGAACTGAGACAAAATCCTAAACTAGGTCATCCCCAAAATTAACCCCAGCTGACCGACCTGTGAGCCATACTTCTCGAGCCAACGCGCTCACACAGCAGAAAAGTCGAACCCTGGAGCTATGAGTTTACAATCGTTGTCCTGAAAATTAATCGCAATGTTGGGTGAGTTTGCAAACTCAGCGAGAAACCATCATCGATGGTTCACCCAATTCATGCATATACACACATTTGAACATTATATCATATATTATCACAACCAGAGAATCACATGCATCCAATTTCACATTTATAAGGCGGTTCGCCTTTCATACAATTCACATTTGAAGATTCATATATGCGATGTACATGTGACTCTTTCATTTTATTTCATTGTTGTGACAGTGCGCCTGAGCTCATTAACGTTGAGCTAGTGGCTCTGAATTTCATTGGGCTTGAAGCCCTAATACATTGAGCCTGAGGCTCTAAAATCGTTGGGTACGAGACCCTGGTGCGTTGAGCTTAAAGCTCTAAAATACGGTGGCTATATCGTTCACAACTGTCTTTATCTGATCATGCCTTTCTGCATGTCTGCACATGTCTAATTCACCATAATTATGTCACAACCTATCATACTGTGTCCAATTTCGAATTAAACTAATCAAATTCAATTTTACGCACAATTAACACTTCTATAACATTTCCAAATATTTCGAACACCTGTGGTCCGAAATCAATCAAAAACAAACACATAGATCCATCCTTAACTCCACATGGCATAGGTACATAAATGTAACACATACTGGTTGAGAAACCAACTAGGTTACTCACCTCACGAACTTAGAACTCGCCGGAAGTCTCAGCTATGTCGGACGATCGACGCTCCACTTGAGCCTCTATAACAATCGGAATAATCAAACATTACTAATTGCAGAATGTCTAATATTCAATAATGCATATGTAGCGAATGCGATTAGTACAATACATGTTATGACCCTCCAGCTCCTAATCCATAATCTTCCAATTCAATTCTTTCACTCTAATACATAACAATTCCTAATACCATAATTCAATTGACTCTATTCCAAACTCTCCCAAGTCATATTCCAAGACGTTTTAATTATCCTCATTCAAAACAATTTCACTATTCGATCGCCACCCGATTTCGAAAACCACTGAAAATAAGTTCCGAATTCCTACTTTTATAAATTCACAATTCTTAGTCTCTATAATCAAGATCGATCTATCCCTAACCAATCCATTAAGAATTAACCTTAAAAAATCTTTACTTAAACAACTTAATTCAATTTCAGAAATCAGGCCTCCTCGCCTTCGTCGTGACGTACGCAAAGCTCTCCCACGGCGTGCTCGCTTCTGCTCTTCGAGGCACAGAATTAAATGCTCGTCGCGACGTCCAACTCTTCGTTCGTTGCAACGTCTAATTATTTACACGTCGCGACGTACGAGCTCTGGTTCGTCTTCTCCGATCGACCTTTATCATTCTCTCTCTAGAAACCATTATAACACTACTCTCAACTACCCATTCTTATACAACAAATACCATACTTGCATCAAACAACAATAATTAACAACATTAAACCATTAAACTTACCAATCAAGCCTCAAATCCTTAAACCTCCGAAAATCTCCTCCAAGCTCTAACAACCACGGTAATCACCCAAAGCCAAAGGAAACCTCATCATCCTCAAGGATTAAACTAGGATTTGCACAAAAGGGAAGAAAGCAACCAACGATCAAGAAGGAGGAACGAAAATCTCCAAAGAGAGGGAGAAGATCAACGTGCCCTAGGTTAGAGGATATCTTTCCAAACTTCAAAACCTAAAGTATATAAAGGGTTTATTTAAGCCTATAGATTATAGTCCTCAATTTCATTAAATTTCAGTCTCTAATTTCCAATGGCTCAACATTCTCGTTCCTAAAATCACAAATTCTAATTTTGCATGCCATTTGCCCAACAATTTTGGAACTGAAATCTAATCCATCAGTCTCTAAGTCATTTTTCCGGTCTGGGCATGAAACTTCAAAAATTACGAAAAAATTCCTATAAATCCTCAAGATATATGACACATGTTCCTACACTCTGGTTTTGATTTTCAACTCTCTAATATTCAATTTCACTCCAATTCTATATTCAAAACTTAATCTATGCAATTATCAACCAATTTTCCAATTTACACAATTAAATCGGGAAATTGTCATACATGTATGTACATTCATATGCTCGTGTAATAACAATCATTTATCAAGAATTTATAGAGGCTAAATGCATGTGCAATTTAAATTATGCATGCACCCATTCCTAATCCATCCGAATTACAAATATGCCCTTCACATCGGTAACGGGATGTTACACTTACTACCTCTAGTAAGCATTCACATTTCAACTCTAAGCATCTCATGTTTACAATTTCTAAGATCCACTGTTTGATTAAATCAAGGAGTTTGACATGTGCTAGTCTATCCAGATTCACAATGTCCAATTTCATTAATCCTATGACTAGGGATAATTTAGATACTGACATAATTGCACATGATAGGAATCTCAGTAGTATGATCTCATCATAATTTCCTTCATGCTATGTTATATATCATGGACTTCATTATTTTGTTTATAAATCACTATCAATTCATAAATAATGAACACCAAATTAATGAAATATGACTTTCTTTATTATTGAAAATCAAGTCTGTACATAACTTTGTACAAAACTCGCTAGAGGCGATTGCCTTTATGACACTATTCTAACAAATCTCCCACTTGGCATAAAGGAAATCGCCTTGGTATCTAATACCGTAGGCGAGTACATGAGAATCAAATCTATTATGTGATAATGGCTTCATCAACGGATCAACAATATTTTTCTCGGTGGGAATTTTCTCTATCTAGACATCACCTTGACCAATGATCTCCCTAATCAGATGATATCTACGGAGTACGTGCTTGGATCATTGATGAGACCTCAGTTCCTTTGCATGCGCAATAGCCCCATTGTTGTCACAATACAACTGTATGGGCTCATCACAGCTTAGAACCACACCAAGTTCAGTAATGAACTTCTTGATCCAAACTGTTTCCTTTGCTGCGTCTGAAGCGGCAATGTCCTCTGCCTCTGTTGTTGAATTAACAGTCGTCTCTTGTTTGGAACTCTTCCAATTGATCGCCCCACTGTTCAGTGTGAATATATAACCTGATTGGGATTTTCAATCATCCTTATCAGATTGAAAAGTAGCATCTGTATGGTCGCTCACTTTTAGATTTCCATCTCCATATATTAAGAAAACATCCTTAGTCCTTCGCAAGTACTTGAGGATGTTCTTGCCAGCCACCTAATGAACCTCACCAGGATCCGATTGGTATCTGCTCATAACACTTAGAGCATATAATACATCAGGTCTCGTACATAGCATAGCATACATGATAGATCCTACTGCAGATGCATACAGGATCATATTCATGCGCATCCTCTCAACTTGTATCTTAGGACACATAGATTTTGAGAGTGTTATCCCATGAGTCATGGGAAGGTACCTTCTCTTGGACTACTCCATGCTAAACCTCTTTAACATCTTGCCTGTGTACATTGATTGTGAAAGACCAAGCAACCTTTTTGATCTATCTTTACAGATCTTTATCTCGAGGATATAAGTTGCTTCACCGAGATCTTTCATAGCGAATTGTTTGGACAACCAAATCTTCATAGAGTGTCGCATAGAGACATCGTTTCATAGTAATAATATGTCATCTACATATAGAATAAGGAATATAATTGCACTTCCAATAACCTTTTTATACACACAGTGTTAATCCGGATTTTGTGAGAAACCAAACTCTTTGATTATCTCATCAAAGTGGATATTCCAACTCCTGGATGCTTGTTTAAATCCATAGATGGATTTCTAAAGCTTGCATACCTTTTCACCATCATAGGAGATGAAGCCCTCTAGTTATGTCATATACACTTCCTTGGTTAGATTCCTATTTAGGAAAGCTTTCTTCACATCCATTTGCCATATCTCATAATCATAATGAGCGGCAATAGCTAGGAGTATCCTAATGGATTTAAGCATTGCTACTGGGCTGAAGGTCTCATCATAATCAATTCCTTGTCTTTTATGGAAACCTTTAGCCACAAGCCTTACTTTATAGGTAATCACATTACCATCCATGTCGGTTTTCCTTTTGAAAACCCATTTACCCCCTATGGGTTTTATTCCTTCGGGTGCCTCAACCAAAGTCCATACTTGGTTTTCATACATGGAATCCATTTCTTCTTTCATGGTGCAAATTCATTTCTCAGACTTTGAACTCTTTAAAACCTCTTCTTAGGTAGTAGGCTCATTATTTTCTATGAGCAATACGTCATTCTGTTCAATCACAAAAAATCCATATCTCTCAGGAATAAAGCGTATCCTACGTGACCTACAAACTTTTTGTGTTAAAGAAGGTTGAACTGTTACTTCATCTGTATGAGTCACAATCTTAGGTTCAGGAAATTGATTTGCGTCTGTTCGAGCATCTTAAACTTCTTCAATTTCAATTTTACTCCCACTGTCTTCTTAAAAAAAAAACTCTTTTTCTAAAACGACAGCATACTTTGAAACAAACACTTTTTATTCCTCAGCAAGGTAAAATTGGTGTCCCATTGTTTCTTTAGGATATCCTATGAACAAACACTTGTCTTACTTTGCATCAAGTTTATCTGGCTATATTAGCTTCATATAAGCAGACAACCCCAAACTTTCAAATGAGAAAGATAGGGTTTTTTGCAGGTCCACATCTCATATGGAGTAACATCAACTGTCTTTGATGAATCTTTGTTTAACAAATAAACAGCCATCTCGAATGCATACCCTCAAAAGGATTTTAGTAAATTTGCAAAGCCCATCATTGACTGTATCAGATCTAACAAGGTTCGGTTTCTCCTTCCGGCCACACCATTATGCTATGTTGTGTAAGTTAGAGTCCATTGAGATAAAATCCCATTATCTTTGAGATAATCTAAAAATTATTGGTCTAAGTATTCCCCACCTTGATCGGATCGTAGTGTATTGATACCTTTCCTAAGTTGGTTTTCTACTTCATTTCTGAATTGTTTGAACTTTTCAAATGCTTCAGATTTGCATCTTATCAGATATAAATACCCATATTGAGAATAATCATTGATAAAGATAATGAAGTAAAGAAAACCACTTCTGGCATGGATGGACATCGGACTAAATACATCTGAATGTATTAGGTCTAATACTCTAGTCACTCATTCACCCTTTCTCTTAAAGGGTAACTTAGTCATCTTGCCTAATAAGCAAGATTCACACATGTCATATGATTCATAATCAAATGATCCTAAACTACCACTCTTGTGGGGTTTAGCTATGCATCTCTCATTTATATGGCCAAGGAAACAATGCCATAAGTAATTTGAATTTAAATTATCTCGTTTATATCTTTTCGTGTCATTAAAATTCATAATTGAATGTGACATATCTAATATGTAAATTCCATTGCATAATGTACCAGTATCATAAAGCATTATGTTCAAATTAATAGAACAACCATTGCTATTGAAATTCAAATGGAAACTAGCTTTAATTAAACAAGAAACAGACAATATGTTCTTTGTTAAATTAGGTACAAAATAAAAATAATCCAGTTTAATTAGAAGCCTACTGGGGAGTGACAAAAAAAGTGCCTATGGTTAATGCAACAACTCTTGCTCCATTGCCCACGTGCAGGTCTAGTTCTCCCTTTATGAGTTGTCTACTATCCTTGAGGCCCTGCATATCATTACATATGTGTGAGCCACAACCAGTATCTAATACCCATATGTTATGATCAGAAATAGTATTAACCTCAATGACAAACATACCTAAAGGAGTCGAGGCATCTGATGCCTGCTTCTTCTTTAAGGACTCCAGATAGACTTTACAATTGCGCCTCTAATGGACAATCTTGCCACAATAAAAGTAAGTTCCTTTCGGCGCAGTTTCTTTAAGTTTCTTTTTGGCTGCACTTCCTTTTGGTTTCTTAACCCTTTTTCTTCTTTAGGTTCTTTTTTCTTGAACCAGAAGAAGAAGAGTCCACCACTAACACTGGCTTGCTATCCTTCTTGATAGATTGCTTTGCTGTCTTGATCAGATTGATCAACTCAGGGATTGTCATGGATATTTGGTTCATCCAATAGTTTAATAAAAATTGTGAATAAATATCAGACAATCCAACCAAAATTAAGTCAACGCTTAATTCATAATTCATAACAAAACCCAAGATGGCCAACCTCTCAATATACCCATTCATCTTCAGTGCATACTGCACTGCAGATGTCCCCAGAGTCATCTTAATCATAAAGAGCAACCTCGAAGTCTCAAACCTTTCAGACCGAGATTACTCATTAAAAAGCTCTCTGAGATGAAACACTATGGTATTAGCATCCATAGACTCATGCTGCTTCTGCAGCTCTGGTAACATAAAGGCTAGCATAATACAAGTAGCCAAGTCATTATCCTTGAGATACTTACGATATGCTTTCTGATCCTCATCAGAAGTATCAACAACAAGTGGATGAGGAAGTGGAATGTCTAGGGCATAGCCTAACTCCTCAGATCTGAGAAAAATTCTTAGATTTATCAACCAATCAAGAAAGTTGGGTCCAGTTAATTTATTAGACTCTATAAGTGAGCGCAAATTCACACTGGAGGATATATTCAATCAACCTAAATGTAAAGAGAGAAAGAATGTTAGAATATAAATACATACATGATCATAAGGACTTGTATGACATGCATATGGCTCCCACTAGTTTCCAAGAATCCATAACTTTCACTATGAATCCAAGAAAAATGATGACAAAATGTCCTAGTGGGTTGATATCCGACATTACTAAGAATGACCTTAGGTTTACCTAATAAGCCACCTTAGGTCAATCGGTAAGTATCGATCATATCAATTCCATCATAGATGCAACTATCTTCTAGTGCTATCAACTTGTGATGTATGCATACACATTGGGTTATAAAATCTTGATGCGCGTACATCATATGTACGCTACCCAATTGCACCTTTGTCTACGTTAACCTTGAGTTTACTCAACAAATCAACGCTTATAGTAAAAACTGACCCATTAATCCAAAAATCTTATTTCAATGGTTCGAACATATCCGTATAGAGTGAGCTTGGGTTTACCCAATAACCCTAACTCTAAAAGAATTTCGGTTCTCCCCATATTATTGGAACGGGTTAGTTTTCATATTGACTATATGGAATGATTTAGGACATTTCATCAATCACACCAAATCTATATCCATAATCATCTATCATCCCACCTAACCAACCCTAGCATGCATTCTCTAATGCAATTATCTCACAAGGTTTTCCTATATAGGTTGTGATGGGTTATGCGTCTAAAGATTTGACGTTCAATTCAACTCTTGAACCGAATTGTTTTCTAATGTTGGCATCAGTTAATCTCTCAATACGTATGTTTTCAATTCCATTTCAAAATACCAATATACCAAATGTAATGCCCTCTACTTTGATGTACCAATTAAACATTTTAATTGTATCATGCTTGCCATATCTAGTCGTATTAGACATGAAATACTCAAAATAGATTAATACAATATTGATCTCTTAGGTTTCCAAATAATTTTAGAACATCAAACTATTACCCTAAGTATCTCCAGGCAGTCTCCACTTCATTAAGACTACTTTGGCACTTGTCACATAACTTGTGATGACCAAAACAATCAAGACAACTAAATATACTAACGAGACATTAATATGACATATTTGACATCCGAAAATTTTTGGAAACCCAATTTCAAGCAAATCAGTTTGACATGCATACAATGTTAATACAACATATTTTTGATCACATTAAAAATTATCCAAGGCATTGGAACTGAAAAACACACAATCAACATTTCAAACAAACTAGTTCTAGCAATTTTCTCAAAATTTCCATACTCTGTCTTTTGCTTACAAAAGTCACTGAAAAAATTTCAATAATTTCTGAGAAAATTAAAGAGGCTACAACATGTTCACAACATGTTCCATGATTTTTTTTAAAATTTATTTCCAAACAAAATTCAACTAACCTCAGCATCAAAGCCAATCCAGAATCTGTGTTCCTCAACACAGATATTCCCAATAGCAGACAATAAAATCTCAAATAAATTTTCAATCACCTCGAAAACATTTTTCCATTTTCATAGACATTTTTAGACATCTTAGAAACATGTTAGTGAAAGAAAAGCCCAAAAAAAAATCTATAATTTATTCTTAAATTTACAAGCATGCCTATTTATGTAATGTGCATAAACACAGCAACCACAAAATTGGGGAAAAAATTAGCAAAAATATATCAAATCACATTGATATATTTTTTCCTTCCATAGGCATATTCAGCAACATCGCATGAGCAAATATGGTTAAGAAAATTTTGAAAACAAGATCTCTACGCTGATTTCGAATTCAACACACTCAGCATGCACAATCATCACAACCAATAGGCAGCATCAACCTTGTTATGATTTCTTCTTTATATGAGACACAAGTGTCTCTGATACCACTGTAGGAAAATCCCAGTGTGTGCATGACATACACATGGTGTGAAAAACAAAAAAAAATTGTTTAAGGACTTTCCCAAAGTCCAGGATCTATGTGTCTATACAAAGAAGTACCAGAATTCTCAAACCACAACAACCAAAGGAGACCAGTTCTAACTGGATCCATGTAAAGGTCGGAGAATCTAACCGAATCAAACTCTTTGATCTGGAAATAACTAGAATAAAGAAGAGAGTGCTAGCTCTTACCTTTATTCCTGGAGAGCACGTGAAGAGGAGGAGGAAGATGAAACTTTAAAATTGATGATGGAGAGCTTCGGATGACTTGAAAACTTGTTTCTAAAACATGTTAAAATCATTTTTATCCCACGATTATCTTACCTGTCAAGCTTTCATTTTATCTTTTAGTGATTTTTGTCCTAAACGATTCAAAGACATTAAATGTAACTTATGAAAGAAGCAATCCTCTTCATCTTACACGTTAGTCATATATATATATATATATATATAAAAATTCTGAAGTGGTCCAATCACATTGGGGTCAGTCCTACTGGGTTTTAGGTGTAAAAAAACACCGGAGACATATTTTAACAATATTGATATCACGATCTCATCGGGACATATTCTGATCTTATCAGGATCCATTTGGTTCTATTGCTCTCCATATAATGGATCTCTATCCAAAATCATTTTATGAATTCTCCGAGTCACTCTTATACGTGTGACCATTAGGTTCCCGGTTATGTTGGCCACTTAGATTAACACTTAATCCAAGCAAGTCATGAGCAGTGTCCAGCAACACTTCATGACCCCCAATTGACCGAAAAGTAAGTGATTTAACAAATGAACCCGTGCTAACCATGAACCATCTCGCGAACCCTCTCATAGACAATTGCTATGCACTTCATCCTTTCACCATGCTATACCCCACTTGGTTATGAGTATGGTCAAAGTTTCAACTCTCACTAGATTGACTATGTCAAATCTCGAATACCTCAAGCTGTACCTAATCACTACCCTATGAGCGACCTCTATAAGGTAACAAGGAACTGATACCACTGTAGGAAAATCCTGGGAGGTACATCACATGTACCGGCAGCGGAAAACAAAATTTTTTGTTCCCGGGACCTTCCCGAACCCAGGATCTAGGTATCCGTATGAAGACATAAACCTAAATAGCCAATAGAGACTATCTCTAAAGGTGATCCACGCAGAGATCAGAAAACCTAACCGAGTCAAACCCCTTTGACCCGGGAATAGCTAGAACAGATTAAGAGCTGCTAGACCTACCTACGTCTGGAGAGTGAAGGAAGCGTGGGAGACTTGCTTGGAAGAAGAGAGAAATCATGGTGCCTTAAGGAAGAAAGCTTGAAAACCATTTTCATAGAAAACTTAACACTTAAGTTTTCACTTTTCTTTCAACCCATAAGCCCCCGTCGACTACACCTTTCCAAACCTTCATATATGTATCTTTTAACCTTTAAAAGAGTACCATAAGAGAAGGAAAAGTGTAAGCCATATTAGCCATTCATTCTTTAATGAATTAGATAATAACCTTTGAAAAGTCAAAAGTTATCATCCCTTCTCCTAATTCCAACGCACCACATGGCTTATATTTATATATATTAATTAATTATTTAATTAATTAACATATATATATATAATTACTAAGAGGTCGATCAAGCTGGAATTGGTCTCACCAAGCCTATCGGGCCCCGATCTTTGAAACGACTCAGGAAACCTTTCTTAGCAATATTGATGTCGCGATCTCATCGGGACATATCCAATCCATTGGGATCCATTTAATCTAATGCTCTCCATAATTGGAACTCGTCCAATTACTATTTCTGATTCTCTGAAACACTCTTAAGCGTGTGACCTTTAGGCTCCGGTTATGTTGGCCACTTAGATTAACAATTAATCTGAGCAAGTCATGAGCGGTATCTAGCAACACATCATGACCCCCAATTGACCGGAAAGTAATCGGTTTGATGTATTCATCACGAACCAGATCACAAACCCTTCCATGTACAATTCTGGTGCAATTCGTCCTTTCACCATCCTATACCCCACTTGGTTATGAGTATGGTCAAAGTGTCAACTCTCACTAGACTGAGTCTAGCCCAAGTGATAACAGATCTCGTCCTAGGACTCATTACTCTATATGTCCATGAAGACACTCTTCATGACATATTCACTCTGGCCAGAGATTTCCGAGTAATGATCCTGACAAGAGGCCATGGGTATCTCCTCTGCTAATCCAGAAGTGGTGAATCCTTTATTGGCTACTCAATTATCTTCGAATACCTCAAGCTGTACCCAAGCACCACCCTATGAGTTACCTCTGGAAGGCAACAAGGAATGGAGTCAAAGCACAGGATCAGTATCCAAGATATCCTTGAGTACCTCAAGTCTAAGGATACTTGCACCATTGCTATGATGAGATTATCACTGACACTTAGATAAGATATCCATGTGATGATCTCATGGCAGGTCATCCAATGAACTTACTACGCTTAGTAAGCATCCACATGTCAATTCTAAATATCTCATATTTACGGTTTCGAGATCCTTGCTTGATCCAATCGAGGAATATGACATGTGCTAGTCTATCCGGATTAATGATGTCGGTCTCATTAATCCTATGACTAGGAGAATTTGAATCTTGACATAATTGCACATGATAGGAATCTCGGAGTATGATCACATCATAATTTCCTTCATGCTATGTCATATATCATGGACTTCATTAATCGATTAAAGATCCAATCAATTCATAAACAATGTTTATGAATATCAAATTAATGAAGAATGCCTTTTCTTTATTTATTCATTCGATGCGCATCATTTGTGAATAAAAGCAGCTAAAGGGATTGCCTTTAGGGCACAAATAAACAAAGAGATCCTTGAATAAGTGGAACTTATGCAATGTACAAGTCGACTTATCGGTACTTTTCAAGAACAAGTCGACTTATCAGTAGTACAAGTCGATTTGTACTTACATTCAAAGCACAGAATCAGTATCCAAGATATCCTTGAGTACCTCAAGTCTAAGGATACTAGCACCATTGCTATGATGAGATTATCACTGAAATTAAAATAGGACATCCATGTGATGATCTCATAGTAGGTCATCCAATGTACTTACTACCTCTAGTAAGCATTCACATCTCAACTCTAAACATCTCATGTTTATAGTTTCTGAGATCCACTGCTTGATCAAGTCAAGGTGTTTGACATGTGTTAGTCTATCCGGATTAACGATGTCCCAGTATCATTAATCCTATGACTAAGGATAATTTAGATACTAATATAATTGCACATGATAGGAATCTCAATAGTATGATCTCATCATAATTTTCTTCATGTTATGTCATATATCATGGACTTCATTAATTTGTTTATAAATCACTATCAATTCATCAATAATGAACACCAAATTAATGAAATATGTCTTTCTTTATTATTGAAAATAAAGTCTGTACATAACTTTATACAAAACAGGCTAGAGGCGATTGCCTTTAGGGCACTATTTTAACATATAGTTGTATAAGAAACATGTATATTATTACAATCTAAAATAATTTATTCATAGTTGAATAATCAAGTTGGTCGCTTGATTATGATTTAGACTATAGTGTTACGATTTATCTCCATGCAAGTGAAGGAGTTTGTTTCAATGAAACGATAAGTTTCATATTATGATAATAGTTGATTATCGATAATGGCACTATTAAATGAATCTAGAATGCTATATGTTTTAAAGAATAAAGTAGGTCATTACTTTAATCTTAAAACATACACTTAAGATTATGGTTTAGATTGTAGTGTTGCGATTTATCTCGATCTATGTAAAAGAGTTTACTTCAATGAATGATGATTTTCATATTATGATAGTAGTTGACTATCGATAATAGCACTATTAAATGAATCTTGAATCAAGTATGTTTCTAAAGAAGAAAGTGGGTTGTTACTTTAATCTTATAACATACACCTTAGCATTCTTTTGTTATGAGCCGCAATCTTGATGAGCGGTGAACTCATGTGTATTTTATTATAATTCTTGATATGATCAAAATGGATTTGTACAAAGTATCAATGCAACGTCTACATGTTGAAATTATTAACTGAAACATGTATCAGGAAAGATTCACTCAAATAAAGAGTTTATAGTAATATCATCAATTCTAGATATTTTACAAAGTTTGGCGATTAAACTGACGCTAGTAGTTTGATGGACTAGTTACCCAACAAGTTTTAACACCAAGATCAGATGTTGTGTGTTAACCACCATATAGAGCAAAAATGGGAGATCTAGAAAGAAAAACCAATATAAGGGAAAAATGGTAATTTTACCCTTTATTGTGTAGATGACTATAATATTTTTCATAATAAAGTTTACAATTACACATCTTATTTGAAACATGTGTTCTCATAATATTTAGTAATTGAAGAGTTCAACTAATTGTCTTTAGTGGAATGAAATTTGGTTAATAAACTAGAATTAATTCTAGTGAGATTAAATTAATTTTGACTTATTAGAGCTCAATTTATCTAAGTCTAATTAAATTCCTCACTTGGCTTCTAGGAAGGTTATCAAGCAAAGGAAGAAATATAGATACAGGTTTGAAATCCAATGATTGAATGTTGGGCTTACTTTAATTAGAAGCCTAAATGAACATTTAATACTGGGCTTGACTTTGGTTTGATTTGATTAATTGGATTAATTAAATTGAAACAAAGTTATTGAAGAAAGAAGAAGGGTATACTTTAATTTTCTATGCCTAAATGTGCTGCACATTTAACATTGAATTGCTAAATTAAAGATAGTTTTTATCATGCTTTTATCATTATTAAATGGAGTAATGATCTTACCATTAAATGGTTTAATGGTTGCCTTTTAATGATGACATGTAATGTAACCTTTTAGCATTCATTTGATTAAACAAAGGAAGAGGTCCATTTGATGTACTCTCTCTTCCTTCTTTCATATAACCGAAAATGAGAAGATCTCATTTAGGTTATTGGCCTTTTCATATAGCTATCTTAAAACAAATGAGAAGAGTCTCATTTATTAGCTTCTTTATGATTGATTAAAAAATGAAGTGATGCATTGGATGCACGTCATTTCTTTCTTTCATGATAACTAAAATTGACAAGAAGAGTAAGAAGTGTTCTTGCATTTTTGACTCACTCTCTCCTCTCATGCATGCATGGCCAAAACTTGAATGAGAAGTGTCTCATTTTTGGCTTCTTCCTTGTAAGAAAAATCTCCTCAAAATATTTCTTGTCCTTTCCCACCAAGGAATCTTGTTAACCAAGTTATCCAAAAAGAAAAAATGGTAGATTGGAATGGTTAAGGATAAAAGAACAAGGAGAGGATACATTGACAAAGGAAAGGATACAAAGAGTCAAAGCTATAGTAAGGATTCAAAGAGGATACAAAAAGCTAGGATTCAAAACTATAGCAAGGAGTCAGTATATTTCTACCACCTTGTTCTTATGTAAATTATTTTCCTTATACCGTACCATGTATGGCTGAAACATGTTAATTTGGTTATATTATTTTCATTGCATTTTGATTTCAAAAAAGTTTTGAAATCTACTGATGTGGCTAAATGTTGCATGCTTTTGTTTTTGATCCAACATCCAAACCATTCCAAATCATTCAAAAGTTATTTTATAATTTAAAACAAACCTTACTACATAACAAGTTAAATCTAACAACTAAACGTGCTAATTTAAGGTCATTAGCTTGACCTTGCATCCTTTAATACTCAGCCCGGATCAATTATGAGTGGCTTGCTTCCACCCTTATCATTCAACATCAATTTTGTAGCCTGTGAGTCAACTACAAATTGCAAAATGATCATAAAGACAATATTCATAAAATTATGAAAACGAATTAATCTCAGTAATGTCCTTCTTTGAGAGAACTATCAACAAAATAGGGAATAACAAAATTCCCTGAATCTTCTATGGAATCCAATAATTTTCTAGATAATAGGTTGAGTTGTTCTCTTCTTGGATCTTCCTCATTCGCCCTAATCTCCACTTCTTCTTTAGCTTATTGAGCAGAGGCTTCTGTAGCTTCTTCAAACTTGATGTCTTTTTTCATATGTTCTTTGTGCTCTTGTTCCTTCAAAGATTCGAACACATCACTTTTTCTAAACGAGTCACCCTCCAACGAATTCTTTAATACATCATTCATGTTAAATGTCACTTAGTCATCACTAATTTGAATGATGAGGTTCTTTTCATGTACATCTACCTAAGTTTTTTCGATGTTCAAGCATTATATACCAAGGTCTAGGGAATAATAGGGAGAGTTGTCATCCCTTTCTTCATCCTCTTTCCTAATCTTTTGGTCTTCTATAAGATAAGGTTTAGTATGGTCTTCCACTGGTTCTTCTTTTCTTCCCCATTTTTAAGTACGATAGCCTCGTATAGCTCTCGTTGATATAATTCCATATTACTCAGAGAGTCTTCCACACTTCTCTTACAAAATTCATGGAAAAGCTATCTTACTTGAATCTCTAGATTGTGAATAGAAGCGATATGATTTTATGTTACATTATTAAATTGCTCTTCCAATCTCTTCTGGTTCTCTTCCGTTTATGTTACTTTATCCATATTTTTTCCAATTTGGAATCCCATAAACTGGACTCATCTTGCTGAAATTCAAATAGGTCTTGATGTCCTAAATGAGTCCTTCCATTGTTGGAAGAATAGAAATTTGGGTGGTTTTGCCACCCCAAAGTGTATATGTTCCAATAAGGATCGTTACTTCCCTGACCATACTGTGCCTCATTATAGGTCACAAAAGTTCCTTGCTCCTTATAATTTCTATCTTCCATCATTGTTCTTTCCATTTCTTCTTAGTGTTTAGCTCTTTAAATGTATCATTTATCATTCTAAGATGCCTTGCCGTGTCTCTAGTTTACACCCCAAACTTCTTTCTCTATTTATTTTAAACCAAAGATAGTGAAAAAGTCTTAGACTAACGAACTAAACTAATTGCCTCCCCAATAATGATGCCAAAAACTTGATTGTTATTTTTTGGTATATGTAGTTTTAATATTTTCACCTTGATATTTTGCAAGAATTTGAGTCGTTCGCGTAGTGTCTAAGGTGTCGATCCTACAAGGAGGGTTAATATAATCCTAAACTTTAAGGTGGAAACTAATTATAGAAATTTTAATGTAACTAAGCTAAAACAATAACACAATTCAATCAGTTAATTCAATCAACCAATTCAACTTAAGAATTAATCACGAAACATTAACAAATCAGTAAATTCCAATGCACACACCAAGAATTAACCTAAGTAACTATAGATTGAGAGAAAAGGGAAAATTTTACCTATCTTCAACATTAACCTAATTAATTACAAACTATCATATTATTGGTCAGGACTATCCTAAGGTTGGTTACTCTCTCTGGAGTTATAACCAAAAGCCCTAAATTATAAAACCTAATCAAATTATGGAAAGTTACAATTTCTCAATTCACAATTTATCCAAACCCTAATTAGATCTGAAGTTTTCCACCAGACTATTGGAACTTATATGGGATCTCTCGTTACACAATTACCAATTCTATTGATTTCTCACTCTTATTAAATTATCTAACTCTTGTTAGCCCAATTTAATTATTTTTTATCAGTTCACCCTCTCAATCTATTACTGATTTATGAAAATGCAGAAATCAATCATAATGAATCCAATTTACATAAAAATAATATTTTTATTGAATCAAAGATAAAAATAACTCAAAGATGAGTTTAGACAATCCTTAACATTCATACCTATGTCAATAGCTATTCCAATTCTATACAAAGATGAAAATGGAAATACACTAGAAAATAGATGCGAATGGATGATGGAGGCAGTAATGACAGGAAACCTCATGTTCTTGGAAGTATTTCATGTAGGCTTCTTCTCCATACCTCTCTTCCTTTGTCTCTTTCTTAATCTCTCGATGAACTCTCTCTAGGGTTTTGTGATGGTGGCTGATGCAGGAAACTTCGTCTTTCTATTCTTCTTATTCTATTTATGTTTTTTTGTTTTTACAGTTGAATTAGGGTTTTCTCAAAGTCTGAAAGGTCCAAAAAATCTCTCAAAATGTGAGGTTTTGGAGTGGCTATGCATGTGCCCGACACATGCCACGATCGAGGCCTACATTTAAGCCTTCTATCACGATTGGTCATTATTTCAGCCTGACTGTCTCCAACATTTCTTCGTTCCTCGATGCTGACCCTGAAACACTAATAAACACATCAAGATACCTCCAAATCATCATATTTAAGCTCAAAGAATTGTTTTAACCCATAGAACACTTAAAAACACAAATAAATCAAAAATTAACGTAATTCTACCCTAAACACGTGCTAAACAATCGAATAAACGGCTAAACACATACCAAACTATGCCCTAAAATATGATGTGTTTCACACATATCAATAAATAATCTCCATCTACTCCTTTGGTCTAGTAAATCAACTTGTTGAAATAATTGTGTAAGTTATCTACCTTTTCCCATTGTGTAACTTGCTCCATATTCAATTTCACTATAATCTAATGAAAAACTGAAATCACCAACTGCTAACCACAAATTTTAAAAGCAGGAGAGTTTCCCTTCAATTGAAAATGAATATATAATAACTAGTTACTGAGTTAGCTACATTTAACCTCTATGAAATTAGAGTTGAGAAAGTAGATAATATGACCATTGTAATGTTGAGAATGGTTTGGAATAGTTTTCCATTGCATACCCAAGAAGGAAAATCCTGAACAGAAAGAAGTCACCTTTATTTTTATCTCCAAGAGACTAACCAAAATGGTTTATTCTCATAAACCAAATCATTCACCTTGAGATATTCCAAAGGGTTATTTAGCCCTCATGTATTTCAAATAGTCATCTAAGGGGATACCCCCTTAAGCTTAGCTTTCCTCTTTGCCAATCTTCTCTGAGAACTGTTAGGAGCTAGTTAATGGTTTACCTCAGTATCTGCCCTAATTAGCTCTTATGATACAATTATGTTGTTATAATTCTCTTACACTATACTAGTATGCTATATTTCTTCTGCAGATCGAGAAGACTCCACTAAAGTTTGAGGAACTGCTACCATATACTTATCCACACATCCCTTTCCCTCCTGTATATCTTCTAAGTGATCACTCATTACCTACAAATTATAATATTAGCCAGTATGTCTACATATTGATTATTCAAAGCATTATCCTCATGCCCTGAGTGCTTCTCAATCAAGTTTCCAATTGAAGGTGAAAAAATGGCCTAAGGCCTCCCGTCAGTCCAAGTGAGCTCGAATGTGTCAGCCCAATTCAAGCCTCAAATCCCTGTGAAGTGCCAAGGCCCTAGATATTTCACTATCCCTTACACTATAGGTAAATTGACCATAGGGGGAGCCTTATTAGATCTAGGAGCAGTTATTAATGTTATGCCTAAGTCTGTTTATCAATCATTAGGAGTTAAAAATCTTAAGTCTACATTTGTAGTTCTCCAATTGGCTAATAGATCAATTAGGCATCCTGTGGGCATTATAGAGGATATTTTGGTCCAGGTCAAGGGTTTAGTTTTTCCTCCTGATTTTTATATGCTTGATATGTCTTTTGAAGTTGCGCAGGATAAATCTTTGATTCTTGGTCAACCCTTCTTAAGGACTGCTAGTACCATGATTAACATGAAAGAAGGTACGATCACCATGGAGGTGGGAGACCAACAGGTAAGCTTTAACATGTATGAGGCCATGAAATACCCCCATAAGGACTATTCTCTCATAAGAGTTAACATGCTTGATATTGATGTTAATGATGGATGCACTGAGTTTGAACTGGCAATGAACCCATTAACTAATGATTCCTTGGAGTAAGTATCTTTTGTTGATGTTTCAGGAGAACTGTGGAGTGCGGACGTTAGCACACAAGTGGGAAGTGTTTGAGTTACCGTACCACAGCATGGTTATGAGCAGAACATCCCCTAGGAGAAGAAGGATCCACCGTAAACAACAGGTTGATTCTCTTCCCTCACTGACAATGTACTTCTACTTTATGATTGAAGATGACATTGTTTTGCATGAGTATGTGATAAAGTATGGGGGAGAAACTACTTTAGTAAGGTTAGGTTTAGTTTTTAGTAGGACTTAGGTTTAGTTGTTTTGCTTCAATAATTCATCTTCCCTTCGAATTTTGAGTGTTTTTAGATGCATGACACATCTTCTATGATAGAGAAAATTGGTGTAGATGGTGAATTGCATTTCTTTTTGTGATGATTAAGTACTTGCATATGAGTTGAGTATCCAACTAGAAATTGTCATGTCTTTTCTCCTTTGTCTCTCTGGAAAATTTCATCGCGGCGTGGTACATTTCACCGCGGCACTCATCGGTTGTCGCGGCCACAATGAATCTCAAGCTAATTCACCACGGCGTGAATTGATTATTTAGCCTTGGTGAACATTTTTATGCATCCCTTGCCGTGGCCTACATTAATTATTTTGCCACGGAGAAAGACCATTCTGCACAAAATCCCCGTGTGAAATTTCTCTTTTACCCTTGATGTTTTTCTGATCTTTCATCTACCCTCTGTCTTTTTCGTCATTTCCCTTCCCCCTCTTTCTCAACTTACCTCCCTCTTCTACCTCTTTCATTTTCGTCTCTTTCACTCAAACTTCACCATAGCTAATCCGAGTTACCTTATGACATTTCGCTTCGTTCTCGTTCTCCTTCAACCATTTTGTGTTCGTGGTTGGTGTTTGCGTCTCCTTCATCCTACTTCGTAAGTTTTTCCCATTTGTTTTGCTCTTTCCTTGATTATTTATCGAACGTTAGGGTTAGTTCGCCATAGCAAAGAAACTTGTTTTGCCATGACATAGCAGGCTGCAATTATTCATCACGGAGAGGAAACCTTTCTTCATCGTGGCGTGGGAAGCACAATCTTCTCTGTGATGAAAGATCAATTTCTCTGTGATGAGCTTTACAGATTTTGATTTTTAGTGAACTTGGTTTAATCCTTGTGTTTATTTTCCCTTGTTTCCTATAGAAATATGCCTCAAATTAAGAACCCCACCCGTCACTCCCCCACTACCTCCTTTAGTTCCTCCGATTCCTCCCATCACTCCGATGCCTCCCATCAATCCCAATCCTCCTATCAATCCCAATCTTCTCGTCCATCCCATTCTTCCCCTCATTCTGATCCTTTCGCTAACTCTGATTATACTAACCTAGCTGGAAAGGTAGATGTTAGGCCTATCCTTGGGAGCAACCCTTTCCCTTAACCCCCTATAACAATCCCTTTGTTCGTCAATTGGTCCAATCCCAGCTCACGGGATTAGTCCAACCTTGGGACCAGGGCAATGACAAATTTGTTCACCACTTTATACACATGCCTATCTCCACAACAACATGGAAATTAATTTCCATGGTGTAACAGTTCCTACAGCCTTTACCACCGCTAAAATCCACAAACACTATAACCTTCCTCCTATTTTTTGCTGCCAATACGATTAGCTCATCCACCATTATCCCTGGGATGATGTCATTCGTACCCTCTATCTTGAGGGTGCCGTATGGCATCAACCTCGCATCTATCAATAATAACTCAAACGTTTCGATCTCTGCCCCGAAGCTCGCCCTTAGCTTCATCTCGTCTGCAATAACATCATTACCACCTTGTACCTTCTTATGGCTGGCTGCTCGGTTGACATAACCCATGCCATTGCTTCCACCCTCTAGGATTCCATCACAACCTCCAAGCTCACCAACTCCAAAATCTTCGCACACCTCATCACTGACATATTCCGGGCTCATAATGTCTCGAAATATCCAAATGACAGCTATTTTGATCCGACCATGTTGTTTCAGTATGTCAGGTTAAAACAACCTCACCTCCCACCTCCACCCCAACCCACTCCACCCCTACCATTCCACCCCCTTTCTCGATGTTGTTGCCAACCATATCGAGGCCTTGCCTTACGAGGATGATGTTTCAGCTCTGTCTCCTCCTGAGCCTATCACTTTGCAGTCCCTTGCTAGCGGGGTAAATGGTTTATCCGCTGACCTGGCTACCCTCCAGGCCACTCTTCATTAGGCCATAGCCCAGCAGGAGCGAGATCAGAGATGTCGGCGGTGGATGGATGCGTTGCTTGCCCAACACCTACACTTTTAGCTTCCTTCCGATGCTAATGACCCACTTATTAGTGCTGGCCAGTCGGGAGTAGCTCCTGCAGATGTTGGGGATGATCACTCGGTGGAATAGTTCAAGTGTCTTTCTTGTATTTTCTTTTTGTTGTATTTTTTCTAGTTAGTTTGTCGGAGGCTCAGTTCATTTTTGTAATGTCAAACTTTTTGCACACCATTTGTATATACTTCGCTTTATTCTTTTAATTTTTTGTTCATGCACCTTTCCCTTTCACTTTATTTATTTCTGTTAATTGTTCTTCACATTGAGGAAAATATGATGTTTAAGTGTGGGGGAGGTTTTCCTATCTTGCAACTCTTGTTTATGCTTCATTTTGGCCATTTAAATATTTGTGTTAGTCAATTGTGCATAATGTTCAAAATTGTAAACTTGGTAATTGTGGCAATTATAGTTTCTGATGTTTTTCGCCGCAGCGCACTATGCCTTCGTCGCAGCCATGTGCATGATTTTCGCCATGCCGCAGCGCAATACTCTTGTAGAATTGATTTTTAAATTTTTTTTTCCTCAATCCAACAATTCTCCCTAATTAGATTTTTGTCACTCTTGTATCTTAAAGATTTTATAAGTTTCAAAGGGATCCTTGAGTTTTTGAAAATATCTTCCATTCTTTAAATGATACTTGGTTTTGGCTAATTTCATTTTCAAGGTTTTCAATACAAAGTAAGTGAGGGTATGCTGACAAAGTAGCACTTTATGTTTTTAAAAGTTGAGATTGTTCATTGAGATATTAACCTTTTTGGAAGGATATTTGGACCTGAATTTTTCAATTTTTGTGTGTATCTGCTTATTTCATACCTCTCTAGAACTTGTTTCAATTCTTAATCAAAGCTTTATGAACTAGAATTTTGTTAACATGATAGAGGCATTCTTTCAAAACCCTTTAACCCAAACACAATCCCATAAACACCTATCTATTACTAGCCCCTTGAGGCATAATTTATGGGCACATGCACGCATCTTTATATGATGTCAATAGTTTATTTCGCATTTTCTTATAGTTATTTCAAGAAATTGGTTATTAAAAAAGCCAATGAAAAAAATGGGGAAAAGAGAACAGAAAGAAAGAGAACAATTTCCAGAAAAGAAAAAATCTTTGTGTATATATATATATGTTCTCAAAAGAACATTTTCTAATAAAAAATAAAAAGTGGTTGAGAAATAATTATGTTGTCATTTGTGCAAATATTGTCTTACTGTTGACATCTATTTTATGATTGTGGTGCATGCACTCATGTGCTCATACTTGTTTGTTCTTTCGTACATTCCATCCATTTCATTTAGCTTCCGTGCATTACACCCTTGAAAAGTCCTCTTGATTTTCGAAATCATAGTTCTTGTAGTGGAGAGGTAGAACTATTACAAGCTTATGGTAGAGAATGGATTAAGTATATTTTTAGAGTCAAATTATCCCAAAAACAAGTGAGAAGAGAGCAAACACCTTATCTTGAGTGAAATCTCTTTTGCTCAATCTCTTGGATTAAATTCTTATAGTGTTTATTTTCTTAACTTTCTTTCAGTCTATTTTGATTGATTTTTGAGAAAGTGATTTTTGCCAATTTCCTACTTTTATTTTAAGCATGGTTGGAATTTTTTTTTATACTTGTGTCTCTTTGACTCTTATAAACTTTGTCCAGGAGTACAAAGGTCTATGTGTGGGGGAATTTGATTGAACCCAAGTTTATTACATAAATTGGCGATATTTTCATGACTCTTACTACACTTTTTGACTCTTATCTTTGGATTTTGTGCTTAAGTTGACTCTTGAGTGTGTTCTTTTATTTTATGTAGTTTGAGGGTAAAAATTGTTACAAATCAGTATTAATTACACTAATTAATTTTCTAAGAACAATTGATACTGCAAACTATCATTTTTATTGTAGGAGACTCAAGGCAAAGTGACTCAAGAGGAAGATGTAGAGTCAAAGAAGGCTGAAGTGAAGTCAACAAGAGAAGAGGCGTAACAGGAAGTTCACCGTGGCAAAAGGAATCTGTTGTCGCGGTGAAATACAAAGAATCCAGACTGAATTTTTGAGAAAAGTTCACCGCAACAAAGGAACCAGAAATGAAGCAAAACCTTTCGAGAAAAGTTCATCGCGACGAACCTTCAAAAACCCAAACCATTTTTGGAAAAATCACCCACTGTGCAACCCAACCCAAGCATCCTTCATTTAAAAACCTACCAAATTAGGTTAAAGCTGACAATTAGCAAGTCGTATACAGCATACTCATACTCTCGGCTCTCCCTCACTCAACTTAACCATCATCCATCACTTCTTTCCATTTTTCATCGCTACTTTCATCATCTGCTATTGCTTCCATGGATGCTTTTGATGGGTGTCCGATTGTGAGTTCTCCCGAAGCAATGCTTGGCTAAGCACCATTTCCTCTTGAAGATGTAGTAATGGCTTGAGTTCAAAGGGCTTCAAAAGGGAGTAGTTTATTCATGTTTAACTACATTGTTATGAACTCCTTAGTTAGGATTTATGCTTTGTAGTTGGATTTTCTTGATTATAGTTTAATCAAATGTTGAACAATGTATTGTGTTATTAGGTTTGTTGATGTAGAACTTGAAGCTTTAATATATGAAGTCTCATATATGTCATTGTGATTTTGTTAATTCTCTTTTATCTACCTAGTTGTGTTTGATATTGAGATGCTGCTTAATCCCAAATTAACCACTTGCATTAACTTACCCGTTGCACACACTAAGATGCATTCAACAAGGTTTTAGGAAATGGAGTTCATTGCTTAAAACCTTGGACTTAAAGACTTCTTTAAGGTTTATGATTTGAAAACTTAGTGATTTTCACTCCCACCAAGATTTGTTTTGAACGATGATAGCCAAATCTCTTTTTCAAGAGGACTTTATCACATTTGATCATTGTTTTAACTTTCAATTTCTTGTTCCCAAAAATACAAAAATACTTTTTACACACTTTTCTTACAATTAGTTCAAATTTGTTTGTTTCTTTAAAGAACCAAACCCCCTCCTAACCAATTTAGCTTGCATTTCATGACATTTAGGCTAGTTTAGATCCATTGCATTAAGTTCCAATTAAGTGAGACGACCCGAGGTTGCACTCTATATTGCAATCCTTGGAATTGAATTTTTGATTCGACCTCCAAAGGTTAAACTGAAAGACGAAGCAGATCAGATAGTTAAAGCTTGTTGTTGGTTTTGGAACTGATTTATGGAGAAACTAGCCCCTCCACCTTGTTGAAATCTGTTTGGGCCTCTACCTTCTTCATTTTTCCAACTAAGTCTAGGGTTTGCTTTCCATCCCTTTTTATAGATGTTGGAATAGGGATCTTACTTATGCTTGCGCTGACCCTGATAAACAGCAGACACCTCTTCATAACGACCTAGGCAGACACAAGAGATATGCATTACTGAACCACAAATGTCACAATTAAGTGCAGTAAGATCCATAGAAGGTGGTGGATGGTTCACACCCATATTTTCCAACTCTGAAGTAATGAAGGATGACTACGAAGTCACTTTACTGTCCAAAAAGTCGTCCTTGGACTCAAGAATTTCCATTCTTCTGGAGTGAACTATTGAAGCTCTCAACTCATGTACTCATCTAGTATCCCTAACACTGTACTGCTAGTGATTTAAAGCCATTTTCTTAATTAGATCCCATTCCTCTGTAGCTGTGAGGTCAATCAGCGAATCTCCTAAAGCCACATCTAATATACCTTTGTCTTGACTCTTCAGTCCATCATAAAAGTACTGTAATAACTACTCATCAGGTAGTTCCAATAATCATACAGGGAATCATCATAGTCTTGACCTGCCGAGTAAAACTCCTTTTTCATTGATGAAGTTCTAGAGGTTGGAAAATACTTCTCCAAGAATGCCTTTCTCAAATTTTCCAAACTGTGGTAGGCATTTGCCACATGCCTTAGAAGGCTCATATACCACTCCCTTGTTTTACCCTCAAAGGATAGATGAAAGGCTTTCCATAGCACTTGATCAAGAGAAGCTCCCACCGGTTTCATGCTCTGACAATTCATGGATAGCAATTGCAAGTGAATGTAGGGATCCTCTCCTGTCAAATCATGAAATTTAGGAAGAGAGTTAATAAGCAATCCTTTAACCTTAAAATTCACATCAAAATTAGGGCAAGTAGCAATAAAAGCATCATAATTCACATAAGAGGTAGTAGCTTCCCCAATGGTCCTTCTTTTATGATTTCCATTGTTCTCACCAACTCGCTCCTGCTCCCCATTACCTCCATTATCACCATTCCTATGTGGGTTGTAACATCCCGTTACCGAGATGACGGGTATATCTGTAATTTGGATCAGGTTAAGATTGAGTACAGGCTAATGTGAATTGTGCATGCATTATAACTTCTATAGTCATCGGTAAATGAGCTATTATTGCGTAAGCATATGTATATGCGTACATGTATGACAATTTTTCGATTGAATTGTGGAATTGTGTGATAAGTGTATAAATGAGGTTTTGAAAATGGAATTGATTTTTGAATATTGGAAATTGAAATTTGAGTGTAGGAATTTGTAATTCCTAATTTTGTGAATTTATAGAATTTTTTGGAATTTTAGAGTCTAGTCCGGATAGAAAAATGGCATATTGGTGATAAATTGGATTAGGGTCCAAGATTGATTGGCAATTGATATGAGACAATTTGAGTTATGATTTTAGGAATTATTATTAATTGTTATTGAGAATCGGGAGAAATTAGAATCGAAATTGGATTGAGGTGGTTGATTTGGACTGTGGCAATTAAATTGCCAAACAAGCCTAAGTCATTTCATATATATTTATCTTTGAAACCTTTTGAAATGGGCATCCACGAATTCCTTTGCCTCGAGAAATTGGGGTTGTCTTGGTAGGTGCGTGAGAGCTTGAGATTTGGAGATTTTGAAGGTTACAAGCTTGAATCAAGTAAGTTTCTATGTGTTTATGAGTTAAATCGTTTGATTTAATTAGTGATTTGAGTATGAAATGGTTTAGAGAATTCAAAGTTTGGATGATAGGGTTTTAAAGTTTTGATTTGGGTTTTGATGAAAATGAGTTAAATGATGATCGAGGTTAGAAATAAGTTGGGTTTAATGTTTAAAAGTGATTGAGGTGTTTAGAATGGATTTGGATGAATTAGAATCGGAAAATCTGGAATTTGGGTTTCGGATCTGGCGGGTTCGCACGCCTTGTGACGTGTGATGAACACACCGCGGCGAGATACCCTGATCTGCACACCGCGAGGTGGCGATGCTCACCATGGCGAGTGAAATCCTTCACGCTTGTGCAAGCAGGACGCACGCCTTGTGGCGAGCGAGAGCGATTTAAGTCACGCCATGAGGAGAAGGTCGCATACGCCGCAGCGTCATGGCAAGGTGGTCTTGCATGGCGAGGACAACGATGAAGGCCGATGGTAATTCTTTTAATTGGAGAAATTTGAGTTCAACTTTGAATTGGTTCGATTAATGGTAATTTTGAGGATTAATCTCTTATGAGTTTGGCTATTGGATCAATTGAATTTACGAGACTAGAAATTGCAATTAGAAGAAATGAAATCGAGATGATTATGAGGTGATTGTTACAAGTAATGGGTTTGAGGTTTTGATTTCAAATGAATTGATTACTTAATGATTAATCGAAAAATTTGAGACTAAGAATATTGAATAAATGAGATGGAAATTCGGAATTTGAATTCGAAGATTATCGGAATTGTAATTGAGTGACAAGGAATAGTGATTGTGATTTTAATTGGAGTGTGACTTTAGAGAATCTGGATCGTATTCAATTGAATTTAGATATTTGGAATTGTTATGATTTAGAGTGAAAGTGATTAATTGAGAAAATTCGGAATAGGATCGAATTGTCATAACATGTATTGTACATAATCTATTCGATTTATGTGCATGTTTTGATCATTGAATTGGTGCAATGAGTGATATTCGATTATTACGATTATTTTAGAGGCACCGATGGAGCCATTCCACAGGCGATCTTTGAGACTTCAGTGTAGCTCGGAAGTGCAGGTGAGTAACCTAGTTGGTTTCTCAACCTATATGTGTTTAATTTACTGTACAGATGCCATGTGGAGTAAGGATGGATATATGTGTAATTGCTATTGACTGATTTTAGACCATGGGTGTTCGAAATACTGAAAATGTGAGATTGAAGTGTTAATGTGAGTAAGTGTATATGAATGCCTCAGTGTAATTGATAGTAAATGCATATGATCGCAATACCGGACTAAAGGTCCGAAGAAATGAGATATGACTGTAAAATGTGAATGACTGAAAATGGAAAGTGAACGTATGCATTCATGCATAGTTAAATGATCGATTAATGATAGTTGTTGACCCGAGATGCCCTGAATATTTGAGGATGCAGCGGTAAAACCCAAGAACACACGCGATAAAACTCGCAAACACCTACGGGTGGAGTGTGGGGTCCTATAATATGAAAGGGATTAGTGCATACCGGAGGGCTCTCCTATCCCTCTTGATGCGCGAAAGTAGTGCATACCACGAGGCTCTCCTACTTCCTAAGACGCAATTCTCGAGTAATCGATCCTTGAATGCGCTCGGTCACAACATCGAAATGAAAATGAAAAGTGTCACACGTGCATCATATATATGTGAATGATTAAATGTGATATTTGTGAAAGGCGATACGCCTTATACGTGTGAAATTGTTAATGCATGAATTATAGTGAAAATGTGATATTATGTGATACAAAGTGAATTGACTGTATATGCATGAGTTGGGTGAACCATCGATGATGGTTTCTCATTGAGTTTACAAACTCACTCAACATTGCAAGCATTTTTCAGAATTGAAGAGTACCAGATTAGACCAACGGGAGTATGATCGTTGCTATAGAAATTTGAGTAGCGGGTCGAGGATCGATGTCGTCACATCTGCATTAGTATAGTGTTTTGTTCAGTGGGCCTTTTGGTAATTATGTAATTATATTGTATTATTGAAATGTGTTCAGAAATGGCATTGGAGCCCAGTCGGGTCATGGCTTTCTACTTATGCACTGTTTGAGCACTATTAAGTGCTAATTAATGACTGAAAGTGTTTTGTTTAAAAATGTTTTTGAAATAAATCGGGCCCAAAGTGTTTATTGATTTCCGCACATTTAACCGATTTGAAAAGAAAAATGTCATAGTGAGTTTTCGATTTGCTCTAGCATGCCACCCTCGCGGGTCACGAGCTCGGATATCACTGTAGATGTCTGGTTCGAATCTCGCGGGAGTTGGGGTGCTACATATGTGGTATCAAAGCCCAGAAGTACAATCTTACATGGGCATTCTGAAAAATGTGTCAAGTCACATGCATTTAAGTTATATCACCGGCAGACAGTGACAACTAATCCCCAGTTTAGTATATGAGTCACACGCATGAGCCTGTATTAGTAAATTAAGTGATGAAAAATAGTGAGGAAAAAGATGATATGTGAGAATGTGATAAAAAGGAAATTGTGAATATCGTGAAATAAGAGAAAGTGCATGGTTCGATTTGACAAATGAGGATTTCGTGTATTGGTATTAGTGTATATATTATGAAAGGTAATATCAGTGTTATACTGGAGTGTATCTTGGAATGGAAAATAGATATGAATGTATAGTGGTGAATTGATAGAGGGAAATAGCGATATGATAAAATTGGTAAAATTGATAGTGTACAAGCAAAGTGAATGGAAATAAAATGTTCTGCGATTTATCGAGAATACAATTGGGTTTGATTTCGGTGATAAGAGTAATGAATAGGGATTTGTGACTTAAAGTCAGAATGTGTTAAGTGGGAAATCGAGAATGATTGTATAGTTATGATATTGATTTGAGAGTGAAAATTTATGGATATGATACAATAATGAAAGGATTGAAATGTAAGAAAACGATAATGGAAGACGAAATAGATGTCAAGGTTATGTTGATTTGTTTATATGAACGCACATCTGATTAAAAGAGTACCATGGTTGGCGAGTTAGTGGATAACCGCCAATCATAGTTCTTATGGTGTAAAGTTCGATATGAGTTAGAATAAGAAATAAAAGTGAGTAGAGTGATCTACTGGAATGTGTTGAGATTGTAAATAGGATATGAATGGAATTATAAATTGAACAGTGTAAGTGATTAATTAGTGAATTATTTCACATCTGTCTCTCTCGATATTGATGAAACGATCTAGATGACATGTACCTCAATGAACAGTATTAACAAGGATGTTCTGATTTATATGAATTGAGGCATAACTGATTCATATGGGATAGTATTAGTATAGTCAAAATTGATTTCTAAAGGCATTGCGAATGTTTGGCAAGAAATGTGACAATTGTTGATGATTAGGAATTTCATAAGTGGTATTGATGAGTTCCCCTGAATTGGGTTGAGATGATTAAATGATTTAATTGGAGATAAGTATGAAACGAATGAAAAGCTATTATTGTGAGTCCAAATCCTGGCGGAGACTGAAGAGTAAGAAATAAAATATGTGACTGAAAGGATGTGTACTATGCTCAGGTAAAGAATCTGACTGTGTAATAGGATTATGGATCAGTGAAAAGACATTAGATGCACAAATGGGGAAAAATATCAGTTTGCGAATATTGGTGTAATCTAAGTATAAATGAATATGATAAATGTGTTATCGACCTAGTTTGTAATGCCAGTGAATCAATTGAATGATGTGGAGAAATTAGTGTAAAGGCAGTGTCGAGAATATGTTGTGATGGGCGAGAAATTTGCAGGAAATTGTTCCTCATTGGAGACAATTGATAATTAGAGAATTATATGAAGTGATTATGGGTATGAGGAGTTTATTATGCTACTGAAAGGTAAAATGTCTCAATTGTGTTTAGAGTCGATAATGACTACGAGCATTGATGATCAATTGAATAAATGGAGTGTATGAATTGGCATTGTTGAGGAAATAAGTATCGTAAGAATGGATTTTTAGTTGAACAAATAAATAGTGATTGAATCAGTATTTGAATATGGCACATTGGGAGAATTAACGTTGATAAAGGTGATGATAGAATGACATGTGTGTATAAGATTTGGAGATTTTGCACTACGTTCAGAAATGTCCCAGTAAAGGTTATGATTCTATTTGGTGAAATTATGTAAAGTGGTTTTACGTACCTCGAGGTAAGCGTAGCCTCATGTGCTACATTTTGAGTGATGATTGAAATGTATTATATTGATTATTGATTTGAAAGCTTGGAGACATTATTCGGATAGGAACATTTCAAATACAGCTATGGATACGCAAAGCGATAATGATTAACATATTAGTGAATTTGAAAGTATTAAAAGGATTATGCGACTAAGGTATTTCGGGAATTTGAAAGATTTGAACAGAATTATGTGTTTGAGTATTTCAGAATTTAGTAGTAATGCAATGTGACGTATTGAATTGGAAAATGTGACGGCAGAAAATTTCAGATTGAACGATAAGGTTATTGAACCTATTGTACTGCTGAGTGTGAGCTGTCGAATTAGTATGGGACAAAAAGAAAATCCTCTGGCAATTGGAATTTTCAAATCAGATGTGTGTGTAAAAAGGATTGGTAAAGCAGAATTGTGAATTTCGAAAATGTGGACCGTATTGAGGAATTATGAATGAATTCGACTTTGGAGAAAATGATAATTAGGACTGAATTAAGAAATGTGGGTAAAACCCACTGAAGGAACTGCTAGAGAAATTGTAAGGAACGGTAAAAAAAAAATTGATGTGCGAGTAAGAGTCATGAAAAGAGTAATTGAGGAGTTAAAATGTAAGATCGAATGATTACAAGTGGGAGTAACCAACAGACTTGACTGTTGGAGATAAATATGAAATCGATATTATGGAGTTCATAGGGATATGAGGTTGATGTACAGTTCAAATTGATTGAGTGCATATTAATTGTTTATTAGAGTTATCATTTGAAAAGTGTATAATGGGTCAAAGGTGTGCTCTATTAGAGACAGTGTTGATCAGGTGAAATGAATTTGTAATAGGGATTGAGAAATCATAGTGAATGATAATGAGTCGAAATGACTCTTATATCGAGAGTTTTAGAATTTTATGAAATTGGTGTTTGAACCCTATTGTGTTGTAATCTGATAATGAAATGTTTTGAAGTGTATCACCTCGACCAAGATACACTTAGATTGAGATAAAGGTAAAATTGGGAGAAACTAAATTTGTTGTAAGTGGCCTTGATATGATTGTGCTGTAAATAGAACAATAAATTGGTAAGTTAATGTAAAACTAAAAAGCTGATTTGGATTTGTAAAGTGTTATATGAATAGAGATAGGGAATATTGATATGATCGGATGTGTGTATGATTGTATTAATTTCAGTGAATTGGCAGAAACTCATTTGTATAGTATAGTGGGAAAACAGTGTTATAGTGATCGGATTAATTCCCCTGCCATCCTGATCAATCGAATATGAAAATTTGAGGGCGAAATTTTATTAGGAGGGGAGAATTGTAACATCCCGTTACGAGATGACGGTATATCTGTAATTTGGATCAAAGTTAAGATTGAGTACAGGCTAATGTGAATTGTGCATGCATTATAACTTCTATAGTCATCGGTAAATGAGCTATTATTGCGTAAGCATATGTATATGCGTACATGTATGACAATTTTCCGATTGAATTGTGGAATTGTGTGATAAGTGTATAAATGAGGTTTTGAAAATGGATTTGGAAATGAAATTGATTTTCGAATATTGGAAATTTAAATTTGAGTGTAGGAATTTGTAATTCCTAATTTTGTGAATTTATAGGAATTTTTAGAGAGTCGAGTCCGGACCGGAAAAATGGCATATTGACTGATAAATTGGATTCCGGGTCCGAGATTGATTGGCAATTGATATGAGACAATTTGAGTTATGATTTTAGGAATTATTACTAATTGTTATTGAGAATCGGGAGAAATTAGAATCAGAAATTGGATTGAGGTGGTTCAGATTTGGACTTGTGGCAATTAAATTGCCAAACAAGCCCTAAGTCATTTCATATATATTTATCTTTGAAACCTTTTGAAATGGGCATCCACGAATTCCTTTGCCTCGAGAAATTGGGGTTGTCTGGTAGGTGCGTAGAGCTTGGGATTTGGAGATTTTTGAAGGTTACAAGCTTGAATCAAGTAAGTTTCTATGTTTTTATGAGTTAAATCGTTTAATTTTATTAGTGATTTGACTATGAAATGGTTTAGAGAATTCGAAAGTTTCGGATGATAGGGTTTTAAAGTTTTGATTTGGGTTTTTGATGAAAAATGAGTTAAATGATGATCTGAGGTTAGAAATAAGTTGGGTTTAATGTTTAAAAGTGATTTAGGGTGTTTGGAATGGATTTGGATGAATTAGAATCAGAAAATCTAGGAATTTCTGGGTTTCGGATGCAAAACTGGGTTCGCACGCCGCGACGTGTGATGAACACGCCGCGGCGAGATACCCCCAGTCTGCACACCGCGAGGTGGGCGATGCTCACCGCGGCGAGTGAAATCCTTCCGCACGCCGCGGCAAGCAAGGACGCACGCCGCGACGAGCAGACGAAGTCACGCCGCGGGGAGAAGGTCGCACGCACGCCGCGTCATGGCGAGGTGGTCTCGCCGCGGCGAGCGATCTCACGCCGCGGCGAGGACACTGATGAAGGCCGATGGTAATTCTTTTAATTGGAGAAATTTGAGTTCAACTTTGAATTGGTTCGATTAATGGTAATTTTGAGGATTAATCTCTTATGAGTTTGGCTATTGGATCAATTGAATTTCTGAGACTAGAAATTGCAATTCCGAAGAAATGAAATCAGATGATTATGAGGTGATTGTTACAAGTAATGGGTTTGAGGTTTTGATTTCAAATGAATTGATTCCTTAATGATTAATCGAAAAATTTGAGACTAAGAATATTGAATAAATGAGATGGAAATTCGGAATTTGAATTCGAAGATTATCGGAATTGTAATTGAGTGACAAGGAATAGTGATTGTGATTTTAATTGGAGTGTGACTTTAGAGAATCTGGATCGTAGTCAATTGAATTTAGATATTTGGAATTGTTATGATTTAGAGTGAAAGTGATTAATTGAGAAAATTCGGGAATAGGATCGGAATTGTCATAACATGTATTGTACGCAATCTATTCGATTTATGTGCATGTTTTGATCATTGAATTGGTGCAATGAGTGATATTCGATTATTCTGATTATTTTAGAGGCATCGATGGAGCCATTCCACGGGCAGTGCTGAGACTTCCAGGCTGTAGCTCGGAAGTGCAGGTGAGTAACCTAGTTGGTTTCTCAACCTATATGTGTTTAATTTACTGTACAGATGCCATGTGGAGTAAGGATGGATATATGTGTAATTGCTATTGACTGATTTCGGACCATGGGTGTTCGAAATACTGAAAATGTGAGATTGAAGTGTTAATGTGAGTAAGTGTATATGAATGCCTCAGTGTAATTGATAATAAATGCATATGATCGCAATACCGGACTAAAGGTCCGAAGAAATGAGATATGACTGTAAAATGTGAATGACTGAAAATGGAAAGAGAACGTATGCATTCATGCATAGTTAAATGATCAGATTAATGATAGTTGTTGACCCGAGATGCCACTGAATATTTGAGTATGCCGCGGTAAAACCCGCAAACACACGCCGCAGTAAAACCTGCAAACACCTACGAGTGGAGTGTGGGGTCCTATAATGTGAAAGGGATTAGTGCATACCCAGAGGGCTCTCCTATCCTCTTGACGCTTGAAAAGTAGGCATACCCCGAGGGCTCTCCTACTTCCTAAGACGCAATTATCGAGTCTCGATCACCGAATGCGCCGGTCACAACAACGAAAAGAAAATGAAAAGTGTCACACGTGCATCATATATATGTGAATGATTAAATGTGGTATTTGTGAAAGGCGATACGCCTTATACGTGTGAAATTGTTAATGCATGAATTATAGTGAAAATGTGATATTATGTGATACAATGTGAATTGACTGTATATGCATGAGTTGGGTGAACCATCGATGATGGTTTCTCACTGAGTTCGCAAACTCACTCAACATTGCAACTGTTTTTCAGGAATTGAAGAGTACCCGTTAGACCAACGGAGTATGATCGTTGCTAGCAAGGCCGAGTAGCGGTCGGGATCGATGTCGCCACATCTGCATTAGTATAGTGTTTTGTTCAATGGGCCTTTTGGTAATTGTGTAATTATATTGTATTATTGAAATGTGTTCAGAAATGGCATTGGAGCCTAGTCGGGTCATGCCTTTCTGCTTATGCACTGATTGAGCACTATTAAGTGCTAATTAATGACTGAAAGTGTTTTGTTTAAAAATGTTTTTGAAATAAATCGGGCCCAAAGTGTTTATTGATTTCCGCACATTTAACCGATTTGAAAAGAAAAATGTCATAGTGAGTTTTCGATTTGCTCTAGCATGCCACCCTCGCGGGTTACGAGCTCAGATATCACTGTAGATGTCGGGTTCGGGTCTCGCGGGAGTTGGGGTGCTACATGGGTTAACATTAAGGTTACAGTTTTCAGTCATTATCTCACTTACTAATGACCCACTCTCACTACTTGATTGGCCAGACTCCACTACATTTTCCTCTTCCAAGACTACCTTGCTTTTCCCTTTTTCTCTCTTCTTCTTTCTAATTTTTCTCAGGCATCTCTCAATTTTAAGGTGGAAAGGTAGAAGTTTGGTTTTCTGAGGCATGCAAAATTGTGAAAAATTCACATATGAATAAAAAAGAACAAAATTGACTTGCAAGCACACAAAACTAAGTAAAAAGATGAGATGTGAAGGATGTAAGTGTATGTGCGTATGAGTATATATAAAAGTATGTAAAAGAGTATGTATGAAAGTATCTATGAACAGGAAGTTGACCGCGGCAAAGAAGTGTTTACTGCGGCAAAGATGAGATTTGTCACAGCAAAGGTGAGAGATAATTGCGATGAAAGTAAGGAGTTAGCTGCGGAAAAAATGAAATTCACAAAGAGAGCAAATGTAAAATGCTAACTATCAAAATGTGTATTTCTAAAAATTATGCTGCTATGAAAAATGGAAACTATGAAGCTAAATTATCTAGAATGTCATCTAAAAAGAAAAGGCTCCTAACCTCACTTAGCTACAAATTGACAAAAGTCAACCTAGAGAACCAATTGCTTGGTTACCCTACAACGGCGCCATTTGATTCAGACCTTGTGCATATCTTTAGAGGTCAAAACAAAAATAATCTAAGGATTGCAATATAGGATGCAACCTTAGGTCGTTTCACTTAATGGGAACCTAAAATGAATGGACCTAAGTTAAGCTATATGTCATGCTATGCAAGTTAATTGAGAAAAGAGGTTTTGATCTTTGAAAACACTAACTAAACTAAATTGAATTGTAAAAAGTTTGTAAAATGTATTTTTGGACATTTTGGGAATAGAAAATGGAAAGATTAAAACAAGTGATCAAAAGTGATAGAATCCTCTTGAAAACGAGTTTTGGCCATCCTAGTTCGAAATTGATTTTTCTATGGAGTAGAGATCACTAAGCTGCAAAATGATAAACCTTAAAATACTTTTTGTATTTTGATTTATAGATTTATATTTATATAAATTTATATAAATATACTCTAATATACTCTTTATATATATATTCTATATATATTATTCTTAAGTATCTTATTCTTAAAAGAAATAAGAAAGAAAAATTTGAATGAGAAATGCTAGAACTTCTTTGTAATTTGTTTAAGTCCAAGATCTTAATCAATGAGACTCCATTTCTCAAGATCCCATTAAGTGCAGCTTAGTGTGTGTAGTAGGATCACCAAATGCAATAGGTCAAATGAAATCTTAATCAACTCAATGTCAAACACAACCATGCAAGAATAAAGAGAATCAAGAAGATCACAAATGACATGTATGAGACTTCATATATTCAAACTCAAAGTTTTACATTAACCAATCCGAATACACATAATCCAACATTTGATTAAACCATAATCAAATAGCTTAACTATAAGTTACAAATCCTAGACTTAGGCATTCATAAATCATAGTTAAACTATGGATTAAGCTATTGCCCTTTTAAAAACATTGAACTCCAACCATCACTACATCTTCAAGATGAAGAAAATCGCCTAGCCACATATTGCAACTAGAAACCTCACAGCTAGGAATGAACCTAAGCTAACCATGGTGGAAGTTGGTGGTGAAAAATGGAAGAGAAAAATATGAGACAAATCTCAAAAGGAAATCGTGGGTGTCAAGGTAGTTGAGTATGGAATATGATATGTCGGCTATGTTGTTACTTATCCCAAAATAGGTTTTCTTTCCAAAAACGGGTTGTCAGACCGGGTTATACAGTATGTGAAATTTTCAAAAATGGTTCGAGTTTGTGTTGATTCGAAGGTTCACCGTGGCGAAACACAGACTTTACCCCCTTGATATTTAATGGTTGCATCGTAGCGAAACTCTAACTTTGTTGCGACGAACTTTGCCCGAAACATCCTTGTGGCTTCAATTTCTTTGATCCACTTTTCTCTATACGTCTTGAGGATCCTGCAATGAAAATAACAATTTGTAATATCAATTTTCATATAAATCAAGTGAGTGCAATTATTAACTAATTATGACAATTTGATCCTCAAATTACATTAATTCAAAACAAGCATTTTTAAGTTAAATTAAACACAATATCTAACAAAAGAAACTGAAAAGTATAACAAAAACCATGAAAATGTCACTAAATAATATAGAAAACTTGGGTTTAATTACATATGGAATGTTTTGTATGCTTTCGATCTCCTCTTTGGTCTTAGGTGCCTGCTCCTTTAAAAGTTTGATTCCATGTATAGTAGGTGTGAAGCCCCTCTTAGAATCTTGCATGGCAAACTTATTAAGCAAGTTCTTAATGAAGGTTATTTAGGACAACGCTATCAGTTTGTTCTTATGATACCTTATAAGTTTGATCCCTATAACATAGCTAGCCTCTCTTAAATCCTTCATTGAGAACTGTTCGTTCAGCCATCCCTTAATTGTAGATAACATTCTTACATCATTCCCCTTGAGCAAAATGTCATCAACATACAGGATTAGGAAAGTAACCTTGCCTTCTTGTATCCTTTTATAGACACAAGGCTCATCTTAGTTTTGTATGAACCTATAAATTTTGATAGACTTATCAAACCTAATGCTCCAAGACCTATATGCTTGCTTAAGCCCATAAATGGACCTCTGTAATTTGTATACCTTATGCTCATTTCTTGGCTCAATGAATCCTTCTAGTTGGGTCATATAAATGGTCTCCTCAAGATCCCCATTAAGAAATTTGATCTTGATGTCCATTTTCTATATTTCAGAATTGAAATAGGCTGTTATGGCCAAAAGAATTATGATGGACTCAAGCATAGCAATTAGAGAAAAATTGTCCTAATAGTCTATAGCCCTTAGCTACTAATCTAGCGTTAAAAGTCTCAACCTTTCCATCAGATCCTCTTTTCCTTTTGTAGATCCATTTACACCCTATAGATTTTACATCTTGTGGTAGATCTACAAGGATCTAGATTTTATTAGTGTACATGGAATCTATTTTCGATTCCATCACCTTGAACCATTTTTTTGCATCAACATCCTTAATAACCTGTGTATAAGTAACGAGATCCATTTCTTCTTGGTCTAAGATGGAAATTATGCCTTCTCCTAGACCTAGATACCTATCTGGTTGTCTTGCAACCCTCCCACTACATTTAGGCACTACTTAATATTCAGGGTGCTCTTCTGATTCAACTCTTAAATCCATTTCGACATCTTGTTTTGTTATATCCAAATCAACTCTTGGTTTGAATGAAATATCTAACTCCTTTGGTACTACTTCACTTCTTTCTTTGTGATTTCTCATAAATTCTTCCTCTAGGAAGGTTGCATTTATCAACACAAATACCTTCTTGTCCTAAGGACTGTAAAAATAGTACCTTCGGGTGCCTGTAGGATATCTTACAAACAAACATACTTTTGACCTTCGTTTCATCTTTGTAGATTCATGCCTTAGAACATAAGCTGGGTAGCCCCAAGTTATTAAGTGCCTCAATGATGGCACTCGGCTAGTCCATAACTTCCTATGTGTTTTAGGCACCGATTTGGATGGAGCAAAGTAAAGAAGATAACTTGCCATTTGTATGGCATATCCTTAGAACGATTTTGGAAGGCTAGCGTAGGACATTGTTGATAAACCATTATAATAAATTGTTCGATGAGTTAACGAGTTGGAAATAATTCCATTATCAATTAAATATTATTCAAACTCTTCAGATAAGTACTCACCACCTTGATTCGATCGAAGTTGTTTTAATAGCTTGTCTAGCTGCTTCTCAACTTCAGTTTTGAGTTCTTTGAACTTTTCAAATGACTCGCTAGTTTTTGTGCATCAAATACAAATAACCATGTCTAGAGTAATCATCTATAATTGTTATGAAATATTCATAACCTCCTCTAGCTTATACGTTCATAGGCCTACACACATCAGTATGTGGATTCAGATTTGTTTCCTCCGGAAGGAAATAAGGTGTTGGTCATTTTTCCTTCAATACAAGATTCAAAGGTGGGTAATAGACCCTTATCCAAGCCTATAAGGATCCCATCCTTTACTAACCTGTCAAGTCCTTTCTAATTGATACGACCCATTCTTATATGCCACAGATATTTTGAATTAATGCTAAAGACATTGGATTGTCTTGATTTTATCAATTCTATGGTGTTTAGTGAGACTGTAATAGGTTTTATAAAAAACAATCCCTGTTTAATTATTGCATTACAAATAAAATCCTTATTCTCATATATTGAAACAACATTTTCAAAATATAAGGAATAACTAGGTTTTATTAAACAATAAACAAAAATCATGCTCCTTATAGTCATTAGGATGTACTATACATCCTCCAAATATAACCTATGACTACTAGGAAAGTCTAAAATAACGACTCCCACTGATTATGTTGAAACATTGGATCTATCTACTATCTTGACTTGAAACTAACCTTTAGGTAGTCTTTTCCTTTGATGGAACACCTACAAAAAATTGCAAACATAGTCAGTGGCTCCCGAATCTAATATCCAAGAATCAGATAAATCTAACCCATTTCTAGTTCCTGACAAACTTAGGAAATCTATACCTTGTTTGCTTTTAAGGGAATCAAGGTAGACTGGATAGTTTCTTTTCCAATGGTCCATGTCATCATAATGGAAGCACTTTCCTTTGGTGTTCTCTTTGACCTTCTTTTTTATTGGTTAGGCTTTGACCCCTATTTGGGCCTTCTTTTTCATTGCAGCCTTCTTTCTTTGCTTGCCTTACCTTTAGGCTTAGAAGAAGATGTTACATTAGTTTCTGGCCTATGAGCCCTGATATTCAATATCTCCTTCGTACTTGGATGGTATTCATCAACTCACTCAAGGTGTAATCCTTACTGTTGAACTCCTAGTCTAACTTAAACTGTTGAAAAGAAGAGTTTAAACTATTGATGATCATAATCATCTGCATGTGCACATCCATGTCCACCCCAAGCATCTCAACCTCAGTGACCATAGAGATTACCTTAAGCATCTAATCCCACACCGGTTCACCAGGTTTTTATCTATGATTATGAAAGCTTTGGATATCTTTCATCCTTACAGACCTGGTCCTCACACCAAACATCTCATATAGGTGATGGACCATTGCACTAGCAATTTTCATATAAGCAATTTGCTTTTGCAACATGTGGCTAACAGAAGCTAGAATATAACACCTAGTAGTCCTATCAACATTCTGCCATCACTCATATTGTTAGACTTCCTCAGGAGTTGAATCTCCACCCAGAGGTGCAGGCTCATTTTCAGTTAATACCTATGAAATTTGTTCATATGGAAGAACAATGTCTAGGCTACGTCTCCAGCCATTAAAATTCTCTCTATTTTCCAATTTATTATTTGTCAAAAGCAAAGTGAGTGGATTCATTTTGTGGTGATTATGTCTGAAAAATATATTATTAAAGAATGAGCATACTAGTCAACAATGTTAGAACTTTGTATAAAATCATGATGCATGTATGCATGATGATAAATTTAATAAAACTTAAAAAATTAAATCTATATACGACGGTTATTTTTCTTATCGATAACAGACTAAATAATGGTGGGTCATCTTATCCATTAAAAGAAAAACTGGGACCCTCCTATTAAAAAAGCTACCAAGCATCTTCATGCCTAACTTTTAAAGAAGCGTCATAATTTGATCCATACATTTATCAACAAAGCTACGATGGGGAGGTTTTTAATAAATTATATTGAGTGTATAACAATTTGATTTATCCACTAAAGATACTTGCAAACCATGCCTCAGGGGGAGGTCACATTTGCTACCAATAAGTGGACTTATCCTTAAGGAGACCCAAACCATACAATATCTAGGATTCATACCCTCTGGTGGGGAGTAACACTTCACTAAATGCAAATGGCCATCACATGGAGACCGAGGACTCTCACATGAGCATTCTCTCCCACTCAATCTTTTTAGGCTTTAAGTTTTAATAAATACCATCTTGTCTAGATGTAATTTATTATCCATCCTATATTATTTCATTATATACGTCATACATAATGAATGCATGGCAAAACCCAGGGTTGGCAATTTTCTAAAGGACATACAATCAGATAATATCACATATTATTTGTATTCATTTATCCATTCATCTCATGAACTAATAAGCCACTTTTGATTATCCATCCTAGAAACATAAACACAATTACAAGGCTTTTAGGCTTAACAATTTCTTCTTGGAGTTAGAGATTCTGCTTCAAACTCTTCGCTCACATGACCCGGCCCATTCGGTAAAAAGTGTGTAATGACTTTTCTTTTCCAACAAAATTTTGATTTTATAAAACCTAATTTTTATCTAAAGAAAACAAAAATCTACACCTGTTTTTCACAAAAACCAAAACATATACTGAAGTAAATCACATGTTAATATATTGAGTAATAATATGATCAAGATACACAAGAAGGGGGGGTTGAATTGTGATAAACTTTTCGTTAATCCCTTCAATAACAATTGCTTGTTCTTTCAGAAAACTTATCTTAAATCAATTCTTGAATAGTTTGAAAACCTTTGATAATAATGAGAACTACGATTTAAGTAAAGTAAGAGTTAGAGAGAAACACAAAGAATTTATCCCGGTTCACCCTAAACCGTGGGCTACGCCGATCCTCGATATCCATTCGAGATTTCACTATCTTGAACTGCTTACAAGTATTCTTTGGGTGAGCCTTTTCAGTCTCTTAACAACAAGTATTCTTTTACTCTTAGCCTCTTCAGCTACTGTAACACTTTTCAAAATGAAAACTAATAAAGAACTTTTACAAAAGAGTTGTTCTTAATAATGTACACTCGAAAAATAGTTCACAATTTTCTCGAGATAGTCGATGTTTGAATACTCGAGTTTCATTCACTTTTCTCAAAAGTCGTTTTACTTCAATCTCGACTCTTATTTATAATCGGTCTTCAACTATTTCTTGAATATCTTCTTGAATCTTTAAAGAAACGGTTATTCAGGTTTAACTCAGAATCGCTTATCTTAAATCGATGTTTCTTTCTTTACTCGATTCTTGATCGCCCTTTTCTCTTCGTAAAGCTTCCGCCTAATTTTTGTATCGCTTGCTTTTCTCTTCGTAAAGCTTCCGTCGATTTTTGTATCGCTCGCTTTTCTCTTCGTAAAGCTTCCGCCTCGATTTTTGTATCGCTCGCTTTTCTCTTAGTAAAGCTTCCGCTCGATATTTGTTCCGCTCGATATTCTTCCGCCTGCTTTTCCTTCGCTTTTCTTCCTTCGCTTTTCTTCCGCTCATTATTCTTCCGCTCGCTTTTCCTTCGCTTTTTCTTCTTCGCTTTTTCTTCCTTCGCTTTTCTTCCTTCTATTTTTCTTCGCATTATTCTTCCGCCTCTTTTCCTTCCTTCGCTTTTTCTTCCGCTCGCTTTTCTTCCTTCGCTTTTCTTCCTTCGCTTTTTCTTCCGTCTGTTTTTCCTTCCTTCTGTTTTTCTTCCTTCGTTATTCTTCCTTCGCTTTTTTTTTATGCATCCATCTACTTTTCATTTGTATATTTTCTTTGTTTATCATCAAAATTATTTAATACGTGAAGTCTGGTTTGACTTAACATTCTCCCCTTTTGATGATAAAAATACTTGTGAATTAGAGAAATATGAAAAGTATCAATTATCTGAAGTATTGAGATAAAAAATAACTTCGCTTTATCCTTCCAAATTGATTTCTTCCTTCTCCTTCTCCCCTATTTGTTATTGATCAAAAAATTATTTCCCAATCTGCTTCACTAACTTTTTCAGCATCTTCTTAATCTTCTTCATATCCTTATCAAGTTTCGAACATGCTTCTTTAAAGTCGATGATTCATCTGCAATGAGGATTCTGCCTCAACAACTTACTTTTCAACGATAGCCACTTGTTGTTGTATAAGCTTCCTTGTTAAAGACATTTGTTTCAATGATTTGTAGGAGAGGTGGAGGAACAAATACAACTTGTTCATGAATATCAAGATCATAGGAATCATGTATACGCTGATAAGTGCTTAGAACAATGGCATAGCTTCGCAATTGAGGTGATCTCCCAGAGGTCGATTTCACGTAATGTTCGTAAAATAGTATAACAACATTCTGAATTGCCAATCGTAATGTAACAACACCGACCTTTCTCGATAGTCCCTCCCTGTGGATCCTCTACTGTAGCCTTAGTTAGGCTTGGTCCTGGATCTTGATATACGCAGATAGAATTTCCACTCCTTTTCTGTCTGGAAATCTCAGACCCATTTTAGCAACAGTTGTTGAATCTATATAGTTTTTGACAGCTATCTTCCATGCGATTCCCTTTCCAATCTGATGCCAGATTCTTTGAACACTCTTGTCAACAACATCCCATAAGGACAGGTGTTTGTATCCTTTATAGATTTTACCATGTCTGAAAAATCAAATATGGTAAATCTATTGGGTGATGATTTAGAAGATGAAAGATGCATTGTTCATCCAGGTAGTGACCGATGTCTTGAACCTATTCTCGGTGAAGATACATCCATAGAATCGTGAACAATACCCTTGCCTTTGGTACCACCAAGAGGCTCTCCTTTCAATTGGGTTATTGTGTCCATAGAGTTGACGACTAACTTCATCTTCGCTCATCTTGAGCTTTGTCATCCATTTCACCATATTAGTGGGTTGAACTCCATCCATTGGACGCTCAAGAACTTTCTCGAAAGAACTTTGTTACAATAATGAGTGTGTGTCTACATATGACACGATTGTATCATCTATCTGATTTAGTATTTTCCGAACTCATAAATTTCTTGGAGATAGACTTCATCTCGTATTTGAAAGAAGTTTCTCCATCCCGCCGCCATTATCTCCGGCTCTATATCCATCTGTTCTTTTCTTAGTTCTTGAAGTTTACCAATCTTCCCATCCCGATCTGGATCAACTCGCAAAATAGACTTGACATACATCTTGCCGATTCATTGAATAGGAACTTGCTTGAAGATTTTCAGAGATTTGAGAACTAGCAATTTCGAATTTGGTAGGAATCCCAAAAGTCGCTTTTAGGGATTTTATTGCAAATTCTGAACGATTGTACTTCTCGATGATCTCGACAAATTTTTTCCTCTAAAACTTTTCTTGTGAAAGAAGTTTTAAGTCTCAAACCGCCAACGCCGTTTAACTCCACCGTTTCATTGTCTTTTCTTTTTGAAAAATCAGATGATCAATCTGTTAACTTTGCCATCTATCTGTCTTGTCTTAAAAAAAACAGATGAATGGTCCGTTAACTCCTCCGTCTGTCTGTTTCTTTTTTACGAAAAACCAGATGAATGGTCTGTTAACATCACTATATTGAGGTTGCGTCTGATTTCTTTAAAGCGATCTTCACTTAGTAGTTTTGTGAAGATATCCTCCCACTGATATTTCGTTTCCACGAATTGTAGACTGACGACTTTCTTCTGAACGTAATCTCTCAAGAAATGATGTCTGACTTCTATGTGCTTCACCCTTGAATGTTGAATTGGATTCTTTGACAAGCTGATGGCGCTGGTGTTGCCACAGTATATTGGAATCTCTTCCTCTTGTATTGAGTAGTCCTCTAATTGATACTTGATCCACAACAATTGTGAACAACAACTTGCGGCAGACATATATTCAGCTTCGGCAGTTGATAATGCAATCGAGCTTTGTCTCTTGCTTGACCATGACACGTGTTTGGTCCAAGGAAGTGACAACCACCACTCGTGCTCTTCCTTTCGATCCTATCACCGCATAGTCCGCATCGCAATATCCATTCAACCTGAAATCTTTACCTTTCTCATACATTAAGCAAAGATCGGTAGTACACGTGAGATATCTCAAAATTCGTTTACAAAGAATGTAATGAGATTCTCTAGATCGGCTCTGAAACCTTGCACACAAGCATACACCGAATAGAATGTCAGTCTACTTGTCAGAAGATAAAGCAAAGAACCAATCATCCTCTAAATAGGGTTTGATCCACCTTCTTACCACTTTCGTCTTTTGACAACAAGTTTGAAGGATGCATCGGTGTAGACATACTTTTAACACGCACATATCAAACTTAGACAACAATTCTTTGACATATTTTTGTTGATGGATAAAATCTTATCCTTAGTTTGCTTTACTTGCAATCCAAGAAAGAATTTTAACTCACCCATCATGCTCATCTCAAATTCATTTTCATCATATTTTCAAAGCTCATGCATAACCTTTTTAGGTTGCTCCAAAATAATATCATCAACATAGATTTGCACAATAATAAAATCATTATTCAAGTTCTTCCTAAAAGAGTTTTGTCTACTTTACCTCTAGTAAATCCATTTCCTATAAGAAATGAGCTCGCGATCATACCATGCTCTAGGGCCTGTTTCAGTCCATATAAGGCTTTATGAAGTCTGTAGACATGATCTGGATACTTTATATCCTCAAATCCAGGAGGTTGCTTGACATAGACTTCTTCATCTATAAAACCGCTCGTAAATGCACTTTTACATCCATCTGAAAAAGCTTTATGTCATGGCAAACAAAGATATGCAAGCAGATCCTTATTGCTTCAAGTCTTGCTCATTGGAGCATATGTCTCATTGTAGTCTATTCCTTCCTCGCTGATTATAGCCTTGGCTACTAATCTTGCCTTGTTATGACTTACTTTTCCCCGATTAGTCTAGCTTATTCTTGAATATCCATCTAGTACCAATAATGGATTTCTTTTCGTGTTTAGGAACTAAGGACCGACTTTATTCCTCATTGAATTGATTCAACTCCTCTTGCATAGCTAATATCCATGCTTCATCTTTTAGAGCTTCATCAATCTTCTTAGGTTCTACTTTAGATATAAATGCCATGTTGGCTTCTCTTCTGAACTTGGACCTTGTTCTTACACCTTCTGAGGTTTCTCCAATAATTGACTCTTTGGGATGAAAGCTTTTGTATCTCCAATCTTTCTTTAACTCAAAATTCTTAGAAATGTCTGTCTTTTCATCATGAGGTGTTTCTGATGAAGATACTTCCTTACACCAAGCGCCAAAGGCATCAGAATAAAGATCATCTTTGATTTCTCTTCCTTATTGGGTTGAGAGCTATCATCGAACTTAACATGAATAGTTTCTTCAACAGTCTTTGAGGTGAGGTTGAAGATTCTAAATGCCTTTGAAGTGAGAGAATAGCCTAGAAAAATTCCTGAAAATGTCTTTGCATCAAATTTGTCCAGAGCTTCCTTTGTGTTCAGACTAGTGCACTTAAAATTAAAGGATGGAAATAAGAAATGTTTGGTCTCCTTCCATTCCACAACTCATAGGAGTTTTCTTCAAGATTGGTCGCAAGAACACTCTATTCGAATGTAGCACGTCAGATTGATGCTTCGCTTGAAGTATTTAGGAAGATTCATCTCGCATGAAGATTGTTCTTGCCATCTCTTGAATCGCCCTATTCTTCCTCTCAACAACTCCATTCTGCATGGAGTCCTTGGGGCGTAGAAGTTATGGAAAATTCCATTTTCTTCGCAGAATACTCTAAACTTCTCATTTTCAATTCTCCACCATGATCACTCCTTATCTGGCTATAGACATTCCTTTTTCATTTTGTAACCTCATGGAAAGGTTTCTAAAGCACTTGAAAGACTCATCTTTATGTGATAGAAAAAGTATCCAACAAAACCTTGTAAAATCATCAACAATCACAAGTCCATACTTCTTTCCACCAAGACTTATTGTTCTTGTTGGACCAAATAAGTCCATATGTAACAACTCAAGTGGTCTAGATGACGTTATTTAAATGTTTTGAAGAGAAAGAGGTTTTAACTTGTTTCCCTTTCTGACAACTTTCACAAAAGAAATCTTTGTCAAAACGAATTTGTGGCAAACCTTTTACCAAATCATGTTTCAAAAGTTTTGAAATATGTTTAAAACTGACATGACCTAGTTTTTTTATGCCAGATCAGTCTTTCATCTTCAGTAGATAAAAAACATGAAATATTTTGAGACTGAAAATCGTCTAAATCAATTTTGTAAAGATTGTTTCGTCTTTTGGCTGAAAAGAAGATGGAACCATCTTTGTTTCTGACTTCACAAAATTTTTGATTGAAAGTAACTTCAAAACCAGAATCACATAATTGACTAATACTTATCAAGTTATGCTTTAAACCATCAACTAGTAGTACGTTGTTAATGCATGCATGGGAATTCTTACCAATCTTACCAAACCCGATTATCTTTCCCTGCTGGTTGTCTCCAAAAGTTACTGATCCTCCTTTCTTGATCAAGATCTAGGAACATGACTTGTTTCCGTTATGTGACGCGAGCATCCATCGTCCAAATACCAATGGTGCTTACTGGTTCTTCCAAATAAGGATTTCAGAGAGATATTATCTTATTTTTAGGTACCCAGATTCTCTTGGGTCCTTTAGGGTTAGTATGATGCAATGAATGATAATAAGGTGTAGAATGAAAACATTGATGACCTTTCTGAAAACCTGATTGATATCTTTTCTTATCTTTTGAGCAATTGATTTTACGATTTACGGGGCTTATTTTTAGTAAACCCTAATCCAGCTTTTATCCCTGATGTCAGTATTTTCCTATCATTTCATTCATCTTTTTGTACTATCTCAGAATTTAGCTAGATCAATTGAGAGATTATTAATTCTCAGTTTCAATTGATTAATCTCTTCGGATCTATCCACAACTTTGTTGTTATTCAATTCCTCAACTTGCTTTCTCAAACTTATATTCTCACTCTCTATCTCATAAGTATGTTTGAGGTTTTCTACATATTTCTTCTTCAACAGCTTGTACTGTTTCAGCATAGCATGAGAATCCTCTAATAATTCTGAGTATGCATCTTGTATATCATTATAGCTAGAAGTTACCTCCTCATCACTTTCTTCTTCAACTACCGGATATATGTTAGCATGTTTCGACGCTCGAACTTGTATCTGATTCTGATGAGTCCAGATCTTCCCACGTTGCCATCATGCTTTTCTTGTTATCCTTACTCCTTTTGGGTTGTCTTTTCAACATTGGACACTCGGACTTGTAATGTCCCGGCTTCTTGCATTCATAACATGTAACGGATGCTTTATCGACTTTTCATCGTCTTTGTCATTGTTCCTTCTAAATGTTGAATTTCCTTTGGACTTCTTTTTCCACATTCTTCTTATCTTTCTTGAAATGAAAGATAGCTCATCGCCTTCATCACTTGATTCAGATTCGACTTCATCGAATCATCATCCTTGCTTCTTCATTCTTTAAAGCCTTTGATGTGTTCCTCTTTGTTTTCTTCTTCGGATTTTGTGATTCTTTTGACTTGCTTTGGCGTTATGGACTTCTCTTCTTGGGCTTATCTTCGCATCAAGCTCTACTTGTATCTTCAACGATCCAAGCAATTCATCAAGCTTCAGTACGCTTAAGTCTTTGGCTTCTTGTACAACAGTTACTTTGGGTCTCCATCTTTTGGGCAGACTCCTCAAAATCTTTCGAACATGGTCTTGACTGTTGTACATTCTTCCAAGAGCTTTTAGTTCATTAACAATTGTTTGGAATCTTCCAAACATTTGATCAATGATATCTTCTTCTTTCATCTTGAATAACTCGTACTGATGCACCAAAATACTTATCTTAGACTCCTTGACTTGATTTGTTCCTTCATGTGCAATTGATAATGTATCCCACATTTCTTTGGCAGTATCACATCCATGAACTTTGTCATACTCGCTCGCTTCAATGCACAACTCAAGAAAATTTCGCTTTGAGTTTAGTTGAAATCTTGCTTTCGCTTCGGTAGTCCATCTTTCTCGTGGAATTGGATTTTTATCATCATCTTCAGGTGTGTATGGTCCATTCTCGATGATGTCCCAAAGGTCAATGTGAGTAGACTCGATAAACAATCTCATCCGATCCTTCCAATAGTGGTAGTCTTCACCATTGAATCTTTGGAGGTCCGTGACCGAGGCTCCTTCGCAATATACGTGTGTGATTCCACCATTTTCTTTAGTTCACACTTTATTAGAGTGATTCTTGAACACCTTGCTCTGATACCAATTGAAGTAAATCACACGTTAATATATTGAGTAATAATATGATCAAGATACACAAGAAGGGGGGGTTGAATTGTGATAAACTTTTCGTTAATCCCTTCAATAACAATTGCTTGTTCTTTCAGAAAACTTATCTTAAATCAATTTTGAATAGTTTGAAAACCTTTGATAATAATGAGAACTACGATTTAAGTAAAGTAAGAGTTAGAGAGAAACACAGCAATTTATCCCGGTTCACCCTAAACCGTGGCTACGCCCATCCTCGATATCCTTACGAGATTTCACTATCTCCGAACTGCTTACAAGTATTCTTTGACTGAGCCTCTTGGTCTCTTAACAACAAGTATTCTTTTACTCTTAGCCTCTTCAGCGATTTGTAACACTTTTCAAAATGAAAACTAATAAAGAGCTTTTTACAAAAGAGTTGCTCTTAATAATGTACACTCGAAAAATAGTTCACAATTTTTCTCGAGATAGTCGAGATGTTGAATACTCGTAGTTTCATTCACTTTTCTCAAAAGTTATTTTACTTCAATCTCGACCCTTATTTATAATCGGTCTTCAATCTGTTTCTTGAATATCTTCTTCTTGAATCTTTAAAGAAACGGTTATTCAGCTTTAACTCAGAATCGTCTTAAACCGATGTTTCTTTCTTTCGTCTCGATTCTTGTATCGCTCGCTTTTCTCTTCATAAAGCTTCCGCCTGATTTTGTGTATCGCCCTTTCTCTTCGTAATGCTTCGTCTAATTTTGTATCGCCCGCTTTTCTCTTCGTAAAGCTTCCGCTCGATTTTTGTATCGCTCTTTTTTCTTAGTAAAGCTTCCGTCGATATTCTTCCGCCTGCTTTTCCTTCGCTTTTCTTCCTTCGCTTTTCTTCCGCTCATTATTCTTCCGCCTCGCTTTTCCTTCCTTCGCTTTTCTTCCGCTCGCTTTTCTTCCTTCGCTTTTCTTCGATTCGCTTTTCTTCCGTCTATTATTCCGCTCGCTTTTCCTTCCTTCGCTTTTCTTCCGCTCGCTTTTTCTTCCTTCGCTTTTCTTCCTTCATTTTTCTTTAAATCTGCTTTTCCTTCCTTCTATTTTTCTTCCTTCTGTTATTCTTCCTTCTTCTTTTTCTTTTTATGCATCCATCTACTTTTCATTTGTATATTTCTCTTTGTTTATCATCAAAATTATTTAATACGTGAAGTCTGGTTTGACTTAACATATACATATGAACTCAAAAATTCCAGCACTTGTAAAAACCGAAAATTAAAAAAAAAAGATCATATAACCGAAAATTTGTTAAAACAAAATTCCAGCACTTTTCTTTTCTAAAAATAAAAAATTAACCAATGCACCATAAGCAGAACCAAAACCTTCACCTCTTTAGTTCTTCATCCATGGCTACTTCATCTTCATCATTACATAATTTTGGTTATACATCATGTTGTCTTATGGTCTTTTCCAAAGTGTATTATGAATACTCGGGCCATGCGTAATCCAACAGGCATCACATATAGGAACTGAAATCATGCATAAGAAAATTGGCTCTAAAACCAATTGTTGGATCGAAAACTAAAAGCATGCATAATTTGGCTAAAACGGACAATTTAAAAACTTTTTAGAAATCAAATTTCGGCAGAAGCAAGATAACCAAATCAACATGCCAAGCCATATATGATATGGTATAAGGAAAATAATTTACATAAAAATAAGATGGAAATTATATTGAATCCTTTGCTACAACTTTAACTCCTCAAAGTGCTATCCTATCATCGACAATGTATCCAGTCCAAGGTAATGTATCCTCTTCTTTTTATTTTATCCTCAACCAATTTGTTCTACCACTTGTTCTCCTTGGAAAACTTGGTTAGCAAGATCCTTTGGTGGGAAAGGAGAATAAAACTTGAAGAGATTTTGCCTTAGAAGAAAGAAGTCAAAGATGAGACACCTCTCATGTAATTTTTGGCTAACTCAAGTAAGATAGGAGAGAGAGAGAGAGATAAAAATTCAATAACCCCTCGTACTCTTTCTCCCAATTTCAGTTAAGCCTCAAAGAAAGAAGTGAAGTGCATCCAATGCATCACATCATTCCTTAATCAATCATAAAGAAGCCAATAAATGAGACTCTTTTCATTTGTTTTAAGATGGACATATGAAAAGACCAATAACCTAAATGATACATCTTATTTTTGGTTTTGACATGAAAGAAGGAAGATGGTAAGAAGGAAGATGGTCCATCAAATGCACCTATTTCTTCTCTAATCCAATGAATGCTAAAAAGTTACATGCTATCATTAAAAGACAACCATTAAACCATTTAATGATAAGATTATTACTCCATTTAATGATGATAGAGCATGTTAAAACACATCTCAAATATAGCAAACCAATGTTAAATGTGTTAGAACTCGAATTTTTTTTTATGATGATATTAAGCATGAATTGTGGTAATTATGTGATTTTGCCTTTGTTTGATTAAATTGAGAAGCTTATTGGATAATTAAGGTTTAATTGTGGTTAAGTAAGAATTAAAAGGTTAAAAGACTTCGGGAAGTTTGCTTGAGTTGGATTAGTTTAAGTCTTGCTAAGAGGGGTATCATGGTATTTACCCTTTTAGGTTAAGAGAAAATAAAAGAGAAGAAAGAAAAGAAGGAGAAAAGAGAAGAGGAGAAGCCGTCGGTGGAGAAGAAGAGAAGAGAAGGGAGGGTTTTGAGATTTTTGTGATTTTCGACGATTCGAAGCAATTTCTGGTAAGTTTAGCTTTCTTCTAACTTGTTATGGTTAGATTTAAACTTAGAAGAATGCAGAATGAAGAGAATCGGTGGTTTTAGGGTTTTAAGGGAAAAATAGGTAGATTTTGTGGGTTGATGCGTTTCTGGCTGATTTGGAGTTGCTCTTGAGTTAGAAATGTAGTAGATGACTTGCTCTAAGGCTTAGATGTGTTGTATTTGAGTTTGGGAAGAGATTGAAGTTGAAAGTTGCAGGAATTTGGGTTTCGAAGTCGAGCTCCAGACCCGCACGTCGCGACATGTGTATGAACATGCCATGACGTGACTTTCGTCGCGATGTAAAATAATTAAATTCGTCGTGACGAGCAGGGACACGTTCGTCGCGACGTGCGAAGGAGGCGCGTCGCGACGTAGGAAGAAATTTGGCTCGCCGCGACGAGTGTTCCTTCGCTGCGACGAACGTCCATTTATCTGAAGGAGACTTTTGGGCATATCTTGGGTTGTAGATGTCCAATTGGGGTGATTTTGGAGTCGTTGTGATCTAGGGAAGAAGGACTATAAGATGTATGAAAAAGGGGAGTTCGGAATTAGCCTTTAAGGGTTCGGGAATTTAGATGGAAGTCGAATATAGACTTTTAATGCTTTATTTTGGATTTCCAAGCTGTGAATATTTACTATGGATGTTGATTAAATGAGAACTTGGTTTATTCTAGGGAACTAAGCTGATTTGATCCAATCGCAAGAGGAAGGACAGCAGTGAGTCTGATACTCAAGCGATACTAGGTGGGTAATATGTTTATGGTTATTGTGTGTATGGGCAAATTGCCTTATGTATGCTTGCTTGCTTGCTTGCATTCTATGACCTTGCTTGTATTGAATTACATGAGAAATATTGAAATTTGCATTATGATTATGTTTATTCATGGTTTTGATAGGCCTTATGGCATTTTGCGAAAATGAAAAGAATGAAAATTTCGAAAAGCTTTGCTGTGATACTTTGAACATGAAACGAATGGATTATGTGTTTGTTTGGGTAAGAGAGTTACGGATGGAGTCACGTATACGTCGACATAAAAGCCTTCTCCTGGCTGCCCACTTGAGGCAACGAGATCCTTGAGAAATCGGACTCGGATAGTTTACGGATTTAACTTTGGTTTATCCGGATCGTTTTACGGAACTCTCGAGCCAATTGTTTGTGCATACATGATTGAATTGATGAGCATGACACATGTTAAAGTGTGATATTGTACATTCATATGAACTATTTTGTGATAATTGAAATGTGATAGATTGATGACTTGCTATATGTATATGCATATTGCTTGATTGTGTGGCTCGTTGCCAATGGCTATAAACATATATGCCACTGAGCTTCGCACCTCACCCCATTAGTCTCCCCTCCTCAGGTGCAGATCGAGACGATTGTCGACCTTGCAAGGCATCGAAAACTTCAAGCTAGTTAGGAGCCCTGTATTAAGTTAATACTTTGGTTAGCCCGCCAGCATCTTATCATGAAGCATACTTATGTATTTTGGATTTAAATGTTATTTGTATTATGCTACATTTGAGAATACTTGTTGAATTTCTTCGAATGATAATGACCGATGGTTTATGCAAATGGAATGATTAATGTATGTTTAGACGGAATGTATGAGTATATGTTGTATGTATCGAATTGTGTATTTGTATGGATGTTGGGATCGGGTCCGAAGGTATTTGGGCGCTCGACGCTGGCACGACCCGAGGGGCCGCCTCGGGAATGAGGATCTGGGGCCCGGGCCCAACATGTTTGGTATCAGAGCGCCTAGGTTTAGTGTCCTCGGCTTAGACTACATAATAGGATGAACTGTGTGATATATGATGAATTGTTGCATTGATTACGTGACATGCATATCATGCATACATGTAGATTGACATATAGCTAATCCTTAGTGTTTCCTTTGAAGATGCGATGCCACCTCGTAGAAGGATACGAGGAGTTATGCAAGGATCTGCTGCACCTGACTCTCCTGCGAGAGAGGAGAGGACTGATGAGTCAGTTGCCCCAGGGAATGCTGAGGCTTCTGTAGGGCTAGGTAGTGAGCCCATTCTATTGCCGACTCAGGAGTCGGCAGCTATGCTGGAGCAAGTGCCTTCTTTGGATCCGAGGTTATTCCAGGCCTTTACTCTGCATTCATGCAAAGCATGGGTCGATTGCCACAGCCTTTGCTTTTCACCCCGATTGAGAAGGGAGACGGTTTGATCGGTTGAGGAAGTATGGGGCAGTTGATTTCTTTGGGACATTTGATCCTAAAGAAGCCGAGACTTGGTTGAGGAAGAATGAAAGAGTGCTTGATCAGATGGAGTGTGAGGATGACGAGAGAGTCATCTATGCCGCCGCTTGTTTGTGGAGATGCTCAGATTGGTGGGAGACCGTGCCAGGTAGCCAGATGAGGCCAGTAAGGTTGGCATGGCGGGACTTCCTTGTGGCTTTCAGGAAGAAGTATCTGTCAGAGGTATATGTTCAGCAGAAGCAGAGGGAGTTCCTCAGTTTGACTCAGAGGGATATGACAGTCAGTGAGTATGAGCGCCGGTTTACACAACTATCCCGGTATGCTTCAGATCTGATGTTGAGTGAAGCTGCTAGATGTCACAGGTTAGAGTCGGGATTGCACTTGGCCATGAGAGAGAAGGTGATTGTGTAGAATTTCTGTGATTTCTAGCAGCTGGTTGAGGCAGCTCTGAGGGTTGAAAATATTGAGAATATCAAGAGTGCTGTGAACAAGAAGAGAAAGGGCAGAGAGCAGTCTAGGAGGGGAGGTAGCACTAGTACTCCTATGCCAGACAGGAGTGCTAGGAGTTTCCCAGTTCAGTCAGAGGAGAGGAGCAGTGGTGCGAGCCGACCTAGGCCGATGGGGACTTCTACTATTTCTCACCAAGCCTCAACGGTGGGTGGCAGTAGAAGGGGAGATGGAGATAGGTCATTCGTCCCGAAGTGCGAGCATTGCGGGAGATCTCATAGATGAGAGTGCTTCAGATTGACGGGAGCTTGCTTCAACTGTGGAGAGAAGGGACACATTGCCAGAGAGTGTCCTCAGCCTCCACGACAAGAGAGGAGTCAGATACAAGTTCCGAGGAAGACAGCGACCATGGGACAGAGGACTGCGACAAAAGTGGGCAGTTCAGATGCAGCTAAGAGGGTGAGTCTTCTGGGGAGACCGAGAGGGCAGGCACCAGCTCGAGTGTTTGCGATGACTAGGGAGGATACAGAGACCGCTCCAGATGTTGTGACTGGTATGATTCGACTTTTTGCTGATGATGTGCTAGTTTTGATTGATCCGGGTTCTACTCATTCGTTTGTTTCCTCAAGTAGATCCATGTGTGATAGGATTGTGAGCTCATTGGATACTCCTCTGATGGTGAGTACTCCAATCGGCCAGTACATTGTGATTAGTCAAGTGTTTAGAGGTTGTGAGATTCGCATTGGTGGAGAACTTCTAGTGGTCGATTTGATGCCACTAAAGATGGGAGGATTAGATGTGATTTTGGGTATGGATACCTTGGAGAGGTACAACGCCTGTCTGGATTGTAAGCAAAAGACCGTGGAGTTTGAATTGGATGATGGTAAAAGAGTAGTGTTTTTTGGGGACAGAAAAGTGAGTCCGCCCAGAATTATTTCAGCATTGACAGCAGAGACGATGATGAGGAAGGGTTGTGAGGCGTTTTTGGCTTATGTGGTTGACACTAGGACAGACAGAGGAAAGTTGGAGGATATTCCAGTAGTCAGAGAATTCTCGGATGTCTTTCCCGAGGAATTGCCAAGACTACCGCCAGCTAGGGAAATTGAGTTTCCTATTGAGCTTCTGTCAGGTACAACGCTGATTTCAATTCCGCCTTACCAGATGGCTCCGGTGGAATTGAAAGAGCTTAAGGAGCAATTGGAGGAGTTATTGAAAAAGGGGTATATTCGACCGAGCTCTTCGCCTTGGGGAGCTCTGGTTCTTTTTGTGAAGAAGAAAGATGGATCGTTGAGGATGTGTGTAGACTACCGGAAGTTGAATCAGGTCACGGTGAAGAACTGATATTCGCTTCCTCACATTGATGATCTGTTTGATCAATTGCAAGGAGTGAGAGTCTTCTCTAAGATTGACTTGAGATCGGATTACCATCATTTGAGGATTAAGGAGTCGGATGTGCCAAAGATCGCTTTTAGGACACGGTATGGACATTTTGAATTTATGGTGATGCCCTTTGGATTGACGAATGCACCTGCAGCATTTATGGATTTGATGAATCGGGTTTTTAAGCCATTCTTGGACCAATTTATCATTGTCTTCATTGATGATATATTGGTTTATTCCAAGAGTGATGAGCAGCATGAAGAGCATTTGCGGATTTCTTTGGAGACTTTGAGGAGGCATGAGCTGTATGCCAAATTCGAGAAATGTGAATTTTGGCTGAGAGAAGTTTCATTTCTTGGACATGTGATCTCAGAGTAAGGAGTTCATGTGGATCCAAAGAAGATAGAAGCGGTTGTGAATTAGGAAGCACTGAAGAATGTAGCAGAGGTGAGGAGTTTTCTGGGTTTGGCAGGTTACTATAGGAGGTTTGTAGAGGGCTTCTCTATGATAGCCGCTCCGATGACGAAGTTATTAAGGAAAAATAAAAAATTTGTCTGGAGTGAGGAGTGTCAGAGGAGCTTCGAGGAGCTCAAGCGCACATTGACGAGTGCTCCGATTTTGGTTTTGCCTTCGGGTGATGAAGGCTATACTGTGTATAGTGATGCATCGAGGAAGGGTCTTGGTTATGTTTTGATGCAGGGAGATAGAGTGATTGCATATGCTTCGAGGCAGTTGAAGCCGTATGAGTTGAACTATCCGACGTATGATTTGGAGTTAGCAGCTGTGATTTTTGCCTTGAAGATTTGGAGGCATTATTTGTATGGGGTTCAGACGAGGATTTTTACCGATCATAAGAGTCTGAAGTATTTGTTGAGTCAGAAGGAATTGAATTTGAGGCAGAAAAGGTGGATCGAGTTACTCAAGGATTATGACCTGCTGATTGAGTATCATCCGGGCAAGGCCAATGTAGTGGCAGATGCGAGCAGGAAGTCTTCGGTTGCGCATGTTCGATCAGTTTATCTTCCTTTATTGGAAGAGATGGCCAAGCTTAAGATAAGCTTGAAGCAGGAGGAACCGGATTGTCTTCTCGCTAATTTCCAAGTGAGACCGATACTCAGGGTGAAAGTTAGAGAGTTACAGGTTCAAGATGCGGATTTGAGTAAACTCAGAGACGAAATTCAGAAGGGTAAGGTTTCAAAAGTAGTAGTGAGGGATGATGGGCTTATGACAGTGGGGAACAGATTGTGTATTCCAGATGTGCAAGAGGTTAAGGCTGAGATTATGGATGAGGCACACAATGCGCCTTATACCATGCATCCAGGTAGTACCAGGATGTATCGAGATTTGAGAGAGCAATTTTGGTGGAAAAGCATGAAGAGAGATATAGCAGAGTTTGTCAGTAAGTGTCTAGTGTGTAAACAAGTCAAGACTGAACACCAGGCACCTTCGGGCAAGTTGAGGCCGCTGCCTATTCCGGAGTGGAAGTGGCAAAGGGTGACTATGGACTTTCTGATGGGTTTGCCTAAGAACAGCAGGAGGCATGATGCCATTTGGGTTATAGTGGATTGGTTGACCAAGTCAGCTCACTTTTTGGGGATTAAGCAGGCTGATTCTTTACATGTGTTAGCAAAGAAGTACATCGATGAGATTGTGAGATTGCATGGAGTTCCGGATTCGATTGTGTCCGATAGAGATCCGTAGTTTACTTCGAGGTTTTGGGGTAGTTTACAGGAAGCCTTGGGGACGAAGCTGAATTTTAGTACGACTTTTCACCCTCAGACGGATGGTCAATCTGAGAGGACCATTCGGACTCTTGAGGGGATGCTCAGGGCATGTGTGATGGATTTTAAGGGAGCTTGGGATGAGCATTTGTCGTTGGTCAAATTTTCTTATAACAATTCGTACCATTCGAGCATTCAGATGGCTCCATATGAGGCATTGTATGGCAGGAGGTGTAGGACTCCGATTTGTTGGGATGAAGAAGGAGAGAGGTAATTGGAAGGACCAGAATTGATTCAGACGACAGTTGAGAAAGTCAATATGGTTAAACAGCGGCTTAAGGCAGCCCAGGATAGGATGAAGAGTTATGTTGATGCTCACCGAAATGAGATGGAGTATGAAGTCGGTGAGAAGGTGTTTCTTATGACGTCTCCTTGGAAAGGAGTATTGAGGTTCTGCAAGAAGGGCAAGTTGAGTCCGAGGTATGTGGGTCCTTATGAGATCCTTGAGAGGATTGGACCACTCGCCTACAGGTTAGCGTTACCTCCGGAGTTGTCGCAGATTCACGATGTTTTCCATGTGTCTATGTTGAGAAGCTATAGATCAGATCCTTCTCACATCATTTAGACTAGTGAGGTTCAGTTGCGGGATGATCTGAGTTATGAAGAGCAACCAGTGGAGATTTTGGATGCCAAGGACAAAGTTCTCAGGAACAAGACGGTTCAGCTAGTCAAATTCCTGTGGAGGAACCATTCGGTAGAGGAGGCCACATAGGAGCCATTGGAGGCCATGCGGGAGAAGTATCCGCATCTCTTCGATTCAGGTAAATTTCGAGGACGAAATTTTTTTAAGAGGGGGACAAATGTTAGACCCCGATTTTTTTTAATGATGATATTAAGCATGAAATGTGGTAATTATGTGATTTTTCCTTAGTTTGATTAAATTGAGAAGCTTATTGGATAATTAAGGTTTAATTGTGGTTAAGTAAGAATTAAAAGGGTAAAAGACTTTGGGAAGTTTGCTTGAGTTGGATTAGTTTAAGTCTTGCTAAGAGGGGTATCATGGTTTTTACCCTTTTAGGTTAAGAGAAAAGAAAAGAGAAGAAAGAAAAGAAGGAGAAAAGAGAAGAGGAGAAGCCGTCGGTGGAGAAGAAGAGAAGAGAAGGGAGGGTTTTGAGATTTTTGTGATTTTCGACGATTCGAAGCAATTTTTGGTAAGTTTAGCTTTCTTCTAACTTGTTATGGTTAGATTTAAACTTAGAACAATGCAAAATGAAGAGAATCGGTGGTTTTAGGGTTTTAAGGCAAAAATAGGTAGATTTTGTGGGTTGATGCATTTCTGGCTGATTTGGAGTTGCTCTTGAGTTAGAAATGTAGTAGAGGACTTGCTCTAAGGCTTAGATGTGTTGCATTTGAGTTTGAGAAGAGATTGAAGTTGAAAGTTGCAGGAATTTGGGTTTCGGAGTTGAGCTCCAGACCCGCACGTCGCGACGTGCGTATGAACACACCGCGACGTGGCATTCGTCGCGATGTAAAATAATTAAATTTGTCGTGACGAGCAGGGACGCGTTCGTCGCGACGTACGAAGGAGGCGCGCCGCAACGTGCGAGGGGAGCGTTTGTCACGACGTGCGAAGGAGGCGCGTCGCGACATATGAAGAAATTTGGCTCGCCGCGACGAGTGTTCCTTCGCCGCGATGAACGTCCATTTTTCTGAAGGAGACTTTTGGGCATATCTTAGGTTGTAGATGTCCAATTGGGGTGATTTTGGAGTCGTTGTGATCTAGAGAAGAAGGACTATAAGATGTATGAAAAAGGGGAGTTCAGAATCAGCCTTTAAGGGTTCGAGAATTTAGATGAAAGTCGAATATAGACTTTTAATGCTTTATTTTGGATTTCCAAGCTGTGAATATTTGCTATGGATGTTGATTAAATGAGAACTTGGTTTATTCTAGGGAACCAAGCTGATTTGACCCAATCGCAAGAGGAAGGACAGCAGTGAGTCTGATACTCAAGCGATACTAGGTAGGTAATATGTTTATGGTTATTGTGTGTATGGGCAAATTGCCTTATGTATGCTTGCTTGCTTGCTTGCATTCTATGACCTTGCTTGTATTGAATTACATGAGAAATATTGAAATTTGTATTATGATTATGTTTATGCATGGCTTTGATAGGCCTTATGGCATTTTGCGAAAATGAAAAGAATGAGAATTTTGAAAAGCTTTGCTGTGATGTTTTGAGCATGAAACGAATGGATTATGTGTTTATTTGGGTAAGAGAGTTACGGATGGAGTCACGTGCACGTCGACATAAAAGCCTTCTCCCGGCTGCCCGCTTGAGGTAACGAGAACTTTGAGAAATCGGACTCGGATAGTTTACGGATTTAACTTCGGTTTATCCGGATCGTTTTACGGAACTCTCGAGCCAATTGTTTGTGCATACATGATTGAATTGATGAGCATGACACATGTTAAAGTGTGATATTGTACATTCATATGAACTATTTTGTGATAATTGAAATGTGATAGATTGATGACTTGCTGTATGTATATGCATATTGCTTGATTGTGTGGCTCATTGCCAATGGCTATAAACGTATATGCCATCGAGCTTATTTTCACCCCATTACTCTCCCCTCCTCAGGTGCAGATCGAGACGATTTTCGACCTTGTAAGGCATTGGAAACTTCAAACTAGTTAGGAGCCTTGTATTAAGTTAGTACTTTGGTTAGCCCGCCAGCATCTTATCATGGAGCATACTTATGTATTTTGGATTTAAATGTTATTTGTATTATGCTGCATTTAAGAATACTTGTTGAATTTCTTCGAATGATAATGACCGATGGTTTATGCAAATGGAATGATTAATGTATGTTTAGACGGAATGTATGAGTATATGTTGTATGTATCGAATTGTGTATTTGTATGGATGTTGGGATCGGGTCCGAAGGTATTTGGGCGCCCGACGCTGGCGCGACCCGAGGGGCCGCCTCGGGAATGGGGATTCGGGGCCCGGGCCCAACAAAATGTGTAGGTGCACATTTAGCCCATTAAAACCAAAAATCCACCTCCTTTTATCTTTAATAACTTTGATTTAATTTAATTAATGTAATTAATTAAATTAAACCAAAGTCTAGCCCATTTTCAAATGTTCATATAGGCTTCTAGTTAACAATTAATTAAAGTAAGCCTAACATTCAATCATAGGCTTTAAAACCTCTACTTGTATTTCTTACTTTGCTTGATAACCTTCCTAGAAGCCAAATGGAGAATTTAATCGGACTTATATAATTCAAACTGCAATAAGCTCGAAATTAATTTAATCTCATTAGAATTAATTCTATCTTATTAACTAAATGTCAATCCACTAAAGACAATTAGTTGAACTTTTGAATTATTAAATATTATTGGAACACATGTTTCAAATAAGATGCTCAATTGCAAACTCGAAAATGAACCATATTATAACCATCTACACAATAAGGGTGAAATTGCAGTTTTGCCTTTATGTTAGTTCTTCCTTCTAGATCTCTCGTTTTACTCAATATGGTGATTAACACACAAAATCTCATCTTGGTGTTATGACTTGATGGGTAGTAATTCAGACCTTTGTTCGTACCCTTGGAGTTCAAATCAAAAAAATAATAATCCAAAGATTGCAATATAGGATGCAACCTCGGGTCATCTTACTTAATTGAAACCTAAAACGAATGGATCTAAGTTAACCTATATGTTATGAAATGAAAGTTAATTTCGTAAGGAGGGGATTTTGATCTTTTAAAACATTAATTGTATTAAATTGAATTGTAAGAAAAATATGTAAAATATATTTTTGGATTTCTAGGAATAGAAAACAGAAAGATTAAGGCAAATGATCAAATAGTGATAGTATCCTTTTGAAAATCATCTTTGGCTATCATAGTTCCAAATTAATTTATGATGGGAGTTGAGATCACTAAGTTTCAACTAGGTAAATCTTAAAGAACTCTTTAAGTCCAAGATCCTAATTAATGAGACTTCATTTCTTAAAACCCTGTTAAATGCTCTTAGTATGTGTAGTGGATAAGTTCATGCAACAAGTCACTTTGGAATCTAAAATCAACTCAATATCAAACATTACTATGCAAGATAAAAAAGAGAATCAATAAGATCACAAATAGATATATATGAGACTTCATATATTTAAGCTTCAAAGTTTTACATCAACAAATCCAAACCACACATTGAATATCCAACACTTGATTAAACTATAATCAAGCATGTTCCTTAATTAAACTATAATCAAGCATGTTCAACTACAAATTACAAATATTAAACCTAGGAATTCATAAATCATAGCTAAACATGGATTAAGTCACTCCCCTTTTAAGCCCATTGAACACTAGCCATTGCTACATCCTCAAGAGGAGAAAGAGACACCTAGCCAGGTATAGCTCCTAGAGACTTCACAACTGAGAAGCAACTGGAGACTCCTATTGTAACACCCCACTCCCACGTGACCCGAACCCGATATCATTGGTGATATCCAAGTCCATACCCCGTGAGGGTGGCATACTACATCAGTCGGTAGGGCTCAGTAAAAAAAAACTTTTTGTTTTAAAACATTTATTCGTGCGGAATAAACAGTAGACAGTTGTAAACATTTGCAGTTATTACAATCATTTAACAATACTTTACAGTAACCATAAAGTTCACATACTAATCAGTTTACAAAGATTGCGGAATACAATATTAGGAAACACTAATGCAGATGCGAACTGATCCCAACCTCTATCTCAACTTGCACCCAGTAAGCATACTCCCGTGTCAAACGAGGTACTCTTCTAGTCTTGAAAAATATATTGCAATTTTGGATGAGTTTGCGAACTCAATAAGGAACCATCATCGATGTTTCTCCCAATCCATGCATCACATAACCAAATCACAGTAATAAGGCAGTTGCAGTAATACTACGGTCTAAAGTCATAGTAATATACAGTCACAATAGTCACAGTACCGCTATAGTAAGAATACAGGCACAGTAATCATCCATTTACAATACAGTCACCGAAATCATACAGTCAAAGTAATCATATTGTCATGGACACAACAATTTACAGTAGACAGTCACAATACAGTCATATACAGTAAAAAACACTTCAGGTATTCAGTCCAGTAATGATGCAATGCACATGTGACTCTTTTTCCAGTTTTATTACAGTGTTGTGAACGAGTGCTTAAGCAGTGATCAGTAATCAGTAGATGCATCTACGGAGGATTATCTCCCTTCGAGCTCTAGGCTCGTTTTCAGTATCAGTGGCGACTCGGTTCACAATTATTTTTATCCGTTTATGCCTCTGTGTATGAAATGCATATGCCCAGTTACAACATCCCATAAACAGTTAATCATTCAGAGTCAAGCACAGTCAATTAACAGTCATTATGCACAAGTAACAGTCCATAATTCACAACAATTGCCAGCCTATAATTCACAATCAATCATAGTAAATCCAGTAATGGCAAACAGGTCACACAATGTACACATTTCTGATCCCGCCATTATCCCCATATTAGACAAGTAATAATTGAGAAACCTATCTAGGTTACTCACCTATCACTTCTGAGCTAATGCCGAGAAGTCTCTACCACGTCGGTCGAACGACGTTCCAATTGGGCCTCTATAAGAATCAAAGAAGAAAACAATTGTTAAATTCAATAACTTCCATTCTCTTCAGTCAAAAATTACACAATAAATATGCTCCGAAATATCACAATGTTTTCTACAACTTTCATGAACAAACCAAAATCAAATTCAATTTTTAACTAGGTCAAATAATTCAATCAATGATGCTGCCCCAGAAATCACCCAATCTGGACAGAAATGTTCTATCAAGCATAACTCCCTGTACACAAGTCAAAAAAATTACTACCTTATATCATTGGAAAAATAAAACCACATACTTCAAGTTTCATGAAGAGATTAAGAGCCAATTCTATCTCGAACCAATTCAAAACTGCCAAACAAGTGACTGATTAGGGCAGCAGTTAAAAACCTAATGCAGGTTCCATTTTTGAAAACTCATAACTCCCAAATCGGATCTCCAAAAATTGCATTCTAAATACCATTTTAAAGATCAATGTTTCCTCTACAACTCTTCAGAAGATCACTCAAGCCAATTCAATTCACAAAAATTGCTAAAATTGTTTCCAATCAGAATGCTCACAAAACTGACATTTCAGCTAGGTTTCACTAAAATGCATTTTACCAGCCAATAGTCATCAATGCATATCTCCCAATATACATATAGAAAAATTGCAAAATCAGTGTAATTGGAAAGCTAATAATACAGGCTTCAACTTTCATTTAGATCATTTGCCCTAATTCCTTCTCAATTAATTTAGAAAAATCATCAACACAATCAGGTAATCAATCCGAATACTGTTCACATAAGTCCCAGAAGTAACTTTCCAAGCCAAATTTCAACCTTTTAATGCTAAAATTAGACAACACCTATTTCACACAAAATTGTATTCAACAAACTAAAGTTTCATTTGGCACAAACCTCACCTCATTTTCATAACTACACAATGAGTTATGCTCAAAACATTACAGTAGGTCAAACTCACATTTTCAACTTTACTACTCAATCACACCTCCTATCATGCCAATTGAACTTCTACTACCATAAGCATCTTAATGGGACACAAAATCAGTCCCTATATCAATCATACATTCAATAAGAATACCTATCTCAATTTGGCAGCACCTACCTCTTAAATTCCATACAAAATTAATCATTAATATTCAATTCAAAAATCAAGCTACAACACTTCACTTATACTACTTCATCCAACCATACTCAAACCTCACCTTCTACCCACCAATTCCACCTATACTTTTCATCAGATTAAGGCATCAATAAGCACAATAAATTCTCCATAATTCCCATTGCATGCATCTAACTACCAAGTCATTAAATTCATAATTAAAACATCATTAAAGCTTGACTTAAAAACTTACCTAATTAACTTCCACTCTTCAATTCTCTTCACTTCTTTCTTTGCTATTCTCTCTAACAACCTCTTCTAACCCCATGCAAGTGTAAGTTCTCCATGGAAAGACAACAACTTGGTTGCAAGAAGAAGAAGAGCTCTTAAGGTTTGGAGGAAGAGGGACTTAAGGAAAAAGAAAATCGATGGATGGTTTGAAAAGGAGAGTAGGTTTCGGTTGAACTTGGAAAATGAGCAAATAAAACATGTTTTTCCTTCCTTCCTCAAAGAAGAACCGAGAATGCATAGGATAATCATGCATTAAATGAAAGGAACACTTGGCAATTGGAGGAGAAATGAGGAAAAGTCAAAGAACCAATCAAATTTTTGAAAAAAGAAAACAAATACCAAGCAATTTCAATCCAATTTCAGTTCCAACTAGGTTTAAGGGTCCACTTTCGGTCCCACCAAGATATTTAATAGTTTAGTACCAAATAACAGTAGAAAATCAACCAGTTTGTCACTTGGCGATATTTTTTTCTGGTCCAGGAATTTTCTCCGAAAAAATCTAGAAAAATTCCTAAAAATCCCTTAAAATATAAAACACTCAATGGCGCACTCAAAATAATTTTTCAAACCCAATAACCACGTTAGTCACAATAAAATTGCAGTAGGTACATCTACCGGGAATGTCATGTATGCATGTACCGAAATTTGCATGTACACAATTTCACTGTTTACTAATACTAGTATGCATAAACAATACTAATTAATCCCTATCAATCTCATCCTATTATAATTTACTATTTTACCCTTCCTGTCAGGGGTAGGATGTTACAACTCCCCCCTCCTTATAAAAATTTCGTCCTCGAAATTCTCAGTCAACGGTTCACTATGACAGTTATCAAATGACCCTACATGTCCCATACACTTTTCCACTCAATGATTCATTTTCTGAAAGGTCACAGTAACCACACTTAGTCAGTTGTTCAGTCACTTATTTGGCTAACTCATTATCACTCATCACAGTAGACGGATTTAACAAGGTTGTCAGTTGGCGATCTCACTCTCTTAACTATCTCACTTGTCATTTCCAGAGCAGCCACTACCTTTGGTTCCAATGCTATGATTCAGTTCATTATTTCCGAACCTGCTCTCTCATCACGTTTTATCCATCCAATACCTTTTTCTCACTATACCACCCAATACCTTTTTCTCGCTATACCATTGATTGAACCCAAGTTTAATATATAAGTGGCTACACTTTCATGGTTGTTAATGCACTTTTTGACTCTTAATTCATGATTTTTGTGCTTAAATTAGTCTCTTACGGTAAGCTTATGTTTTATGCAATTTGCTAGTAAAATTGTACAAATTGACATTAATTTCATTATAATTTTTCTAAGAACAATTGATACTGGAAATTGTTATTTTATATTGTAGGAGAAAAGGAGTCAAAAAGGATCAGAAGAGTCAACACAGCGTGAACCAAGCACCTCGCGGCGGCATCGCCGCGGCGAAATGTAATTCACACGTCGCGGCGCATCAACACAGATCGTACGTCGCGACGTCAACAATTCAACACATCGCGGCGAGCAAGCCAGATTGTACGTCGCGATGAGAATTAATTTATACGTCGCGATGAGCAAGCCAGAGCACACGTCGCGATGAATTTTTCTTTATACGTCTTGACGTGCAGACGGGTATTCGGACTTTAAACGGAAAAATCACTCACTGTACTGACCCGACCCGTGAACCATCCTTTAAATATTGCTGAATTAGGTTAAAACGGGGATTATCTGGATCGGCTGGGCAATCTTCTGGCAAGCGACACTCGGGGAGAAGAGAGGAGACCGACGAGCTAGAAGAGAAGCACCCGGAGCATTCGCAACAGCCACCTTCCCTAGGGTTCCCTTCGGGGTTCCCTGGGGACAACTTCTGCATTAGCTTTCATCTTCTATTTTTACTGTCGCCATCCACCGTGGATATCTTGGAGTCGTCACGAGTTGTGAAGGTTCGGGTTAAAATGCGTGGTTAGGCATTTGTTTTCTTTTGAAGATGCAGTGATGGCTGGAGTTCACCGAGCTTTCAAGGGGAGTAGCTTAATCTGTAGTTTTGCTATGATTTATAAATGCCTAGGTCTAGGGTTTGTAATTTGTAGTGAAGCTATTTGATTATAGCTAAATGTTTGACATTTAATGTGTTGTTTGGATTGGTAGTTTACATTGTCACGCTTAAGCGCATTGTTATGAACAAAGTAGAGTTGGGGTTTATTGCTTTAGTAGTTAGATTAGCTTAATTAGAGTTTAATTAAGCGTTGAATAATGTAATGTGTTATGGATTTGTTTATGTAGAACTTTGTGCTTAAATATATGAAGTCTCATATATATCAACTTGTGATCTTGTTGATTCTCTTTTACCTGCCTAGTTGTGTTTGATAATGAGTTGATGCTAGATTTCATTTGACCCATTGCATTGGCAAATCTCCCACACACACTAAGATGTTTTTAACAAGGTTTTAAGCAATGGAGTTCATTGATTAAATCCTTGGACTTAAAGAATCCTTTAACGTTCTAGGGCTCAAGAGCACCTAATGGGGTCTTGAGACATGGAGTCAAGAGTGACAGGAGTCCATTAATCAAGACCTTGGACTTAAAGTGAGTTCTTTAAGGTTTTTTTTTCATTCAAACTTAGTGATTTTTTTAATCCACCGCACACATTAAGATGCGCTTAACGGGATCTTGAGCAATGGAGTTCATTGATCAAGATCCTGGACTTAAAGAATCCTTTAAGGTTCTGAGGCTCAAGAGCACTCAATGGGGTCTTGAGACATGGAGTCAAGAGTGACAGAGTCCATTAATCAAGACCTCGGACTTAAAGATAATTCTTTAAGGTTTACCATTCACACTTAGTTTTGAACTGTGATAGCCAAAGTTTGTTTTCAAGAGGATTTTATCACTTGTTTTAGTATTTCCTTTTTCCATATTCAAAAATCCAAAAATAATTGTTACATGTTTTTTAGTGTAGTTAATATTTTCAAACAAAACCCCCTTTTTCCTTACTGATTTCACTTGCATTTTATGACATATAGGCTAGCTTAGGTCCATTTCATTAGGTTCCGATTAAGTGAGACGACCCGAGGTTGCATCCTATACTGCAATCTTGGAATTTATTATTTTTGACCGGTTTCCAAGGATCGATCTTAAGGTCGAATCGACAGAGCTGCGATCAACCATCCAATACCTGTTTCTCAATATATAGACTTATTCCAATAACTTCATTAATACCCTTTTTTGCCAATTCTGGGTATATTTTGTCACTATGATACTTCCAATAAAATAGTTTCTCTCGTCTCCGACACTTCCCTTTCCTTCAGTACCGACACAGTGGCACTTATCTCTATTTTTCACTATAACCGGTGGTAATCCACTTAACGCATTTACCCCTCATATTACATTGACTCTTAGTCCAGATTCAGTGTTCTTTTGACATGTCACTGTTCTATATGTATTTAATTCTTTTTCATTAGTCCGATCCTGATCCACTCCAGCTATCCCATGCAATTTTCCTAAGCCTTTTCCTTTGTTTCACTCATCACAAGCATCTCGACTCACTGTTGGTCTTTGCCTCTTGTTAGGCATTTTTTCTGTGTAATACAAGCGTGTACAATTCCATCTTGTGCTCACCATTAGTTCTATAATCATTCAGTCAAAACTACATCATGAGGTTATAATCCTCTATAGTCCAAATACTTAAGCACTTTTCCTATCGAACATTCAAACCTCTACAAACTTGAATCTATAACCACTTTGTTCTATACCCATAGTTATTCAATTTCACTTTCGCATATACTTACTAGAATGTCTAGCTTCAACTTTTCACTTTCTTGTTCTAGCACTTTTTTTCGGGTACACATACTTCTTCTTTGAAGCATGCAATATTGTTTTTCCGATTTCACTCGCATATTCAGACTCATCATAGGACTCACTACTTTAACTCCTGCACTCTTAACCTTTCTTACCTTTATCCAGTATCATTAAATCTACAACTTCAATTCTCCAGTAACACTTCACAATTACCCATAATCTACTTAACATTCTTTGGAAATCCCAATATCTGTAATTGATCTGTTCATTGCAGCATTATCTGTTCATTGTTGGTATAGTAATCATTTATGCCCATCTTTTTCCTCGAATAAACACAATGTATCCTTATAGGAATCTAAGGTCTCCAAGAATTTAAACAATTGCAATCATAACACCAATACCATTTATCAAAGTCAATTCAATTTATCTTATACCGTTTTAACATAATGTCTCAATTCATCATATGGTAGAAATCAATGGTGAAAAATGAAAGAAAATGATAAGGATGTGGAAGAAGACAATGATGGAATATGGATGTTGGAAGGTGAAAATATAGATGATGTAGATGTCAGCTCTCTTCTCTCTTTTTATAAGTTAACCCTAATTAGGTGTTTTTTATAAATTGGTTGCTAGGTCATGTTACACAGTCGGTTAGTTTTCCAAAAATGGTTCGAGTCTAGTGCAAATTTGAATGTCTCGCCACGGTGAACTTCTCCTGAAAGATTTCTTTAGTAACTTTCAGCTTTCGCTGTGGCGCAAACATTATCCTCGCTACGGCAAACTTTACTTGAAAGTTTTTTTAAAATATCTTCTAATTTTACCGCGGCAAAAAATCATCTTCGTCGTGGCAAACTTGCCTGTTGCCCTCGTTGACGTGTGCTCTTGGTCTTCACTCCTTGGCTCTACTTCTTGAATCTCCTACAATGTAAATTAGAAGTTTGCAGTATCAATTGTTTTAAAAATCAACTTAGTTCAATTACTAATTGTTTGTGACAATTTAATCCTCAAATTACATTAATTCAAAATAAGCACTCATTAGTTAAATTAAGCATAAAATCTAAAAATAAGAGCCAAGAAATCTAATAAAAACCATGAAATTGTCACCAATTGATATAGGAAACTTATGTTCAATCAGGAGCTAGTCTATCAAACTACTAGCACCAGTTTAATCACCATTCTCAATAAAACATCTAGAAGTGATGATATCACTATAAACTATTTATTTGAGTGAATTGTTCTGATACATGTTTCAATTAATAATTCTAACATGCAGACATTAGATTGAGACTTTGTAAAAATCCATTATGATCATATCAAAAATTATAATGAAACATATATGAGTTCACCACTCATCAAGATTGTGGTCCATAATGAACGAATGCTTAAGTGTATGTTTTAAGATTAAAGTAACGGCCCACTTTATTCCTTAAAACGTACGTGATTCCATATTCATTTAATAGTGCTATTATCGATAGTCAACTACTATCATGATATGAAACTCATCATTCCCTTGAAGTAAACTCCTTTACTTATACAAAGATAAATCGCAATACTATAGTCTAAACTATAATCAAGTGACCTACTTGATTATTCAACTATTAATCAATTATTTTTAGATTTTGATAATATACATGCTTCCCATACTCCCGCGTGACCCGAACCCGACATCGTTGGTGATATCCGAGTCTGTGCCCCGCGAGGGTGGCGTGCTACATCAGTCAGTCGAAACTCAGTATCAAATTTTTTTTTTCATTACACTCATGTGCACGGAATAGACAGTAAACAATCTGAGCCCACGTTCATAAATAAACATTTTCAGTTATTACAATCATTCAATAATAATTTACAAAAGCCATTTAATGAACAAAAATTCATAACCAAATTGGGCTCACTATAAATACAGAGCATTCTTTTACAGAGATTTCGGCATATAACTAATGAGACACTAATGCAGAGGCAAACTGATCCCGACCTCTATCTGTCCTTTGCATACGGTAGACATACTCCCGTGTCAAATGGGGTACTCTTCAAGACCTGAAAAATGTTTGCAAATTTTGGGTGAGTTTTGCGAACTCAGTGAGAAACCATCATTAATGGTTCGCCCAATTCATGCATCGCTTAATTGCGTCACAGTAATAACACAGCACACAGGCAATCACAGTTCAGTTTGCAATAACATAGTTAGAAGTACCATATCACTACATACAAGCAAATCGCAATTGAATAAGGCACTCATGCCTTCTTCCCATTTCATGTAGTCAGTCAAGTATATATGCAATGCATATGTGACACTTTCCCATTTTATTGCAGTGTTGTGACCGAGCGCTTAAACAGTGAACAGTATTCAGCAGACGTGTCTAGGGAGTAGGAGAGCCCTCTGGTATGCACTAACTCCCTTCGAGCTCAAGGCTCTTTTCAATATCACTGATCGAGCTCAAGGCTCTTTTTAGTATCAGTGTTCGAGCTCAAGACTCTTTTCAGTATCAGTGTTCGAGCTCAAGGCTCTTTTCAATATCAGTGGCGTCTCAGGTCACAACTATTATTATCCGTTTAAGTATTTGTATATGGAATGCAACATGCCCAATGTATCACAATATCCTACAGTCACAAAATCACATTGCAGTCCAATCCAATTTATCATAATCAAACATATCATTCTCAATCATACAGATTTTCATACAGTCACAATTTATCACATTCACAGCCAGTTTACACTTCAATGCCCAATTCCCATTCCTTCGGTTCAACATTTCAGTCATAATCGGTTTTCACATAAACACCATTATTCTCTACAGAATTATCAATACAGAACTATAAACAATCAGAAATTGAGGAACCAACTAGGTTACTCACCTGTACTTTCGAGCTAATACCTGGAATTCTTAGTGGCATCGGTGGATTGATGCTCCAAATGTGCCTCTATACTGTAGGAAATTCCCGGTGTGAGCATCACATGCCCACAGTGCGAAAAACAAAAATTTTTGTTCCAGCACCTTCTCGAAAGTCAGGATCCATGTGTTTATACAAAAAACTCAAACCATAACGACCAAAGGAGACCGTCTCTAACGGTATCCACGTAAAGATCGAAGAACCTAACCGGGACAAACCCTTTGACCCGGGAATAGCTAGAACAAATTAAAGAGTGCTAGCTCTTACCTTTGTCCTTGGAGAGCTTGAGAAACCAACGATGAAGAAGGAAGCTTGGAGATTAAGAAGGGAAGTGAAGATCGATGATGAGAGAAGACAATTTCTCTTAGGTTTCAAAAAACCTTTCTCACTTCTAAAAGCAACGATCATTCATCCTCTTCTTTCTTTTATTTTTGTCTTCTAGTCTTTTAATGCACTAATGACAAGGATAAAGAAGAAGCTTCTTGGCCATCCACGTAAATCACTTTATATATATATATATAAAAAGTTAAAATGATGAGCTTCTCATCTCCTTCTTCCACGTTTACATATATATATATATATATATATATATATATATATATATATATATATATATATATATATATATATATATATATATATATATATATAATTAATTAATTAATATATATATATATATATAAATGTGAAGTGGTCCAGTCACACTGGGAATTGGTCTACCTAGGCCTATCGGGTCCCATATGGGAAAAACCCGAAAACCTTTTTAGCAATATCGATGTCGCAATCTCATCGACATATCTCGATCTCATCAGATCCATTTAATCCTTTTGCTCCCATATATTCGAACTCTGTCCAAAACTATTTTACTTAATTCTCCGAGACACTCTTATGCATGTGACCCATTAGGTTCCCGGTTATGTTGGCCACTTAGATTAACACTTAATCTGAGCAAGTCATGAGCGGTATCTAGCAACACATCATGACCCCCAATTGACCGGAAAGTAATTGGTTTGACGAGTGAACATGTATTCATCATGAACCATATCACGAACCTTTCCATAGACAATTACCGTGCAATTCATCCTTTCACCATGCTATACCCCACTTGGTTATGAGTATGGACAAAGTGTCAACTCTTTACTAGACTGACTATGTCAAATCTAGTCCAAGTGATATCAGTTCTTGTCCTGTGACTCATTACTTAATATGTCAATGAAGACATTCTTCATGACATATATGCTCCGGCCAGAGACTTCCAAGTAATGACCCTGACAAGAGGCCATGGGTATCATCTTCTGCTATCACAGAAGTGGTGAATCCTCTATTGGCTACTCAATTACCTTCGAATACCTCAAGATGTACCCAATCACCACCCTTTGAGCAACCTCTGTAAGGCAACAAGGAATGAAGTCAAAGCACAGAATCAGTATCCAAGATATCCTTGAGAACCTCAAGTCTAAGGATACTTGCACCATTGCTATGATGAGATTATCACTGACATTAGAATAGAACATCCATGTGATGATCTCATAGCAGGTCATCCAATGTACTTCCTACCTCTAGTAAGCATCCACATCTCAACCCTAAATATCTCATATTTACAGCTTCTGAGATCCATTGCTTGATCAAATCAAGGAGCTTGAGATGTGCTAGTCTCTCCGGATTACCGATGTCTAGTCTCAGTAATCCTATGACTAGGGATAATTTAGATACTAACATAATTGCACATGATAGGAATCTCAGTAGTATGATCACGTCATAATTTCCTTGATGCTATGTCATATATCATGGACTTCATTAATTTGCTTATAGATCAATATCCATTCATAAATAATGAACATCAAATTAATGAAATATGCCTTTCTTTATTTATTCATAAAGTATGTACACAACTTTGTACAAAATGCGCTAAAGGCGATTGCCTTCAGGGCACTACTCTAACATTCTCCCACTTGATCTAAAGCCAATCGCCTTGATATCTAATACCATAGGCGAGTACATGAGAATCAAAACTCTTTTGTGATAATGGCTTTGTCAACGGATCAACAATATTCTGCTCGGTGGGAATTCTCTCGATCTGGGCATCACCTCGTCCTATGATCTCCCTGATCAGATGATATCTGCAGAGTACGTGTTTGGATCGTTGATGAGACCTTGGTTCTTTCGCCTGCGTAATAGCCCCATTGTTGTCATACTACTGGCATCGTTGATTGGGATTTGGAATCATCCTTATCAGATTGAAAACTGGCATCTGTATACCCGCTCACTTTGAGATCTCCATTTCCATATATCAAGAAAACATCCTTAGTCCTTCAAAAGTACTTGAGGATATTCTTGACAGCCACCTAGTGACCCTCACCAGGATCCGATTGGTATCTGCTCGTAACACTTAGAGCATATGATACATCGGGTCTCGTACATAGCATAGCGTACATGATAGATCCTACTGCAGATGCATACGGGATCATATTCATGCACATCCTCTCATCTTGTGTCTTAGGACACATAGATTTCGAGAGTGTTATCCCATGAGTCACGGGGAGGTAGCCTCTCTTGGATTGCTCCATGTTAAACCTTTTTAGCATCTTGTCTATGTACGTTGATTGTGAAAGACAAAGCAACCTTTTTGATCTATCTCTATAGATCTTTATCCTAAGGATATAAGTTGCTTCACCAAGGTCTTTCATGACAAATTGTTTGGACAACCAAATCTTCACCGATTGTAGCATAGAGACATCGTTTCCTAGCAATAATATGTCATCTACATATAGCACAAGGAATACAATTGCAGCCCCATTAACCTTCTTATACACACAGTGTTCATCCGGATTTTGTGAGAAACCAAACTCTTTGATTACCACATCAAAACGGATATTCCAACTCCTAGATGCTTGTTGCAATCCATAGATTGCTTTCTGAAGCTTGCATACCTTTTCGCCATCATAAGAGGTGAAGCCCTCAGGTTGTGTCATATACACATCCTTAGCTAGATTTCCATTTAGGAAAGTTGTCTTCACATCCATTTGCCATATCTCATAATCATAATGAGTGGAAATGGCTAGGAGTATTCTAATGGATTTAAGCATTGCTACTGGGCTGAAGGTCTCGTCGTAGTCAACTCCTTGTCTTTGACAAAAATCTTTAGCCACAAGCCTTACTTTATAGGTAATCACATTACCATCCATGTCGGTTTTGTTTTTGAAAACCCATTTACACCCTATGGGTTTGATTCCTTCGGGTGCCTCAACCAAAGTCCATACTTGGTTTTCATACATGGAATCCATTTCAGCCTGCATGGCATGAAGCCATTTTTTAGACTTTGAACTCTTCAGAACCTCTTCATAGGTGGTAGGCTCATTATCTTCTATGAGCAATACATCATTATGTTCATTCACGAGAAATCCATATCTCTCGGGAACAGAGCGTATCCTACGTGACCTACGAACTTCGTGTGTTGTAGAAGGTTGAAGCTGTTACTTCATCCGTATGAGTCACAGTTTCAGGTTCAGCGATTGATCAGGTATGCATTCGAGCATCTTGAACTTCTTCAAGTTCAATTTTGCTCCCACCGCCTTCTTGTAAAAAACTCTTTCTAAAAAGACAGCATGCTTCAAACAAACACCTTTTGTTTCTCGGCAAGGAAGAATTGATATCCCATTTTTCTTTAGGATATCCTACTGAACAAACACTTGTCGACTTTGCATCAAGTTTATCCGATCGTGTCCGCTTCACATAAGGTGACAACCCCAAACTTTCAAATGAGTAAGATAGGGTCTTTTGTTAGTCCACATTTCATATGGAGTAACATCAATTGTCTTTGATGGAATTCTGTTTAACAAGTAAACAGTTGTCTCGAGTGCATACCCCCAAAAGGATTTTGGTAACTTTGCAAAGCCCATCATTGATCGTACCATGTCTAACAAGGTTCGATTTCTCCTTTCTACAACACCATTATGCTGTGGTGTGTAAGGAGGAGTCCATTGAGATAAAATCCCATTATCTCTGAGATAATCCAAAAACTGTTGGTCTAAGTATTCCCCACCACGATCTAATCGTAACGTCTTGATACTTTTCCCAAGTTGGTTTTCTACTTCATTTCTAAATTGTTTGAACTTTTCAAATGCTTCAGATCTGTATCTCATCAGATACAGGTACCCATATCGAAAATAATCATCGATAAAGGTAATGAAGTAAAGAAAACCACTTCTGGCATGGATGGACATCGGACCACATACATCTGAATGTATTAGGTCTAATACTCCAGTCTCTCATTCACCCTTTCCCTTAAAGGGTAATTTAGTCATCTTGCCTAATAAACAAGATTCGCATGTGTCATATGATTCATAATCAAATGACCCTAAACTACCACTCTTATAGAGCTTAGCTATGCGTCTCTCATTTATATGGCCAAGCGCATAATGTCATAAGTAAGTTGATTTTAAATTATCTCGTTTATGTCTTTTCGTGTCATTGACATTCATAATTAGATGTGACATATCTAATATGTAAATTCCATTGCATAATATACCAGTACCATAAAGCATTCCATTCAAACTAATATAACAACCATTGTTACTAAAAGTTAAATGGAAACTAGCTCTATTTAAACAAGAAACAGACAATATGTTCTTTGTTAATACAGGTACAAAATAACATTCATCCAATTTATTTACAAGCCCATTGGGGAGTGACAAGAAATAAGTGCCTACGTCTAATGCAGCAACTCTTGCTTCATTTCCTACAGCAGGTCTATCTCTCCCTTCATGAGTTGTCTCATCGTCCCCGAGGCCCCGTGATATCATTGCATATATGTGAGCCACAACCGGTATCTAATACCCATATGTTATGGTCAGAAACAGTATTAACCTCAATGACAAACATACCTAAAGAAGTCGAGGCATCTGATGCCTTCTTCTGCTTTAATTCTTTCAGATAGACTTTACAGTTCCGCTTCCAGTGGCCAGTCTTGCCACAATGGTAGCAAGTTCCTTTTGGTGCAGTTTCTTTATTTTTCTTCTTCGCTGCACTTCCTTTCGGTTTCTTAGACCTTTTCTTCTTCAGTTTCTTTTTCTTGGAACCAGAAGAAGAGTCCACCACAAGCACTGCCTTACTATCCTTTTTGATAGCTTGCTCTGCTGTCTTGAGCAGATTGATCAACTTAGGGATTGTTGAGGATATTTGGTTCATCCGATAGTTTAACACAAACTGTGAATAACTATCAGACAATCCAACCAGAATTAAGTCAACACTTAATTCATAATCCATAACAAAACCTAAGACAGCCAACCTCTCAATATACCCATTCATCTTCAGTGCATATTGCACTGCAGATGAACTTGGAGTCATCTTAGTAGTGAAGAGTAGCCTCGAGGTCTCGAACCTTTCAAACCGAGCTTGCTCATCAAACAGCTCCCTAAGATGAAACACTTTGGTATTAGCATCCATAGACTTATGCTGCTTCTGCAACTCTGGTGACATAGATGCGAGCATAATGCAGGTATCCATGTCACTGTCTTTAAGATGCTTACGATATGCTTTATGATCCTCATCAGAAGCATCAGCTGTAGGTGGATCAGGAAGTGGAACATCTAGGACATATCCTAGTTCCTCAGACCTGAGAACAATTTCGATTTCACCAATCTAGAAAGTGGGTCCGATTAATTTGTTCGAGTCCATAAGCGAGCGCAAGTTCACACTTGAAGTCATCTTCAATAACCTATAGGGAAAAGAGAGAAAGAATGTTAGAATAGAATTACATGCATGATCATAAGAACTTGCATGACATACATATGGCTCCCACTAGTTTCAAAAAATCCATAACTCTCAGTACGAATCCAAGAAATATTATGACAAAATGTCTTAGTGGGTCGATATCCGACATTACTAAAATGACCTTGGGTTTACCCAACAAGCCACCTTAGGTCAATCGGTAGGTATCGGTCATACCAATTGTATCATTGATATTCGACATTACTAAAATGACCTTGGGTTTACCCAACAAGCCACCTTAGATCTATCGGTAGGTATTGGTCATACCATTTGCTTCATAGATGCAACTATCGACTAGTGCTATCAACTCGTGATGTATGCACACACATTGGGTTATCAACTCTTGATGCGCGTACATCTGATGTACACTACCCAATTTCGCCTCTGTCCACGTTGACCTTGAGTTTACTAAACAAATCAACGCTTCTAGTGAAAACCGACCCATTAATCTAAAAATCTTATTTTCATGGTTCGAACATATCCATATAGAGTGAGCTTGGGTTTACCCAACAACCCAACTCTATAAGAACTCTGGTTCTCCCCATATTAATGGAAGGCGTTAGTTTTCATATGATTTGAGGGTTTTTCAGGTCTCATCTTCTTCTTCTCCAAGCCGTATGATTATAGTCACCATGACTATATGGAATGATTTAGGGCAATTCATCAATCACATTGAATCTATACCTAAAACCATCCATCATCCCACCTTTTGCATGTTGTAGTCGACTGGTACATTTGCTAGTCGACTGGTGCATATGCCAGTCGACTGGTACATGTGCTAGTCGACTACTATGGATTACTGTGCACAAACTAGTCGACTAGTGCATGTACCAGTTGACTGGTGCATGTGCCAGTCGACTGGAACATGTACTGGCAGGCTCTCTAATCGGCTAATTTTTCAATTCGTGTAGTTCAAATTCACAATACCAAGTGTAATATCCTTTATTATGATGTACCAATGAAACACTTTCATTGTACCATGCTTACCATATATAGTCAAACTATACATGAAAAACTTGAAATTGATGAATACACTCTTATTCATTTATATTTCCAAATAATTTGAGAATATCAAACTATCACCCTAAGTATCTCTAGCTAGTCTACATTTTATCAAGATTACTTCGGCACTGGTCACAAAATTGTGACGGTCAAAACAATCAGGACAACGAAATACACTAACGAGACGCTAATGTGATATATTTGACATCCGAAATTTTTTTGAAACCCAATTTCAAGAAATTTAATTTGGAAAGCATACAACATCAATATAACACATTTTTAATCACATTAAAAATGATCCAAGGAATTGGAACTGAAAACTACACAATCATACATTTCAAACAAAACAGCTCCAACAACTTTCTCAAAACTGCCAAGCTCTGTGTTTTGCTTGAAACACTCATTTAAACAATTTCAATAAATTCTGAGAAAATTACAGAGGTTACAACATGTTCACAACATGCTCCATGAATTTTTTTAGGATTTATTTCCATCAAAAACTCAACCAACCTCAGCAACAAAACCAATGTAGAATCTGTGTTCCTCAACACAGTTATTCCCAGCAGCACACAATAAATTCTCAAATAAATAGTAAATCACCTCGAAAACATTTTTCCATTCTTATAGACATTCATAACATCTTAGAGACATGTCGGTGAAAGAAAATCCGAAAAAAAAGATTTCTAAAATTTATTCTCTAATTTACAAGCATGCCTGTTCATTGAATGTGCACAAACACAGCAACCAGAACATTAGGGAATAAATTAGCAAAACCATATCAGATCACATTGATAAATTCCAAGCTTCCACAGACATATGCAACACATCTTTTGAACATATCTAGGCAAGAAAATTTCGAAAACAATATTTCTACACTGAATTCGAAATTAACATTTACAACATGCATCATTGTCACAAGCAATAGGCAACTCCGACCTAGTCATGATTTCTTCGTTATATACGACACAAGTGGCTTTGATACCACTGTAGGAAAATCCCGGTGTGAGCATCACATTCCACAAAAGCGGAAAACAAAAATTTTTATTCCGGGACCTTCCCGAAAGCCAGGATCCTTGAGTCTATACAACAAACTCAAACCATAACGGCCAAAGGAGGCCGTCTCTAACGGTATCCACGCAGAGATCGGAGAATCTAACCGGGACAAACCTTTTGACCCGGGAATAGCTAGAACAAATTAAAGAGTGCTAGCTCTTACCTTTGTCCTTGGAGAGCTTGAGAAACCAACGATGAAGAAGGAAGCTTGGAGATGAAGAAGGGAAGTGAATAATGATGATGAGAGAAGACAATTTCTCTTAGGTTTCACAAAACCTTTCTCACTTCTAAAAACAACGATCATTCATCTTCTTCTTTCTTTTATTTTTTTCTTCTAGTCTTTTAATGCACTAATGACAAGGATAAAGAAGAAGCTTCTTGGCCATCCACGTAAATCACTTTATATATATATATATATATAAAGTTAAAATGATGAGCTTCTCATCTCCTTCTTCCACGTTTACACTCATATATATATATATATATTAATTAATTCTTTAATTAATTAATCATATATATATATGTATATAAATGATGAAGTAGTCCAGTCACACTGGGGTCGGTCCTACCAGTCTACCGGGTCCCGGTATGGGAAAAACCCCCGAAAACCTTTTTCAGCAATATCGATGTCGCGATCTCATCAGGACATATCTCGATCTCATCGGGATCCATTTAATCCTTTTGCTCTCCATATATTGGAACTCTGTCCAAAACTATTTTACGAATTCTCCGAGACACTCTTATGCGTGTGACCCATTAGGTTCCCGGTTATGTTGGCCACTTAGATTAACACTTAATCTGAGCAAGTCATGAGCGATATCTAGCAACACATCATGACCCCCAATTGACCGGAAAGTAATTGGTTTGACGAATGAACATGTATTCATCATGAACCATATCACGAACCTTTCCATGGACAATTACCGCGCAATTCGTCCTTTCACCATGCTATACCCCACTTGGTTATGAGTATGCGCAAAGTGTTAACTCTTTATTAGTTTGACTATGTCAAATCTAGTCCAAGTGATATCAGTTCTTGTCCTGGGACTCATTACTTAATATGTCAATGAAGACATTCTTCATGACATATATGCTCCGGCCAGAGACTTCCAAGTAAAGACCCTGACAAGAGACCATGGGTATCATCTTCTGCTATCACAGAAGTGGTGAATTCTCTATTGGCTACTCAATTATCTTCGAATACCTCAAGCTGTACCCAATTACCACCCTATGAGCAACCTCTATAAGGAAACAAGGAATGGAGTCAAAGCACATAATCAGTATCCAAGATATCCTTGAGCACCTCAAGTCTAAGGATACTTACACCATTGCTATGATGAGATTATCACTGACATTAGAATAGAACAACCATGTGATGATCGTATAGCAGGTCATCCAATGTACTTACTACCTCTAGTAAGCATCCACATCTCAACCCTAAATATCTCATATTTACGACTTTCCGAGATCCTTCGCTGATCAAATCAAGGAGCTTGAGATGTGCTAGTCTCTCCGGACACCGATGTCCAGCCTCAGTAATCCTATGACTAGGATAATTTAGATATCTTGACATAATTGCACATGATAGGAATCTCGATAGTATGATCACATCACAATTTCCTTCATGCTATGTCATATATCATGGACTTCATTAATTTGCTTATAGATCAATATCCATTCATAAATAATGAACATCAAATTAATGAAATATGCCTTTCTTTATTTATTCATAAAGTATGTACACACCTTTATACAAAATGCACTAAAGGCGTTTGCCTTCAGGGCACTACTCTAACATATACCGATTCATGTGATGCAATGATTACCAAAATCCAATCAAGAATATTTGTAATGCACATGTAGCGCTTAAAATGTGTACAATGCATGTTCATGATTTTCCCTGCCCTAAATCCAAATTTTGAATCTCCAAAAATCCGTCTAAAAATTAGAAATCTAATGGCACTGACAGTACTCAATTCGGACCTCTATAGGTCCAAAAATAAATAAAACAGTGACCAAAGAATCATTGCCCGGACCCACTGATCGCGGCTCTGTCGATTCGACCTTACGATCGACCCTCGGAAACCGGTCAAAAATAATAAATTCCAAGATTGTGGTATAGGTTGCAACCTCGGGTCGTCTCACTTAATTGGAACCAAGTGAAAAAGGTATAAGCTAGCCTAATTACCAAAAATTGCAATCAAGTTGATAAAATGGGGGTTTGGTATGTTGATCGGAACTGTAAAAGTAATTAAAATTTGAGAAAAAGTATAAAAGAATATTTTTGGATTTTTTGTAATTATGCAATTAACAAAAACTAAGATAGTAATCAAAATGATAAAATCCTCTTGAAAATGGGTGCAGGCCATCATTGTTCTAAATGACTTTTTCAGAGAAGGAATCCACTAAGTGTCAAAAGATCAACCCTAAAAGACTTTTTAGGTCCAAGATTTTAATCAACGAACTCCGTTAACTAAAATCTTGTTAAATGCACCTTAGTGTGTGTAATGGATAAGTTAATGCAATCGGTCAAATGGCTCAAGCATAATCTCAATATCAAACACAACTAGGCAGATAAAAAAGGTTAACACAATCACCAAAGACATATATGAGACTTCATATATTAAGCATCAAAGTTCTACATCAATCAATTCATAACACAAGACATCGTTCAACACTTGATTAAACTATAACCAAGCTCATTTAAATACAAGCAGGAAATCCCTAACTCAGGAATTTGCAACACTGTAAATAAACTAGACGATGTAAGATTAACTCCCTTTTTATAGAACCGGTGAACTCAAACCATTACTACATCTTCAAGAGGAAATGTGATTTAGCTGCGCATAACTCTGGACTGTCTCTCGACTGTTGACGATTGAACGATACCTATGATAGCAGAAGATACTGACGGTGGCGATGAAACGGGTGTGATGGTTGAGGATGATAAAAACTGGAAAATGATGAATGAAAGAGATGATCGCCCTCTCTTCTGCCTCCAAGCGTCTCCGAAGAATGTCCCCCTCTGACCTAAAAATATCAAAGTTTATAAATGATGGACGCGGGCCGGGTCAAAACAGTGAGAGACGTTTCCAAGTGGAATCCGGGTATTTATCTGCTCGTCGCGACGAGATGGATTTCAGGTGCCGCGGCGTGCTTTTCTGGTCTTCTCGCCGCGGCGTGTGCTCGTAGGCATCGCGGCGTACTTCATTTAATCCTCGTCGCGGTGAGGTGCTTGTAGGCGCTGCGACGTACGTCATTGTTTCCTCGTCGCGGCGAGATGAGTTTAGGCACCGCGACGTGCACTTTCTGGATCGCTGTCGTGGCGAGATGAAAGGTTGCATCGCGGCGTGCTACTCTTGATACGCTCGCCGCAACGTGTTGCTTGTAGCACGTCGCGGCGTGTTGACTTCCGTTAATGCTTTGACTCTTCATTTCACCTACAAATTAAACAGAAATCTGGCAGTATCAATTGTCCTTTGAAAAATTATGATAGAATTAATGTCAATTTGTGACAATTTACTATCAAATTGTATAAAGTGTAAGTTCATTGTGATGGGACAAATTAAAGCACAATGTCACAAATTAAGAGTCAAAAAGTACATTAAGAGTAGTAAAAATATAGCCAATTAATAAGATAAACTTGGGCTCAATCAAATTCCCCCACACTTAAACCTTTGTACTCCTGGACAATGTTTATAAGAATAAAAAAGATACAAGTGTGAAATAAAAATTCGTCCATGCTCAAAACAATAACAAGAACTTGGCGCAAATCACTGAATCAAAATTCAATCAAAGCAAATTGAAAAAATGCTAATAAAACAAACACTAAAAGAATTCAATTCAAGAGATTGCACAAAAGAAATGTCACTCAATACGAGGTGTTTGCTCTCTCCTCACACATTGGGGATATTTCACTCTCAATCTACTTAACCCATTCTCTACCATAAGCTTGTAGCAATTCTATTTCTCCACTACAAAAACTATAATTTGAAGATCAAGAGGACTTTTCAGGGTTGTAATGTACGGAGGGCTAGATGAATGGATGGAATGGAAGAAAGAAAAAGTATGAACACATGCACTGTAATTATGAACTGAATGTCAAAAGGTAAACTAATCTTGGCACTATTATTTTTTTATTTTTAAATTTATTCATGAGCTATATACTGCTTGAATTGTTATTGCTCTTTCTCTCTTTTTTTATGAGTATTCTTTTTTTATTGATAAACACTCTCTGTTCCTTCTTGGAACACACAAATTTTTTTCTTTTCTTTTCTTTTTTATAATAAGATTAAACTATTGACATCATGTAAGAGTGCATATATGCAAGTGCTCATAAATAAAAATGGCTCAAGGGGCTAGCAAGTGATAAGTGCTTGTGGGATAAGTGTTTGGAAAAAAAGGGTTAAAGAAAGAATGCCTCTATCACATCAACAAAATTCTAGTCCACAAAGCTTTGATTAAGAATTAAAACAAGTTCTAGAGAGAAATGAAATAAGCAGATGCACACAATATCAAAGAAAAATGTAGGCTCAAATATCCTTCCAACAGGGGTAATATCTTAATGAACAATCTCAAGTCTCAAAAACTTAAAGTGTTACTTTGTTAGCATGCTGTAATTCACTTTGAATTGAAAATATCAAAAGTAAAATTAGCCAAGACCAATTATCATTAAAAGAATGGAAGGTATTTTCATAAACTCAGGTACCAGTTTGAACTTATAAGGTCTTTGAAACACAAAAGGTACAAAAGTTTCATGCGGAAGAAGTTGAATTGAGAAAAATTTTCATTCTGCAAAAATGGGTGGACGTCGCGACGTGCAGGCGATGTATGTGAGGCTCGTCGCGGCGTGCATGTTGTCGCCGTGGCGAGGAATGACAAAATGGCCGAAGGAAAAATGCACCAAGTGTAAAAATTGTAACAGTAAGCAAGATTGGCTGACATACACAACAAAAAGTGTCAAAAAGGAGCATAACAAATAGTAACATAATGGAAAAAGCTCCCCCACACTTAAATAACACATTGTCCTTGATGAAAATAAAAAACAGAAACTTGATAGAAATGATGATGGCAAAATATGGTCAGTACAAAGTGCGCTAAGAAACTGAGAAAATAAGAGAAGAAAGAAAAGAAAAACAATGTAGAACAAAATGCCATAACTAAGCTGCAGGGTCATCAGGGGCAGGATCAGGAGGAGCAGCCGCAGATGAGCTAGGATCGGCCGAAGAAGCACCGTCGGTAGGAGGAAGAGGAATGTGGAGGTGCGCCGCAAGCAAGGCATACATCCGCTGGTGGTATTGCCGATTGGCGGCTAGCTGGGCTTCGGAACGAAGAAAAGCGGCATGAAGGGTGGCCACCTGATGAGTGAGGGCGAAAACCTGATGAGTGAGTGTCGTCAAGGGAGAAGGGGAAGAGGGGGGTAAGGTGGGGTGGGTGTCCGGGGGAGGCACATCAATATGTATAGCAGCAACAACAGGAGGGGAAGGAGGAGGTGGGGGTGGTGAAGGAGAATGTGGTGGCGGAGGGGGAGGTAATGGGGAGTGAGAAGGAGGTGGTGGGGCTAAAAAACGGGGTTGTTTGAGGCGGACGTATCGAAAAAGGGAGGCGGGTTCAAAAAATTTGTCAGTAGGAAGTTCCGGGACCTGGTGGGCCCGGAACATATCACTAACAAGGTGAGGGAATAATATGGAATGGATAAGGGTAGAACTGAGGACGGATTGGCGTAGGGCAGAAGTGATTGCCTAAGCAATATCAACCGGCCGGCCAACCATCAGGAGGTAAATCTACAAGGCCTGTTCTTTGGGAACTAAGGCAAGGTGGGTGGTAGGAAGAACGTTGTTGCAGATGAAATGAAGCCAAGGACGGGCCTCAGGACGGAGATCAGCACGGCGAATGTATCTCTTAGACACTCGAGGTTGATGCCATTCGGCACCCGCAGGACAAAGGGTACAAAGGACATCATCCTAAGGGTAGTCCCGAATAAGGTCGGCGTAGTGGCAGCAAAGAATAGGAGGAAGGTGGTAGTGGTCGCAGATGGCGGCAGGGGTAAAGGGTTGAGAAACGGTAACACCTCAAAAACAAATATCAAAGGTGTCATGGTAACGGGCATAGGTATAGAAATGACGAACGAATGTGTCATTTCCAGGAGTCCTGGGCTGCACTAAACCGGAAAGTTGAGAATAGCCGAGCTGTTGGACGAAAGGGTGAGTGGAGGGTAAAAGAGGGAACGGTCGCTCCTTGAGTAGCGGCCTAGCTTCTATCTTAGCAGCTAGGTCGGTAAACTCAGGGTCGACCGGAGGAGAAGAAGTGGAAGGGTGAGGGCCAGAAGGAGAAGGCGAATGGTCAGAAGAGTCGGAAAAGCAGACATCGGAGGGAGAAGTAGGACGGACGGAGGCGTTCTTAGTGCGAGGCATTGTCCTGAACAGAAAATAAACACAAAGAAATTTAGTAAAACAAAACAAACACAACAGTGCTTCGCCGCGGCGAAACATGTTGGGTTGCACACGTCGCGGTGAGATGAGATCAACCCACACGCCGCGGCGAGCACTCGACACGCCACGATGAGATGAAAGAAACCCAGACGACACGACAAGCATTCGACACGTCGTGGCGAAGGGCAAAATTTTTACACACCGTGACACGGTGAACCTTCGTCGCCGCAAAAAGCAAACCCTAATTTACAAAACGAAAAATGAAAATGACAAAGGGAAGAGATATCTTACAAAGGGAGAAAAGAGACAAACGAGGGATAACGGAGGTGAGCTGAGGGGAGCCACTAGCACAGACGAAGAGGAAGGAAGAAACACAGAGCAACGAAGGAAGGAGAAGTCGCGGTGCAAAAATGAGAGGGAGGCGGCGTGAAAGAGGGGCGTCGTAGGGTTTAGAAGAGTTTGAAGGTAAAATGACTAAAAGGGCACTGGGTAAAGAGAAGAACCGTTGTACAATGAGGAGAAAATTGGAATTTAAACCCCTCTAGGGTTTCGTTTAAAACTCTCACGCCGCGGCGTCATAATCTCTGCACGTCGCGGCGTCATAATCGTTGTACGCCGCGGCGAACTAATTAGTAGACGTCGCGGCGTCACAATCGTTGCACACCGTGGCGAACTAATTAGTAAACGTCGCGGCGTGTCCTTCTCCTGAACGCTCGCCGCAGCGTGTTATTGTGTACACGTCGCGGCGTCACATCCCACGTCGCGGCGAATGCTTCCAAAAATTAACAGGATCCTAAGCATCACTATTCCTGACCACTCATGCACAAAATTTCTGGAACCAAGTTACATGCATCATGCATTGACTAAGATCACGGGTTCCAGAAGACAGATTATTAAAAATTACTGAACCAAAATCCTACTAAACTAAACCTATCTGAACTAAACCTAACACTACTGAGTAGTTTCTTCCCCACACTTAATCAACATATTCATGCAAAATAATGTCAGTGTCAATCCCATTTTCAATCAGCACAAATATATGATAAGTGAAAGGAAAGAAACTACCTAGTGTTTAAGGTGGATCCTGGTTCTCATGATAGAGCTTCAAAAGATGGCCATTCACCTTGATTCGTGTTCCAGTTTCTTCATGCAAAAGCTCTACCATACCAAAGTTGTTCACCTTCGTGACTAGATACGGTCCATCCCAACGAGTATTAAAAATCCCATGTTTGAAAGCAAACCGAGCCTTGAATAATAGGACTTTGTCTCCTTCCTTGAAGCTTTTTCTGTGAATGATCTAATCATGCGTCAATTTTGTTTTTTCCTTGTAGAGTAGTGCATGCTCATATGCCTCTAACCTCAAATCCTCGAGCTATTGAAGTTACAACTTCCTCTCCATTCCGGAAGATTCCAAATCAATATTGCATTGTTTAACTGCCCAATATGCTTTATGTTCCAATTCCACAGGCAAATGGCAAGCCTTTCCATAAATCAGGCAATAAGGGGACATGCCTATGGGAGATTTATAAGCAGTCCGATATGCCCAAAGTGCTTCCTCGAGGCGAAGGCTCCAATCCTTCTTTGATGGCTTCACAATTTTCTCCAAAATGTGCTTCACCTCTCTGTTTGAAACTTCAGCTTGTCCATTGGTTTGTGGGTGGTATGCAGTAGAGACTTTGTGAGTGACCCCAAATTTGAAAAACAAGTTATCAATGACTCTATTGCAAAAATGTGTTCCCCTATCACTCACCACGACTTTTGGTATGCCAAATCGACAAAAATGTTGGACTTAAGAAATTTAGACACGGCTTGGGCATCATCTTTTCTAGTGGGATGGCCTCTATCCACTGGACACATAATCAACAGTGAAAGGATATACACAAAGCCAAAAGATGGAGGAAATGGGCCCATGAAATTGATTCCCCAAACATCAAAGATTTCACAAAATAAGAGAGGTTGTTGTGGCATTTCATGTCGTTTACCTAATCCTCCAAATCGTTGACATTTATCACATGACCGGCAAAAGTTAAATGAATGCTTAAAAAGTGTAGGCCAATAAAAACCAGACTCGAGGATTTTCCTAGATGTTTTCCTTGCACTAAAATGACCACCACAAACCATGGAATGACAAGCTGAAATTATATCATCACACTCTTCTTGAGGCACACATTTTCTGATCACCTGGTCACTACACATTCTCCACAGATAAGGGGCATCCCAAATGTAATGCCGAGCTTCACTCTTTAGCTTCTGAGTTTGTGCCTGAGACATAAAAGGAGGAGTAAGCCCATACAATAGGTAATTAACAATATGTGCATACCAAGGTTCTTTAATAATTGAAGCACACAAAACTGAATCAGGAAATGAATCACAAGTAAGTTCAGAAGAATCCACTCCCTGTGTGTCGTTCGGTAGCCTACTCAAATGGTCGACTACATGGTTTGCCGCTCCCGCTCGATCCTTAATTTCAATATCAAATTCTTGGAGTAGCAATGCCTACCGTATCAGCCTAGGCTTTGAATGTGGTTTCTTGAGGAGATACCGAACAACTGCATGATCAGTAAAAATGGTAACATGTGAATTTAACAGATATTGCCTAAACTTTTCTAAAGCAAAAACTAATGCAAACAGCTCTTTTCCAGTTATGGTATAGTTGAGTTGAGCTGGATCCATTGTTTTCGAGGCATATGCTATAACTCTTGGTAGCCTCTCCTCCCGTTGACCCAACATAGCCCCTACAGCATAATTAGATGCATCATATGAAAGTTCAAAAGGCAAATGCCAATCAGGAGAAACTAAAATAGGTGGAGAGATGAGTTTTGATTTCAACATATTGAAGGCATTCTTGCAGGAATCATCAAATTCAAATTTTTCATCTTTTTCTAGAAGCTTGGAGAGAGGTAACGCAATTTTGCTGAAATCCTTTATGAAGCGCCTGTAAAATCCTTCATGACCCAAAAATGATCGTATGTCACGAATACAAACAGGGTAAGGCAAAGAAGATATAACCTCAATCTTAGCTTTATACACTTCAATCACCTTGCTAGAAATTAAATGACCAAGCACGATTCCTTCACTGACCATGAAATGACATTTCTCAAAATTCAAAATCAAATTCTTTTCAATGCATCTTTGTAAAACTTTTGCAAGGCTGGATAAACAAGCATCAAAAGAATCACCATAGAATGTGAAATCATCCATAAATACTTCCATACATTCCTCTAAAAATTCACAGAAAAAAGCCATCACACACCGCTAGAAAGTACCTGGGGAATTAGATAGACCAAAAGGCATCCTTCGATATGCAAAGGTGCCAAAAGGGCATGTAAAAGTGGTTTTGTCTTGGTCCTCCGGTGCAATGGGTACTTGAAAGTACCCAGAGAAACCATCCAAAAAACAATAATGTGATTTGCCTGCAAGCCTTTCAAGCATTTGATCAATAAAAGGGAGGGGGAAATGGTCTTTTCTTGTGGCGTCATTTAATCGTCTATAATCTATACACACACGCCATGAATTTTGCACTCTGGTAGGAATGAGCTCATCCCTATCATTCTTTACTACAGTTATCCCACTCTTTTTTGGCACTACATGTATTGGACTAACCCACTCACTATCAGATATGGGATATATTATCCCTGCACTCAACAACTTCGTTATTTCCTTCTTCACGACATGTAAGATAAGTGGGTTTAGTCTTCTTTGACGTTGCCTCATCGATTTTGACCCTTCACTCAATAAGATCCTGTGTGTGCAAATAGCTGGGCAAATGCCTGGTATATCTGCTAAGTTCTACCCTATAGCTCTCTTATGTTCCCTCAAAACATTCATGAGTCTCTCTTCCTCAGTTTGGGACAAAGTACTAGCAATTATGATAGGTAATTGCTCATCAGACTCAAGAAAGGCATACTTTAATGTAGCAGGTAACAGTTTGAGCTCAAGCACAGGAGGTTGCACAACAGAAGGAATCAATTTATGAAGTTCAAGAGAAAAGAGATCACTACCTCTTTCTTCTCGGATGAAGTCTGTCTCCTGGTGAGTGGTCGTGGCTAATCCTTCCTACTTCCCTGAAACATGGACAGAAAACCCTTTTCCAAGATCAAATGAATGTAATCCAGCATCCAAAGAATCTTTTTGTAACTCATATTTTTGGCAAGCATTTTCCACAGCTAAATCAATCTTGTTCACACCCAAAAGTGAATAATCCTCATGTGGGTTCTTCATTACCTCGTACATGTTGAACCTTACCTTATGGTCACCAACCTCCATGGTGATCTTACCTTCCTTCATACTGATCATTGTGCTTGCAGTCCGCAAAAAGGGTCGCCCGAGAATTAAGGAAGTATCCTGCACAACTTCAGAAGACATATCAAGCACATAAAAATCAGCAGTAAATACTAAACCCTTAACCTGGACCAAAATGTCCTCAATGATACCCACTAGATGCCTAAAGGATCTATCAGCCAATTGCAAAACTACAGATGTAGGTTTTAGATTTTTCACTCCTAGGGCCTCGTAGATAGATTTAGGCATCACATTTATGGCAGCCCCCAGATCTAACAAAGCTCTTCCTATAGTCACTTTCCCTAAGATACAAGGAATGGTAAAAGATCCAGGGTCTTGACATTTCACAGGTATCTACGGTTTGAACAGGGCTGACACATTAGAGCTCACTTGAACTCTCTCATTAGGCCTAAACTTTCTCTTGTTAGTGAACAAGTCCTTCAAATATTTAGCACAGGCCGGAACTCTCTTCACCAAATCAAGCAAAGGCACATTCACCTCTACTTTCCCAAACAAATCAATGATTTCCTTTTCATGTTTAATCTCATTCATGCGCTTGCTCATCAAATATGAGTTTGGAAAAGGAAGGTCTTGAATACTTACCTCCTTACCTTTGGCGGCTTGCTTGCTTGATTCTCCATTTTCAGCTTGATCATTGGAACTCTCTGAAGTAGTTCCCTTGTTTCTTGAAGCATGCTTTTTCTCTTTCAATAGCTCTTCTTCCCTCACATTTTCTGATTTCTTAATCTTTTCCTTGGGTAGGGGCACTTTTGCACTCTCAACATCCTCATGACATGCCTCTTCATCTACTTGAGGATTAAACCTCACTTGCTTACCACTCCGGAGGGCAATTGCATTGAGACTCTTCGGATTCATCACAGTACTTGAAGGAATAGTCCCCTTTGCTTTTGATTCTCACTCATGTTGTTGGACAACCGAGTGACATCTGATTAATGTTCTCCGCCTTGGTCTCCCATTGTTCCATTCTTTTCTCCAAGGCATTGAACCTAGCAGCATTTTTTGAGGAATCCTGTTGAATAAGAGAAGCAATGGAATTAAACTGGTAACCATTAGAATCCCTCTCTTCCTTCATCAGAGTCATCATACTGTGAAGCAACTGGTTGGTGTCTTCTTTTGGTGGGACCATTAGGGCTTGCTGTTGATTAGGGAACTGGCTAGTGGAAGTACCAACTCCTCCTCCTTGTGGAAATCTGTTTTGAGCCCTGTTTTCTTCATTCCTCCAACCAAACCTTGGATTGGACTTCCATCCCTCATTGTATGTGTTGGAGTATGGGTCCCACTTCTGATTAGCTCTCCTTGGATATACTGCTGACACCTCTTCATATCTTCCAGGGCATACACTTGATATGTGCATCACCGACCCACAAGTGTCACAATTGGGTACAGTAATATCTGTTGAAGATGATGGGCGATGCACATTCAAGTTCTTCAACTCTGCAGTATTACAGGACAATTGTGATGTTATCCTGTTCTCTAGCGAATCTACCTTTGTTTCCAGACTTTCCATTCTCTTGGCGTGAGCTGTTAAAGCTCCCAATTCATTCAATCCCCTGGAATCTCTCACCTTTGTCATTGTTGATGGTTGAGGCCATCTTCTTGATCAAGTCCCACGCCCAATCTTTGTAAGGTCAATCGAGATCCTCCGGATCAGACATCTAACATACATTTTCTTGACTCTTCAACCCATCATAGAAATCTCGCACCAATTGTTCATCGTGAATTTAGTGATGGGGCATCCGACGTAAGATCTTGGAAGCGGTTCCAATAGTCATCTGATGATTCATCATACTCCTGGCGAGCTGAGTAAATTTCCTTCCTCATCGAAGATGTCCTAGAGGCTGGAAAATATTTCTCCAAAAAGGCCTTCCTCAGGTTGGCCTAGCTATGATAAACATTTGCCACATGGCTCGGAAGACTCATGTACCACTCTCACGCCTTTCCTTCCAAGGACAAATGAAACACCTTCTATAGCACTTAGTCCAAAGTAGCTCCCACTGGCTTCATACTCTGACAGATCATCGTCAAAGCTTATAGGTGCATGTATGGATCTTCTCCTGCCAAGCCATGAAATTTAGGAAGGGAATTAATCAACAAACCTTTAATTTCAAAATTAACATCAAAATTAGGGCAAGCAGCAGTAAATGGATCATAATGTACATCAAAAGTTGTTGCTTCCCTAATAGTCCTACGTCTCAGATTCTCATTGTTTTCTCCTACTCTCTCATGCTCACCATTTCCTCCATTAGTTCCATTTCTAGGTTGGTGTGCAGGAAAGTCAGGATTTGGGAAAATGTTTGGATTTTCAGCCATATTTTCTCTTTCTCGCTCAGCTAATCTATTCCTCTCTTGTTATTTCCTCTCTTTCCTAACTCGCTGCAAATGTCTTTCAATTTCAGGTTGGAATTGAACAAGTCTACCTCTCCTGGGCATGCACAAAATCAATCCACAAATAAAAAATGCAGTGAAAAATTTTTTCTCACTATCAAACAAAGTAAAAGTGAAATGTGGCAAATGCGAGTGTATAAATGTATGAAGGTATGTATGAGTGTGTATGTGTGAAAGATGTGCAAAGTAAGAGACAAAATCAAAGTATGATGTACGCGTGTGCAAAGGAAAATCAAACCTATACTATGAACAAGTGTAAAAAGTAAACTATCCTAAATGTATTGCAAAAACAAAGATTCCGATTATCAACGACAATTGAGATGATATGGCAATGACTATCCTACGGTAAACTAATTTCTTGGTTCCCCGGTGATCGCGGCTCTGTCGATTCGATCTTACGATCGATCCTTAGAAACCGGTCAAATATAATAAATTTCAAGATTGCGGTATAGGTTGCAATCCTCGGGTCGTCTCACTTAATTGGAACCAAGTGAAAAAGGTCTAAACTAGCCTAAATGTCAATAATTGCAATCAAGTTGATAAAACGGGGGTTTGGTATTTTGATCAAAACTGATAAAGTAATCAAAATTGGACAAAAAGTATAAAAGAATGTTTTTGTAATTTTGGAAATAATGCAATTAACAAAAATCAAATAGAAATCAAATTGATAAAATCCTCATGAAAATGGGCGCAGGCTATCACGATTCAAAAATGATTTTCAGCGACACAATCCACTGAGTTTCGAAAGATCAACCCTAAAGGACTCTTTAGGTCCAAAGATTTAACTAATGAACTCCATTATTTAAATCTTTGTTAAAAACCTTAGTGTGAGAATTGGACGAGCAAATGCAATCGGTCAACGGGGTCAAAACACAACAATCTTAATCAAACACAACTAGGCAGATGAAGATAGTAAATGCAATACTCAATGACATATATGAAACTTCATATATTAAGCATAAAACATTTTACAAATCACTTTGTCCAAATCTCAACAGTGTTCAGCACACGGTTAAACTATAACAATGCTAATCTAGCTATACCGATGTAACCTCTAACTCAGAGTTTACACAAATATAACTAAACTTCAGACACTATATGATTACTCCCCTTTGACGCTTCTGTGAACTCAAGCCATTGCTACATCTTCAGGAGGAAATGTGGCTTAGCTATGCATGGCTCACAGTGTCTCTCATCGCTAAATACGGAGCGATACTCATGATGGCAATTGATATTGACGGTGGCGGTGGCGATGATGGTGAAGGTGGTTGACAATGATGGAAATGGAAATGATGGTGGAGTGAAGTGTGATCGTCCGAGTAGGCGTAGTCCAGCCTCCGAGTATCAGTCCCTGCATATCCGAAGTCTGCTTGACCTAAAAATAGCAAGGTTTTTATATGGTGGGTGCGGGCCGGGTCAGAGCAGTGAGACAAACTTTCCATTTAAGGTTCAGATATCCGCTCGTACGTCGTGACGTATAAATGAAAATTCATCGCGACGTGTAGAATTGCCTGCTCGTCGCGACGTATAAATTAATATTCGTTGCGACGTGTAGATTGAAGTGCTCGTCGCGACGTGCGGATTGACCTCATGACTGTTGACTTCCTGATGTGTTGACTCCTTTTTTCGAGCAATAAAAATAACAATTTGCAGTATCAATTGTCCTCATGAAAATTATAAAGAAAGTAGTATCAAATCATGACAATTTACTGACAAATTGTGAATTAAAAGAGATCGATATGAGGAACCAATTTAAGCACAAAAATCATCAATTAGGAGTCAACAAATGCATAAGTAACTATGAAAATGCAGCCAATTTATAATGTAAACTTGGCTCAATCAAATTCTCCCACACTTAGACCTTTGTACTCCTGGACAAAGTTTTCAAGAGTCAAAAAGAATACAAGAGTGAAAGAAAATATCTGCCATGCTCAAAACAATAAAAGGAAATTAACTCAATTCATTTCCTCAGAAATCAACCACAGAAAAGTGAAAGAGTCCTAATAAAACAAACATTGAAAGAATTCAAGCACAAGAGATTGAACAAAAGAGAATCACTCGGGATATACTGTATATGCTCAGCTCACTTGTGTCAAGGGATATTGTTGCTCCTAGTCTGCTTAATCCATCTCCTACCATAGGCTTGTGTCAATTCTATTTCTCCACTACAAGAACTATCATTTTAAAGATCAAGAGGACTTTTAGGGATGTAATGTATGGTAGGCTAAATGAATGGATAAGGTGAAAGAAAGAAAGAATAGTATGAGCACATGCATTAAACAAAGAGCTGATGTCAATAGTTTTCTGAAACTAAATGTATGCATAAATAGAATGCATATTTTTTATTTTTTTTTATTTTATATGAAATGCAATACATTCTGCATAAAGAGTTATTGATCTTGCTTTTCTTCTTTCTTTTTCTCTCATTTTTTTTAATTGAAAAGAAAACACTATCTGTCCCTTTGTGGAACACTTTCTCCTTTTTTATTTTTTTATTGAAAAGAAAAATAACTAATGGCACCATAAAAATATGAATGCAAATGCTCATAGCAAGAAGGCTCAACGGGCTAACAAAGGATAAATATGTAAGGGGCTGTGTTTAGAAAAATGGGTTGAGGAAGAAACGCCTCTATCTTATCAACAAAAATCCAGTCCATTAAGCTTCAAGTAAGAATTAAAACAAGTTCTAGAGGAGAATGAAATAAGCAGATGCAAACAAAGATAAAAGAAAATTTTTGGCTCAAATATCCTTCCAATAAGGGTATTATATCTATGAACAATCTCATGTCTCAAAAGCTTAAAATGCTACTTTGTTAGAATAATTCCATTCACTGTGTTTTGAAAACATGAAGAGCAAAATTTTTGCCAATTCCAACTGTTATTAAAAGAATGGGAGGTGTTTTCAAAAACATCAAGCATCATTTTGAAACTAGTAACAACTTTGAAGACAACGACCACAAAGATCCAGTGCAGAAAATGTTTGATTGAATAGAAAAATGAGAAAATGAAGCACAAGTCATTCATGCATACATGTGACGTCGCGGCGTGCTGATGTAGACGTCGTAACGTGCGGACGTCGCGACGTATAAAATGGGTGACGTCGCGACGTATACACACTCGGAAGAATAGCTTCGCCGCGACATGTGATCACTCGTCGCGGCGAAGAGATGCAGAATGAAAAAAGAAGTAAAATGCACCAAGTTAATCGACAGAATGCACCAATTGGCCAACAATTCATAATCACAGTGTCAACAGTCATGCAATATGGAGGATAAATAGGGAAACAACTCCCCCACACTTAAAGCACACATTGTCCTCAATGAAAATGTAGCGAAAGCTCAAATGCGAGAAGGTATTATTGGAAAATGAAAGGAAAACAAAAGAAATGATTTATCTAACTAGCTCTCCTCTAAACTTGTTAAGACAAATAGTAAATGCGAAGTGAAAAAAGTAAAGAAGCAAGTGAAGGAGACGAAAAACCTGATATTTACGGCGGTTGTTGATTCTCATAATAGAGCTTCAAAAGATGGCCATTCACCTTGAGTCTTGTTCCAGTTCCTTCATGTAGAAGCTCTACCATGCCAAAGTTGTGCACCTTCGTGACCAAATACGGTCCCTCCCAACGAGTATTGAAAGTCCCATGTTTAAAAGTGAAACGAGCTTTGAATAATAGGACTTTGTCTCCTTCTTTGAAACTTTTCCGCCGAATGATTTTGTCATGCATCAATTTTGCTTTTTTTTTGTAGAGTCGTGCATGCTCATATGCTTCCAAACTTAATTCCTCGAGCTCTTGAAGCTGCAATTTCCTCTCCATTCCGGAAGATTCCAAGTCCATATTGCATTGTTTTATTGCCCAATATGCTTTATGCTCCAATTCCACAGGTAAATGGCAAGCCTTTCCATAAATCAAGCAGTGAGGGACATACCTATCGAGGATTTATAAGCGATCCTATATGCCCATAGTGTTTCCTTGAGGCGAAGGCTCCAATCCTTCTTGGATGGCTTCACTATTTTCTCCAAAATGTGCTTCACCTCTCTGTTGGAAACTTCGGCTTGTCCATTGGTTTGTGGGTGATATGCAGTGGAGACTTTATGAGTGACCCCAAATTTCAAAAATAAGTTATCAATGACTCTATTACAAAATGGGTTCCCTATCACTCACCACTGACTCTTGGTATACCAAATCGACAAAAATGTTGGACTTAAGAAACTTAGACACAGCCTGAGCATCATCTTTTCTAGTGGGGATGGCCTCTATCCATTTTGACACATAATCCACAGCTAAAAGGATATACGCAAAACCAAAAGATGGAGGAAATGGACCCATGAAATCAATTCCCTAAACATCAAAGATTTCACAAAATAAGAGAGGTTGTTGTGGCATTTCATGTCGTTTGCCTAACCCTCCAAAACGTTGACATTTATCACATGACCGACAAAAGTTAAATGAATCCTTAAAAAGGGTAGGCCAATAGAAACCAGATTCGAGGATTTTCCTAGATGTTTTTCTTGCACTGAAATGCCCATCACAAACCATGGAATGATAAGCCAAAATGATATCAGCATACTCTTCATGAGGCACACATTTTCTGATCACTTGGTCACTGTACATTCTCCACAGATGAGGGGCATCCCAAATGTAATGTCGAGCTTCACTCTTTAGCTTCTGAGCTTGTGCCTGAGACATAAAAGGAGGAGTGAGTCCAGACATTAGGTAGTTAACAATATGTGCATACCAAGGTTCTTTAACAATTGAAGCACATAGGACCGAATCTGGAAATGAATCACAAGTAAGGTCAGAAGAATCCACTCCCTGTGTGTCGTTTGGTAACCTGCTCAAATGATCAGCCACGTGGTTTGCTGCTCCTGCACGATCCTTTATCTCGATATCAAATTTTTAGAGCAACAATGCCCACCGTATCAACCTAGGCTTGGATTGTGGTTTCTTGAGAAGATACCGAACAGCTGCATGATCAGTAAAAATGGTAACATGTGAGTTTAACAGATATTGCCTCAATTTTTCCAAAGCAAAAACTACTACAAACAGCTCTTTTTCAGTTGTTGTATAGTTGATCTGAGCTGGATCCAGTGTCCTCAAGGCGTATGCAATAACTCTTGGTAACCGCTCCTCTCGTTGACCCAGCATAGCCCCTACAGCACAATTAGATGCATCACATGAAAGCTCAAAAGGTAAATTCCAATCAGGAGCAACTAGAATAGGTGGAGAAATGAGTTTTAATTTCAACATATTGAAAGCACTCTTGCAAGAATCATCAAATTCAAATTTTTCATCCTTTTGTAAGAGCTTGGAGAGAGGTAACGTAATTTTGCTAAAATCCTTAATGAAGCGCCTGTAAAATCCTGCATGACCCAAAAATGAACGTATGTCACGAATACAATTAGGGTAAGGAAAAGAAGATATAACCTCAATCTTAGCTTTATCCACTTCAATCCCCTTGCTAGAAATTAAATGACCAAGCACGATACCTTCACTGACCATGAAATGACATTTCTCAAAGTTCAAAATCAAATTCTTTTCAATGCATCTTTGTAAAACTCTTGCAAGGCTGGATAAACAAGCATCAAAAGAATCACCATAAACTGTGAAATCATCCATAAATACTTCCATACATTCCTCTAAAAATTCACAGAAAACAGCCATCACACAACGCTGGAAAGTGCATGGGGCATTACACAAACCAAAAGGCATCCTTCGATATGAAAAGGTGCCAAAAGGACATGTAAATGTGGTCTTGTCCTGGTCCTCCGGTGCAATGGGTACCTGAAAATATCCAGAAAAATCATCCAAGAAACAATAATGTGATTTGCCCGCAAGTCTTTCAAGCATTTGATCAATAAAAGGGAGAGGGAAGTGGTCTTTTCTTGTGGCATCATTTAATTTTCTATAATCTATACACACACGCCACGAATTTTGCACTCTAGTAGGAATAAGCTCATCCCTAACATTTTATACCACTGTTATTCCACTCTTTTTAGGCACTACATGAATTGGGCTAACCCACTCACTATCAGAAATGGGATAAATTATCCCTGCTGTTGGGACCCGATCTGGGAACTGGATCCCAACCGAAAAACAAAAACGGATACGAATAACGAGACGAATTCAAATTGGATATATTGCATTCGATAACGACAAACAAAGCGAAAGCGGAAGCAAACCGGAAGCAAATCGAATACAGAATCGAAGGAATCGAATCAGAACGGTTACAATCAAAGGCAAAACAGATATGATGCGAAATCGGAAATACAAAAGTACCGAAGCAAAACGAAGCGAAGCGGAAACGATACTTAACAAATGGAGCCGATCTTACAATCAAAGTAACTGAGCTGAATCATATTCGACATCCGGGAACAATTATCGAAGAAAAACGACGATCGCGCTAGAAACCCTAAGACATTTCTTAATCCGGTATATATATATATATTCTATTTTTTTTATGTCGGGATTGAGAGATATGATTTTCTGAAGATATGCTTTTTTTTAATGCTATTAAGTATAGATTTGTGTGTTCTATGCTTCGAGGACACTCGTCGTATGGATTTAGTCTGAATTGGAGTAAGTAGTCTTCATGAAAGTTTTAGATGATGTTTTTATCTTTCCATTGATATAAAGTTTGCAATTTTTTGATATCGGGGCTAGGAGTTATGAGCGATTAAAAATTGGAAGTCGTTTAGGAAAAGCTGTTTTGGACAGAATCTTTGATTGAGTTTTTGACCTCTTTCGATATTGATAAGAAAAGAAATGATTTGATTTTGATATCTTTGGGGTTTTGAGTGAATTGGTATGGTTTATGAAATTAAATGGATGAGTTGATTGAAATTAAGTTGAAATTCATGAACTAAAGAGAGAAAGAGTGGAAAAAAATGAAAAATTGTGAAAAGTTTGACGTTTTGGCCTTTGAGGGTTGACTTTTGATTTAGGCAAAATTTGATAAAATGATCTACATGAAACTTGTAGATTATGTTAAGAGTCTTCTGTGGCCATAAAGTTTGCTTCAGGGAAGTTGTAGAGCTTCCTTTGATCTTTTTATTGACATTAAATTTGTCAAATTTCGAGTTCGGGATCGAAAGATATGGTTTTTGAAAAGTTCGGTTTTGAAGTTCCATTACTTTGTTTTTAATCCGATCCCTTTTGTAATATTTTGCTTATAATTCCTTCGTTCCACATCTGATTGATTTGATTCTCGAAGAGTTGGATTCCTAAGACAATTAATTTCATTTTTATGAAGAATTATGATTTTTAGGAGATGAAATGGAAAGAGATTGAAATCGGGCAGCATAACGGCTGTATTTTGACAGCCCAAAAATTTCTGCAAAGGCAAAAATACACTTCTAAAACACATATCCAACCATACAACCATCATCGGACCTCCCGTCCAGAATTCCCAGCAAAAACAAACGCAACCCTACATCTAGAACACTACATAATCTCATTCCCCAATACATATTTCAATCCGAATACAATTCACTCATATTCATATACATTCACCATTTCTACTCATAATCATATACAAACTCAATTCCAATACTCGATTCCATACACACAAATCCATAATTCATATACACATCCATACTTAATTTCAAACATTTATTTACAATCCAAACTGAAAATGCTACAATTTTTCATGGCTTCCCAAGCCATAAACAATATCAGAATCAAAACACAAAATACAAGGTGTGCAAAAACGAACAGAAGTCTTAACGTTCTTTCATCCGAACTCCCGCTTATAACCTGGAGGTGGGGATGAAAGTGGGGTGAGCTCGACGGCTCAGTGGATAATACACTTATAAATTGAAACATAAACAAAAACATTTTTCCAAAACGTTTGCTATTTATTTCTCAAAAACTTATTAGTTCATAATCCTTTTCACTTTTTCACAAACACTCACATTGAAAACTCTAATTTCCTTCTCAATTTCAACCCTCAAACTATTATTTCTCCAATTCCAAAACTTTTCAAAATTTATAAATATGATCGAAAACATGAATGTAAGCACGTACGTATGCATCACTTTTAGAAAGAAATCAAACAGCACTTAACATTTCAGAATGGTTTAGTTCGATCCCAAAACAGAACGTACTGCACATTCCCGCATAGCAGTCCTGTGTAGCCGTGAACAGAACGTACTACACTTTACCGCATAGCGGTCCAGTGTAGCCATGAAGGGAGTCCGAAATCGGAGCTCCGTGCCACTAGCGGCAGTCGGGAAAAGGCTTTAAACAAGTAGAGACAGTGCACTAACTCACGAGGGACCTGACCAAACCCACATAACACATAAGCGAAAAGGAAATTCAAATTGCCCGAAGGCACTTTTCAAAAATCTTGATTTTCATATTTTCATATCTCAACCACATATCCAAGCATGAAATCATATAGCAATCCACATTCAATCCAAATTCATCAATTTGATCACTTATCAATCTAAATCATAAATATGAATGCAATGTATTTCTTTAAAACATAACTCAAACATATACATATTCAAAATGCCCACTTTTCAAATTTATCTAATAATTCAAAAACCATAAATTTCTTCAATCTTGTAATTTCTTAAAATCATTTATAAAATAAGGAATTTAATCCTTTGAAATCATAATCTTTCAAACATTTACATAAACAATAATTTTTCAAAGTTTTTCTTCTTGATTTTTCAAATTACATGCTTATGCGTAAAATTCAGTAAATAAACGTACTACCCACTCAAATCGATGCGAAAAAACTTGTTCCAAGCTTTAATTTGGCCATTTCTCCTTTCTTTCTTCCAATTTAACATTCCCTAAAGCAATTTCATCAAAATTCAACCTCATAAATAACTTAATCCTTAAAATTGATGTCATAATTCATCAATTCATACTAATTCCAAGATATTTAAATCATCAATTTCTAAATTCCCCAAATTCTCAATTTGACCTAAACCGAATTATTCAAATTCAATACCATAAATCACAATTTCTTCAAAATTGTTATCATATTTCACAAACTCATCATATTTCAAGCCATCTTAATCCAACAATTTCAAAAAAATCCCCAATTTCCACAATTGGCCTAAACCCCCAATTTATCATTTTTCAAATTAAACCTCACTTAAGGCATAAACATCAAAATTGATTTAAGAAATCTCAAATTCATCATTAATCCAATTCACAACCAACAAACTCATCAAAAATTCATCAAATTGACAACTTGCTTCTTCTCCACATGGCTGAACACCTTCTCTTCTCCTTCTCTCTATCTTCGTTTTTCTCTTCTCTTATTTCTCTCTTATTTTCTTTCTTATTTTGCTTTTTATTTCATGAATTCCCAGCCCCCAAAATGACAGCCCATGTTGTGTTTCTGCCATGTCACTTAAGTGAGGGGTAATTGACCAAGTTGCCCCTCCTTTTAAGTGAAATCCCAAAATACCCCTGCACAGGATTTTCAAAATCTGATAGCTTGCATCCTGTTTTTAGGCATCTAAACGAAATAATTTGGACAAACTTTCTTCTTGAAAATTGTTTCTCTAGATCATACGAATCCAACGCCACCAACCGCGCTCAATTCGGATCTGAAATGAAGAATTTATAGCTAAAATACTATCAGACCTTCACAAAATCCGAGACTGAACATTAACATAACTTCAGTCCAGAAATTGACAATCTTAGGAATGAAATTAAATTTTGATCCCTTCACATGATTTGTATCCCCATATCTTAATTTTATTTGTCCTTAATAATCAACTCAATCGGAGTTGTACAGCTCCCGAATTTTGCAAAATACTGAACCATGTTCAGAAAATTATCCAACTTATAACCTATAACCAAATCTCTTACTTTGATTCAATCAATCTCTTTCCATTTCATCTCCTAAAAATCATAATTCTTCATAAAAATGAAATTAATTGTCTTAGGAATCCAACGCTTCGAGAATCAAATCAATCAGATGTCGGACGAAGGAATTATAAGCAAAAGATTACAAAAGGGATCGGATTAAAAACAAAGTAATGAAACTTCAAAACTGAAATTTTCAAAAACCATATCTCTCGATCCCGAACTCGGAATTTGACAAATTTAATGTCAATAAAAAGATCAAAGGAAGCTCTAAAACTTCCCTGAAGTACTCAAAATCAAATTAGGTCTCGAAAGAGGTCAAAAACTCAATCAAAGATTATGTCCAAAACAGCTTTTCCTAAACGAATTCCAATTTTTAATCGCTCATAACTCCTAGCCCCGATATCGAAAATTTGCAAACTTTATATCAATGGAAAGATAAAAACATCATCTAAAACTTTCATGAATACTAATTACTCCAATTCAGACTAAATCCATATGACGAGTGGCCTCGAAGCATAGAACACACAAATCTATACTTAATAGCATTTTCAAAACAAAGCATATCTTCGGAAAATCATATCTCTCAATCCCGACATCGAAAAATAGTAAACTTTATGGCCACAGAAGACTCTTAACATAATCTACAAGTTTTATGTAGATCATTTTCTCAAATTTTGCCTAAATCAAAAGTCAACCCTCAAAGGCCAAAAAGTTAAAATTTTCACAATTTTTCATTTTTTTCCACTCTTTCTCTCTTTAGTTCATGAATTTCAACTTAATTTCAATCAACTCATCCACTTAATTTCATAAACCATACCAATCCACTCAAAACCCCAAAGATATCAAAATCAAATCATTTCTTTTCTTATCAATATCCTTTAATTTTAAGTCATCTATTATACAATACATACACAAAGCACTCCTTAAATTTCATTTTCATAATTTAAATTTTCACTCAAAGATCGGGGTCCAACACCTGCGCTCAACAACTTTGTGATTTCCTTTTTCACAACATCTAAGATAAGTGGGTTAAGCCTTCTTTGAGGTTGCCTCACCGATTTTGACCCTTCACTCAATAAGATTCGGTGTGTGCAAATGGCTGGGCTAATGCCGGGTATATCTGCTAAAGTCCACCCGATAGCTCTCTTATGCTTCCTCAAAACATTCATGAGTCTCTCTTCCTGAATGTCAGACAAGGTACTAGCAATTATTACAGGTAATCGCTCATGAGACTCAAGATAGGCATACCTTAAGGTTGAAGGAAGGGGTTTGAGCTCAAGCTCAGGAGGTTTCACAACATAAGGAGTCAATTTATGAAGTTCATGAGAGAAGAGATCACTCCCTTTTTCTTCTGGCGTTAAGGTTGGCTCCTTGTAGGTGGTCATGGCAATGCCCTCCTGCTTCCCTGAAACATGGACAAAAAACCTTTTCCCAAGATCAGGTGAATGTAATCCAGTATCCAAAGGATCTTTTTGTGACTCATGTTTTTGGCAAGCATTTTCCTCAACGGAATTAATCATGTTCACACCCAAAAGTGAATAATCCTCATGTGGGTGCTTCATTGCCTCATACATATTAAAGCTCATCTGTTGGTCACCTACCTCCATGGTGATCTTACCTTCCTTCATACTGATCATTGTTCCTGCTGTCCGCAAAGAGGGTAGCCCGAGAATTAAGGAAGTATCCTGCACAACTTCATAAGACATATCAAGCACATAAAAATCAGCAGGAAATACTAAACCCTTAACCTGGACCAAGATGTCCTCGATGATACCCACTGGATGCCTAAATGATCTATCAGCTAACTGGAGGACAACAGATGTAGGCTTAATACTCTTCACTCCTAAGGCCTCATAAACTGACTTAGGCATCACATTTATCGCTGCCCCCAGATATAACAAAGCCCTACCTATAGTCACTTTCCCTAAGATGCAAGGGATGGTGAAAGATCCAAGGTCTTGACACATGACAGGTATCTGTGGTTTAAACAAGGCTGACACATTGGAGCTCACTTGCACTCTCTCATTTGGCCTAAACTTCCTCTTATTGGTGCACAAATCTTTCAAATATTTTGCATAGGCCGGAACTCTCTTCACTAAATCTAGCAAAGGCACATTCACTTTAACTTTCCCAAACAAATCAATTATTTCTTTTTCATGTTTACTCTCATTCATGCGCTTGCTCATCAAATATGAATTTGGAAAAGGAAGGTCTTGAATACTTACCTCCTTACCTTTGCTGGATTGCTTGCTCGATTCTCCACTTTCTGCTTGATCATTGGAACTCTCTGAAGTAGTTCCCTTGTTCCTTGAAGCATGCTTTTTCTCTCTCAAAAGCTCTTCTTCCCTCACACTTTCTGATTTCTTAATCTTGTCCTTTGGTGGAGGTACTGGCTCATTATTAATCTCATCCTCACATGTCTCTTCATCTTCTTAAGGCTTAAACCTCACCTGCTTCCCACTCCTGAGGGCAATTGCATTCAGACTCTTCGGATTCATCACAGTATTTGAAGGAATAGTCCCACTGCTTTTTGCTTGATTTTCACTCATGTTGTTAGACAACTAAGTGACATATGAATTTATGTTCTCCGCCTTGGTCTCCCATTATTCCATTCTCTTCTCCAAGGCATTGAATCTAGCAGCAGTCTTTGATGAATCCTGTTGAATAAGAGAAGCAATAGCATTAAACTGGTTAGCATTAGAATCCCTTTCTTCCTTCATCAGAGTCATCATACTGTGAAGCAGCTGGTTAGTGTCTTCCTTTGGTGGGACCATGAGGGCTTGCTGTTGATTAGGGAACTAGCTAGTGGAAGTACCAGCTCCTCCCCCTTGTGAAAACCTGTTTTGAGCCCTGTTCTCTTCATTCCTCCAACCAAATCTAGGATTGGACTTCCATCCCTCATTATATGTGTTGGATTAGGGGTCCCACTTCTGATTAGCTCTTCCTGGATACACAGCTGACACCTCTTCATATCTTCCAGGACAAACACTTGAAATGTGCATCACCGACCCACAATTGTCACAACTGGGTGTAGTAATATTTGTAGAAGATGATGGGCGATGCACATTCAAGTTCTTCAACTCAGCAATAATACAGGACAACTGTGAGATTATCCTGTTCTCCAGCGAATCTACCTTTGTTTCCAGACTTTCCATTCTCTTGGCTTGAGCTGTCAAAGCTCCTAACTCATTCAATCCTCTGGAATCTCTTACACTGTATTGTTGATGGTTTAAGGCCATCTTCTTTATCAATTCCCATGCTTCCAATGCTGTAAGATCAATCAAAGATCCTTCAGATGCAGCATCTAGCATACCTTTCTCTTGACTCTTCAACCCATCATAAAAATACTGCACCAACTTGTCATCAGGAATTTGGTGATGGGGGCATCTGGACAGAAGATCTTGGAAGCGGTTCTAATAGTCATACAGTGACTCATCATAATCCTGGCGGGCTAAATAGATTTCCTTCCTCATCGAAGATGTCTTGGAGGCTGGAAAATATTTCTCCAAAAATGCTTTGCTCAGGTTGGCCCAGCTATGATAGGCATTAGCCACATGCCTCGGAAGACTCATGTACCACTCTCTTGCCTTTCCTTCCAAGGACAAATGAAACACCTTCCATAGCACCTGATCCAAAGTAGCTCCTACTGGCTTCATACTCTGGCAAATCATTGTTAAAGCTTGTAGGTGCATATATGGATCCTCTCCTGCCAAACCATGAAATTTAGGAAGGGAATTAATCAACAAACCTTTAATCTCAAAATTAACATCAAAATTAGGGCAAGCAGCAGTAAATGGATCATAATGCACATCAGAAGTTGTTGCTTCCCTAATTGTCCTATGTCGCTGGTTCTCATTGTTCTCTCCTACTCTCTCATGCTCACCATTTCCTCCATTGGTCCCATTTCTAGGTTGGTGTACGGGAAAATCAGGATTTGGGAAAATGTTTGGATTCTCAGCCATATTCTCACTATCTCGCTCAACTAATCTCTTTCTCTCTTGTTCTTTCCTCTCTTTCCTAAGTCTCCTCAAATGTCTTTCAACTTCAGGTTGGAATTGAACAAGTCTACCTCTCCTGGGCATGCACAAAAATCAATCCACAAATAAAAAGAATGGTAACAAAATTTCTCATAGTCACACAAAATCAGATAAAAGTGAAATGCGATGAATGCGAGTGTATGCGGTGTATGATGTATGTATGAGTGTGTATGTGTGAAAAATTGTGCAAAGTAAGAGACAAAATCAAAGTATGGAGTATGCTTGTGCAAAGGGAAATGAAACCTATACTATGAACAAGTGTGAAAATCAAACTATGCTAAATGCAAGCAAAAACAATGATTCCGATTATCAAGGACAATTCAAATGAATGACAATCGCTATCCGACGGTAAACCAATTTCTTAGTTCCCCGGCAACGACGCCAATTTGATCGTGGCTCTGTCGATTCGATCTTACGATCGATCCTTGGAAACCAGTCAAATATAATAAATTTCAAGATTGCGGTATAGGTTGCAATCCTCGGGTCGTCTCACTTAATTGGAACCAAGTGAAAAAGGTCTAAACTAGCCTAAATGTCAAAATTTGCAATCAAGTTGATAAAACGGGGGTTTGGTATTTTGGTCAAAACTGATAAAGTAATCAAAATTGGACAAAAAGTATAAAAGAATGTTTTTGTAATTTTGGAAATAATGCAATTAACAAAAATCAGATAGAAATCAAATTGATAAAATCCTTTTGAAAATGGGTGCAGGCTATCACGGTTCAAAAATGATTTTCAGGGACACAATCCACTAAGTTTCGAAAGATCAACCCTAAAGGACTCTTTAGGTCCAAAGATTTAACTAATGAACTCCATTATTTAAATCTTTGTTAAAAAACTTAGTGTGAGAATTGGACAAGCAAATGCAATCGGTCAACGGGGTCAAAACACAACAATCTTAATCAAACACAACTAGGCAGATGAAGATAGTAAATGCAATACCCAATGACATATATGAAACTTCATATATTAAACATAAATCATTCTACAAATATCTTTGTCCAAATCTCAACATAGTGTTCAGCACACGGTTAAACTATAACAATGCTAATCTAGCTATACCGATGTAACCTCTAACTCAAAGTTTACAAAAATATAACTAAACTTCAGACACTATATGATTACTCCCCTTTGAAGCTTCTGTGAACTCAAGCCATTGCTACATCTTTAGGAGGAAATGTGGCTTAGTTATGCATGGCTCTAGTCTGTCTCTCGACTGCTAAATACGGAGCGATACTCATGACGACAATTGATATTGACGGTGGCGGTGGCGATGATGGTGAAGGTGGTTGACAATGATGGAAATGGAAATGATGGTGGAGTAGAGTGTGATCGTCCGAGTAGGCGTAGTCTAGCCTCCGAGTATCAATCCCTGCGTATCCGAAGTCTGCTTGACCTAAAAATAGCAAGGTTTTTATATGGTGGGTGCGGGCCGGGTCAGAGCAGTGAGACAAACTTTTCATTTAAGGTTCGGATATCCGCTCGTACGTCGCGACGTATAAATGAAAATTCGTCACGACGTGTGGAATTGCCTGCTCGTCGCGACGTATAAATTAATATTCGCCACGACGTGTAGATTGAAGTGCTCGTCGCGACGTGCGGATTGACCTCATGACTATTGACTTCCTGATGTGTTGACTCCTTTGTTCCTGCAATAAAAATAACAATTTGCAGTATCAATTGTCCTCATGAAAATTATAAAGAAAGTAGTATCATATCATGAAAATTTACTGACAAATTGTGAATTAAAAGAGATCGGTATGAGGAACCAATTTAAGCACAAAATGATCAATTAGGAGTCAACGAATGCATAAGCAACTATGAAAATGCAGCCAATTTATAATGTAAACTTGGCTCAATCACCCGAAAATGGCGCCATTTTGATCGCAGCTCTGTCGATTCGACCTTACGATCGACCCTCGAAAACCGGTCAAAAATAATATATTCCAAGATTGAGGTATAGGTTGCAACCTCGGGTCATCTCACTTAATTGGAACTAAGTGAAAAAGGTCTAAGCTAGCCTAATTACCAAAAATTGCAATCAAGTTGATAAAATGGGGGTTTGGTATGTTGATCAGAATTGTAAAAGTAATTAAAATTTGAGAAAAAGTATAAAAGAATATTTTCAGATTTTTTGTAATTATGCAATTAACAAAAACTAAGATAGTATTCAAATTGATAAAATCCTCTTGAAAATGGGTGCAGGCTATCATTGTTCTAAATGACTTTTTCAGAGAAGGAATCCACTAAGTGTCAAAAGATCAACCCTAAAAGACTCTTTAGGTCCAAGATTTTAATCAACGAACTCCGTTAACTAAAATCTTGTTAAATGCACCTTAGTGTGTGTAATGGATAAGTTAATGCAATCGGTCAAATGGCTCAAGCATAATCTCAATATCAAACACAACTAGGCAGATAAAAAGGGTTAACACAATCACCAAAGACATATATGAGACTTCATATATTAAGCATCAAAGTTCTACATCAATCAATCCATAACATAAGACATCGTTCAACACTTGATTAAACTATAACCAAGCTCATTTAAATACAAGCAGTAAATCCCTAACTCAGGAATTTGCAACACTGTAAATAAACTAGACGATGTAAGATTAACTCCCTTTTTATAGAACCGGTGAACTCAAGCCATTACTACATCTTCAAGAGGAATTGTGATTTAGCTACGCATAACTCTGGACTGTCTCTCGACTGCTGACGATTGAACGATACCCATGATAGCAGAAGATACTGACGGTGGCGATGAAACGGGTGTGATGGTTGAGGATGATAAAAATTGGAAAATGATGAATGAAAGAGATGATCGCCCTCTCTTCTTCCTCCAAGCGTCTCCGAAGAATGTCCCCCTCTGACCTAAAAATATCAAAGTTTATAAATGATGGACGCGGGCCGGGTCAAAACAGTGAGAGACGTTTCCAAGTGGAATCCGGGTATTTATCTGCTCACCGCGGCGAGATGGATTTCGGGTGTCGCGGCGTGTGCTCGTACGCGTCGCGGCGTACTTCATTTAATCCTCGTCGCGGCGAGGCGCTTGTGGGCGCCGCGACGTACGTCATTGTATCCTCGCCGCGACAAGATGAGTTTAGGCACCGCGGCGTGCACTTTCTGGATAGCTCGCCGCGGCGAGATGAGAGGTTGCGTCGTGGCGTGCTACTCTTGATACGCTCGCCGCGACGTGTTGCTTGTAGCACGTCGCGGCGTATTGACTTCTCTTAATGCTTTGACTCTTCTTTTCACCTACAAATTAAACAGAAATCTGGCAGTATCAATTGTCCTTCGAAAAATTATGATAGAATTAATGTCAATTTGTGCAATTTACTATCAAATTGTATAAAGTGTAAGTTCATTGTGATGGGACAAATTAAAGCACAATGTCACAAATTAAGAATCAAAAAGTACATTAAGAGCAGTAAAAAATATAGCCAATTAATAAGATAAACTTGGGCTCAATCACCCACGTCAATTTTCCATCCAAAAATTCTCAATTTCTCATGCAATGAAATTCAATGTTTCACGAATCCGATGCCTCAAGAATCAGGTCAATCGGATGTCGGACGAAAAAATTATGAGAAAAAGGAGGAAAAATACACATCCTAGTCGACTAGTGCAGGTTGTAGTCGACTAGTGCAGGAAAAATACATGTCCTAGTCGACTAGTGCAGGTTGTAGTCGACTGGTTTAAGAATCCTAGTCGACTAGTTCTATAAAATGACATATCTGAAACAATTTCCTCCGATATACCAACTTGTCTAGGCCATAACTCCCTACTATGAACTCCAATTAGAACAAATTTGGTGTCTATTTCATAGAGAAAAGAGAGCTCTACAAGTTTTATGAAGGAAACAAAAGCCAATTTCACCTCTAAGGGTGTCAAAAATGCAATCAAAGTTACTTCCCAGTCAATGGGTTCTAAAATAGTACAGTATCTTGTAAATTCAATAATTTCTCATTTCCTTTGTCCAAAATTACACAATAAATATGCTCAAAAAGATACTAATGTTATCTACAACTTTCATGAATAACCTGAAATCAAATTTATTTGCCAAATTGGCCAAACAATTCACCAAAGCATCTTCCCACTGGAATTTCCCAATCTGAACAATACATTTAAAAGCAGCCTATCTCCTAGCACAAATGTCAAAACAATCACTACCATATATCACTGGAAAGATAAGCTCTCATACTTCAATTTTCATGAAGGACTTAGAATCCAATTCCGTCATTAACAAGCTAAAAACTATCATGCAAATTTCTGACCTGACCACTAGTCAATGACCTAACTTCAGTCCAATCTTTGAAAATTCATAAGTCCCAATTCTGTTATCCAAAATTAACATACTATATCGCATTTTCAAGATAATTGCTTTCTCTACAACTTTCCAGAAGACCATTTGTGCCAATTCAAATCACGGAAATCTCTAAATTTGCTTCCAATCAGAATACTCACAAAACCTACACTTATGGCTAGGTTCCAACATAATGCACATAGTCAGTCATTAGTTAACAGTTCATAACTCCCAACGTACATATCAAAAAATTGCAAAATCAGTGGAAATGGAAAGCTAACAAGATAGGCTTCAACTTTTATTAAGATCATTTTCACTAATTCCTTCTAAATTAATTTAGAAAAATCATCAAAACAATTAGGTCATCAATCTGGGTACTGTTTCCACAGCCCATGTCTCTGATTTTCCAAGCCAAAATTCGACCTCTTAGAGCTACAATTAGACAACACCTATTTCACACAAAATTGTAGCCAATCAACTGCAGTTTCATTTGGCACAAACCGCACCTCATTTTCACAACCACACCATTAGTTATGATCAAAACAGTGTAATCAGTACAAAACCAATTTTCCAGCTTTGGTACTAACCTTAGATCCTATCACTTCCAATACCAATAACACATCACTAAGCTTCCAAATGGACAAGAAATCAGTCACTAGATCATTCATACATTCACTTGAACATAAATCTCCAAAATTTCATGACATTAATGCACATAAAAATTACAATAAATGCTTCTAACAACCATATGAAAGAACATAATGAAAACTTAGCATAAACCTTACCTAATCAAGCTTTTCCAACTTCAATCCTCCAAGTTTCTCCCAAATCTCTACCTTCCACCCTTCCACAATCACCATCATAGAAAGGAGGGGAGCACTTCAAGTAGAGGAAGAGTAGCAAGGATAAGCAAAAAAAATAAAAAAAAAGAAAGAGGGAGAAGGAGGCTACGACTATGGAGGAGGAAGCTTCAAGAAATGTCTTCTTTTCTTTTCAAGTGTGCAAGTGTCGTATGAGAAAGGAGGGAGCAAGACAAAACCAATAAATGCATTAAGACACTTGGCATGTTAAAAAAAAAACAACAAAATAAGGAAAAGACAAAATATGTAATAGGATTTCCTTAATTTGACCCATTCAATTCCAATGACCCTCATTTCACTTCCAAAATAATATGCCCAATATTGTCGTGCCATTGGGTAGCAATTTTCGCTACCGAAAAGCAACCGATTCGCCACTTGGCGATTTCTCCGGTCCAAGAATTTTCTCTGGAAAATTTCAGAAAAATTTTCCAAAATCTCTTAAAATGGAAAACTCACTATGGCTTACTCAGAATAATTTTTCACACACAATAACCACGTTAATCACAATAAAATGCCGTTTAGGCCTAAATACCAGGAATGTCATGTATGCATGTACAGTTATTTCATATGCACTATTTTTGCTTATCACCAGTACCAGTATGCATAACAATGTCAAAGCAATCCTAATCACTCTTACCCCTAGCCAATTTACTATTTTACCCTTCCCGTCGGGGGTGGGAAGTTACAACTCCCCCCTCCTTAGAAAAATTTCATCCTCGAAATTGTCAGTCCACGGTTCAATATGACAATAATCATATGTTCCTACAATTCCCATACTCTAGGTCACTCCATCATTCCTTTACCAAAAGATCGCAGTAAGGCAGTCGGTTGCTATGACTCAAATTATTATTTCCGAACCTGTTCACTTAGTACGTTTTATCCATCCAATACCTTTTTCTCAATATACAGACTTATTCCAATAACTTCATTGATACCCTTTTTGCCAATTCTGCGTACAATTTGTCACTATGATACTTACAGTAAAATAGTTTCTCTCGTCTACGACACTTCCCTTTCCTTTGGTACCGACACAGTGGCACTTATCTCTATTTTTCACTATAACCGATGGTAATCCACCTAACGCAATTATCCTTTATATTTCATTGACTCTTAGTCCAGATTCAGTGTTCTTTTGACATTTCACTGTTCTATATGCATTTCATTCTATTTCATTTGTTCGATCCTGATCCACTTCAGCTAACCCATGCAGTTTTCCTAAGTCACTTTCCTTTGTTTCACTCATCACAAGCATCTCGACTCAATGTTGGTCTTTGCCTCTTGTTAGGCTTTTTTTTGTGTAATACAAGCGTGTACATTTCCATCTTGTGATCACCATTAATTCTATAATCATTCAGTCAAAACTATATCATAAGGTTATAATCCTCTGCAGTCCAAACACTTAAGCACTTTTCCTATTGAACATTCAAACCTCTACGCACTTGAATCTATAATCATTTCGTTCTATACCCATAGTTATTCAATTTCGCTTTTCGCATATACCTCCTAGAATGTCTAGCTTCGACTGTTCACTTTCTTGTTCTATCACTTTTTGTCGGGGACACATACTTCTTCTTTGAATCATTCAATATTGTTTTTCCGATTTCACTCGCATATTCAGACTCATTATAGGACTCACCACTTTAACTCCTGCACTCTTAACCTTTCTTACCTCTATCCAGTATCACTAGATCTACAACTTCAATTTTCCAGTAACACCTCATAATTACCCAAAATCTACATGACATTCTTTGAAAATCCTAATATCTGTAATTAGTCTGTTCGTTGCAACATTATCTGTTCACTATTTGGACTCACACTCGATCTTTACCAAAATAATATTCAATTGTGTATGCCGTTCATTTATCAAAAACAATGCAGTTCCTCTTATACTGTTCTCACAAATTGACACGTCATCACACACTGCACAATCTCCAAGAGTATGCTTCTTACCAGTGTCAGGTTCTTCCATGATTCATATAACTCTTTTACTTTGCAACACTTGCAAACACATTACACCTATGATTGTAGTTCTTAGTTAATACCATTTGTTTACCTCATATCAATCTCTAGATATTGCTCATTGTTGTTTTTAACAGACATCAGTCAAACCTTTCAGTGAGTCCACAGTTAGTGTATTTGCGATTCCTTAATGAAGGTAACACTACATCACGTCAGTTTCAGTTTCCCTTTTCTTGTTGCTATGAAGTTTCTCTTATCAATTGATTTCCTATCATTCACATCGACATATGCCAATACATAGTCATCCGTACTTGGACCTCCATAATTTTCACTTCATTTGAGTATTTCACTTCGCAGTTCGGGACTATTTTCTTCTTAGTTTCGAATCAAGATTTCCCAACAGTTTTACATCACATATGGAGATCTATTCACTTCACATTGCAATAGACTCACCTCAAATTAAAATTCCACTCACGTAGGTGGATACGTTACATTCTCGTTCATACAAAGCAGATAACCTCAGTAGTATCTTTCACTTATTATGTCTAAATCTCCTCTTGAGATATGACTCAATTTCACTTTTGATTTCGTCCATACTTCTTTTCTTTTTGTTCCTGTCATGACCATTAGTCTTGCTACCGTCATTGTACTGTTCACGAAAGTCTCATCAGCCAATTAGTGTCCCTAATTGCTTTTCAATCGTTTAATCGTTCGTAGTATCTCACAAGGATCAATTTCCACTATATTTGCTGTCTCCAAGTTTATGCCATAACCTGAATGCATAACTTGAATGATCGGAACATCCTTTGCACTAAGGTTCTGTGAGACACTAAACAATTTCTTTGACATTTCCACTTGGTATATACATCATCAAAATCATTTCATCTCATCCGGGGACCAATTAGTAGCTTATACTACTAAGGATTCTACAAAACTCTTTTCTGTTTGTGCCAATCCTCGAACAGAGGGATTATTTCATAATCGTGTGTTTCTTCTTTCCTCGAATTCTTCACGTACGTTACATCTTTTGAAATTTTAATTTCCTCCCGAACAAGCACTATAAATTATGACCCTTACACTATAGGAACTATGATTAGCACTTAGTCAATAAGTCACCAATCGTTTCCTCTATTATTTCTACACATAAGCTCAATTGTTTCACTATCCAAGATATACTCACAAAGGTGTATTACGCTCAACTCGACAATTCTTTTCATATACCACTATTATTGTTTCATTATCATTGTCCTTGTTTCACTATCACTATCATTGTTTCCTTTCCCACTCGTCATTGTACTTCTTTTCACATGGTTTTAGTCCCATCTCATTTACATGCAAGCTTGACCTTTTTATAGTCATATCAACTTGACTTATACACTATCATCTCATTACTACTATTTATTTATTTATTTATTTATTTTCACTCACACAATCCATGATTATTCACATTTCTAGTACATTTGGGGATGTGTCCCCAAAACATGACAACATATTACGTTCATGGATACAGATACACTGCATTTTTATCTGTTTACCCATCCATTTACCATTTCTGTGTCCATATACACATATTCAACCAATCCAGAATTTTCCGATGCACAATCAGTAGAAATTTCCAGTCTTCCTTTTTCCCTACTATCCTCTTATACTGATTCAAACAACTCTTAGCACAATATTCGCATAACCATTTTGGTCCCAAACTCACGCGCTCATGATCATAACCGTTTCACGACAGTTCATCTGTACACTTTCGTCTCACCATTTCTACTTCTTCGCTCTTTACGTTCTTTTGTTTAATCTCATTGCAATCTCGCTATCATCATCTATGATATCCACTAACACAAATATAGTGAATCCATATCTGCCTGATCGGACCATATACTTTTTGCTCATTTCTAATTATCCCCATTTCGTTGAATATACAAGTCACAACTCTAATTACCTAATCATCTCGAACTTTTACTCTCACAAAGGAATACTTTAGCCACTATGTTTCTCATATCCACAGTGAACCTTTCCAAACTATAGACATTTCTGTTTTCTTTCACCGTAATATTGCCACTTTCAATCCCCTAATTCATTTTGATATCATTCTTTCGTCAATCACCCCATGCTAACGTAGTCATACTTATACCACATTCCAGGTTTATAACAACAGTACAATATAAGTTTCATTATCCATTTTTCCTTTTTTCCCCTTCCTAATTGCTCATACACTTTCATGGGTTCACATTCTGATACCTTCTCACTTTTCTCACACTTAATCACGTAACACATGTTCACACGTAGGATTTCTACTAGTGCGACTCAGACTGGGGATCAGTTGCTATGGTCTGCAACGATACGACTCAAATGCATGCAACTTAACCTATGTTTCAATGTAACATCCCACCCCCTACTAGAAGGGTAAAATAGTAAATTTGGCATAGGATGAGATGGATCTGAATGACTTAGGATTGCTCATGCATAATAGGATTGGTACTCAGTACCAATGGTGCACATGAAATTACTGTATATGCATTCATGATAATTCCCGGTAATTGGGCCTAATGTAATTTTATTGGGATTAACATGGTTATTGGGTTTGAAATATTATTTTGATTGATCCCTTGACTATTTTATATTTTTAGGGATTTGTGAGAATTTTTCTGGAATTTTTCGGGTTACTTGCCCGGACTGAAAAAAAAATTTCAACTGGCTGACTGAGTGGATTTTCTGTACCTAAAAGTACTGTCTAATGGCACGAGAAGATTGGATGAATAAGTTATGGAATTGTTATCTAGCCATTAGCATTAGATGGATTAGAGATTAATTGGATTAGGGCTCCTTCATTAAATGAGACTAATTAAATGATTTTTGTCTTTTTCTCCCAAAGATGACAAGTGTCCTCTCATTTATTAATTTTGTCTTATGCCCTTCTATCATTTATGACACACTTCTTGTTAGAAGTCAACAAATCATTTTTTTAAAAAGCTCATTTATGCTTGTTTGCTTATCATTTACGGCACTTCCCTTTAATCAACACAAAAGTGAAAGTTTGGTACTTCTCTCATCATCCGGAACATTCCTCTTTCTTCTCCATCGAAATTTCTTTCTTTTTTTCCTAGCTCTCTTGTTTTTTTTTCTCCCTCCTTAAGTGTTCAAGTGATGATGTCGTGCATGTGTATGAGAAGTGGAGAAGTAAAGTAATTAGAGAAGAGTTGAGTAGCATTTGGAAAAGCTTGAATTAGGTAAGTTGTTGTTAAGCTTTAATTATGATTTGATTTATGAGTTAAATGACATGGTAGTTAGAAGCATCTAATGGGAATTGTGGTATTATTCTTAAGCTTATGGATGCTTTACCTTGATGAGAATTATAGTGTAAATTGATGGGTATAAATGTATGGTGTGTTAGGATAATGAATGGTTATGGTTGTAACTTGGTTTAGCTTTGAATTTGGTTGGTAGATGATGACTAATCTTGCAAGTAAAGTGAGAGTTTAATGCTGCCAATTTGTGAATATTAGCCCTAGTGAATGTATGAATGTTATAGATACTGATTTTTATGCTTTATTGAAATGCATATGGTGTGAGAGGTTCAATTGGCATGATAGGAAGAGGAATTGTATAGTATAGCTGAAAATGTGAGTTTGACCTACTGCACCTTTTTAGGCATAATTCATTGTGTGGTTATGAAAATGTGGCAAGGTTTGTGCCCACTGAAACTTAGGTTTGTTGGCTACATTTTTTTGTGAAATAGGTGTTGTCCAATTTTAGCTTTAAGAGGTTGCAATTTGGCTTGGAAAGTTACTGCTATTGACTGGAATGAATAGTACCCGAAACCATAATCTAGAGTTTTGATGATTTTTTCTAAATTAATTGATATGGAATTAGGGAAAATAGTCTTCATGAGAGTTGAAGCCTACATTGTTGGCTTTCCATTTCCACTGATCTTGCAATTTTTCGATCTGTATATTAGGATATATGGACTGATGTCTATTGGCTGATTTAATGCATTGAGTGAGACCTAGCTGAAATGTCAGATTTGGTGCACAGTCTGATTAGTAGTAATTTTAGTGTTTTTTGTGAATCTGATTGGCTTGAGCAATCTACTGACGATTTGTATAGGAAACAATTATCTTGAAAATGGTATATAGCATGCTATTTTTAGATAACAGAATTGGGACTTATTATTTTTCAAAGATTGGACTGAAGTTAGGTCATGGACTGCTGAACAGGGCAGTAACTTGCAAGACTGTTTTGAATTGATTAATAATGGAATTTGATTCTGAGCCCTCATGAGAAGTGTATTGCTGTGTTTTATCTTTTTATGGGTATAAAGTATGAAATTTTTCGACATTTGTACAAGGAGTTATACTGTTTGAAAAATCACTGTCCAGTTTGAGTACTTTCAGGGGCAGCAGCCTTCACTGAATTGTTTGACCTAGTTAGCTATTGAATTTGAATTTAGAATGTTCATGAAAGTTTTAGATAACATTGTGGTCTTGATGAGCGTAATTATTCTGTAATTTTTGACTAAGGAAATGAGGAGAAATTGAATTTACAAAATACTGCACTGGTTAGGAACTTATTGACTGAACAGAAATTTGGACTGGATGTTTGACACCCTTTGGGGTGAAATTGATTTTTCTAGACTAAAGGAAACTTCTAGAAGGTTTCATTACCTTTCCAACGAGATATGGTTTGCATTTTTCTGAATTGTGTAGAATATGTTATGAATTTTTGAATTTCGGTTGAAGAAAAGGGAAAAAGAGTAGGAAATAAGGGCAATATATATATATTAATTGTTGAATTTTGGTTTCTTTCGTGAATAAATTTTCCGTCCGACGTCCGATTGACCTGATTCTTGAGGCATCGGATTTAGTGAATATTAAATTTCATTGTTATGGAAAATTGGGATTTTTTTGGGGACGAAAAATTGACGTGGGCCCGGGTAACGGAGCCGTTAATCACTGTTTTCTTTAATTAGGGACCTATAGAGGTCCAAATTGAGCGCCGTCAGTGCCATTAGGTTTCTAATTTTCAAACGGATTTTTCTAATGGAAAAAAAATGGGATTAGGGCGGGGAAATCATGAACTTGCATTGTCCTTACTCTATATTTGTGCATAAATGGGAATTCTTATGCAAAGTGATTAATGTGTGCATATGGCATAAATTGGCAGTGCAGGATAAATGTCCGCACTCAGGTGTTCTCAGAAATTGGAAACCAATGCAAATCCGGAGCGTACTGTGAGTAGACCTAGATGGTCTTACTTATTGGTTATTTGCTTTTGTTATATGTTGAATGTGTATTGATTTATTTTATTGATTGTGATTAAAGATGGGTTAGGACGGAGGTCGGTGATTGATTATGTGTTGGGAATTGCGTTATTGAAGTGCTCCTTGAATGTGAATGGGATGACCTAAGTGTATATTGATATTTTAAAATGCCTTGCATGCATAATTGCACATAAATGAAATGTGATTTCTTAATTAGATGTGAATGGGACTACGGTCCGATGATAGTAATTATGATTGACTGAATGCATGCAAATATGCATAAGACATTCCACTGCATGAATACATGAAAGATAATGGGAGTTGTGACCAGAGTAGTCAACAATGAGTGAAACAAGCTTCGTGCTCAGATACTGATTCAGAGCCTCAGGCTCAACGACAATGAGCCCTTTATGGGACAGTTTACAATGAGCCCTTTATGAGACAATTTACAATGAGCCCTTTTTGGGACAGTTTCAATGAGCCCGATATCCATGGGTATGGGACAGTTTAGACACTCGGTCACAACAAAGTAATTAAATGGAAAGTGGGTCTCATGCATATATGCATAACATGATTGATTTGATTGTACGGAATGGGAATGGTTAAATTAATTGTATTGAATGGGACTGCAACACTGTGTTGAATGGAAATGATAAATCTGATTGAATGATCGATTTGATTATATTGAATATGACATTGTATCGACATAATGAATGAAAGTATGTGTTATATGTTATGTGATTGGGTGAACCATCGATGATGGTCACTCACTGAGTTCGCAAGACTCACCCAAAATTTGCATCTATTTTTTAGGTCTTGAAGAATACCCCGTTTGACACGGGAGTATGTCTCTTGTAGGCAAGTGAAGGATTGAGGTCGGATCGGTTCAGGTATGCGCATTAGTGTCCTATCGAATAGTATTCCGCAATCATTGTGCAATAATGCTTTGTATTTATTATGAACCATTGTGGTTCTATTGTTTTACATTAACTAATTGTAAAATTATTATTGGATGACTGTAATAACTGAAAATGATTAATTGTGAACATGGGCTCAAGTTCCTTACTGTTTATGTCGCATTAATGAATGTTTTATACTGAGTGATGTAGAACGTCACCCTTGCGGGGCACGGACCTGGATATCACCGTCGATGTCGGGTTCGGGTCGTGCGGGAGTGGGGTGTTACATTTAGGTGGTATCAGAGCCCAGCAATACGAATGTATCTGGGCGCAGTTTGAAACATAGGTCAAGTTGCATGCATTTGAGTCGTGTCGTTGCAGACCGTGGCAACTGATCCTCAGTCTGAGTCGCACGAGTAGAAACCCTACGTGTGCATATGTGTTCAGTGACTAAGTGAGAGAAAAGTGAGACCGTATTTGAATGTTAGCCTATGAATGCGTATGGGCAATGAGGAATGGAAAAAGGAAACATCAATAATGAGAATTATAATGTACTGTGGTTAGAATGACTGTGTTGGCCTGGACTGATTAAGGAAAGAAGTGATATCACAAGTAATTCCCGGATTGAAATGACAATATTACGACGACTGAAAACGAATATGTCTAGAACTTGGAGAGGTCCATTGGAGATATGAGAAGCATAATGGTTATAATAGGCCTAAGTGAGATTTAAAAGTCCAGGATGATGAAGTAATTAGCGCTCTGATGAAATAGGAAACATTGGAGCTAAGTAAAGCGTAGATGGTCTGATCAGGCAGATATGGATTCATTGCATTTGTGTTCAATATCAATAGATATCATAAGTAGATGATGATAGCGAGATTGTAAGAAGATCAATAGTGTACTGTAACGGTCTATCGAGAACTGAAAGAACTGAAAAAGCAAGATGCCTAGTGCCTAGTAGAGTAAGAAAAAGTAGAAAGGGTGAGATAAAAGTGTACAGATAAATTGAAATGAATTGGGGAAACGGTTATGATTATGAGCGCCTAAGCGTGAGACTGAAATGGTTATGCGAATAATGTGCTTAGAGTTTGGAGACTAGTATCAAAGGATGGTAAGGGAAAAAGACAGACTGACAATTTTCTACTGAATGTGTATCGGGAAATTCTAGATTTGGTTGAAAAGATGTATATAGACACAGAAATGGTAACTGGATGGGTAAATAGATAGAGATACAATGGAGTTGTATCAATGATTTTGTCGTGTTTTGGGGACTATGAATGCCCTATTATAGATTGTTTGAGGATATTAAAGAAATACGAAGCAATAAGAAGATGACATTGTATAATCCAAGTGGACATGACCTTAAAAGGTCAAGTTGACACATGAATGCTATGGGAATGAAATTAGGGAAATGAGAAGAAAAAAAAATGAAACAATGATAGTGATATGAAAAGGGTTGTCACATTTAAGTCGATTTACCGTTGGGAGTACCTATTAGACAGTAAAGTTGATCATGATTGTGAAAGATACATGGAAATCATGGAGGAGATGATCAGTGATTGATTAAATACGTGCTTCTATGAGTGGCTATAAGTGTAGACATAGGAGAACTGAATGTACCTTTATGAGAGGAAATGAGAAATGATTATGGCATCAGTTATTTATTTGAGAATTAGCATAAATGGAAAGGAGTCTTATGGAAGTCTGAATTGTATAAGTTACTAATTGATTTCTGGATAAAATGCTGAGGTATAGATTACTGAAGAAGTGTGAAAGAAAGTGTTTATGTGACTATCACAAGGAACATTAGTGTAAGGAATGTTCTGATCTTTTAAATTATGGTATAACATTGTTCTGACTGAAATAGTGCGTATAGTTAAGAATGATTGAAAAGAAACTAGGGACACTAATTGGTTGATGAGACTTTTGTGAACATTATAATGACGGTAGCAAGACTAATGGTCAAATGAAATGAAGTATCAAAAGTGAAATTGAGTCATATCTCAAGAGGGGATTTAGACATAACAAGCAAAATTTACGACTGAGGTTATCTGTATTGTTTGTGCGAAAATGTAAAGTATCAAACGACATGAGTGGAATTTTAATTCGAGATGATTTTATTGCAAAGTGAAGTGAATAGAGCTCCATATGTGATGTAAAACTGTTGGGAAATCTAGATTTGAAACTAAGAATAAAATAGTCCCGAACTGTGAAGTGAAATACTCAAATGAAGTGAAATTTATGGAGGTCCAAGTACGGATGACTAGGTATTGGCATACATCGATGTGGATGACAGAAAATCAATTGAAAAGAGAAAATGAGTAGAGACAAGAAGTTCTACAGGGAAACTGACAATGACGTAATGTAGTGTTATCTTCATAAAGGGATTGCAAATACGCTACTTGTGGACGCACTGAAAAAGTTGAATGAAGTATAGGAAAGTCAACAAGACCCTAATAGGGAATTATGTGAGGTAAGCAAATGGTAGTGACCATGATTCTAGATGGAATGTGTTTGAAAGGGTTGAACAGTGAAAAGTAAAAAGAACTATATGACTAATTGAGGAATCTGATACTGATGATAAGCATATACTGGAAGAGTGGGCAGTGTGTGTTGAACTGGGACAATATGTTAAACGGGTATAAGATAAAATGAACTGACTTTGATAAATGGTATTGGAGACTTTAGATTCCTATAATGATACATTGTGTTAATTCAAGGAAAAAGACGGGCATCAATGACTACTATACTGACAATTTTGAAATGAACAGACAATTCTGCCTACTAAATTCAAATAGTGAACAGATAATGTTGCAGTGAACAGATTACAAGATATTGGGATTTCAATGAATGTCAAGTAGATTATGGGTAATTATGAAGTGTCACTGGAAAATTGAAGTTGTAAATCTAAGAATCTTGGATAGAAGTAAGAAAGGTTAAAATACGAAGTTCAATGAATATGCGAGTGAAATCGGAAAAACAATATGGAATGATTTAAAGAAGAAGTATGGGTAGCCGATAAAAAGTGCTAGAACAAGAAAGTGAACAGTCGAAGCTAGACATTCTAGTAAGTATATGCGAAAAGTGAATCGACTAACTATGGGTATAGAATGAAGTGATTATAGATTCAAGTGCTTATAGGTTTGAATGTTTAACAGGAAAAATGCTTAAGTGGTTTGGGTTTCACAGGATTTTGATCGTGTTATAAAGTTACGATTCTTGTAAAGATACATCGCTACCTTTGACAAAGTGACTAACGGAAGTCAAAGACCATAATGGATTTGAGACTGTGATGAGTGAAACAAAGGAAAGTGACTCAGGAAAGCTGAATGGGTTAAGTACATATCCGAATAAAGTGCGTTAACACTTTAGAACAGTAAATTGTCTAAGGAGAATTGAATTTGAACAGAGAGTCAATGGGATATAAAGCATGACTGCATTAGGTAAAATATCACTGGTTATAGTGAAATGGAGCTAAATGTCATTGTATTGGTACTAAAGGAATGTGAATCGTCCCTGACGAGATAAAGGAGGTTATGGTAAGTATCACCTTGAAAAGATGTACTCACTGGAATATGAATTAGTCTGTATGTTACTGGGAGAAAAACATATTAGATGGTATAGTGAGAAAAAAGGTATTGGATGGATAAACGTGATGATGAGTCAACAGGTTCGGAAATAATGAACTGCGTCATAGCATTGGAACTAAAGGTAATGACTACTCTGAAAATGGAAAGTGAGATAGTTAAGAAAATGAGATCGCCAACTGATAGCCTTGTTGAGTCCGTCCTCTGTGCTGAGTGATAATGAGTTAGCCAAATTAGTGGCTGAACAATGGATGAATATAGTTCTTGTGGACGTTTGGAAAATGAATTATTGAGTGGAAAAGTGTGTGGGTTATGTAGGGACATTTGATACTGTCATATTGAACTGTGAACTGATAATTTCGGGGATGAAATTTTTATAAGGAGGGGGGAATTGTAACATCTCACCCCCTACTGGAAGGGTAAAATAGTAAATTTGGCATTGGATGAGATGGATCTGAATGACTTAGGATTGCTCATGCATAATAGGATTGGTACTCAGTACCAATGGTGCACATGAAAGTACTGTATATGCATTCATGATAATTCTCGGTAATTGGGCCTAATGCAATTTTATTGGGATTAACATGGTTATTGGGTTTGAAAAAATATTTTGATTGATCCCTTGACTATTTTATATTTTTAGGAATTTGTGAAAATTTTTCTGAAATTTTTCGGGTTACTTGCCCGGATTGAAAAAAAAAATTTCCAACTGCCTGATTGAGTGAATTTTATGTACCTAAAAGTACTGTCTAATGGCACGGGAAGATTGGATGAATAAGTTATGGAATTGTTATCTAGCCATTAGCATTAGATGGATTAGAGATTAATTGGATTAGGGCTCCTTGATTAAATGAGACTAATTAAATGATTTTTGTCTTTTTCTCCCAAAGATGACAAGTGTCCTCTCATTTATTAATCTTGTCTTATGCCCTTCTATCATTTACGACACACTTCTTGTTAGAAGTCAACAAATCATTTTTTTAAAAAGCTCATTTATGCTTGCTTGCTTATCATTTACGACACTTCCCTTTAATCAACACAAAAGTGAAAGTTTGGTACTTCTCTCATCATCCGAAACATTCCTCTTTCTTCTCCATCGAAATTTCTTTCTTTTTTTTCCTAGCTCTCTTGTTTTTTTTTCTCCCTCCTTAAGTTTTCAAGTGATGATGTCGTGCATGTGTATGAGAAGTGGAGAAGTAAAGTAATTAGAGAAGAGTTGAGTAGCATTTGGAAAAGCTTGAATTAGGTAAGTTGTTGTTAAGCTTTAATTATGATTTGATTTATGAGTTAAATGACATGGTAGTTAGAAGCATCTAATGGGAATTGTGGTATTATTCTTAAGCTTATGGATGCTTTACCTTGATGAGAATTATAGTGTAAATTGATGGGTATAAATGTATGGTGTGTTAGGATAATGAATGGTTATGGTTGTAACTTGGTTTAGCTTTGAATTTGGTTGGTAGATGATGACTAATCTTGCAAATAAAGTGAGAGTTTAATGCTGCCAATTTGTGAATATTAGCCCTAGTGAATGTATGAATGTTATAGATACTGATTTTTATGCTTTATTGAAATGCATATGGTGTGAGAGGTTCAATTGGCATGATAGGAAGAGGAATTGTATAGTATAGCTGAAAATGTGAGTTTGACCTACTGCACTGTTTTGAGCATAACGCATTGTGTGGTTATGCAAATGTGGCAAGGTTTGTGCCCACTGAAACTTTGGTTTGTTGGCTACATTTTTGTGTGAAATAGGTGTTGTCCAATTTTAGCTTTAAGAGGTTGCAATCTGGCTTGGAAAGTTACTGCTATTGACTGGAATGAATTGTACCCGAAACCATAATCTAGAGTTTTGATGATTTTTTCTAAATTAATTGATATGGAATTAGGGAAAATGGTCTTCATGAGAGTTGAAGACTACATTGTTAGCTTTCCATTTCCACTGATCTTGCAATTTTTCGATCTGTATGTTAGGAGATATGGACTGATGTCTATTGGCTGATTTAATGCATTGAGTGAGACCTAGCTGAAATGTCAGATTTGGTGCACAGTCTGATTAGTAGTAATTTTAGTGTTTTTTGTGAATCTGATTAGCTTGAGCGATCTACTGACGATTTGTATAGGAAACAATTATCTTGAAAATGGTATATAGCATGCTATTTTTAGATAACAGAATTGGGACTTATGATTTTTCAAAGATTGGACTGAAGTTAGGTCATGGACTGCTGAACAGGGCAGTAACTTGCAAGACTGTTTTGAATTGATTAATAATGGAATTTGATTCTGAGACCTTCATGAGAAGTATATTGCTGTGTTTTATCTTTTTATGGGTATAAAGTATGAAATTTTTCGACATTTGTACAAGGAGTTATACTGTTTGAAAAATCACTGTCCAGTTTGAGTACTTTCAGGGGCAGCAGCCTTCACTGAATTGTTTGACCTAGTTAGCTATTGAATTTGAATTTAGACTGTTCATGATAGTTTTAGATAACATTGTGGTCTTGATGAGCATAATTATTCTGTAATTTTTGACTTAGGAAATGAGGAGAAATTGAATTTACAAAATACTGCACTGGTTAGGAACTTATTGACTGAACAGAAATTTGGACTGGATGTTTGACACCCTTTGGGGTGAAATTGATTTTTCTGGACTAAAGAAAACTTATAGAGGGTTTCATTACCTTTCCAACGATATATGGTTTGCATTTTTCTGAATTGTGTAGAATATGTTATGAATTTTTGAATTTCGGTTGAAGAAAAGGGAAAAAGAGTAGGAAATAAGGGCAATATATATATATATTAATTGTTGAATTTTGGTTTCTTTCGTGAATAAATTTTCCGTCCGACGTCCGATTGACCTGATTCTTGAGGCATCGGATTTAGTGAATATTGAATTTCATTGTTATGGAAATTTGAGATTTTTTTTGGGACGAAAAATTGACGTGGGCCCGGGTAACGGAGCCGTTAATCACTGTTTTCTTTAATTGGGGACCTATATAGGTTCAAATTGAGCGCCGTCAGTGCCATTAGGTTTCTAATTTTCAAACGGATTTTTCTAATGGAAAAAAAATGGGATTAGGGACGGGAAATCATGAACTTGCATTGTCCTTATTCTATATTTGTGCATAAATGGGAATTCTTATGCAAAGTGATTAATGTGTGCATATGGCATAAATTGGCAGTGCAGGATAAATGTCCGCACTCAGGTGTTCTTAGAAATTGGAAACCAATGCAAATCCGGAGAGTACTGTGAGTAGACCTAGATGGTCTTATTTATTGGTTATTTGCTTTTGTTATATGTTGAATGTGTATTGATTTATTTTATTGATTGTGATTAAAGATGGGTTCCGGACAGGAGGTTCGGTGATTGATTATGTGTTGGAAATTGCGTTATTGAAGTGCTCCTTGAATGTGAATGGTGAAGTGAATCACAAGTTAATACAACACTTAAAAAATGATAATAGAATGCACGAGAAGGGGGGGTTGAATTGTGTATTCCCCTTTTTGAATATCTTTTTCGAATTACTTGTTAGAAATAAAAATTCTTTAAAGAATTCTTATTAATCCTGATTGATCAAAACTTTTCAATGCTAAGTATATGAATAGTAAATAAAGATCAACTTTGAAACTAAAAGTGAGATAGAGAGTGAGAGTAGTAGACACGCAGATTTATCCTGGTTCACCCCAAACTGTGGGCTACGTCCGGTCCTCAGAGTTTCTTCTGAGATTTCACTATCTCTTCAAACTTTACAAGTATTTTTTCACGAGCCTCTTCAGGTCTCTACACCAGTATTCTTTCACACTTAGCCTCTGCAGGCTATCTGTACAACTCTTTCTTTTCAGAAAAGTATTTGAACACTTTGTTACAGTAAGATAGCGTTCAGCTAATTCGCACTTAATCGCTTTTTCACTTTGTGTAATTTTTCTCAAAAACAACTAACCCAGCAGTCTTTGACTTCGACTTGTATTTCTGACCTTAAATGAATCGCTTCTTGAATCTTGAATCTTGAATCTTTAATCTTTAAAGAAACGGTTAATCAGTTGAGTTCTGTAACTAACTCGAACTGACTCTTGCGTCTGTTTCTTTTCTGCGTCTGCGTCTGCTTCGCTTTGCGTCTGCGTCTGCTTTGCTTTGCTTTCTGTGTCTGTATCTACATTTGTGTCTTTTTCTGTTTATTGTCTTGTGTTATCTGCGTCTGTGTTGATTTACAAACTTAAATACATGTTTGGTCGACGTCTTGCAACTTCGCTCATCTCCTTATCATTTATTCAAACTTGCTCATCTTGGACTTAAATGCATGGATATTTTGTTTTCTTGTTTTGATCTTACTATATTTGTTATACATCAAAATAATTTCTATGTAAAGTCATTCTGACTTAACAATCTCCCCCTTTTTGAATATTACAAATTACATACAAGAAAAGAAAAGAAAACAAAACAAAATTTACAGATGTTGCAAAATAAGAAAAAAAAAACTTATCTTCTTCTTGTCTTAAATGCATTGTGGTCACACCTTCTTCATCTAAGCATCCTCTCCTCTTCGATTATTTTCTTCTTTTCTGCTCTCCCCTATCTGTTATAATCAAAATGATTATCGATTCGGTTCTTCATTGATTCTGCTATCATCTTCTTTAAATCATTCACCATCTCCTTCATGTCATTGAGTTCACCTCGTAATCTCGACTTCATCGACGAAGAGGCTTGATCCGCCTGGCGATGGAGGATCGAAAGGAATGAAGTAGTATAGGCATCGAAGATGGAGTATAGTCTTCATTAATCTCGAAAGTAGGTGGATGAATGAATGTTGTAGCCGGAAGATTTAGATCAAAAGGCTGGCGGCATCAAGAATCGTCTTCCTTGCAGGATAAAGCTTGTGCTTTATAGACAATGTACTAGGCAGAGGCCTAATACGAAGAACTGTCTGAACAAGGAACTCAGTAAATGTTCCTGTTCTTATATTTCCCCCTACTGGACAGTCTTCCATACGATTTGTATGGCTGCAGCTCGCTTGATCTGGATCTTGTGCAGGAATGCATGCTTCATCAATTTTCCGCACTTCTTCTGCAATCTGATCTGCGGACAGATCATCATCAACATTATCTTCAGGAAATAATTTTGACTTTCCCTTTGAAAGATCTTTTGTACGCCTTGGTTGAATGTCTGGAACAACCTTTATCTCTGTGTTCTCTGTGATTGGGAACATAGTACACGGTGGGCAGGGACGTCTTGAGGGATATGGCAAATGATCAGTAAGCCTCAAGGTATCGTAAAAAGACTTTTCTTTTTCATTTAGTAACTGCCACGTGATACCATTAATCACCATAGGTTGCACCAGAGCTACTATTTTCTTCATTGGTTCAACACCAATTATAATAGCATTGCTCAGATTGGTAATAACTTCTACCAATTTGATTTCCAAATTTATATTTCCTCAAGAACTTCGGTAGTTATATACCTTGATCTTGGTTCATCATCGACCAAATCTGAGTACGATGGTTGCTTCTTGTTGTTCCTTAGAAGTTTCTTGAACCGGCCATTCTTCTGCTGGTTCCTCCTTTATAATGCCAGGTGTCTCATGAACCGTGCTTTCATTCACTGGTTCTTCTTGTTGGACCACAGGAGTATCCTGAACTGTAAAATGCGCAGTTTCTGTTTCAACTTGAACAGTATCTTCAGTCTCTTTTTGTAGACTAACATCCTTAGCAGTTGAGATGCTCTTCTTTTGACTAACCTTCTTAGTCTTTTTCTCTGCTTCAGTTAGTTTTGCTGATTTCTTCACAGGAAATTTTCCTTTAACAGTTGTTGCTTTTCTCTTCCTCTCAGTCTCTTTTGATCTTCTGACCGTATCCTCTTCCAGAATTGAGACTAAGGATCTTGTAGCTTTGGCTGCACAAGATTTAGAAGTTTCTTCTCGCTTTTGTTCTCTGGCAATCTTTTCTTCCTGTTGCCTCAGAGTCCTGATCCTTGGAGATCGCTTGGCTTTCTTCACAACTTCGCTCAAGAGACTTTCTCCTTGTCTCTTTGGTGTAGTTTGCTTTGCCCTCTGAGATTGATTTTCTTCGAAAAGAGGACTCGCCAATTTCATAAGAGGTCTTCCTAGGACTCTCCTTAATTCGGCAGTAGGCGATTTGATACTTACAGGCGATTGAGAACTTGAGACAGGAGTCTTCTTCAATATACGCTCCCCCTCAGTTCTTAGTTTCTTTGAAGAACCGACATGATCTTTGTCTATTGTGCTAAGACCCATTCGCCGAATTGTGTGAGCATCAATCTTGCTTTTCACTGCAACAATTCGTCTTATACCTTGGTGCAGACGAATACTGGATTCTATAAAAATCCTTGTCAAAATCATACCATAAGGATAGCTGAAGTTTCCTTTAACCCTTAACCATATAGTGAAAGATTAAGAAGGGTAGATCTACGAGATTTTGATTGAGAAGAAAGAATGACATTGTTCGCTCAGAGTGGTCGACAAATGCCTCGAACCAACTCTGGGAAGAATGCGATTGAATAGGATTGCATGAAGAACTCTAGCCTTGAATCGATTTGATGTCTTCCTCTCTCTGGAATCATTTGTGCCATAGAGCGCCTCTTGACATCTTCTTCTTTCATTCCAAGCGAGGACATCCATCCGGCCTTGGTAGATAGTTTCTCTCCAACCGATGGGCAACCAGTTACCTTCCTTATCAAATCTTTTGTAACAATAAGCATTATTCTATCCACAGAGGATACAATAGTGTCTTCTACTGACGGCGTTTTCCGAACTCATAAACCTCGTCAGTATGATGCATGATTCTCGAATCGAAAGAAGTTCTTCCAACCAGTCTTGTGATCTCGGTTCTACATCCATGTCGTCTCTCCTCAGTGAATCAAAATCCACAAGTCTTCCATAAACCATGGCTGCTTCCATTGTATAGAGTGAAAGATTATCTTCTGAAAAACTTTTGAGTGAGAAGATTTTGAGAGAATTGGTAAAGTAGAAATGAACCGTCAGGAGATGATGAGAAGATCGCTATAAACTCATCTCGATCTACTTATAGGTTATAGATCGATGGGTTTCGAATCATTAAGAACCTCGAGTTTATCAGATATTTCCCTCCAAAAATCTTCCTTGTGAGAGAAGTTACCAGCTGTAACTCACTGTGTATAACGCCGTTAGTTTCTCACGTTATCCTAACTGCTCATTTAGCATCACCATATTGAGATTACGTCTTATCTTCTGAAAACGTTCTTCACTCAGTGGTTTAGTGAAGATGTCCGCCCATTGAAGCTCTGTTTCAACAAACTTTAGAAGCACCACCTTTCTCTAAACGTAGTCTCTCAGGAAATGATGTCTGACTTCTATATGCTTTACTCTGGAATGCTGAATTGGATTCTTTGACAGATTTATTGCACTGGTGTTGTCGCAATAAATTGGAATCTCCTCCTCCTTAACTGAATAGTCTTCAAGCTGATACTTGATCCACAGCTGTCGTGAACAAAGAACTTCGGTAGACATGTATTACCTTCAATGGTTGATAGAGCAATTGAGCTTTGTCTCTTGCTTGACCAGGAGACTAGATTTCCTCCAAGAAAGTGACATCCTCCACTTGTGCTCTTTCTTTCGATTCTATCTCCGGCATAGTCCGCATCACAATATCCGATTAACCTGAAATCTTTACCTTTCTCAAACATTAAGCAAAGATCAGTAGTACCTGCGAGATATCTCAAAATTCTTTTAACAGCAGTAAAATGAGACTCTCTAGGATCGGCTTGAAATCTTGCACACAAGCATACACTGAACAAAATATCAGGTCTACTTTCTGTAAGATACAATAAAGAACCGATCATCCCTCTATATAGGGTTTGATCCACCTTCTTACCAAGTTTGTCTTTCGACAAAAGGTTTGAAGGATGCATCGGAGTTGTCATTGGCTTCACATTATTCATGTCAAACTTATTCAACAGCTCTTTCACATACTTCTGTTGATGAATGAAGATCTTCTCTTTGGTCTGCTTAATTTGCAACCCAAGAAAGAACTTTAATTCACTCATCATACTCATTTCAAATTCTCTTTTCATTAGACTCTCAAACTTCAAGCATAACCTTTTTGAAGTAGCACCAAATATGATATCATCAACTTAAATCAGATTTAAGATAAAATTATTTCGAGAACTTTTTCGAAGAGCGCCTTATCAACTTGACCTCTGCTGAAACCATTTTCTATTAAGAAAGTACTCAGACGATCATACCAAGCTCTGGGAGCTTGCTTCAGGCCGTATAAGGCTTTGTGAAGTCTATAGACATGATCTGGATTTTTAACATCTTCAAAGCCAGGAGGTTGTTTCACATAGACTTCTTCGTCTATAAAGTCATTCAGAAATGCACTCTTAACATCCATCTGAAACAACTTTATTTCGTGACAAATTGCATATGACAACAAAATCCTTATAGCTTCAAGTCTCACTACTGGAGCATATGTTTCGTTGTAGTCTATTCCTTCTTGCTGATTGTAGCCTTGTGCTACTAATCAGCCTTGTTATTCGACTCACTCTTCTGATTCGTCTAGCTTATTCTTGAAAACCCATCCGGTTCCAATAATGGATTTCTTAGGAGGTTTTGGAACTAAGGACCAGACGTTATTCCTTATGAATTGGTTTAGCTCTTCTTGCATGGCTAACACCCAAGCTTCATCTTGAAGAGCTTCCTCAACCTTCTTAGGTTCTACTTCAGAGATAAAAGCTACATTAGCTTCTCGTCTGAATCTGGACCTTGTCCCAACTCCTTCTGAGGTCTCACCGATAATTAACTCTCTTGGATGAGAACTTTTATACTTCCAATCTCGTCTTAGTTCTATAGTTTCTAGAATATCTTCAATCTTATCCTCATGAGTGTCTAACGAGGGAGTTTCTAAGGCATCATCTAGGTTCTTTGAAGGACCTTCAATCTCCATGTCATCCTCCTTATGGGATTGAGAACTATCATCAAACTTGACATGAATTGTCTCTTCAACAGGTCTTTGAAATCAAGTTGTAAACTCGAAAAGCCTTAGACGATGATGAGTAGCCTAGAAAGATTCCAAGAAAGTCTTCGAGTCGAATTTATCCAATGACTCTTTCAGATTCGAATGGAACATTTGCACCCAAATGGATGAAAGTATGAAATGCTTGGTCTTCTTCCATTCCATAACTCGTAAGGAGTTTTCTTCAACATAGGTCGCAACAAGATCCTGTTCTGAATATAGCATGCTGTGTTCACAGCTTCTGCCCAGAAATACTTAGGAAGATTCGTCTCACATAGCATGGTCCTTTCCATCTCTTGAATCGTCCTATTCTTTCTCTCAACAACTCCATTCTGTTGTGGAGTTCTAGGGGCCGAGAAGTTGTGGGAAATTCCATTCTCTTCACAAAAAACTCTAAACTTCTCATTTTCAAACTCTCCACCATGATCACTCCTGATACTAGCAATGGACATTCCTTTTCGCTCAGAACTTTTCGGATAGAGTTCTAAAGCACTTAAAGGACTCATCTTTGTGTGATAAAATAATATCCAACAAAATCGAGTAAAGTCATCAACAATGACAAATCCATATTTCTTTCTGCCAAGACTTAATGTCCTTGTAGGACCAAATAAATCCATATGTAATAGTTCTAAAGGTCTTGAAGACGTTACAAAAATTTTAGAAGAGAAAGAGGTTTTAACTTGTTTTCCTTTCAAACAATTTTCACAGAAAAATTCTTTATCAAAACTTATTTTTGGTAAACCTCTTACCAAATCATGTTTTACTAATTTTGAAATATGTTTCAAAGAGACATGACCTAACTTTTTATGCCAGATTAGTCTTTCTTCTTCAGAAGATAGAAAACATGAAATATTTTGACTTTGAAAATCTTCTAAATTGATTTTGTAAAGGTTGTTTCTTCTCTTGGTAGAGAAAAGTATAGACCCATCTTTGTTTCGACTTCACAAAGATTTTGATTGAATGTAAGCTGTGAAACCGTAATCACACAACCGACTCACACTAATCAAGTTATGCTTTAGACCATCAACAAGCAGTACATTATTTATGCATGCAAAGGAATCTTTACCTATTTTCTCGATTCCAATGATTTTGCCCCTTTGGTTGTCTCCGAAAGTTACCGATCCTCCTTTCTTATATCAAGGTCTAGGAACATAGACCTTCTTCCGTCATGTGTCGCGAGCATCCTTTGCCTAAATACTAATGGTGCTTGCCGTATCTTCAAGGAAGGATATCTGCAGGAGAAACTATTTTATTTCTTGGTACCCAAATTTTCTTGGGTCCTTTATGGTTAGTAGTATGCACATGATGTAATCTATAATGCATATTACTCGGACGTTGATTAAAATGTGTTGTCCTATTTCTTCCTTTTTGAGAGACAAATTTATTACGAGACTGAGTATTGTTTCCAGAAAACCCTAAACCAGTCTTATCACTAGGATGTCTACATTTTCCTAGCATATCATTCATTTTCTTTGTACTCTCAGTAAAAGTAGCTAGATCAGCTAATAGATTCTTGATCCTTAGCTTAAGCTGATTAATCTCATCTGATCTGTCTACAAGTTTCCTTTTAACTTCTAACTCCTTTTTTAAGCAAATATTTTCTCTCTCTATTTTCTCAAGATGTTTAATATTCTCAGATACTTTTCTTCAACGACTTGTCTTGTTTCGAATAGCATGAGAATCTTCTAACAATTCTGAATATGCATCATGCAAGTTATCATAATCGGATTTTACCTCCTCATCACTATCTTCTTCAGCCATTAGGCAAATGTTTGCATGTTCTGATGACTCGGAGCCTGTATCTGATTCAGATGAATCTAGATCCTCCCATGTTGCCATCATGCTTTTCTTGCCTTCTTTACTCTTCTTAGGTTTCTTCTTGAGAGTAGGGCATTCTGACTTGTAGTGTCCAGGCTGATTGCACTCGTAGCAAATGATAGAAGACTTTTCTCGCTTGGCTTCATCTTTTCCATTCTTTCTAATGTCCGATTATACGGGCTTCTTTTTCCACATACATCTTATCTTTACGGAAATGAAAGATAATTCGTCATCTTCATCACTTGACTCGATTGATTGGTGGAGTTATCATCCTTTGATTCTTCAATCTTCAATGCCTTGATGACTTCCTCCTTCTTTGAGTCTTATGATTCTTCCATCCGACCTTGATCTTTATTGACTTGTCTCGCTTGGGCTTGTCTTGAGATTGAGTTCTACTTCATGAATCTTCAGGATCCCAAAGAACTCATCTAGCTTCAAAGACGCTCAAGTCTTTTGCTTCTTGCACTGCAGTTACTTTAGGTCTCCATCTCTTAGGAAGACTTCTTAAGATTTTTTGAACATGATCTTGGTTATTGTAAGTCCTTCCAAGAGCTTTTAATCCATTGACAATTGTTTGAAATCTTCCAAACATTTGATCAATAGATTCTTCATCTTCCATCCTGAAAAGTTCATATTGATGTACAAGAATACTTATCTTGGATTCTTTAACTTGACTAGTGCCTTCATGAGCAATGGACAATGTGTCCCACATCTCTTTTGCAGTGTCGTAACTATGCACTTTGTCGTATTCGCTTCTGCTTAGGGCACATGTTAAGAAGAATTTCGCCTTTGAATTCAGTTGTATTCTTGCTTTCTGATCAGCCGTCCATCTACTTCGTGGAATAGAACTACCTTCGTCATCTACAGGTATATAGTGTCCGTTCTCTATTACGTCCCAAAGGTCTACATGTGTAGATTCGATGAATAACCGCATTCTATCTTTCTAGTAATGGTAGTCTTCTGCATTGAATGCTGGAGGTCTAGTGACTGAGGCTCCTTCAGCGATGTATACATGTGACTCCGCGATTATCTTTAATCCACACTTCGCAAAAGTGATTCTTGGATACCAAGCTCTGATACCAATTGAAGTGAATCACAAGTTAATACAACACTTATAAAATGATAATAGAATGCACGAGAAGGGGGTTGAATTGTGTATTCCCTTTTGAATATCTTTTTCAATTTGTTAGAAATAAAAATTCTTTCTGTAATTCTTATTAATCTGATTGATCAAAACTTTTCAATGCTAAGTATATAAATAGTAAATAAAGCTCAACTTTGAAACTAAAAGTGAGATAGAGAGTGAGAGTAGTAGACACACTGATTTATCCTGGTTCACCCCAAACCGTGGACTACGCCCAGTCCTCGAGTTTCTTCGAGATTTCACTATCTCTTCAAACTTTACAAGTATTCTTTCACGAGCCTCTTGAGTCTCTACACCAAGATTCTTTCACACTTAGCCTCTGAGGCTATCTGCACAACTCTTTCTTTTCGAAAAGTATTTGAACACTTTATTACAAAGAAGATATCGTTCAGCTAATTCGCACTTAATCGCTTTTTCACTTTGTGTAATTTTTCTCAAAAGCAGCTAACCCAAAGATCTTTGACTTGACTTGTATTTATAGCCTTTATGCAGAACTTCTTCTTGATTCTTGAATCTTGAATCTTTAATCTTTAAAAATGGTTAATCAGTTGAGTTACAGAACTCAACTCGAATCGACTCTTGCGTCTGTTTCTTTTCTGCTGTCTGCGTCGCTTCGCTTTGCGTCTGCGTCTGCGTCTCGCTTTGCTTTAAGGTCTGCGTCTGCGTCTGCGCTTAAGCTTCTGCGTCTGCGTCTGCGTCTGCGTCTGCTTTGCTTTCTGCGTCTGTATCTACATTTGTGTCTTTGTCTGCTTATTGTCTTGTGTCATCTGCGTCTATGTTGATTTACAAACTTAAATCGTGTTTGGTGACGCCTTGCAACTTCGCTCATCCTTTTCTCATTTATTCAAACTTAAATCGGATGCTTTGTTTTTCTTGTTTTTGATCTTACTATATTTGTTATACATCAAAATCATTTCTATGTAAAGTCATTCTGACTTAACAAATGGGATGACCTAAGTGTGTATATTGAGATTTTTAAAATGCCTTGCATGCATAATTGCACATAAATGAAATGTGATTTCTTAATTAGATGTCGAATGCCGGACTACGGTCCGATGATAGTAATTATGACTGACTGAATGCATGCAAATATGCATAAGACATTCCACTGCATGAATAGAAGAAAGATAATGGGAGTTGTGATCAGAGTAGTCAACAATGAGTGAAACGAGCTTCGTGCTCAGATATTGATTCAGAGCCTCAGGCTCAACGACAATGAGCCCTTTATGGGACAGTTTACAATGAGCCCTTTATGGGACAATTTACAATGAGCCCTTTTTGGGACAGTTTCAATGAGCCCGATATCCATGGGTACGGGACAGTTTAGACACTCGGTCACAACAAAGTAATTAAATGGAAAGTGGGTCTCATGCACATATGCATAACATGATTGATTTGATTGTACGGAATGGGAATGGTTAAATTAATTGTATTGAATGGGACTGCAACACTGTGTTGAATGGAAATGATAAATCTGATTGAATGATCGATTTGATTATATTGAATATGACATTGTATCGACATAATGAATGAAAGTATGTGTTATATGTTATGTGATTGGGTGAACCATCGATGATGGTCACTCACTGAGTTCGCAAGACTCACCCAAAATTTGCATATATTTTTAGGTCTTGAAGAATACCCGTTTGACACGGAGTATGTCTCTGTAAGCAAGTGAAGGATTGAGGTGCGGATCGGTTAGGTTCCGCATTAGTGTCTATCGAATAGTATTCCGCAATCATTGTGCAATAGTGCTTTGTATTTATAATGAACCATTGTGGTTATATTGTTTTACATTAACGATTTTAAAATTATTATTGGATGGTGTAATAAGCGAAAATGATTAATTGTGAACATGGGCTCAAGTTCCTTCTCGTTTATGTCGCATTAATGAATGTTTTATCTTTGAGTAATGTAGCATGCCACCCTCATGAGGCACGGACTGGATATCACCGTCGATGTCGGGTTTCGGGATGCGGGAGTGGGTGTTACATTCAGATCGCGCCAGATACATTCGTATTCTTTGGGCTCGATACCACCTAAATGTAACACCCCACTCCTCGTGACCAACCCGACATCGTTGGTGATATCAGAGTTCGTGCCCCGCGAGGGTGGCGTGCTACATCTGTCAGTCGAAACTCAGTATCAAAATGTTTTTTTTTCATTACACTCATGTGCACGGAATAGAGCGATAAACAATCGAGCCCACGTTTATAAATAAACATTTTCAGTTATTACAATCATTCAATAATAATTTACATGCCATTTAATGAACAAAAGCCATAACCAAATTGGGCTCACTATAAATACTGAGCATTTTTTACGAGATTTGACATATAACTAATGAGACACTAATGCATTTAAACCGATCCCGACCTCTATCATCCTTTGCATACGGTAGACATACTCCCGTGTCAAACGGGGTACTCTTCAAGACCTGAAAAATGTTTGCAAATTTTGGGTGAGATTTGCGAACTCAGTGAGGAACCATCATTGATGGTTCGTCCAATTCATGCATCGCTTAATTGCGTCACAGTAATAACACAGCACAGAGGCAATCACAGTTTAGTTTACAATAACACAGTTAGAAGTACCATATCACTACATACAAGCAAATCGCAATTGAATAAGGCACTCATGCCTTTTTCCCATTTCAAGTAGTCAGTCAAGTATATATGCAATGCATATGTGACACTTTCTCATTTTATTGCAGTGTTATGACCGAGCGCTTAAACAGTGAACAGTATTCAGTAGACGCATCTAGGGAGTAGGAGAGCCCTCTGGGTATGCACTAACTCCCTTCGAGTTCAAGGCTCTTTTCAGTATCAATGATCGAGCTCAAGGCTCTTTTCAGTATCAATGTTCGAGCTCAAGGCTCTTTTCAGTATCAGTGTTCGAGCTCAAGGCTCTTTTCAATATCAGTGGCGTCTCAGGTCACAACTATTATTATCCGTTTAAGTATTTGTATATGGAATGCAACATGCTCAATGTATCACAATATCCTACAGTCACAAAATCACATTGCAGTCCAATCCAACTTATCAGAATCAAACATATCATTCTCAATCATCTGATTTTCATACGGTCACAATTTATCACATTCACGTACCGGTTTACACTTCAATGCCCAATTCCCATTCCTTCGGTTCAACATTTCATTCATAATCGGTTTTCACATAAACACCATTATTCTCTACAGAATTATCAGTACAGGACTATAAACAATCAGAAATTGAGGAACCAACTAGGTTACTCACCTGTACTTCAGAGCTAATACCTGGAAGTCTTAGTGGCATCGGTGGATTCACGCTCCAAATGTGCCTCTATACCAGTTATAGTATGCAATGATTACCAAAAATCTAATCAGTAATATTTCAGAACGCACATGTAGCGCTTAAAATGTGTACAATGCATGTTCATGATTTTTTCGGCCCTAAATCCAAATTTTCAATCACCAAAAATCCGTCTAAAAATTAGAAATCTAACGGCACTGACAGTACTCAATTCGGACCTCTATAGGTCCAAAAATAAATAAAACAGTGACCAAAGAATCATTGCCCGGACCCACGTCAAATTTTTGTCCAAAAATTCCAAATTTCTCATGCAATGAAATTCAATGTTTCACGAATCTGATGCCTCAAGAATCAGGTCAATCGGATGTCGGACGAAAAAGTTATGAGCAAAATGAGGAAAAATACACATCCTAGTCGACTAGTGCAGGTTGTAGTAGACTAGTGCAGGAAAAATACATGTCCTAGTCGACTAATGTAGGTTGTAGTCGACTGGTTTAAGAACCCTAGTCGACTAGTCCTATAAAATGACAGATCTGAAACAATTTCCTCCGACATGCCAACTTGTCTAGGCCATAACTCCCTACTCCAAACTCTAATTTGGACAAATTTGGTGTCTATTTCATAGAGAAAAGAGAGATCTACAAGTTTTATGAAGGAAACAAAAGCCAATTTCCCCTCTAAGGGTGTCAAAAATGCAATCAAAGTTACTGCCCAATCAATGGGTTCAAAAACAGTACAGTATCTTGTAAATTCAATAATTTCTCATTTCCTTTGTCCAAAATTACGCAATAAATATGTTAAGAAAGATCCCAATGTTATCTACAACTTTCATGAACAACCTGAAATCAAATTCATTTGCTAACTAGGCCAAACAATTCATTTACTAACTAGGCCAAACAATTCACCAAAGCATCTGCCCACTGGAATTTCCCAATCTTAACAGTACATTTAAAAGCAGCATATCTCCTAAAACAAATGTCAAAACAATCACTACCTTATATAACTGGAAAGATAAGATCTCATACTTCAATTTTTATTCAGGACTCAGAATCCAATTCCATCATTAACAAGCTCAAAACTGTCATGCAAGTTTCTGACCTGACCACTAGTCAATGACCTAACTTCAGTCCAATCTTTAAAAATTCATAAGTCCCAATTCTGTTATCCAAAATTAATATACTATATCTCATTTTCAAGATAATTGCTTCTTCTACAACTTTCCAGAATATCATTTGTGCCAATTCAAATCACGGAAATCTCTAAATTTGCTTCCAATCAGAATACTCACAAAACCTACACTTATGGCTAGGTTCCAACATAATGCACATAGTCAGTCATTAGTTAACAGTTCATAACTCCCAACGTACATATCAAAAAATTGCAAAATCAGTAGCAATGGAAATCTAACAAGATAGGCTTCAACTTTTATTAAGATAATTTTCACTAATTCCTTCTAAATTAATTTAGAAAAATCATCAAAATAATTAGGTCATCAATCCGGGTACTGTTCCCACAACCCATGTCTCTGATTTTCTAAGCCAAAATTCGACCTCTTAGAGCTACAACTAGACAACACCTATTTCACACAAAATTGTAACCAATCAACTAATGTTTCATTTGGCACAAACCGCACCTCATTTTCACAACCACACCATTAGTTATGATCAAAAAAGTGTAATCAGTACAAAACCAATTTTCCAGCTTTGGTACTAACCTTAGATCCTATCACTTCCAATACCTATAACACATCACTAAGCATCCAAATGGACAAGAAATCAGTCACTAGATCATTCATACATTCACTTGAAAATAAATCTCCAAAATTCCATGACATTAATGCACATAAAAATTACAATAAATGCTTCTAATAACCATATGAAAGAACATAATGAAAGCTTAGCATAAACCTTACCTAATCAAGCTTTTCCAACTTCAATCCTCCAAGTTTCTCCCAAATCTCTACCTTCTACTCACACCCTTCCACAATCACCATCATAGAAAGGAGGGGAGCACTTCAAGTAGAGGAAGAGTAGTAAGGATAAGCAAAACAATTCAAAAAAAGAAAGAGGGAGAAGGAGGCTACGACCATGGAGGAGGAAGCTTCAAGAAATGTCTTCTTTTCTTTTCAAGTGTGCAAGTGTCGTATGAGAAAGGAGGGAGCAAGACAAAACCAATAAATGCATTAAGACACTTGGCATGTTTTAAAAAAAAATAACAAAATAAGGAAAAGACAAAATATGTAATAGGATTTCCTTAATTTGACCCATTCAATTCCAATGACCCTCATTTCACTTCCAAAATAATATACCCAATATTGTCGTGCCATTGGGTAGCAATTTTCGCTACCGAAAAGCAACCGATTCGCCACTTGGCGATTTCTCCGGTCCGGGAATTTTCTCCGAAAAAATTCAGAAAAATTCTCAAAAATCTCTTAAAATCGAAAACTCACTATGGCTCACTCAGAATAATTTTTCACACACAATAACCACGTTAATCACAATAAAATGCCGTTTATGCCCAAATACCGGGAATGTCATGTATGCATGTACAGTTATTTCATGTGCACTATTTTTGCTGATCACCAGTACCAGTATGCATAACAATGTCAAAGCAATCCTAATAACTCTTACTGTTGGACCCCGAACTTTCTTAGATTTGTGAATTTGTAAATTGACATTAAATGAGAAACTGAGGTGACTTAGTCATGTGTAAAGGAAGAGAAAAGTTATGAATTTGAATGATTATGTTTAAGGTTTGATGTGAACAATGTCAGTTTGAACAGATTAAGATGATATTTTGAGGATAGTATTTGAAATGAGTGTTTTGAGTTTAATGAATTTGATATGAGGTGGAGTAAATTTGGTGTAGTATTATGCAATTTATTAGAGAAAGTGAAAGTGGATGAGTTGATTGAAATGGAGTTGAGGAACACGAAATAAATAGTGAAAGAGTGAGAAATTGAAGAATTTTGAAAAGTTTGACTTTTTGGCCTTTGATGGTTGACTTTTGATTTAGGCAAAATTTGATAAAATGATCTACATGAAACTTGTAGATTATGTTAAGAGTTTTCTGTAGCCATAGAGTATGACATTTTCGATATCGGAGTGAAAGTTATGATCAGTCAAAGTTAAGGTTATTTGACTCTGTAATTGTAAATGTGCTTAAGACCGATTAAGTATTGGTGAAATTGTTCATAAGTGTACATTTAGATGTGTAATATGATTTTGAGGCAAATTATAGATAGATATGTTTTGAATTAAGTTCGATGATCTATATGAAAGATATGAAGAGTATCCTAGTATGTCAATGATGTAGAATATGTTATTTACGGTTATGAAATTTGGGAGATATGAAATGTTATGAGTTTGGATGAAGTATAGGATGAGACATTTCTAGTACGAAGTTTCGATCGATTTAACTGACCTAATTAGAGGTTGCTATTGCTTTTGCATTCCTCGTGAACATTTTTTATTATATTCTGATATTTTCATTGTTATAAGTATGCCAATTTGGACCTTGGCATGTACAGATAGCAATTTCAGAAATTTCGTTACTGTCAGGGTGATTAGCCCTCTTTCTTTTTGTTGCTTTACATTTTCCGACCGACATCCGATTAATATGATTTTTGAAGCGTTGGATTCCTAAGGCAACGACCTACATTATGATGGAAATTATGATTGTTTAGAGATTGTTTGAGTCGAAGTGAGTTAGATATCTTCTGAGCACGGTTCAGTATTGTGATGATATCTTGATCGGTTGAGATCTAATCAAGTTGATTATTGTTTCTAAATAAATTAGAGGCATGGGACTGTAATTATTTGAAGGAATCAAAATTTACTTCAGTTCCGAAGATTTTGAATTTATGATATTGAGGTATTAAGGTTATAAGAATATATAAGGGTAATTTGGGCATGGTACTTAAGTCTAAGAGTATTAAAGCTTATGATGGAGGCAAAATGGACATCCGCTTATCCTTTAAGAATATAAATAGAAGAAAATAAAAGAAAGAAAGGAAAGAAAATAGAAGAGATGAGAAGAGGAGTCGAGTGGCCAACGGTGGAGAGGAAGAGAGAGAAGAGAGTTTCATGATTTTGAGTTTTCGGCGATTGGGCGTTTTCTGGTAAGTTTAGCATCTTTCTATCTTGTTTTCGGTTGGATTAAGCCTTAAGATAGCTTGGATTGAGAGAAATCGATGGTTTAGGGTTTTTAGGGTAAAATGTTTAGAAATCCTTGGGTTGATGTGTTTGTGATGGATCTGAAGCTTAGAATGAGTTAGAATGGTAGTATAAGCCTTGATCTATGCTTTGCATGTGGTAGATTTGAGTTTGGAACAGAATCGAGCTTGGGTTATGCAGAAATTTGGGGTTCGGAGTCGAGTTCGAACGAGACGTCATGACAGCGTATGAATGTCGCATGGCGTGTGGGGAAGGGAGCCACGTCGCGACGTGTGAATTAATTACGTTTATTCGCATGACGTGTGCTCTGCTTTGTGGACGTCATGACGAATGATCGAGACGTCGCGACGTGTGACGTTTGGTTCGCGGCGAACCTTCGTCATTACAAGGCGATAGTTCGTCATGACGAGCGTCTCTTCGTCGCGGCGATCCCCCTGTGTTTCCGAAATAAGATTTTCATATTTTTGGGAATATCTTTTGGTATAGATGTCCGATTGAGGTGAATTTGGATTCATTGTGACCTAGAAATAAAGGGCTCCGAGTTGTATGAAGTCGGGAAGTTCAGAATTTGCCTCGCAGGGTTCGGAATTTTAGGAGAAGATCGGATATAGATTTTTAATGCTTTCTTTGGATTCCAAGCTTCGCACATTTACTATAAATATTGAATAAATGGAACTTGGTTGTTTTAGGAAACCAAGTGAGGAAAGAGGAGCAAGGGGAACAAGAGGAGAGGCATACCTAAACAAGTTTATAAGCAAGGAAATTTCAGGTGGGTTTCATGTTTATAATTTAGTAATGAGCCACTAAAGTTTACTCCCAATTTAAGAATGACTTCATTTACTTCATACATATCGTTTTGTTTTATTGAATGATTTGCAAAAATTTCTACATATTTCAGCATATGAACTCTTTTGATGAATTTCAAAAATAAAGATTAGAATGCATTGAAATGCTTTATGTTATGCCGTGAAAATTCGTGGCATTTTGTATCTTTGGAAAAGAAAGAAAGAGCATGGAAGCATTTGAAAGTGATTATGAGCATAATTATATGCTTTTGTTTGGGCGAGAGTGGAACCATTTCGTTCGTCACGTGCACGTAGACAAGAGCCTTCTCCCGGCTGCCCGCTTGTGGCCTATGAGATCCGAATGGACTCATTTCGTTCAGGGTGTAAACTTCGGTTTCTCCCTTTTGTTTCCATGGAACCCTCGAGCCATTTGTTTGTGCATTGCATCTATGACTTGTCAAGTATGTGCATAATTTGAGCATTTGATATTGATGATTGATTGGACATGTTGTGTTGATGTGATAATACTTTTCACTATGCAATGACACTTTTCAACTATGGATTTGAACTCAGAATTTCAGATTTGACTGAGAATTTGGGAGCAAAACGTTTTATGAACTGATTGTGATTTTTGTAAAACAAATGAACTTTTTCAACGGTTTTGCTTATGCTTCGTTATAAACCTGTTACCCACGAGCTATAAGCTCACCCCCCCCCCTTTCATCCCCATCTCCAGGTAATTGAGCGGGAGATTGGATGAAAGATGGTCAAGACCGTTTGTTCGATTGTGTATGGCTTGTATGCTATGATGAAATTGATTTATGGAATTGTATATAGAATGGAAAGTGAATTACGATTGTGTAATGAATTACGTACATGTATATTGAATTGAGAAATGGGAATGAATGTATTTTTGGATATTGGATTGAGAATTATGGAAGTATTAGATTTAGGTTTGTGTTTCTGCTGGTGTTTGGATGCCGGACGGGAGGTCCGATGTTGCTTGGTATTGTTGAGTTGTAATATTAGAAGTGTGTTTCTTGTGTTTTAAATTTTTGGACTGTCCAAATACAGCCGTTATACTGCCTGATTTTGGTAAAACCGCCAAGATAAGAAGAGATTTAGTTGTATTAAGATGTTTTAGATGTATAAGAAATGATTAAAATGAATGAAGTGAAAACGAATAGAAATGTATGGATTGGTTATGTTTTGAATGAGTGATTATGAGTATGAGTTTGAATAAAGAAAAAGAAGAGAAAAAAAAATATTACCGGTTTCTGGTTGGTTTAGTCTTAAGGTATTCAACGTGCGTCTATCTAATTTATAAGTTACGGATGTCGGGAAAATTGATTTGGTCCGTTCGGATCGTTTACGCTTCCGTCCCTTCGATTCGGATTGATGCCTTATGATTCGATTCTATTAATTATTTCGATTTGTTATTCGATTCCGATTTGCATTCGCTTTGCGTTTCACTATGTTTATTCGATTTGCTTTTGATTCAATCACTCCGATTTGCTTCTTCCGATTTCGTATTCGTTTCTTCTTCGCTTTTGTTTCGGTTGGGATCCGGTTCCCGGATCGGGTCCCAACACTTACCCCTAGCCAATTTACTATTTTACCCTTCCCGTCGGGGGTGAGATGTTACATTTAAAACACGTAGGTCCCAAATTCACATACAAGTAGCATTTTAATATCCCAACTCCCCACTATACAGTCATCGGACCTTCTGTCCAGAATCTAATATAATTAATCACATCCAACAATCAATTTATATAGAAAGAAACAAAACAGAACAAAGGGTAAAATGAGACCATCTCAGTCTACTCACAATACGCTCCAGATTAGCATTTGCTTCAAAATTCTTGAAATGCCTGACTGCGGACTATTAGCCTGCACAACCCATTTATTCAATACGTTACACACACATTAATAATTTTGCACATTTATAATCATTGACGCATATATATGTACGATGCATGTTCATGACTATCCCGGTATCAATCCATAAACTTTATCTCAACAACCATTCCTATATCACAGCTCAAGTATGCCTAGGATTTAGCCGCACTAAAATCCTTAAACTCGCAAATTATGCTTTTTCAATTTTTCTAAAACCACACTTTCAGTTCTACTGTTCCCGATCAATAAGACCATCAACATCAAATAATCTAGGCAACCTCTCTTTAATCAAAAAGTTTCCTTATGTCTTAGGAATCCATAGACAGCAAAATTACTCAATTCGGATCTCTATAGCTCCGGATATTGCCAAAATATTGTCCAGAAAAAAATAATCAATTGTTCCTCTCACTTTGATTTACTCGATAATTTTCAATTTAATCTCCAAAATTCACAAATTCTCATGGAGAGGTAGAGGATTGTCTTATGAATCCAACGCCTCGACAATCAGGTCAATCGGAGGTCGGATGGACAAGATATAAGCAAAAGAGTGAAGGATGGGTGGCTCGGCTCGCCCCTAAGGAGTGGCTCGCGATCGCAAGGCAGCTCCAAAAGGAGACGTGTCACGATGGCGACGTGATGCCGTCGCGGCCGCGAGGCCAGTGCTTCCTATTTTCAATTTTTTTCTTTTTCCTCTCTTCTCCATCTGAAATTCCAATACACAGAAATTTTCACTCAAAAGTCCAATTTGTACAAATTTGGTATCAATGGAAAGAGATAAGAAAGCTCTACAACTTCCATGAAGGTATCAAAGACAAATTCCAACTCAAAAGGGTTAAAAATCGTAATCAAAGTTACTACCAAATGAGTGTTATCCAAAACAGTAACACAACTTTCTAAAATTCATAACTTCCTATCCTATTATCCAAAAATTCCATACTTTATATCACTGAAAATATCAAAACACATTCTACAACTTTCATGAACAACTTGGAAGCAAATTCAACCTCTAAAAAGGTCAAAATCTCAATCAAAGTTTCTACCCTGTTAAACATTACCTAAACCACATCCACATTTCAATCACTCATAACTATCAATTCCTACATCCAAAAATAGCATATTATACATCATTAAAAAGATAAGACATTCCTCTATAACTTTCCATAAGATCACTTGAGCCAATTCAAACAATAACAGTCCAGAATTGGCCTCCAAGCACAATAGCCACAAAACATACACTTAGAGATATTTTCACAGACAAAGCACATTAGTCTTCGGATTAACAACCTAAAGTCAACAGATCATAACTTTCAACCTCAATATCGAAAAATATCATCCTTAGTGCAGATAGAAAGCTGACAAGAAAATCTTTAACTTTCATGAAGACCAATTTAGCAAATGTGTCTAATTCAACCCAAAAAAAAATCTCAAAGTTTCAGGTCACTAAATGCAATTCTCGAGCTACTGTTCATCCCGCACCCTTTTTCCACATTCAAGTCAAAAATGCCAAAATTGAACATCACTTCCTTCACAAGAAATGTAACCAAACTTTGCAAGTTTAATTCAAGCTAAACCTCATCTCAATTGCTCAACCAGATAAAAAGTTATGGCAAAAATTTTGAAACATGTATAAATCCAAATTTCTAGCTTTTCAACCTAACTCAAATTTTATCACTTCCTTATCAATTCTACATCAATAACCACTCAATTTCCTCAATCTATCACCCATAATCAAGGCAAGACCTCCACTTGAACTTTTATTCACAAATTAGCAGCACCCTACACTCACTCATCCACCCCTTTTCTACACTCATCTACAACATTAAATTCAATTCAAAATAACTCTAATTTACATTCATCAAATTCCACACCCTTAAGCATTCATCTAGGCAAGAATTTCACACACATAAACCCATATATTCTAACCACAATTCCCATGAAATTAATGGAAATAGCATCAAAAATAATTGATTTAACTAAAAATCCATAATATAAACCATATTCCTTACCTAATTTGACTTCCAATGCTTCAAGTCTTCAAAACCACCACTAAACTCTACCTCCCACTACCATATACGACCATCTTCTTCCAAAGATGGTTGGGATGAGTATTTGTTGCGGATGAAAGAGAGGGTAGGTGAAAGATGATATAAAACTCCATGTTGATGGGTGGGTTATAAGAGTATCGTGAGTGGAGGAGAAAAAGATGGAAACAAAAATCAAAGAAGATGAAGAGAGGAAGCAAGTATCGTGAATGGACAATAAAAGACCATGAAATGGTCTTTAATTAGGGCAAATTTGATAGTGGAAGCCACTTGTCATCTTTTTGAGATCTCTAATTAGCTCTTTTAAAGAGCTAGTCCATTTATCTCCAATTTCTACTCTAATTTATCTCCAAATTTCCAATGGCTCAAATAAATAAATCCTCAAATCATGTATCTAAATTTCTGGTGCCATTGGACAGTCATTTCCACTACTGGTAGACACTCATTTTGTCACTTGGCATTTTTCCTGATCCGAAAATTACACCGAAATTTCAGAAAAATAATTTCTAAAATTCTACAAAAGTTCAAGAATCACCCTGACCTTCTCCAATTCAATTTTTCACACACACAAATCACATTAATTTACAAACACATTTCTTCACACGTATACCGGGAATGTCATGAATGCATATACAGTCATTTTTTATGTGCAAAATTTACTATTCATAAGTATGTGATTGAGCCAAGTTTATATTATAAATTGGCTACCTTTTCATAGCTGCTTATGCATTAGTTGACTCCTAATTGATGATTTTTGTGCTTAAATTGGTTCCTCATACCGATCTCTTTTAATTCACAATTTGCCAGTAAATTGTCATGATTTGATACTAATTTTTCTATAATTTTCATGAGGACAATTGATACTACAAATTGTCATTATTTTATTGCAGGAGCAAAGGAGTCAACACATTAGGAAGTCAACAGTCATGAGGTCAATCCACACGTCGCGACGAATATCAATCTACACGTCGCGATGAGCAAATCATTTTCATACGTCGCGGCGAATATTAATTTATACGTCGCGACGAGCAGGCAATTCTACACGTCACGACGTACGAGCGGATATCGACCTTACTCTGACCGGGCCCGCACCCACCATATATAAACCTTGCTATTTTTAGCTCAAAGAGACTTCGGATACGGGGAGACTTGGAATACACATACACTGAAAAAGATATCTGGAGGCAGTAGAGAGACGAAACCTTACTCCACCATCATCTTCACGTTTTCACCATCGTCAACTATCGCGATCATAATCGTCACCGTCAGTATCTTCTGCCAACATGAGTATCGCTCAATCTCCAGTAATTGAGGGACAGACCAGAGTCATGCGTAGCTAAGCCACATTTCCTCTTGAAGATGTAGCAATGGCTTGAGTTCACAGAAGCTTCAAAGGGGAGTAATCATATAGTGTCTGAAGTTTAGTTATACTTGTGTAGACTCTGAGTTAGAGGTTGTATCTATATAGCTAGATTAGCATTGTTATAGTTTAACCGTGTGCTGAACACTATGTTGAGATATGGAAAAAGTGATTTGTAGAATGTTTGATGCTTAATATATGAAGTTTCATATATGTCATTGGATATTGCATTTACTGTCTTCATCTGCCTAGTTGTGTTTGATTAAGATTGTCGTGTTTTTATCCAATTGAAAGATTGTATTTACTTGTCCATTTTCACACTAAGGTTTTTAATAAGGATTTAAATGATGGAGTTCATTAGTTAAATCTTTGGACCTAAAAAGTCCTTTAGGGTTGATCTTTCGAAACTTAGTGGATTTTATCCCTAAAAATCATTTTTGGACCGTGATAGCCTGCGCCCATTTTCAAGAGGATTTTATCAATTTGATTTCTATCTGATTTTTGTTAATTGCATTATTTCAAAAATTCCAAAAATACTCTTTATACTTTTTGTCCATTTTTGATTACTTTATCAGTTTTGACCAAAATACCAAACCCCCATTTTATCAACTTTGATTGAAATTTTTGACATTTAGGCTAGCTTAGACCTTTTTCACTTGTTCCAATTAAGTGAGACGACCCGAGGATTGCAACCTATACCACAATCTTGGAATTTATTATATTTGACCAGTTTTAAGGATCGATCGAAGATCGAATCGTGAAAGCGCTGATCAAATTGGCGCGCAGTTGAGGGAACCAAGAAATTGGTTTACCGTAGGATAGCCATTGTCATTCATTTAAATTGTCGTTGATAATCGGAATCATTGTTTTTGCTTGCATTTAGCATAGTTTGATTTTCACACTTGTTCATAGTATAGGTTTCATTTCCCTTTGCACAAGCATACTCCATACTTTGATTTTGTCTCTTACTTTGCACATTTTTCACACATACACACTCATACATACATCATACACTCATACACTCGCATTCATCGCATTTCACTTTTATCTTATTTTGTGTGACTGTGAGAAATTTTGTTACCATTCCTTTTATTTGTGGATTGATTTTTGTGCATGCCCAGGAGAGGTAGACTTGTTCAATTCCAACCTGAAGTTGAGAGACATTTGAGGAGACTTAGGAAAGAGAGGAAAGAACAAGAGAGAAAGAGATTAGTTGAGCGAGATAGTGAGAACATGGCTGAGAATCCAAACATTTTCCCAAATCCTGATTTTCCCGTACACCAACCTAGAAATTGGACTAATGGAGGAAATGGTGAGCATGAGAGAGTAGGAGCGAACAATGAGAACCAACGACGTAGGACAATTAGAGAAGCAACAACTTCTAATGTGCATTATGATCCATTTACTGCTGCTTGCCCTAATTTTGATGTTAATTTTGAGATTAAAGGTTTGTTGATTAATTCCCTCCCTAAATTTCATGGTTTGGCAGGAGAGGATCCATATATGCACCTACAAGCTTTGACGATGATTTGCCAGAGTATGAAGCCAGTAGGAGCTACTTTGGATCAGGTGCTATGGAAGGTATTTCATTTGTCCTTGGAAGGAAAGGCAAGAGAGTGGTACATGAGTCTTCTGAGGCATGTGGCTAATGCCTATCATAGCTGGGCCAACCTGAGAAAAACATTTTTGGAGAAATATTTTCCAGCCTCCACGACATCTTCGATGAGGAAGGAAATCTATTTAGCCCACCAGGATTATGATGAGTCACTGTATGACTATTGGAACCGCTTCCAAGATCTTCTATCCAGATGCCCCCATCACCAAATTCCTTATGAACAATTGGTGCAGTATTTTTATGATGGGTTGAAGAGTCAAGAGAAAGGTATGCTAGATGCTGCATCTGGAGGATCTTTGATTGACCTTACAGCATTGGAAGCATAGGAATTGATAAAGAAGATGGCCTTAAACCATCAACAATACAGTGTAAGAGATTCCAGAGGATTGAATGAATTGGGAGCTTTGACAGCTCAAGCAAAGAGAATGGAAAGTCTAGAAACAAAAGTAGATTCGCTGGAGAAAAGGATAACATCACAGTTGTCCTGTATTACTGCAGAGTTTAAGAACTTGAATGTGCATCGCCCATCATCTTCTACAGATATTACTGCACCCAGTTGTGATAATTGTGGGTCGGTGATGCACATTTCAAGTGTTTTTCCTGGAAGATATGAAGAGGTGTCAGCTGTGTATCCAGGAAGAGCTAATCAAAAGTGGGACCCCTACTCCAACACATACAATGAGGGATGGAAGTCCAATCCTAGATTTGGTTAGAGGAATGAAGAGAACAGGGCTCAAGCAGAGTTTTCACTGAGGGAGGAGCTGGTACTTCCACTAGCCAGTTCCCTAATCAACAGCAAGCCCTCATGGTCCCACCAAAGGAAGACACCAACCAGCTGCTTCATAGTATGATGACTCTGATGAAGGAAGAGAGGGATTCTAATGCTAACCAGTTTAATGCTATTGCTTCTCTTATTCAACAGGATTCCTCAAAGACTGCTGCTAGATTCAATGCCTTGGAGAAGAGAATGGAACAATGGGAGACCAAGGCGGAGAACATAAATTCATATGTCACCCAGTTGTCCACCAACATGAGTGAAAATCAAGCAAAAAGTAGTGGGACTATTCCTTCAAATACTGTGATGAATCTGAAGAGTCTGAATGCAATTGCCCTTCAGAGTGGGAAGCAAGTGAGGTTTGATCCTCAAGTAGATGAAGAGGCATGTGATGAGGAGATTGAGAGTGAGGCAGTACCTCCACCCAAGGAAAAGATTAAGAGATCAGAAAGTGTGAGGGAAGAAGAGTTTTTGAAAGAGAAAAAGCATGCTTCGAGGAACAAGGGAACTACTTTAGAGAGTTCCAAAGATAAAGCTGAAGATGGAAAATCAAGCAAGCAAGCCAGCACAGGTAAGGAGGTAAGTATCAAGACCTTCCTTTTCCAAACTCATATTTGAGGAGCAAGCGCATGAATGAGATTAAACATGAAAAAGAGATAATTGACTTATTTGGGAAAGTTGAGGTAAATGTTCCTTTGCTTGATTTGGTGAAGAGAGTTCCGGCCTATGCAAAATATTTGAAGGATTTGTGCACTAACAAGAGAAAGTTTAGGCCAAATGAGAGAGTGCAAGTAAGCTCTAATGTGTCAGCTTTGTTCAAACCGCAAATACCCGTCAAGTGTCAAGACCCTGGATCTTTTACCATCCCTTGCATCTTAGGGAAAGTGACTATAGGTAGAGCTTTGTTAGATCTGGGGGCAGCGATACATGTGATGCCTAAGTCAGTTTATGAGGCCTTAGGAGTGAAGAGTATTAAGCCTACATCTGTTGTCCTCCAGTTGGCTGATAGATCATTTAGGCATCTAGTGGGTATCATTGAGGACATCTTGGTCCAAGTTAAAGGGTTAGTATTTCCTGCTGATTTTTATGTGCTTGATATGTCTTCTGAGGTTGTGCAGGATACTTCCTTAATTCTCGGGCGACCCTTTTTGCGGACAGCAGGAACAATGATCAATATGAAGTAGACCTGGCAAAGCGGGTAGGTCGCCTGCCGTTACCTGCGTACATACTAATAGTCGGGTATGGGTTGGTATGTTTTTACCGTTTATATTTACCGCATGCCGGCCCACCCATTGATTTTCTTGGGTGGGTGGGTCCAAACCTGGTACCCATAAAATTATTTAAAAATAAATAAATATATATATATCATATAATTCATATGAGATTAAAGGTAAAATGTGAACTCAATAAATCTTTAAAATGTTGGCATAAGATATTTATCATTTATGTTTGTTAATTGTAGATGATGAAGTGGATGAAGATCGTCTTCTTGTGCCATTAATTAATTCAGAGAATGTGGAATCATTGGAATCCACCAACACCATTGATTCATGAACGTTACTTGAGATATTTTTATATATATTTTATATCATTGGAATATTTTTGGTTTTTTCTTTAGAGATTTTATATGTTGTTGTTTATAGTGATATTTTATTGATTATTTTATTTGGAGGGAATAATATGAATTTTATTTTTAATTGCATTCATGGATTGGATTTTAATTGCTTTCCGTGGAAGAAGTGTATGAGAAGATTGAAGAACAAACTTTAATCTGATGGAAATCAATTACTAGTGGTTTTTGTGTTGGCATTGATAAATTAAATTTGATGTTTGTATGTGTTGTTATAACGTATTGTTATTGTGTGGTGTGTGTTGGATTCATGGATTGGGATGATTTTAATTTACATATATTTTGTAAGTTTAGCTTAATTTATACTATTTAGATAAATTTAGCTTGATTTATATTAGTTTCATTTGTATTAATTAACTTAATTAAATTTGGGTCGCTAAATAGATCAATTCGGTGACATTTTAAACACGCAAAATACGCCCATTTAATGAAAATTTAAACTTGTTGAATAAGTTTATTAATTGAAATTTAAAAAATGAAAATAAAAAATATATAGCGGGTAACCCGCGGGTCTACCCATACCTGCTGGGCATGGTATGGATTTTCAAAATCATTACCCGTTTCTATAAATTTACCCGCGAACCCGTACCCGTGAGACCCGTACCCATACCCGAACCACCCGCCCGTTTGCCAGGTCTAGTATGAAGGAAGGTAAGATCACCATGGAGGTAGGTGACCAACAGGTGAGCTTTAATATGTATGAGGCAATGAAGCACCCACATGAGGATTATTCACTTTTGGGTGTGAACATGATTAATTTCGTTGAGGAAAATGCTTGCCAAAAGCATGAGTCACAAAAAGATTCTTTGGATACTGGATTACATTCACTTGATCTTGGGAAAAGGTTTTCTGTCCATATTTCAGGGAAGCAGGAAGGCATTGCCACGACCACCTACAAGGAGCCAAACTTAACGCCAGAAGAAAAAGGAAGTGATCTCTTTTCTCTTGAGCTTAATAAATTGACTCATTCTGTTGTGAAACCTCCTGAGCTTGAGCTCAAACCCCTTCCTTCAACCTTAAGGTATGCCTATCTTGAGTCTCATGAGCGATTACCTGTAATAATTACTAGTACCTTGTCCGACATTGAGGAAGAGAGACTCATGAATGTTTTGAGGAAGCACAAGAGAGCTATAGGGTGGACTTTAGCAGATATACCCGGCATTAGCCTAGCCATTTTCACACACCGGATCTTATTGAGTGAAGGGTCAAAATAGGTGAGGCAACCTTAAAGAAGGCTTAACCCGCTTATCTTAGATGTTGTGAAGAAGGAAATCACGAAGTGGTTGAGCGCAGGGATAATTTATCCCATTTCTGATAGTGAGTGGGTTAGCCCAATTAATGTAGTGCCTAAAAAGAGTGGAATAATAGTGGTAAAAAATGATAGGGATGAGCTTATTCCTACTAGAGTGCAAAATTTGTGGCGTGTGTGTATAGATTATAGAAGATTAAATGATGCCACAAGAAAAGACCACTTCCCTCTTCCTTTTATTGATTAAATGCTTGAAAGACTTGTGGGCAAATCACATTATTGTTTCTTGGATGATTTTTTTGGATATTTTCAGGTACCCATTGCACCGAAGGACTAGGACAAGACCACATTTACATGTCCTTTTGGCACCTTTGCATATCGAAGGATGCCTTTTGGTTTGTGTAATGCCCCAGGCACTTTCCAGCATTGTGTGATGGTTGTTTTCTGTGAATTTTTAGAGGAATGTATGGAAGTATTTATGGATGATTTCACAGTTTATGGCGATTCTTTTGATGCTTGTTTGTCCAGCCTTGCAAGAGTTTTACAAAGATGTATTGAAAAGAATTTGATTTTGAACTTTGAGAAATGTCATTTCATGGTCAGTGAAGGTATCGTGCTTGGTCATTTAATTTCTAGCAAGGGGATTGAAGTGGATAAAGCTAAGATTGAGGTTATATCTGTAGGAAAATCTCGGGAGGAACATCACATGTTCCAGCAGCGGAAACAAAAATTTTTAGTCCCGGGACCTTCCCGAAAATCCAGGATCCCGGTGTCGGTATGAAAACTCAAACCTGAATAGCCAATAGAGACTATCTCTAAAGGTATCCACGCAGAGATCGAAAACCTAATCGAGTCAAACCCTTTTGACCGGGAATAGCTAGAACAGAATAAAGCCTGCTAGAGCCTACCTACATCTGGAGAGCTTGAGAAATGATCTTGGTGGAGTCTTGGAGAGTGGAAGGAATCTTGAATGGAAGAGATGAAGAAGATGAAAACCAATTTTCCAAGCTTAACAATTAAGCATATCATTTCTTCTTCTCAAACCCACGACCAAGCTTTTTTTCAAATGCTTCTTCTATGTATTTTTAACACTTAAAACACATATTAGAAGCTTGGTGGATAGGCATCCACATAGAAGGCATAAAATGCCTTAAAATGCTAAATGATGATGAGCTTTGACTTTTTAAACTCACATCTTTCTCTCCATCTTTTGGTTCCACGAAATTCAACATTTATATATATAATTAATTAATTCTTAATTAATTATATATATATATATATATATTTTTGAAGAGGTCCGGTCAAGCTGGGTTGGTCCTACCGGCCCTCTAGGGCCCAAATCTTTGAAATAGCTCTAAACCTTTCTTAGCAATATTGATGTCGCGATCTCATCGGGACATATCCCAATCCATTGGGATCCATTTAATCTTAATGCTCTCCATAATTGGAACTCGTCCAATTACTATTTTCTGATTCTCGAGTCACTCTTATCGTGTGACCCTTTAGGTTCCGGTTATGTTGGCCACTTAGATTAACAATTAATCGAGCAAGTCATGGCGGTATCTAGCAACACATCATGACCCCAATTGACCGGAAAGTAATTGGTTTGATGAATTCATCACGAACCGGATCACGAACCCTTCCATAGACAATTCTTGTGCAATTAGTCCTTTCATCATCCTATACCCCACTTGGTTATGAGTATGGCTAATATGTCAACTCTTACTAGACTAAGTCTAGCCCAAGTGAAAGCAGTTCTGTCGAGGACTCATTACTTTATATGTCCATGAAGACACTCTTCATGACATAGTCATGCTCGCCGAGACTTAAAGTAATGATCTGACAAGAGGCAGAGTATCTCTTACGTTCTCACATAAGTGATGAATCCTTTATTGGCTACACAATTACCTTCGAATACCTCAAACTGTACCCAAGCACCACCCTATGAGTAAACTCTGGAAGGCCACAAGGAATGGAATCAAAGTACAGGATCAGTATCCAAGATATCCTTGAGTACCTCAAGTCTAAGGATACTTGCACCATTGCTATGATGAGATTATCAACGACATTAAATCCATGTGATGATCTCATGGCGGTCATCAATGAACTTACTACCACTAGTAAGCATCCATATGTCAACTCTAAATATCTCATATTTACAGTTTCGAGATCCTTTGCTTGATCCAATCAAGGAGTATGACATATGCTAGTCCGCATGGGATTAATGATGTCGGTCTCATTAATCCTATGACTAGGAAAATTTGAATCTTGACATAATTGCACATAATAGGAATCTCGAGATTATGATCACATCATAATTTCCTTCATGCTATGTCATATATCATGGACTTCATTAATTTGATTAAAGATCAATATCAATTCATAAAGAATATCAAATAAATGAAACATGCCTTTCTTTATTTATTCATAAAGTGCATACATGACTATGAACAAAAAGCGCTAAAGGGATTGCCTTTAGGGCACTACTCTAACAATCTCCCACTTGACCTAAAGCCAATCGCCTTGGTATCTAATACCATAAGCGAGTACATGAGAATCAAAATTCTTACGTGACAATGGCTTCGTCAGCGGATCAAGCAATGTTACGCTCTGTGGGAATCCTCTCGATCGCGACATCACCTCTAGCAATGATCTCGAATCGGATGATATCTGCGAATGCGTGTTTAGATCGTTGGTGAGACCTCGGTTCTTTGCTGAGCAATAGCCCCATTGTTGTCACAATACAAGCTGTATGGGTCCATCACACTAGGAACCACACCAAGTTGAAATGAACTTCTTGATCCAAACGACTTCCTTTGCGCCTCGATGCAAAGAATGTACTCGCCTCGGTCGTCGAATCGCGATCGTCTCTTGTTTGGAACTCTTCAACTGACCGCTCTGCCGTTTAGCGTGAAAACATAACTGTTGGGATGCAGTCATCCTTGTCGATTGAAACCGCATCCGTATGCTCGCTCACTTGGAGATTTCCATCTCCATATATCAAAAACATCCTTAGTCCTTCGCAAGTACTTGAGGATATTCTTGTGACCACCCGATGACCCTCACCAGGATCCGATTGGTATCTCGCTCGTGACACTCGAGCATACGATACATCGGGCCTCGTACATAACATAGCATACATGATCGATCCTACTGCGCAGGCGCATACGGGATCGATCCATGCGAATCCTCTCATCTTGTGTCTTAGGACACATAGATTTCGAGTGTTATCCCATGAGTAATGGGAAGAAACCCTCTCTTGGATTGCTCCATGCTAAACCTCTTTAACATCTTGTCTATGTACGATGATTGTGAAAGACCAAGCAACCTCTTTGATCTATCTCTATAGATCTTTATCCCAAGGATATAAGTTGCTTCACCAAGGTCTTTCATCGCAAATTGCTTTGACAACCAAATTTTAGCGATTGCATCAATGAGACATCGTTTTGAGTAACGATATGTCATCTACATACAACACAAGGAAAGCGATTGCATTCCATTAACCTTTTGTACACGGTTGTTCATCCGGATTTTGTGAGAAACCAAACTCTTTGATTGACTCATCAAAACGGATGTTCCAACTCCTGGATGCTTGCTTCAATCCATAAATGGATTTTTGAAGCTTGCATACCTTTTCGCCATCACTGGAAGTGAAGCCCTCTGGTTGTGTCATATACACATCCTCGGCCAAATTTTCGTTAAGGAAAGCTGTCTTCACATCCATTTACCATATCTCATAATCATAATGAGCAGCAATGGCTAGGAGTATCCGAATGGATTTAAGCATTGCTACGGGGCTGAAGGTCTCATCATAGTCAACTCCTTGTCTTTGACGAAATCCTTTGGCCACAAGCCTTGCTTTGTAGGTAATCACATTACCATCCATGTCGGTTTTCTTCTTGAAAACCCATTTGCACCTATAGGTTTTATCCTTGGTGCATCAACCAAATTCCATACTTGGTTTATGTACATGGAATCCATTTCGGCTTTCATGGCACAAAGCCATTTTTCCGACTCTGAACTTTTCATAACCTCTTCATAGATAGCAGGCTCATCATTTTCTATGAGCAATACGTCATTCTGTTAAACACATAAGAAATCCATATCTCTGGGAACAAGTCGCATCCTACTTGACCCACGAGCTTCGTGTGTCACGAAGGTTGAGCTGTTACTTCATCTGAATGAGTGGCAGTCTCGAGTTGAGCAGTTGATCATGCTTATTTGAGCATCTTGAACTTCTTCAAGTTCGACTTTGCTTCCCTTGTCTTCTTGCAGAAGAAACTCTTTCTCTAAAGACAACATGCTTGAAACAAACACCTTTTGTTCCTCGAAGGTAGAATTGATATCCATGGTCTCTTTAAGATATCCTACAAACAAACACTTGTCAGACTTTGCTTCAAGCTTATCTGACTGAATCCGCTTCACATAAGCAGGACAACCCCATACTTTCAAATGAGAAAGATAAGGTTTTCTGTTAGTCCACATCTCATATGGAGTAACATCAACTGTCTTAGAGGGAACTCTGTTTAGCAAGTAAACGGTTGTCTCTAGCGCATACCCCCAAAACGATTTTGGTAACTTTGCGAAACCCATCATTGATCGTACCATGTCCAACAAGGTTCGATTTCTCCTTTCACCACACCGTTGTCTTTGCGGCGTGTAAGGAGGAGTCCACCGAGATAAAATGCCATTATCTACGAGATAATCCGAAGCTGTTGGTCTAAGTATTCTCCACCACGATCGGATCGTAATGCCTTGATACTTTTACCAAGCTGGTTTTCTACTTCATTTCGAATTGTTTGAACCTTTCAAGCGCTTGATTTGTATCTCATCAGATACAAGTACCCATATCGTGAATAATCATCGATAAAGGTAATGAAGTAACGACAACCACTTCTGGCATGGATGGACATCGGACCGCATACATCTGAATGTATTAGGTCTAATACTCCAATCGCTTCGTTCACCTTTCCCTTGAAGGGTAACTTAGTCATCTTGCCTAATAAACAAGATTCGCATGTGTCATATGATTCATAATCAAATGACCCTAAACTGCCACTCTTATGGAGTTTAGCGATGCGTGTCTCATTTATATGGCCAAGCCGACAATGTCATAAGTAAGTTGACTTTAGATTATCTCTTTTATACCGTTTGGTGTCATTGACATTTAAAATTGGATTAGACATATCTAATATGTAAATACCATTGCACAATGTACCAGTTCCATAAAGCATTCCATTAGAATTAATAGAACAACCATTGCTATTAAAATTCATATGGAATCCAGCTCTATTCAGACAAGAAACAGACAATATATTCTTTGTCAAAACGGGTACAAAATAACAATCATCCAATTCCAGTACAAGCCCAGTAGGGAGAGACAAAACATAGGTTCCTACGGCTAATGCAGCAACTCTTGCTCCATTTCCAACACGTAGGTCTACTTCTCCCTTCATGAGTTGCCTACTGTCCCTGAGGCCCTGCATATCATTACATATGTGTGAGCCACAACTAGTATCAAATACCCAAATGTTGTGATCGATGTGATATTAACTTCAATGACATACAAACTGAAGTAGTCGAGGCATCGATGCCTTCTTACCTTGGCGACTCGAATAGACTTTGCAATTGCGCCTCCAATGGCCATCTTTCTTTGAATGGAAGCAAGTTCCTTTTGGGGCAGCTTCTTTGGTCTTCTTCTTGATGGCGCCTCCTTTGGTTTCTTTGCCTTCTTCTTCTTTGGGTTCTTTTCTTCTTGGAACTTGAAGAAGAAGAAGCTACTACTAACACTTGCTTACTATCACTCTTGATATGCCTTTCGACTTTCTTGAAAGATTGATCACTCGGTATTGTAGTGGATATTTGGTTCATCCGATAGTTTAACACAAGCGTGCATAAGCTGTCGGACAATCCAACGAATTAAGTCTATACTTAACTCATGATCCATTGCAAAACCTAAGGCGGCCAATCTCTCAATATAGCCTTTCATCTTCGAGCGTCTTGCATGGCAGATGTCCCTGGAGCCATCTTAGTAGAAGAGAAGCCTTGAGGTCTCGAACCTTTCGGACGGGCTTACTCGTCAAACAGACTCCCTAAGATGAAAAACTATAGTGTGAGCATCCATGACACGTCTTTTACTGCGACTCTGGTGACATCGAGGCAAGCATGATGCAAGTAGCCATGTCACATCCTTTAGATGCTTACTATATGCCTTGATCATCATCGAAGCATCGACGGCAGTGCATCGGAAGCGAAAAATCTAAGATATATCCTAGACCTTGGATCGAGAACTATTCTCGATTCCTTAACGATCGAAAATTCGGTCCGATTAACTTGTTGGAATCCATAAGCGGCGAAGATTCACACTTGGCGACATTTTCAAACAACCTACACGGATAGAGAGGAAAATGTTAGAATAGGAATAGCTGCATAATCATAAGGACTTGAATGATATGCAAAAGCTCCCACTAGTTTCATAGAATCCATAACCCTCATTCTGAATCCAAAGAAACAAAGTGACATAATGTCTAGTGGGTCGATATCAATATTGCTAAGAATGACCTTGGGTTTACCCAACAAGCCATAAGCGAGGTCAATCGGTGGGTATCGAACATACCAATTGCATCATCGATAACCGACATTGAGAATGACCTTGGGTTTACCCAACAAGCCACCTTATGTCTCGGGAGGTATCGGATATACCAATTACATCTTAGACCAACTATCGATCAGTGCTATCAACTTGTTGATGTATGCACTTACATTGGGTATCAACTCTTTGATGCGCATACATCCGATGTATGCTACCCAATTTCACCTCTGTCCACGTTGACCTTGAGTTTACTCAACAAACCAACGCTTCCAGTGAAAACCAACCCATTAATCAGAAAATCATATTTTCATGGTTCGAACATATCCGTATAGAGTGAGCTTGGGTTTACCCAACAACCCATCCTATAAGAACTCGGTTCTTACCATATTAATGGAAGGCGTTAGTTTTCATATCCGAGGAGGATTTAAAACTCTAGACTCCAAGCTGAAGGATCATAGTCGCTAGGACTATATGGCATGATTTAGGTTTCATCAATCAAATTGAATCAATCCTTATAATCATCCATCATCCGTCATCCAACCTGAGCATGTCACAAGTCGACTTTCATCAAATGCAAGTCACCTTATGCTTCTACCCACACACAAGTCGACTTGTCTGATATAAGTCGACTTATGTTCCTGCCCACGCACAAGGTTGCATCCTGTATTGCAATCCTTGGTATAAATTTAATTTGACCGGTTTCCAGGGATCAATTTTAATATTGAACGATAAACCGCCGATCAAGAGGTTACCAAGAGTTATTGCATACGCTTCAAAGACACTGGATCCAGCTCAGATCAACTATACAATAACTGAAAAAGAGCTGTTTGCAGTAGTTTTTTCTTTGGAAAAATTTAGGCAATATCTGTTAAACTCACATGTTACAATTTTTACTAATCATGCAGCTGTTCGGTATCTCCTCAAGAAACCACAGTCCAAGCCTAGGTTGATACGGTGGGCATTGTTGCTCCAAGAATTTGATATCGAGATAAAGGATCGTGCAGGAGCAGCAAACCACGTGGCCAATCATTTAAGTAGGCTACCCAATGACACACAGGGAGTGGATTCTTCTGACCTTACCTGTGATTCATTTCCTGATTCAGTCCTATGTGCTTCAATTGTTAAAGAACCTTGGTATGCACATATTGTTAACTACTTAATGTCTGGACTCACTCCTCCTTTTATGTCTCAGGCACAAACTCATAAGCTAAGGAGTGAAACTCGACATTACATCGGGATGCCCCTCATCTGTGGAGAATGTGCAGTGACCAAGTAATCAAAAAATGTGTGCCTCATGAAGAATATGATGATATAATTTTGGCTTGTCATTCAATGGTTTGTGGTGGGCATTTCAGTGCAAGAAAAACATCTAGGAAAATTCTCAAGTCTGGTTTCTATTGGCCTACCCTTTTTAAGGATTCATTTAACTTTTGTCGGTCATGTGATAAATGTCAACGTTTTGGAGGATTAGGCAAACGACATGAAATGCCACAACAACCTATCTTATTTTGTGAAATCTTTGATATTTGGGGAATTGATTTCATGGGCCCATTTCCTCCATCTTTTGGATTTGTGTATATCCTTTTAGTTGTGGATTATGTGTCAAAATGGATAGAGGCCATCCCCACTAGAAAAGATGATGCTCAAGCCATGTCCAAGTTTCTTAAGTCCAACATCTTTTGTCGATTTGGTATACTAAGAGCTGTGGTGAGTGATAGGGGAACCCATTTTTGTAATAGAGTCATTGATAACTTAGTTTTGAAATTTGGGGTCACTCACAAAGTCTCCACTGCATATCACCCACAAACCAATGGACAAGCTGAAGTTTCCAACAGAGAGGTGAAGCACATTTTGGAGAAAATAGTGAATCCATCCAAGAAGGATTGGAGCCTTCGCCTCGAGGAAGCACTATGGGAATATCGGAATGCTTATAAATCCCCGATAGGTATGTCCCCTTACTGTTTGATTTATGGAAAGGCTTGCCATTTACCTGTGGAATTGGAGCATAAAGCATATTGGGCAATAAAATGATGTAATATGGACTTGGAATCTTCCGGAATGGAGAGGAAGTTACAGCTTCAAGAGCTTGAGGAATTAAGGTTAGAGGCATATGAGCATGCACGACTCTACAAAGAAAAAGCAAAATTAATGCATGATAAGATCATTCGGAGGAAAAGTTTCAAAGAAGGAGACAAAGTCCTATTATTCAAAGCTCGTTTCACTTTTAAACATGGGACTTTCAATACTCGTTGGGAGGGACCATATTTGGTCACGAAGGTGCACAACTTTGGCATGGTAGAGCTTCTACATGAAGGAACTGGAACAAGACTCAAGGTGAATGGCCATCTTTTGAAGCTCTATTATGAGAACCAACAACCGTCGTAAATATCAGGTTTTTTGTCTCCTTCACTTGTTTCTTTACTTTTTGCGCTTCGCATTTACTATTTGTCTTAACAAGTTTGGAGGAGAGCTACTTAGATAAATAATTTCTTTTGTTTTCCTTGCATTTTCCAATAATACCTTCTCAGTTCCTTCATGAACTTCTATGCATTTGAGCTTCCTCTACATTTTCATTGAGGATAATGAGTGCTTTAAGTGTGGGGGAGTTGTTTCCCTATTTCTCTTTCCTATTGCATGACTGTTGACACCATGATTATGAATTGTTGGCCAATTGGTGCATTCTGTCGATTAACTTGGTGCATTTTACATCTTTCTGTCATTCGGCATTTCTTCGCCGCGGCGAGTGATCACACGTCGCGGCAAAGCTATTCTTCCGAGTATGTATATGTCGCGACGTCACCCATTTTATACGTCGCGACGTCCGCACGTTACGACGTCTGCCTCAGCACGTCGCGACGTCACATGTATGTTTGAATGACTTGTGCTTCATTTTTCCATTTTTTCTATTCAATCAAACATTTTCTGCAATGGATTTTTGTGGCTGTTGTCTTCAAAGTTTTTACTAGTTTCAAAATGATGCTTGAATTTTTGAAAACACCTTCCATTCTTTTAATGATAGTTGGAATTGACAAAAATTTTGCTCTTCATGTTTTCAACACACAGTGAATGGAAGCATGCTAACAAAGTGGCATTTTAAGTTTTTGAGGCTTGAGATTGTTCATAGAGATAATACCCTTATTGGAAGGATATTTGAGCCAAAATTTTCTTTTATCTTTTTGTGCATATGCTTATTTCATTCTCCTCTAGAACTTGTTTTAATTCTTACTTGAAGCTTAATGGACTGGATTTTTGTTGATGTGATAGAGGCGTTCCTTCCTCAACCTATTTTCCTAAACACAGTCCCTTACATATCTATCCCTTGCTAGCCCTTTGAGCCCTCTTGTTATGAGCATTTGCATTCATATTTTTTGGTGTCATTAGTTACTTTTCTTCTATTAAAAAAAAAAAGAGAAAGTGTTCCACAAAGGGACAGATAGTGTTTTCTTTTCAATTAAAAAAAAGAAGAAAAAAAACGAGAGAAAAAGAAAGAAGAAAAGCAAGATCAATAACTATTTATGCAGAATGTATTGCATGTAAAAAAAAAGCATTCTGTTTATGCATACGTTTAGTTTCAGAAAACTATTGACATCAGTTCCTTGTTTAGTGCATGTGCTCATACTATTCTTTCTTTCTTTCACTTCATCCATTCAATTAGCCTACCATACATTACAACCCTAAAAGTCCTCTTGATCTTCAAAATGATAGTTTTGTGGTGGAGAAATAGAATTGACACAAGCTTATGGTAGGAGATGGATTAAGCGGTCGAGAGCAAAATATCCCTGACACAAGTGAGATGAGCATATACACTATATCCGAGTGATTCTCTTTTGTTCAATCTCTTGTACTTGAATTCTTTCAATGTTTGTTTTATTAGCACTCTTTCACTTTTACGTGGTTGATTTACGAAGAAATGAATTGCGTCAACTTCCTTTTATTGTTTTGAGCATGGCAGATATTTTCTTTCCTTCTTGCATTCTTTTTTACTCTTGTATACTTTGTCCAGCAGTACAAAGGTCTAAGTGTGGGGGAATTTGATTGAGCCAAGTTTATATTATAAATTGGCTACCTTTTCATAGCTGCTTATGCATTAGTTGACTCCTAATTGATGATTTTTATGCTTAAATTGGTTCCTCATACCGATCTCTTTTAATTCACAATTTGCCAGTAAATTGTCATGATTTGATACTAATTTTTCTATAATTTTCATGAGGACAATTGACACTACAAATTGTCATTATTTTATTGCAGGAGCAAAAGAGTCAACACATTAGGAAGTCAACAGTCATGAGGTCAACCCACACATCGCGACGAATATCAATCTACACGTCGCAACGAGCAAATCATTTCCATACGTCGCGGCGAATATTAATTTATACGTCGAGATGAACAAGCAATTCTACACGTCGCGAAGAATTTTCATTTACACTTCGTGATGTACGAGCGGATATCCGACCTTAAATGGAAAGTTTGTCTCACTGCTCTAACCCGGCCCGCACTCACCATATAAAAACCTTGCTATTTTTAAGTCAAAGAGACTTCGGATACGGGGAGACTTGGAATACATATGCACTGAAAAAGATATCTGGAGGCAGTAGAGAGACGAAACCTTACTCCACCATCATCTTCACGTTTTCACCATCGTCAACTATCGCCATCATAATCGTCACCGTCAGTATCTTCTGCCAACATGAGTATCGCTCAATCTCCAGTAGTTGAGGGACAGACCAGAGCCATGCGTAGCTAACCCACATTTCCTCTTGAAGATGTAGCAATGGCTTGAATTCACAGAAGCTTCAAAGGGGAGTAATCATATAGTGTCTGAAGTTTAGTTATACTTGTATAGACTCTGAGTTAGAGGTTGCATCTGTATAGCTAGATTAGCATTGATATAGTTTAACCGTGTGCTGAACACTATGTTGAGATATGGAAAAAGTGATTTATCCCTAAAAATCACTTTTGGACCGTGATAGCCTGCGCCCATTTTCAAGAGGATTTTATCAATTTGATTTCTATCTGATTTTTGTTAATTGCATTATTTCCAAAATTCCAAAAATACTCTTTATACTTTTTGTCCATTTTTGATTACTTTATCAGTTTTGACCAAAATATCAAACCCCCATTTTATCAACTTTGATTGAAATTTTTGACATTTAGGCTAGCTTAGACCTTTTTCACTTGGTTCCAATTAAGTGAGACGACCTGAGGATTGCAACCTATACCGCAATCTTGGAATTTTTTATATTTGACCGGTTTCCAAGGATCGATCGTAAGATCGAATCAACAGAGCCGCAATCAGTATGCGGATGCTAGATTATGCATGAGTATATAAAGGCAATTTCTAACACTCATTAGCCCCTCAAAATTACCATTCTACCCTCTTCATCAGTGATGGGATGTTACACCTAAAGAGGTGATTCTTGTTTCTAAATAAACTAGAGACATGAAGCTACAATTCATCTGAAGGAATTGAATTTCAATTCGGTCATTAAGACTTTCAATTTCTGGAGTGAAGTTAGGTATAGTGCACAGTCTCAGTTTAGTAATAGTCCAAAAGTGTTTGGGCCATAACTTTTAGAGTTCTAAACCAAATCGAATCTTGTTGGTGTCATTAGAAGCTTAATTAAAAGAGGAACAAATATTATGAAGAAGTCCTTTTGAAATTCCTTTTTGAGATGTTCCAAAATCTGTTTGGAAGTAAGTGAGATGAATACTTTTGTTGACGTTTGGCTTGGTGTAGGCGCATACCATTTTGAAGAAGGTAATAGTGATTCTTGTGATTCCACTGTGTGAGTTCACCCTTTTTGGCTTGAGATGTTATGAGAATGATAAGGAACCGATGATGGCTAATGAAAGTACTTTGAAGTAACTTATAAGGAAATCCGCTCATGCTTTATAAGGGTTAAATGAATTAACCCTATAGGGTAAGGCATACATGTTTTATGTTTTTTAAGAGTGTGGAAAAAAAATTCTAAGGAGAAATGAAGAAGATCACGTTTCATAATTTCGTAAGTGTTGGATTCCGGACTCAAGCGGGATCCAACATTCATAGTATTAGAGCAAGAAGATGAGTCGGTGTCGTTTAAGGAATTTCCATAGGTTTAAATTCACGTTAATGATCCGAGGTTGGGTTCCAAAAATAGTGCCCAACATTTATGGTATCAGAGCGCCAGTATTAGAATCTTACATGGGCGCATGTGTATAAGTTACTCATAGAAGCAATTGTTAAGAGTTTAAGCTAATAGAAATAGTAGGAAGAAGAATGATTTATCAGAAAGTAAGAACATAAGGAAAGTTTGTTGATACGTACTTAAATTGATATAGATGTGGAACTATTTTCATGAAGTGACTGAAAAGGAAATGGAGACAAGTAGAAATGACGAGATTAAGGTGTACAAGTAGAAAATAAGGAAAACATAAATTGCTATGATCTTAAGAAGATGAAATCGGAACCTAAGTGGTTGCTTGATAAATCTGACATAGAGTTATGATACTCCATAAGGACGTGTTAGTGGAACTAAGATCAGAATTTTTATGATGATTATACATCTATAAGTTTGAATCAATGGCGAATATACATATGTAAGATGCAATGTGAAGGATGATGGGAAGATGAGATGAATGATTCCAAGAAGGTTAAATTGATTGTTATTGTGAGTATCTATATGAAGATCCATCATCATACATAAGTGAGTATATTAAGTATGTAGGTAATGTATGTGTGGAGATGATGGAGGAAGAAACTTATGACTTATTGGCTATTTGTTAGTCATAGTTCCCATAGTTTAAAGTCTGAGGGGAACTAGAGTAACATATAAAGGTGCCCATAATGATCATGTGGGGATAAATTTTGTTAAAAATGTTACAATAAGGAATAAATTTGAAGATCAAGAGAAGAATATTGTCTGGGATTAATGGAGACCAAAGTATCAAGTATGTAAAATATGAATTAGTAAGTGGACAAAATGGGATGAATTTGATGATGCCACCCAAGCATATGCTACAATATGTATGTTCATTACTCCATTAAGTTGTGGTGATTAGAACATTATGACCTTGTGAGGACAATAGAAATTGGTCTTCCCAAGGTATTAAGAATAGCTGATATTGTGATGATGATGATAGGTGATTGATTAAGATTGCATGAATAGTATAGATGATCTTAGCAAGAAACCTTCTTTCAAAGAAGAATAAGCGGATCAGATAGTTTATATTAAGGATGATCAATGGAAGAACTGATTAGGAAGGAATATGTAATGATTCGAAAGTGAGTACACACCCTACCAGAGACTCAAGCAGAAAGGTAGATTATGTTATTGAAAAAGTATGTATTTTGTTTTATATAAAGGGTCATATGAGTGGATTTCTGAATTTAAGGAGACACGAATTGCTAGTATGAGGAGTATATAGGTTCACGTTATATTATGTGAAAGTATGTTAGGGAAGATACAAATCTGACTTGATGAATGTATTAAAATCACAAGAAGTTAAGTCTACAAATAAATTGCAATGTGTGGTAAATTGCAATGTGTGGAGAAATTAGTATGAATGAGCAAACATGAGAATAAGTCCAAGCGAGATCTGAGGAAATTCAAGGAATGGAGAAAATCATTCGAGGAAGGAAGTCAATTAGTATTGGAGTTCTGTAAATATAGTGCCCTGGAAAGCAAGTGTATTTACATGTAACTTTATCTTCTTCGATTCTGATTTTGTAATGAAAATATTTATTATTAATAAAACAAAGAGTTTGGTTTTATCTGTATGAGCATTATATATCTGGTCATAAGGTACCAAGATTATTTTGTAAGTAATATATATATACATAGAGATGTATGGGAAACATGTATATTATTAGAATCTGAATTAATTGATTCACAATTGAATAATCAAGTTGGTCGCTTGATTATGGTTTAGACTGTAGTGTTGCGATTTATCTCCATATAAGTAAAGGAGTTTAATTCAAGGGAATGATGAGTTTCATATCATGATAGTAGTTGACTATCGATAATGGCACTATTAAATGAATCTAGAATCAAGTATGTTTTCAAGAATAAAGTGGGCCGTTACTTCAATCTTAAAACATTCAACTTAAGCATTCGTTTATTATGAACCATAATCTTGATGAGTGGTGAACTCATATACGTTTCATTATAATTCTTGATATGATCGGAATGGATTTTTACAGAGTATTAATCCAGTGTCTACATGTTGGAATTATTAATTGAAACATGTATCAGAGAACATTCACTCAAATAAAGAGTTTATCGTGTTATCATCTCTTCTAGATGTTTTAAGGAGATTTGGTGATTAAACTGGCGCCAGTAGTTTGATGAACTAGCTACCCATCAAGTCTTAACACTAAGATGAGATCTTATGTGTTAATCACCATATAAAGTAAAATGAGAGATCTAGAAGGAAAAACCAACATAAGGGCAAAACGGTAATTTTACCCTTTGTTGTGCGGATGGCTATAATAAGGTTCTAAATAGGGTTTACAATTGGACATATTCTCATAATATTTAATAATTCAAGAGTTCAACTAATTTTTTTTAGTGGAATGACATTTAGTTAATAAGCTAGAATTAATTCCAATGAGATTGAATTAATTACGGGCTTATAGACTTAATTATCAAAGACCAATAAGATTCCCCACTTGGCTTTAAGGAAGGTTATCAAGCTAAGTAAGAAACATAAATGGAGGTTAATTAGAAACCCATAATTGAATCTTGGGCTTGGTCTAATTAAAGAAGCCCAAATGTACATTTAGTAATGGGCTTGGTTTTTTGGTTTAATGTAATTAATTAGATTAATTATATTAAAACAATTTTTTTGGAAGAAGATAGCAATTTCGGTTATTCCTAAGTTAAATGTGTAACCACACATTTGACATTAAAATGCTAAATAAAGATGGTATTTATTATGGTTAATCATCATTAAATGGAGTTATGAACTTACCATTAAATGGTTTAATGGTTGTCTTTTAATGTTGGCTTGTAACCTATTTGCATTCATTAGATTAAAGATGAAAGATGTACATTAGATGGACCATATTCCTTCTTTCTTCTTGACAAAACCGAAATTGGGTATTGAATTTTAGGTTATGGTCTTTTCAAATAGCCATCATAAAGATAAATGAAGATAATCTCATTTATTGGCTATTTTATGAGTGATTAATGAAAGAAGTGATGCATTTGATGCCTCTCTCTCCTTCCATCCATGCATATACGAAATTGGTAGGCAAGAAAGAGTTTTTGCATGTTCTTTACACCTTCTCTCCTTTCATGAAAGAGAGAATCGAAAATAGCAATTGAAAGAGTTTCAATTTTGCTTCTTCTTCTTCTAAAAAAATCTCCTCCAAACATTTCTTCTCCTTTCCCACCAAAGGATTTTGTTAACCTAATTGTCCTTGAAGAACAGGTGGTAAATCTAATTGATTGAGGATACTACAACAAGAAGAAAGTAGATTGCTAAAGGAAAAGATTCCAAGGCAAAGGATTTGGATACACGAAGAAGGAGAGGATAGCGCAGCGAGGATTTAAAGTTGTAGCAAAGGAGTCGGTAATAGTCCTGATCTTGTTTATATTTTATTATCCTTATACCATATCATGTATGTATTGGCATGTTGATTTGGATTTGTAGCTTCCGCTACAAGTATTGATTTCTTAAATGTTTTGAAATCTACCATTTTTCTAAACAAAGCATGTTTTCTTTTTCCGATCCAACAATTAGGAAATTGAAAAGAAAGTGAGAAAATGTACCTCATGGAGGAATCAGTTATTTAAGGAATCATGAGGGCTAATCAGGAGGCACATGGAATTTGATAATAACTGCTTGAGTTAACAAATGCCCGATAGCACTATGGTATTGGAGACTAAAGTGGTCAAAGATTGGATGATGCATTAAAGGTATTCGAAGAATTGAGAAGAATAGTTTGAACACATGAAGAAAAATGTGTAAAGCATATGAGTAATGTAAGTAAAGAGAATTTTGAAAGACCTATGATGATGTAAATTATATCATATAGATTTGGAGATTTTTATAGTATGCACTGATGTTGTATAAGACATTTGGCTAAAATCCAATGCAGCGTAACAAAGTGATTCCACATGTATGAAAACAACTAAAGTTCTATGAGTTGATTATTTGATACATGATTTAGAACTACTACATTGATGATTGTTTTGAAAGTTTGGAGATAGTATATGTACAGGAACATCTTAGATATACATATGCAAGTATAGATTGTAAAAGTTTGAGGCAATCACTGAATTGGGAGAATTAATTATGAGACTCCGGAGTTTGATATAAATACCGAAAGGCTATGATTGTTCAAGTAAGAAATTCCAAGTAAAGCTAAGTGTTATATCAGATACCTTAAGTAGAAATTCGATATTAAGGTTATCAGAACTAATACAAAAAGAAGCACAGAATAGGGGGTTTGTTCTATCGCAAATTAAGGATTAAGAGGTTGTGAATCTTATTAAGAGATTAAAACATACCTGAATTTTGAGTTCGAATAAGAAGAATGATACATGGTGAGTGAAATAAGAAGTATGTGAAATCAATAAAGATGCTTGAGCAAAAGGATTGCTTGAAAAGTACAAATGGTAACATAAGTTATGCATCCTAGTAGGACTGCATCCAAAGATCTTTTAGTGACTAAGAATGTCAAAGTAAGCAAGTGGATGTTTGAATTGATGGTCTTAGCTGTCAAGAATATGCTTAAGGCATATAGTTTGAAGTTCATAGGGCTATGAGATCTAAGTATAGTTTTATTTGACTTTCAGTACGAAAATCACTGTCTTAGTGATTTCTTCTCGAATACTGTATGAGGAGTTAGATGATAGAAAAAGGTCATCACTCTTGTATTATGATGAGTAAGGCCGGAGATGTTATTTGATAGGTGAATTTGATCAATGCTAGAAATTAAATGATTCAAAAGAGATGAATGAATTAGATGGTTTAACACCAAGGGTATGAAATATAGTGAGAGAGACATAAAAGGTAAGTATACTGACACTATGGAGATGTGAACTATGAAGCGCAGGATGAATTGTTTCTAAGAGTATCATGTTCCCAAAGTGTGTTAGATTGAATGCAAGATGTGCTTAGGGTAGGATAAAGAAGTAACTCAGCTTAAATTGTTTTGGTCCCTATAAAGTTATTAAGAATCGAACCATTGACTCATGGGTTATTCATTTGTTTGATCACTCAGGTGAGAATTTCAACGATGAAATTTTTTTAAAGGGAAAGAATTATTGTACGTCGAACCTTTCTATTAAATGAGAGATTGTTGGTGATTATTCATGTGTAAAGAAAAGAGAAAATTCTTGAACTTGAAATGAAATAGAAAAGATGGTTTAGACACAAGATGGGTTATATGTGATATGTTGGAAGTTAAAAGCTGGAAAATGTATATATCCATTGAGTATGCTTCGGTGTTTTAGCCATAACTTTTGCTCTAGTTATCCAAATGAGATGATTCTTGATTTGGATTAAATTAGAGAGATAAGACTACAAATTGTCTGATGAAATCGAATTTTAAGTTAGTCTCTAAGAATATGAAATTTTTGGATGGTAGTTGAGTACAAAATATCGTTTCAGTATAAGAATAGTTCGGAAATGTTTGAGATATGACTTTCAGATTATTGGGCCCCGATTCCTTTTTCTTATTGAATAAGCTTGTGTAAATTTATTTTTGAAGTTGAGTTTGATTAAATGCTTTTGGTTAGAATAATTTGAGGTTTATTGCTTAGGTTAATGAAAAATTAAATGGAGGGATTAAGATTAAATTAGAGTTTTGCATGTTGTTAGTAAAAAGTAAAGGAATATGATGTGTAGGGACAATTTGGGAAGTTTACTTAAGTTGTTAAAGTTTAAGGCTTATAAGGAGGGGTAGTTTGGTCTTTTTAACTTAATTAAAAGAAGAAAGAAGGAAACAAAAAGGGCATGTGGTCGTATGGGTGAAGGAAGGCAACGAATTTTTCAAGTAAAAAGGAGAGAGTGAGTTTTCGTTGGAGAAAGAAAGAAGAGAAGAAGAAGAAGAAAAATAGGGTTTCACTTTCCTTGTTTTAGAAGAAGGTTTTTAAGGGTTTCCAAGAAGGAAAAAGGAAGAGCAAGGTTTAATCTTCCATTAGAGTAAAGAAGTGAATTTTGTGGGTGGAGTTTTAAGGTAAGTGTATGGAAAAATCTTTTGGAAATTTTGATGAGTTCTGGTTCTTTTGGCTTAAGAAAAGCATGGGTATGGCTATATGGGATCTATTTCATGCTTTGGTTTCCTTAGGTTTGCCAATTTTGACTTCTCTTGTAATGTTGAGATTTTTGTGTTTTAACGAAGGACAAGAGAGGCAAGAGGAGTTAGAGGGAAGGCAAATTGACCAAGCTTAAAGCAAAAGGAGTTAAGGTGGATTACTTTTTAATAATTGAGTTGATAAGCTAATTGAATTTCTTGTCATAATTGCAATTAAATGCTTTCTAATAACTTACCGATTTTGCATTTATTACTTTTTGGGATGGTTTAAAATTGTATTATGTGCCCTTTGTATGAAAATAAATTGTAAAAATATTTGCAAAATTGTTTGCCAAGTGAAAAAGAAAGTGAGTTGTTGAAACAAAAATGTATTTTGTTTTCGAAAAAGTGCCATTTTGACAAATATATGTGAATTATATGATATGCATGATTCTTTGGGTTTGTGGTGGTCTTTTAAGAGTCAAGTGCACTTGTTTGTTCATAGGCTTCTCCCGCCTGCCCGCTAGTGGCATTGGAGCTCCTCACGGACTCCCATAAGTTCACAGCTACACATGACCATTTCGCAGGAATGTGTAATACGTTCAGTTTGGATCCACCCAAACCATCTTCTATGTGCTTATGTGATATTGCTTTGTCTATGTTGATTTTGTGAATGTTTTGATCAATTAAAAATGTTGGGAATTTATTTATGGCAAAAAATGATTATTGTAAAGTTTGCTTTGAAAATAATTGTTAAAGAGTTTTGCTTGCTTGTTCTTGGTTATTAAACTGTTACCCACTGAGTCGTCAAGCTCACCCCCCCTTTTCTTCTCCACAGGCGACGAGCGAGAAAATGAGTAACTACACCAGGACCAGGCAGCACTCCTGTTTATTTTAACTTTTGAAGTCATCTTTTGGGAAACAAGGCTTTAGATTGCATTTTGGAGAAAAGTTACTGTGCATGTAACTATTTCATTATATCTTTGACTTTTAAAACTTTTGGATGCAATTAGGGCTAAAATGCCCTCTAAAGCTTTGTAATAACTTACGTTTTCATGTCAATGAAAGAGATTTGGGTTTTAATGTATTTTGTGTATGTTGCTCAAAATGTATTGCTGTATGGTTTGAAAATGGCTAAAAGAGTAGGTTTGTGGTTACTGAAATTTTGGAGACAATATTGTGTTGATGTGGTTTGTTATGACTCTTTTGGCCTTCTTGATGAATATGAAGAATGTGTGTGAGTATTGCTTGCTAGGCTTGATTGAGGGATTTGGAGAAAGTAGATACTGAAGTGGTGATGCAGGTGCTGGAAAAATGGGTAGAAAGTTGAAGAATTTGGCTTGTGTAAATTTAGGGGAGATGCTGTCCAAAATTAACATTATGGGCAGAAACTTTGACTGAGTTTTTGACCCTCTTAAATTTTGAATTGGATTGGAAGATCTTCTTAAAGATTGTAGTTTAAGTTTTGATCTTTAAATTGATATATAATATGTCATTTTTGGGTTTAGCAGTAAGAAGATATAAGGTTTGGAAAAATTCAGTTACTATTTGATATGTCTTTTTATAGGCAGTAGGTTTGAAAGAGTTTTTACCTCCCTTAGAGACCAAATTTGTTTTTTCATCCTTCATAATAATTGTAGATTTTCTTTCTATCTTTCCATTGATTTAAAATGTGACATTTTTGGACCAATGGGTTGAAAGATATGATTTTAAGAAGTTTTGTTGCTGTGTAGGATGTTTTTAATTTAAGCAGTCACTTTAAAGAGGTTCTTGTCTCACTTAGAGGCCAAATTGGTTTTTTAAATTCTTCATGAAAGTTGTAGAGTTTTCTTTTAGCTTTCTATTGATACGAAATTTTTGAATTTAGGAATTCAGTGTGAAAAGATATAAATTTTCTAAAATCCAAGTGCAGGAGTGGCCAAGTGAACTAGCCACTCAGCACTACTCGCCTCGCAGGCGAGCGTTTAAACGAATTTTATTTTTTTCTTTTTTTTTTCTTTTTCTTAATTTATTTTCTGATTTTATATTTTTCTAAATCAAACCTCTTTCTATTTTTTGTTTGTAAATTTTTCGTTTGACCTCCGATTTACTTGATTTTTAAAGCGTTGGTTTTTTAAGAAAATTCTCTACCCTTTTATGCAAAATCTAGCACTTTCGGGATTAAGTTGAATTCAATTTAGAGAGATCCGATTGAGGTGATTTTTGGTTTTAAATAGTCGAGAGGCATGAAATTTTCATTTTAGCTTAGGAATCGGATTTCAATTTGGGCCCTAAGAATTTCAAATTTTAGGAGGAAAATTAGGGTGTTTTTTTTATCTATTCAGAAGTAAGTGAAACGGGTTCGTGTTTAAGGTTTGACCTGGTGGGAAATTCCTCCCTCGTGGAATGCGCGCCCAAATGTCATGTAAGACGTCGGACTCGTGACTCACCAGGGTGGGGTTTGAACACAGATTTTCGAACCAAATTGAATGATGTTGCTGTCATTAGAAAATTGAGATAATGAGGAACATTTTTTCTAGAAGGAAGTGATATTAAATTCTTTCAATTGCATGATTAGAATAAGGTCTTGATTTTTAGAAGGAGTTAAGCATGATTTTAAATAATTTTGAGGTTTTGCAAGATTAATTATTTTATTTGGAGTTAATTATTGTGTTAATGTTAGTTGGATTTTAAGATATGGTTTGGTTGAATTAAGTAGCAAGAGTGTGAATGTATGAGGGCATTTTGGGAAGAACACTTAAGCATTAAGATTATAAGGCTTTGAAGGAGGGGCAAAGAGGTCATTGCTCACTCATTAATGGCAAACTTGTAAATAAAAGATGGTCTCGCTTTTTAAAAAGGGGGAGAAACGTGAATTAGAAGAGGGAAAGGCAAGAAGAACGAAAATTAAGAGAGAAAGAGGAAGAGTTTCAATTTTAGGAGAGAAGAAGAAGAAAAGTTAGGATTTCTTCATGTCTTGGATTTCAAGATGGATTTTGAAGTTTATTCAAGAAGGAAAAAGGAAGAGGATGATGAGAGCTTTCATTCAAGCAAAGAAACTCTACATTTAGTGAAGGATCAAGGTAAGATTATTTGTGATTTGTTGGATGTTTTAAAAAGGTTTTGGTTTAGATAGCTTGAGAAATGTATGGATTTAAGTTTTCTAAGACCAATTTTGGTGATTATCTCTTATGAGTTGTTCAATTTGGATGCCTATTACTTAGGGATTTTTGCCATTAATGAAGGAGATTAAGAGAGGCAAGAGGAGAAAGAGGGGATGCATTTTGAACAAGTATTAAGCAAGAAATTAAGGTGGGTTTCATGTTTATAATTTAAGTAATGAGCTACTAAGGTTTCTTTCCAAATCAAGAAAATAAAAGGATTTCAATTAAATGTTGTTTTATTGTTTTGATTGATTTGAGAATTTGTTTATATGTTTGTATGTATAAGCTTGAATTGATAAGTTGTGAATTGATATGATATGTTGTTATGTTATGTTATGTATATTAGTGTATAACATTGTGATGAAAATTGAAGTGTGGGCATGTTTATGCTATGCCTTGTACCATGGCATTTTGATTGAATGGAAAGAAGAAAAAGCATGAGAATATGAAATTGTGAACAATTGAATTAAGCATGAGATTTGATTGTGTTTGGGCGAGAGAGGAACCATTTCGTAGTCAAGTGCACGTCGATGTAAAGCCTTCTCTCAGCTGCCTGCTTGTGGCCCACGAGACCCGAAAAGTGGACTCGTTTCGTTCACGGTGTAAACTTCAGTTTTGCCTTTTTGTTCCACGGAACCCTCGAGCCATTTGATTGTGCATTTGCATTTTGATATGTTAAGTATGTTGTAATTTGGGTGTTATACTTGGATGATGAATTTCATCAAATGTGTTTAATGTTATGATGCATTGAATCATGACTTATGATGTTTATGAATTGTTTGATAAGTCGTGAATTTGGGAAATATGTGTTACATGGATTTCAATGTGAGTCTTTACAAAGGAAATAACTATTTCAATGGTTTTTGCTTATTTCTTGGTTATAAACATGTCACCCACGAGCTGTAAGCTTACCCCCTTTCATTCCCATCTCCAATTATTGAGAAAGAGATCGGATGAAAGAAAGTCAAGGCATTTGTTTGATTATGCATATGTTGTATTTTTAAGTTGGATGGATGTAAAAATAAGATTGTAGACATATGTATAGAATTATAGCATTTGGTATCTTTTGTTGTATTTTGGAATTTTGAGATTGATGATGTAATATGGCTTGGAATTCCATTAAAATTTGTAAACATTTATCTTATGATGTTAAATGTCATATGAGTTTGTATATGGATGATTGCCAAATTGAAATGTGAATTTGTGTATGGATGAGGTGGAGTTGTAATATGAAATAATTAAGGATGCAATTAAATTGGAATTAAGTAAAATTGAAGAAGTAATCCCTTTGAGTTGAATGAACTTTGAATATGAATTGTGTATGATGATGTGGGTTGAATTAGATATAATGGAATGAGGCTATCCACTTGAGATAATAAATGACCTATTGTTATATATATATATATATGGGAGATTTTGGTAAAGCAAGATAGAAATGTTATGAATGATAAGTTGTGGTTAAGTAGGAAGAGTAAAATAAATTGAAGTTGATGATTTGATGAATTCCAATTGGTTGTTGAATGGATAAGAATGTGTTGCTTTAGTTAAGGAAGTGAAGTTGAGATGAAATTGAAGTTTTCACAAGGATAAGATTTGTGTTCTGAATTCCATGGAAAATCTAGAATAATATAGGTAGAATTAGCCAAAGTTGCCTTCATGAAAGTTGTAGTTTGTCTTTATAGCTTTCCAACGCTATAAAGTATGTGATTTTTGGATCTAGGAGTTGAAAAAGGTCAAGTTTTGAAGTTTGGGTGCTGTCTAGGATGGCAAATTTCAGGAAAGTAAGTTTGAGTTGGATTTTGACCCTCATAAAGGAAAATTTTGTTTATAAAGTCTTCTTAAAGGTGAAAGATTGTCTTTTTATCTTTTCATTGATATGCGGTATGACATTTTTGGACCATGGAGCTGAAAGAAATGATTTTTAGAGGTTATGTTACTGTTTAGGATGACATTTTTCCAGGCAGCCAATTTGAAGTAGATTTTGACTTCTCTAGAGGCCAAATTGGTTTTTAAGTCCTGCATGGAAGTTGTAGAGCTTTCTTTTAACTTTACATTGATACCAAATTTGCAAATTATGGAGTTCTTTTGCTTATAACTTTTCTGTCCGACCTCCGATTGACCCGATTTTTGAAGCGTTGGATTTTTAATACATTCCTTTACCTCTCCATAAAAGTTTGTAGTCTTTGATATTAATTTGAAAAATATTGATTGAATCAAAGTGAGAGGATTGGTTAAAAGAGTCTGAGTTGGATATGTTTCTGAATATGTTTCAGTATTTTGGTGATATCTTGAGCTATAGAGCTACGAATGAGATGATTCTTATTTCTAAATAAACTAGAGACATGAAACTACAATTCATCCAAAGGATTTGAATTTCAATTCGGTCTTTAAGACTTTCAGTTTTTGGAGTGAAGTTGGGTATAGTGCATAGTCTCGGTTTAGTAATAGTCCGAAAGTGTTTGGGCCATAACTTTTATAGTTCTAAACTAAATCGAATGTTGTTGGTGTCAATAGAAGGTTAATGAAAAGAGAAACAAATATTATGCGGAAGTCCTTTTGAAATTCCTTTTTGAGATGTTTCAAAATCTATTCGGAAGTAAGTGAAACGAATACATTTGTTGACGTTTGGCTTGGTGTGGGCGCATACTATTTTGAAGAAGGTAATAGTGATTCTTGTGATTCTGCTATGTGAGTTCACCCTTTTTGGCTTGAGATGTTATGAGAATGATGAGGAACCGATGATGGCTAATGAAAGTACTTTAAAGTAACTCTATAAGGAAATCGCTCATGCTTTATAAGGGTTAAATGAATTAACCCTACAGGGTAAGACGTGCATGTTTTATGTTTTCAAAGAGTGTGGAAAAAAAATCCTAAGGAGAAATGAAGAAGATCACGTTTCATGATTTCGCAAGCGTTGGATTCTAGACTCAAGCGGAATCCAACATTCATGGTATTAGAGCAAGAAGATGAATCGGTGTCGTTTAAGGAATTTTCATAGGTTTAAGTTCACGTTAATGATCCGAGGTTGGGTTTCGAAAACGGTGCCCAACATTTACGTTCTTTATTTACAAGTTATAATTATATCAGTAAATATACCATTATTTATTGTGTTTTGTATTTTTTTTTCATAAAACATAGTCAAAATGAACTACATGGAGAATAGTGTGATAGGATCACACTCTATAAACTGATACACTATAAGGAGGGTCAAGGCTAGATGTCTGAAGAAGCACATAATAATTATGTAAGTATAAAATTTTGTTTAAATTTTAAGTTTATTTATATATGTAGTACTAACTAATAATATTTGAATTGATTATTGATTTTGTTTTTTAATTTTAGAATAAGAAGAAGGAATTGTTGCAAACATCAATGTCTGATAGAAATGATTCAAAGCTAACAACTTCATGCTCATCAAGACCATCATATGTTCAACGTCTCAAAGAAGACAACCAGTCGCTTAATGCTCAATTAGAACATAATGAAAAAAGTTAGCCGAACTTGAAAAGTTGGTTAAAATTTTACTTTACCCAAATTAAGTAAGTAGTGAAGATGAAAACAATTCTAAGACATTAAACTAGTACTTGTATTTTTATTTTATATAAGTATTTTGAAATTATAATTAACATCTTGTACATGATCAAATTTAATGATATTTTATTTTTGTATACAATGCTTCTAATTTTAATTATTTTATTATATTTTTGCATAATAAATTATAAAACAAAATTAAATATTATATACAATAATACCGATTAAAAATATCAACAACAATTATAATTTACATGATATAACATTTAATTCTAATGTATTTAAAAATTCCAAATATTTTGCCAAATATTTTTGGTTACGTTTCTAAAAACATAGCTAACAACTTTCAACTATGCTTTATATTCAGGTGTTGGTTTCGTGTAAGTTTTAATAAATAACCGTTAATAATCCGCAAGCGTACAGTTCGTTAACATAGTACCTAAGATGTCAATCCCAAAAAGAGGGATAATCTAATCCTAAAATCTAAGGTAAAAAGCAAATACAAAAAATTCAAATTGCACGAAACTAAAAGTGAGAAAGTAATTCATCAATCAAAATAAATTAAAAATCAATCACGGAAATACTAATTATTAAGTAATTGCAACACACCTAAGAATCAACCTAAGGAAGTTACTAATTGAGAGAAAGAAAATTTTACCTATCCTTAATGCTAACTTAACTGATTATAAATCACTAAATTATTGGTTCTAAATGATCCTAGAGTTGATTACTCTCTCTCTCGAGTTATAACTATTAACCTGAAATATTAAGCCCTAATCAGGTTATGGAGGTCGCAGTCTCTCAATTTACAACCTATCCAAAATCCTAATTAATTCTGAAGTTCTCTAATAAACTACCAGAAACCTATGCAAGATCTCTCTTTGCACAATTTACCAATTTGATTTAATTCCAATTTCTATCAAATCATCTAACTCTCTTTAGGCCAATTTAATTATTTTTCATTCGATTAACCCTTTAGTTTATTATCGAATTATGCAATTGCAGAATTAGATCACAACAAATCCAATAAACATATAAAATAATCAGATTTCATTAATTCAAGAATAAAACTCCGAAGGTGAGTTTAGAACATCCTCAACATTTTAGATCGATCATCAACAATTTATTCCAATTCCCTACAATAATAAAATTGAAATTAAATAGGAAATACAATCTAAACGGATGATGGGAGGTAGCAATGTCAAGAAACTTCTGATATGGGAAGTATGTTAAGTCAGCTTCTTCTCCTCTTGTCTGTTCCTTCTTCTCTTCCTTTATCTCTCGATGAATTCTCTATAGAGTTTCTTAAGGTGGTTGATGCAAAAGCTCTCCTGCCTCTTTTTTCTTTTTCTTTAAATATCCTTTTCTATTCTGAGCAGCCTTAGGATTTTTCTAGGGTCTGAAAGGTCCTTCTTGAAAATTGACATTTTATAGTATATGCACGTCTACTCGACGCAAGCCATGATCGTCCTGGGCTTTTATCATGAAGCTATGTCCTGGGCTTTTGTCAAGTTTGTGGGCTTAACCTAACTCTGATGTTTTTGTCACAATCGTAGCCTGTTGCGGCCCGATTGTGGGCTATTGTTTCAGCCTGAATGTATTTGAGACTGTAGCCCCCCCTTACCACAAGATACACACCGGGACACCCAGAGATCATTCCGGCATATATCCTATGATAATGGTACGCTATGTTCGATCACTACATTTACTTCACAAGGCATCATAACATTAATCCCTTATATGCATCAAAAGAAATCACAATATTTTAAAAACCAATTTTTTCCTCATTTCAATTGAGTAAAATCGAAAGTCTACAATGTGTCTTTCAACCTTGACTACATGTACATCCTCAAAACTTAGTACAAAAGTACTACATAAAAGGGGAAAATATATCAAATCTATCTAAGCCATCCTAAAATCCCAGATGACTGACTTTTGAGCCATAACTTCCTCTGCCAAATCACAAACCACACGGCTAATAGAGCCTCTCAGTAGCGAGAGTCGTCTCTCGATCCTGAAAAGACAACCTTGCAATTTTGGTGAGTTTTGTGAACTCAATGAGGTAACCATCATCGATGGTTCACTCAATTCATGCAACACAATAACTCACATAGCATATAATTCACAACTTTGCATAATGAACACATATCACATCTACATTTATGAACAAATCAATTTGAAATTTCAAATTATCCACATACTTGTTAAAAATGCATATGAAATGCTCATGAGACTCTTTTCCTATTATTACATTGTTAAAACTGTCCCGCATTTATTTTGGATATCGAGCTCATTAATAACTGTCCTTTATCCGATGAGGATACAAGGCTCATTTTACATAGTGAACCTTAGGCTTTTAATCACTTTTGAGCACGAGGCTCATTTTCACTCGTTGAGCTTTAAGCTCTGATCGGTGGCTGCTCTGGTCACAACTACCATAATCTGATTGTGCACTCATGTATGGAATGCATCTATCGTAATCAATCATATTGCGAAACACATAGTTCTTCACATTCAGTTTCAAGCAACACTTTAATATACAGTCCCATTTCACATTCATTGGACCTTCTGTTCAGAAATCAACACAATTCAATTCACATATATTTACCAGTCAAAACATAATTTAAGCAAACAATAATTGAGAGAAACTGTCTAGGTTACTCATAAATCGCTTCCGAAGCTAACACCTAGAAGTTCTGACAACGTTTGGAGGTTGATGTTCCAGTTGGTCCTCTGTATCAAATAGCACATACACATCCATCACAATTTGTACAATCATAAGTGTTTAACAATGCACATGTATGTAATTAAATATGTACAGTGCATGTACATGACAATCCAGAGCATTTATCCATTAGTTTCATCACAAAATCATTCTCATTTCAAAACCCATCTAAGTATAATTTATACTCAGGTTTATCCCTCACTAACACCATTAAATTCACAATTTATTTCTCATTGAATCACTTTAGACTTTTCTTAGACACACTTTCTAGTCTACTATTTACGTTCAATATGAAGGTGAAACTGATGTAATTTGGTCATACTCTCTTCTAGAAAAGTGTTCCTATATGTCTTATGTTTCTATTGACATCAAAATCACTTAATTTGGTTCAATAATTTGCAAGATATACTACAAAAAATTTTAGACTACTCTTATCCAAAACAATAGACTACATACAACTTCCATCCAGAAATTGAACATCTTAGAGATAGAATCACAATCCTAATTTTTTTATATGAATTGTAGCCCTTCTATAATTTAATCTAAATAAAAAATCATCTCATTTGGAATCCTACAAGTCTAAATATAATCAAAATATTGAAGTGTTTTCAGTAAGATAATCCTATTTCATTGTTTCAACATATTCCACAATTTCATTTAATCAACCTTTTTAAAATCAATTTAGAATGCTACCAATGTTTTTGGGGAGATAGATAAATGTGTTAGGAATCTATTGGTTCAAGAATCACTTCATTTGGAGATCAGGTTATTAAGTTATGGCCAAAAGAATCAACCATGCTCATGTCCTCAATCATGTTGTACCTATCTCGGAACAAATGGAATAACTTTCACTAGAGATTTCGGATTAAGGTTTTCTTTGAATGGTTTCGAAGAGGACTTCCATATCTACAACTTTTGTGAAGACTTAAAGGCAAATTATATCCTTTAAAGAGTCAAAAATGGGACCAAACGATAGGATAAAAGGAACAACGCGCCAGATGATATGACGTCACCACTAGACAATATGATGTCATCAGACGATACGTTCTCACTAAACGAAGCATCCTTATAAGAAAATTCGTCCTCACCAGACGAACCGTCCTCACTAAACAATACGTCCTCACCAGACGATGCATTTTCACCAGACGACACTTCATCACCAAACAAACGTAATCATAAGACGATACGTCCTATACTCTTGAGCATCTCCACTTATAAAGACCATAACTTTTGACTCCAATATCCAAAAATTCCATACTATATACTGTTTGAAAGCTAGAAAGCTAAACTACAAATTTCTAGAAAAACATCTTTGCCAAAATATGCCTAAATCAATATATTAAATTCATGGAAGTTCATATTGAAGATTCAATTTTCAACTATTCATTCCCAGAAAATTTCCAAACTCCATTTTCTAAAATCCAACATTTCAAATTTTTATTTCTAGTCTTTCTAGTCCATTTCATTCAACTTATTTACCACTATTTCACACTACCCCTAAATATACAAATTTAGTCAAAAATCATCGAAAGCCAAAAGTCCATGGTTTATCCTATTCATGTATTGCCACCATTCTTTTCATTTTTAGCTATTGTCCATATTGTCTATCTTCTTTCCAACTTTTATTTATACATTCATTCCCATCTCAGACCATCATTTTACAACTACTCTTCAACTCACAAATCATTTTCTTGATCATCTCTAAAGTTTTTCCATCTACTCACGTATACACATACATACATACATACATACATACATATATATATATATATATATTGTAACATCCCATCACCGATGGGAAGGGTGGAATAGTAATTTGGAATAATTTATGAGTGTTTAGAATTGCCTTGATATGTGGAATAGTAATTTGGAATAATTTATGAGTGTTTAGAATTGCCTTGATATGTTTATGCAAACACATACACGTGAATAGTAAATTTTGCACATGTAAATGACTGTACATGCATTCATGACATTTTCTGGTATGTTGGGTCATAAATGTGATTGTTATGAAAAATGTGATTTATGTGTATAAAAAAATAATTAGAGAGGGTCATTGAGGTTTGAGAATTTTAGTGAATTTTAGCAATTTTTTTGGAAATTTTCGGTGTAATTTTTGGACTAGAAAAAATGCCAAGTGGTAGATTGAATGGTTACCGGTAGTGGAAATAACTATCCAATGACACTGAAAATTTAAATAAATGATGGTAGGATTTATTAATTTAAGCCATTGGAATTTGGGGAGAAATTGGACTTAGGTTATAAGAAGTGGACAAATGGCAAGTGACATAAGTCACTTGCCAAACATGGCCTTAAGTCCACTACGTGTTTTAATTAAAAGCCTTTTTCCCTTCTTGGTTGTCATTCACGATGCTTTCATGTGTGAAGACCAAGATATTTTGTTCTCTTCCTCATTTTCATAGCTTCTATCCTCCTTCTTCTTCGATGGTTTCTTCTTCTTGTCATTTTATTGCCAATCTCCACCCTAAATAAATCTAGCTCTCTCATATCTTAGTTGCTCTCTTCCCTTCTCACTATAAACCCTAACCTTTCAAACCTTGAAGGTTGATGATCGTGTATGGTGTTAGGAGGTGGAGAATTTGTGGTATTTTTGAAGAGTTGAAGATTTGGAAGCTTAATAGGTAAGAAACATGTTATTGATGATGGATTTGTAGTTAAATTAATTATTTATGATGTTCTTTAAACTTAATTGCATGAGACTTGTGTGTGAAGAATATGGGTATGTAATTTGCTTGTTTGCTTGATGTTTGATTGAGGATTGATGAGGTAGGATTGGATGAATGTTGGACCCTGATTTTTTAGTAAAATTTAGAAATATTAAGTGAAATTAAATAAGTAGTTTTATATATGTATTGTGAAATAGATGTATTTATGCTTTGAGGAAATTCATGAGAAAAGAATTATTGGGTTTTGATAATATTGATTATTGTGGAGATTTGTACAGTTTATAAAAGTTCAAGTGGATGAGTTGATTGAAATAAAGTTGAAAAGCATAAATTAAATAGAAAAAGTGTGCAAAATTGAAGATTTAAGAAAGTTGCCTTTTGGATATAAAAATTTTGACTTTTAGCCATAGAGAGTTGACTTTTTTATGTAGGCACAATTTGAGAAAATGATTTTCAGGAAACTTGTAGCTTATATTCAAAGCTTTCTGTCGCCATAAAGTTTTTAATTTTTTGATATCAGGAGTGAAAATTATGTTCAGTCAAAGTTAGGGTTATTTTACTTTGACTTTGAAAATGTTTGTAAATGTAGGATTGGGTATGCTGTGTTTCGAGGCAAATCGCCGGATTGATGTGGTTTGAATTGAGTGAAGTGGTCTTCATGAAAATCATAGAATATTTTCCAAGCTTTACAATGATGTATATTATGCAATTAGTGGATGAGAGAATTGGGAGATATGAAATTTGGAAGTTTTGAATGTGTTATAGGTTGACCTAAGATATGACAGAATCTTTGACTGAGAAATTGACCCAATTAGAGGTTGAATTAGCCTTTAAGTTCTTCATGAAAGTTGAAGATTTTGATTTGATCTTTATTTTGATATAAAATATAGAATTTTTGGATCATAGAATAATAAGTTATGATTTTTACAAGTTTCTTTTATTGTTTTAGCATAATTATTAGAGGACAGAACTTTTGATTGAAAAATTGACTTTCTTATAAGTCAAATTGATTTTTCTATCCTTCATGAAAGTTGTAGGTGATTTTTTGATTTTTGCATTGATATAAAATATGACATATTTGGACTTTGGTGTTGAAAGATAGAAATTTTCAAAGTTGACTATTATTTAGGGATTCATTAAATAGGGGCAGTATCTTTGATCAGATTTTTTACCCATTTAGAGACAAATTTGAGTTTTAAGTTCTTCATGGAAGTTGTAGAAATTCCTTTGAGCTTTCTATTGATACTAAATTTGTCAAATTTGGAATTCGGAATCAAAAGCTATGATTTTTGGAAAATTCGGATATATATATATATTATATATTTATAATTGAAAAAAAAACGAAAGCGAGGAGGGTCTTTATATGAAAATTATTATTAATTATTATTTTTAATTATTATTTCTATTTTATAAGAAATATGACCCTCTTCCGATCTTTTGATTATAACTTTTTCGTCCGACATTCGATAGACTTGGTTTTCGAAGTGTTGGATTTCTAAGAAAATTATCTACATCCTCATGGGAAAATTATGAATTCTTGAGATTAAATTGAGGTTGATTAAATTAATCAAAGTGAGTTGAGAAATTTTCCAAACATAGTTTAGTATTTTGAGAAGTTCAGGATCTGTGGTGATCCAATTGAAGTGATTCTTAAGACAAAATAAAATTAAGACATGGGGATACAATTCATATGAAGAAAGTAAATTTCAATTTTTCCTCTAAGACTTTCAATTTCTGATTGGAATTTCATATTTGTGTGCAGTCTTGTATTAGGAACATCTGAACGTATTTTGGCTATAACTTTTGCTCTAGTAATCCAAATGAGGTTATTCTTGATGTGGATTAAACTAGAGCAATAGGCTACAATTTTTATGAAGACATCGAATTTCAATTTTGTGATTAAGAATGTCAATTGTTGGATGGAAATAATGTGCTGGAAAATGTTTTAGCATAAGACATACCCGAAATGTTTTGAGTATAACTTTTAGCATAGTCCACCAAATTAAATGATTTTGGTGGCGTCATGAAATTAAGACAATGAGGAACAATTCTTGAGAAGGAAGTTTTAGCAAATTCCTTCAAATTGATAGTACGAAACATATCCGAAAGTAAGCATGACTTAAAGTAAAGTTCAGGGGCAATTTTGGAACACCACTTAAAGAGTTAAGGTTTTAGGCATACATGGAAGGGCTTTATAGTCATTTTGCTTCAATAAATGAAAGAAGAGAGTGGGCTGTCGTTTTTAACAGCCACAAGTCACGATACTTAAGAGAAAAATGAGAAGAAAAGAAAGAAGGAAAAGAAGAGAAGAAAGATTGAAGTTTCGGATGAGAGAAAAAAGGGGGAGAAGAGGAAAATGACTTAGGGTTTCGACTATGTGAGATTTCAAGGGTGATTTTCGTTGATTTCAAGAGGAAAAAGATAGAAGAAGGTGATAACCCTCTTATGGGACAAGAAAAATTCAAAATTGGAGGAGTTTGAGGTAAGAGGTGAATTTTTGTCTTTAAGTTTTTAATGAATTTTTGGTTTAGAATCATGGAAAATGAGATGGGTTTGTGGATTATGAAGTCAATTTTGGTGATTGCTTAGTTTAATTGGGTTAATTTTGGATAATTGTGAATTAGGGTTTATGCCCAATTTTGTGATTTGGGGTTTTTGAAAATTTGTGATTTAGATAACTTGAATATAAGTAGAATTAGTGTTTTCTAAATTTGAGAAATTATGATTTTTATGATGTTAAATTTGGGTGATTTGGTTTAGGAAAATTTCAATTGGAAAAAAGAAAGAAGCAAGGGTCAAATTGAAGCTAGAGACAAGCTTCTAGCATCGATTCGAGGTGGGTAGTATATTTATTTATTGAATTTTAAGCTAAGCATGCATTTTTGAAAATTTAAGAAGCAAATTTTTGATAAATTAATGTTTATATAAATGTTTGAAAATTATGATTTCGAAGGATTAAATTCCTTATTTTAGAAATGATTTGTAGAAAATGCAAGGTTTATGAAATTCATGGTTTTCGAATTATATGAATAATTTGAAAAAAATGTGCTTTGTGAATTTTGAATAAGTTTGAATTATGATTTAAAGAAATTGTTGCATACATTGTTATGAATTTGATTGATATGTGATTAAATTTATGATGTGAATTGCATTAGATTTGTTATATGAATTCATGTGGATGTGTGAATGTGTCATTTATGACACGATATGATATGGAAATTTGAAAATTTGAAAAAAATCAAGATTTTGAAAAGTGCCTTCGGGCAATCCGAATTTTTCGGTTTCGAATTATATGTTATGTGGGTTTGGTCAAGTCCCATAAGTGGGACAAGTGCGCACTTGTCTGTTTTTAAGCCTTCTCCCGGCTGCCCGCTAGTGGCACTGGAGTTCTGATCTCGGACTCCTATAAGTCACGGCTACACCGGACCGCTATGCGGGAAGGTGTAGTATATTCTGTTCATGGCTGCACAGAACTGTTAGCGATCTAGAAGGGGGGGTTGAATAGATCTTTAAATCTTTTCGTAATTTTCTACAATAAAATCAGAAGTTAATTCACACAATAGTAATTTAAACAAATTTAAATACAAAGAGTAGGGAAGAAGATCAAACACTGTTTTTATAAAGGTTCGGTGCTAAGACCTACGTCATCTACCTAAGCTCCCACTTAGGATTTTGCAAACCACTTTATTACACACTTTGTAGTTCAGTGTGAACTCTTACAATCCCGCTTGATTTCTGGATCAAGCTACCTTTACACTTGATTTGTCTTCCGGTACAAATCCTACCAATACCGCTTGATTTCTGGCTCAAGCAACCTTTACAAATGATTTGTCTTCCGGCACAAATCCTACCAACACCACTTGATTTCCGACTCAAGCTACCTCACACGTGACCTACCACTAGTCACTCAATTTGTAAAAGAAATAGGATAAAGATCTAAAAACAAATGCTCAATACAAATGTAAACAAAGTAAGAACAATGATGAGCAATTTGGAGTAAGATAAGAGTATTTTGGCTTCTAGAACTTGTGTCACTTCTTCATCAATCATCCACCCTTTATATAAGAAGAAATATAGCTGTTAGGACTTATTCTAGTCGTTGCTAGATTGAAATGACCGTTCCTTAATAATCTCCCTTCCATTTTTGGCTAATTGGACCGTTGGAATTAATGTGTTGTACCCATAAGTCAACTTGTCGAGTTGTATAAGTCGACTTGTGACCATAAGTCTACTTGTCGAGTTGTATAAGTGGACTTGTGACAACATTTTACGTAAACTTGCATCTCCGCTCTTCTATAAGTTGACTTGTGATGTGTAAGTTGACTTATGGTCCACGATAAGTCGACTTGTATGCTGTTAGTCGACTTGTGTTGACATATCTTCATATATTAGTTGACATATGATGTTCTAGTCAACTTATGTAAGCTTCAACGGTAATATCCACTCAAATCTTCTATAATCTTCATTATATAAGCCTCTTTCACTTATAGGAAACTTCCATCTCGATTCTTCAATGATTAAACACTTGCCCATCTTGATTTGTACAATTCTTTCATTGAATATCAATCCCAAAATACCTGAAACAATTTCTTAACCAATTCTATACATTTTATTATTATCAAAACATAAGTGGAATTAATTTGTCAACCACCATTGGTCCAACAATCTCCCACTTTTTGATAATGACAAAATACTTAGAAATTGTTTAAGAAATGAAAACAAAGAAACATTGATCAAGGTTTTTATACCTTGTCATTTTGGTTAGAAGTCTCCTCAATCATATAAATCATTGAAATTTAATAACCTTGAAAAATCAATTAAAATTTTAACAAACTCCCCCTTAATCAAGTAACTAAAGAAAATCCAATTTCTCATTTTTCTCCCCCTTTTTGTCATAATCAAAACAACTAATACAAACCAACAAAAGATGAAATATCGCAATCACATTAAATAGAGAAACAAGTCATCAAACACAAATAGTCTCAAATCAAACACACTCCCCCTCAATCAAATGACGGTGACTAAAAGATACCAATTATCAATTTCCAATATTACTCCCCCTTTTTGTCATAATTAAAAACAATATGAAAATGAAAATAATCGCAAATGCAGTCCATAAACAAACAAAACAGCAAACACAAATAAAGGCAATTGTCATAACATAACAATAGTCATTACGGAGAGTGAAAAGAAGAATAGTTTTTAAAGAATCCATGTAGACATAAGTCAACTTGTTACCAGACATTTCACCAATTAGTCGACTTACACATCCATAAGTCGACTAGAATATACCAGTACTCCAATTCAATCACATTTCAGCCTAAGTGTAAATGATGATGGAATCTTTGTTGTTGTCTCCACTTATATGCCTTGACTATCTGCTATCAATGTACCATGTGCTTGGTTGATTTTCATTCCTTACTTGTACCTACAACTGAAACATCCTTTCTTCTCATTGGTACCCAAGCCATCTTGGGTCCATTTTGGTTAGTCATATAAACCACATTAGAAGGTGTTGTACCTTTTACCACCCAGATTTTCTTAACCTTAACACATCTCCTAATACTTTTACATGCAATTTCTATATGACCATCTTTCAAGCATCTAGCAAATTGAGCAATTTTTCCATCCTTGGTAAATTTGGAAATTAAAGAACAATCTCTATTATAAGGATCATATCCCAAACCATGTTTAGAAATAGAATATCTTTGTAAAGATAACATCTCTTCAAACTTTGCATTTCGACCAGCAAATTTTCCAACCACATAAGAAAATTCCTTTCTAAGTCTATCAAGCTCACAAGTAAGACTTTCTTTTTCAGCAAGACATGCAGAATGATCTTCCTTAGGACAATCTAAATCATCAATCGTCTCATGTAAAGCATTATTTTCAGCAACTAGTTCTCTTATTTTCTTTCTCAATTTTTTATTGATCTCAATAGCTTCTTCAAAATCAATTTGTAAAGCGTTAAAAGAATCTATAAGATCTTGATCAATGAGATGTACCTCATCTTCATCATCACTTGTTGAGAAGCTATTTGCCATAAGTGCTAGGTTGTTTTCATCATTGCTTTGAAATGCTTCCTCATCATCACTCCACGTGGCTACAAGGCTAGCTTTCTTTTTCCCTTTGTCATTTCTCTGGAGATTTGAATTTGAGGATGAGCTTTTGCATTCCCTAGCATGATGTCCTCTTTCTATGGAAAATTTTTTCCTTTCTCCATTTCTTCCACCATTTAATTCCTTCCTCCGATTTTTGAGAAGTCCTTTGAATTTTCTCAAATTTCTGACGTACATTGATATTTCTTCGTCTTCTTCCTCTTCATCTATTTCTTTGTCACTTTCATCAAGAGAAGAAACATTAGCTTTTAAAGCAATTGACTTTTGTGACTTACCTCTTCCTCCTCTTGATTTGAGTATGATCTCATAGTTGATGAGAGATCCCACCAAGGCGTTGAATTCTAAGTGATTGAGATCTTTAGACTCCATAATAGCGGTGACTTGAGAGTCCCATTCTTTCGGTAGTGAGCGGAGAATCTTCTTCACCTTCTCGCTATCCTTCATATACTTTTCAAGGTTACCTAATTCATTTATGATTTCTGCAAAACGATCAAGCATAATGGAAATAGACTCACCTTCCTTCATGACAAACATTTCATAGTCATGGAGAAGCATGTTGATCTTTGTTTCCCGGACTTGGTTGGTTCCTTCGTGGGTGATGCGAAGTCTTTCCCACATTTCTTTCGCGCTAGTACACGAGTTAACTAGGTTTCTTTCCTCAACTGTGAGAGCGCAATAGATTAGCTTCATCGCTTTAGCGTTGATGTAGGCTTGCCTCCAGTCATTGTCATCGTATTCCAGCTCCGTTTTTAACTCACCATTTTCTTTTAACGGTGGTTGTGGACCGAAGATAATTATCTTCCAATATTCTACTCCCTCACTAATGATGTGGTACTTCATAGGATTTTTCCAAGAGGAATAATTAGTACCAATAAATAAAGGAGGGCGATTATTAGTATTACCTTCTTTCGCTAAGTTATTGTGTGCCATCCCGGATACTTCTGCTCTGATACCAATTGTTAGCGATCTAGAAGGGGGGGTTGAATAGATCTTTAAATCTTTTCGTAATTTTCTACAATAAAATCAGAAGTTAATTCACACAATAGTAATTTAAACAAATTTAAATACAAAGAGTAGGGAAGAAGATCAAACACTATTTTTATAGAGGTTCGGTGCTAAGACCTATGTCCTCTACCTAAGCTCCCACTTAGGATTTTGCAAACCACTTTATTACACACTTTGTAGTTCAGTGTGAACTCTTACAATCCCGCTTGATTTCTGGCTCAAGCTACCTTTACACTTGATTTGTCTTCCGGCACAAATCCTACCAATACCGCTTGATTTCCGGCTCAAGCAACCTTTACAAATGATTTGTCTTCCGGTACAAATCCTACCAACACCACTTGATTTCCGGCTGAAGCTACCTCACACGTGACCTACCACTAATCACTCAATTTGTAAAAGAAATAGGATAAAGATCTAAGAACAAGTGCTCAATACAAATGTAAACAAAGTAAGAACAATGATGAGCAATTTGGAGCAAGATAAGAGTATTTTGGCTTCTAGAACTTGTGTCACTTCTTCATCAATCATCCACCCTTTATATAAGAAGAAATATAGCTGTTAGGACTTATTCTAGTCGTTGCTAGATTGAAATGACCGTTCTTAATAATCTCCTTCCATTTTGGCTAATTGGACCGTTAGAATTAATGTGTTGTACCCATAAGTCGACTTGTCGAGTTGTATAAGTCGACTTGTGACCATAAGTCGACTTGTCGAGTTGTATAAGTCGACTTGTGACAACATTTTACGTAAACTTGCATCTCCGCTCTTCTATAAGTCGACTTGTGATGTGTAAGTCGACTTGTGGTCCACGATAAGTCGACTTGTATGTTGTTAGTCGACTTGTGTTGACATATCTTCATATATTAGTTGACATATGATGTTCTAGTCGACTTATGTAAGCTTCAACGGTAATATCCACTCAAATCTTCTATAATCTTCATTATATAAGCCTCTTTCACTTATAGGAAACTTCCATCTTGATTCTTTAATGATTAAACACTTGCCCATCTTGATTTGTACAATTCTTTCATTGAATATCAATCCCAAAATACCTGAAACAATTTCTTAACCAATTCTATACATTTTATTATTATCAAAACATAAGTGGAATTAATTTGTCAACCACCATTGGTCCAACAAGGACCGCTATGCGGGAATGTGCAGTATGTTCTGTTTTGGATAGAACCAAACCATTTGATGTGTTATGTGTTTTGTTTTGTTTATAAGTGTGATACATTGCATGATTTGAACGATGTTTAAGAAATATGAAAGAAATGAAGATTTACACGATTTTGATTTTGTTCATGAAAAGTGAAAAATGTGAGAAATTTTGAGAAATAAGCTCTTTGTGGATTTTTTAGCAGTGATATTATTGAAATTATTTTAGCAATGTGTTAAAAAGATTGAGAAATAAGAAATTTGAAAATTTATCTACTGAGGAACTTTTGAAAGAAATGGCAAAAAGATTTGTGATTATTTTCGCTTATCATCCAATTTATAAATATATTATCTACGAGCAATAAGCTCACCCCCTTCATTCCCATCCACGGGTGATGAGAAGAAGATCGGGTGAAAGAAAATGAAGGTTTCCGTTTGTATGTGTTCATAAGTTATATGTGTTTAGCTAAGTGATTGCTGAGACATTTCGAATTGTTGTGTATTGTGTATTTTGGATTAGGGTTTTGGGTATTATAAATGGCTTGCAATGCCATTAAAGTGTGTTGTGTATTCATTTTGAGAATGTATTATGAATTCTGGACATATGTATTGGATTAAGTTATGGATAGGATTGCGTTTGTTTATGCTGAGATCCCAAACGGAGGGTCCGGTGGATATTGATGATTGTGTGATTGTTTAGAAATTTTAGAAGTGTTTGTTTACCATTTGCAGGTTTTGGGTTTTTACAAATGCAGCCGTTGTGCTACCGAATTTTTGATAAAAATTGGTATGAAAATGAGTTTTGGGATTTATATGAATGTATAAGAAAATGTTTAAGAATTGAGATTTGCATGAGGAATAGTTTTCTAGAAAGGGAAAACTATATGGTTTTGATTAGTATGAGAATTGATTAAAGATGAATAATATGAGAAAAGGATTGAAAAATAACAAAAGGAAAAGAAAAAGAAAGAAAAAAAATTATACCGATTTTGGAATGTCTTTAGGTTTCCAACGCGATCGCTTTTCTAAGATTCAAGCTTCGGATGTCAAAAATTCGTATTCGATTCACTTTCATTTGCTTTGATCCATTTGTGTATTCGCTTTCCAGTTTTGTTTCCGTATTTTGTGCTTTGTTTTTTGTTTCCGCTTCGTATTCGTATCCGTTTGATTCATATTCGTTTGATTGCTTTGTTTTCCGCGATTCGGATTTAATTCGATTCCGTTTTGCTTTCGATTTATGCTTCGCTTTAATTTCTGATATTCTATTTACTTTCGATCTTTTATATTCGCTTTCGCCTTTGATTTCAACTGTCCATTCGATTTCGTTTCGATTCGCTTTCGATTCCGTATTCGTATTCGATTTGCTTTGGATTACTTTCGATTTATGATCCGCTTTTCATTTTGCTTTATTATCTGATTTTCTTTCGCTTTCGCTTTCACTTTGATATCCATTTGTTCTGCTTTGTGTTTCGTTCAGTCGCTTTGTTTTTTTTTAGTTTCTCCATTTCTTCCGGTCGGGATCCAACCTCTAGACCGAGTCCCAACAATGAATGCAAGTAGAAATGTTTTAGATGTTTTGGAAGTGAAATTATGTTTAGAATAGTGTAGAAAAGAATGAATGAGTGAATATAGGTTGCTGCCATTTTGTGGATAATTGTTCAAGTGGATGTCTTGATTAAATTATGGGTGATTTATTGGCTAAATTGGATGCTTATTGGTGTAGAATTGGTATGAAAGTAATAGGATTTGAGTTAGGTTGAAAAGCTGGAAATTTAGATTAGTATATGTTTCATTGTTTTTTCCATAATTTTTTATATGGTGGAGCAATTGAGATGATTTTTGGCTTGAATTAAACTTGTGGTGTTTGGCTACATTTCTTGTGAAGAAAGTGATGCTTAATTGTGGCTTAAAGAGTTCTAAATTTTAACTTGAAAGTGGCAAAGTGTGCAGGGATGAATAGTGTCATTTTAGTGACACTAACATCGAAATTGTGATCTGAAACTTTAGGAATTTTTCTAGGTTGATTGAGGCTGATTTTGCTAAGTTTGTCTTCATGAAAGTTGTTTCTCTTCTTGATAGCTTTCTATCACCATGAAATGTGTTATTTTTCGATATTGGAATTGATAGTTATGAGTGATTGAAATGTGGATATGGTTTAGGTGATTTTTAACAATATGAAACAGGGCAGCAATAATCATGTGAGAATTTGACCTAGTTAGAGGTAGTATTTGCTTCTACGTGCTTCATGAGAATTGTAGAATGTATTCTTATCTTTACATTGATATAAAGCATGGAATTTTTGGACAACGCTATAGGAAGTTATGATTTTTAGAAGATTCGGGTATTGTTTATGATGGCATGTATTGGGCAGTAACTTTGATTGGTTTTTTGACCCCTTTAGGGATGGAATTGGTTTTCTAGCCCTTCATGAAAAGTATAGAGCTTTCTTTGCTCTTTCCATTGATACCAAGTTTGCAAAAATTGGACTTCTGGATCACAAGTTATACATGTTGGAAGAAGACGGGAATTAAGTGGAAAATTAGTTTTTTTTTTAACATTAAATGAAGGGCGGAAGCTCGCCCCTCGCGAGGGCGAGGCGCCCTCGCACTGTCGCACTCAACCCCTTTTATTTATTTATTTATTATTTTATTATTTTTGTTATTTCTTATTATGTCCCTTTCCCAGTCTTTTGTGCATAACATTTTCATCCGACCTCCGATTGGTCTAATTTTTGAGGCGTCAGATTCGTAAGACATTTATCTACTTCTCTATGGGAATTAGTAAAATTTTGATATTAAATTGGGAATAAGGGATTAAATCGAACCGATTGATTATTTTCTGGAAAATGTTTTAGCAATGTCCAGACCTATAGAGATCCAAATTGAGTAATTTTGGTGTCTATGGATTTCTAAATTTTAGGGGAACATATTTGATGAAAATTTATGGATTGATACTGGAAATGTCACGAACATGCATTATACACATTTCAATTCTTGCATGTGCATTATTATACATTTCTGTTTGTACAATTTGTAATATATGTGTATTTGAATTGTTATAGAGGCGCATTTGGAATGTCAACCCACCGACGTTGCCGAGATTTCCAGGTATTAGCTTCGGAAGCTGTTGGTGAGTAACCTAAACGGTTTCTCTCAATTATTGCTTGCTTATGATTTATGGTGGATAATGGTGGGATTGTGATTTGCTTATGATTGTAGATTCCAGACAGAAGATCTGATGATTATGTACTAGGGAGTTGTGTTATAGAAGTGCTACTTGTATGTGAATTGGAGACCTACGTGTCTATGATGTGATTAATTGTGACATATGTGGTTGATTGTGACATATGTGGTTGAATGTGATATATGCTGATTGATTGATATATGTGATTGAATGTGAAATATGCTGATTGATTGTGGCATATGCATTTCATTCATAAATGCAAAACCAGATAATGACAGTTGTGACCGGAGCAGTTACCGATTAGAGCTTAAAGCTCAACGAGTGTATTTGAGCCTCGAGCTCAATAGTGATTTAGAGCCTCAGGCTCAATATTTAATGTGCCCTATATGGGACAGTTCAGGCGTTCGGTCACAACACCGTAATAATTGGAAAAGTTTCACATGAGCATTTCATATGCATTTGATTAAATATGCTTGATTGAGTGAAAGGCATAATGCCTTATACTTATGTGAAAACAAAAGTGTTGCTTATGTGAAAAATGTGTGACTTATGATCGATGGAAAATTGTGCTATGTTTAATGTATTGTATGAATTGAGTGAACTATCGATGATGGTTACCTCATTGAGTTCGCAAAACTCACCAAAATTGCAACGTTGTCTTTTCAGATCGAGAGTAGACTCTAGCTTCAGAGGACTTTTCGGTAGTGTAGATTGTTTTGGCGGGAGAAGTCATGGCTCACAGGTCGGTCAGCTAGGATTTTTGGGATGACCTAGATAAATCTGTTGTTTTCCTCTTTCATGTAGCACTTTGTACTAAGTTTTTGGATTGACGTATAGACAGTACAGGATGATAGACATGTAAACTTTAATCTTGATGGAATGAAATAAGGGAAAAGTTGATTTTAAAAATATTGTGAACTACTGTTGATGATTTATAAGTGAAAAAAAATGTGATGCCATGTGATGTGATTGTAGTGATTGTTCGTAGCTCACCCTTATCATAGCATATGTACCGAAATGACCTGCAGGCATCTCGGTGTATACCCTGCGGTAAGGGGGTGCTACATATATATATGCACAGTGAAAAAACATAGCATATCCCCTTTTCATATATAATCTTCTACACTAACCTCATACACCATTTTATTTTTCTATCTAATCCAAAAATCATTTCTATGTCACTTGATCACTAACAATCCATCAAATACTAAATAACACTATATCTATATTTTCCATCCCATTAACACTGCGTTCATTAATATATACATGTAAATGCCAGGATTATGCAGCTGACAGTAATTCATCAAATTTATTTCATAAATTCCCAACTTTAAAGGATTTATTCACTACTTACTTGTTGAAAACTCCAAAACCTTCAATTATCTTCAAGTCCTAAACTCCATGCAAATTCACGTATTCAACTGTATAAAATAACCAGCTTTTGGTTTTTCTTAGGGCAAAAGAAACAATTAGTTATGGGGAAGTGGTGTGCGATAAGGAAAAACAAAGTAATCTCTCAGGAGGTATTTAATGAAAAACTGTGTGTATTGGGAGAAAAGTTGAAGAAGGTGACTATAAGGAAGGAAACTTAGGAAAATTGTTTGAAGTACATCTTTCAAATCACGTAGTCTTTTAACTCTCAAAGCACATCAACTTACTTCTCTAAAAAATTATAGAAAACAATTTAACGCTTGTCACTTTCCTAATGTCTAAGAACTAACCAAGTTCCTTTTGAACTAATTCCTTTAATTCCCATCTTTATAATCTAATTATCTCCAATATCCTTTTGATTCCTTTTCCCATTTTCCATAATAATCTATAATTTCTGAAAATTATTCGTAAATTTACCAAGATTCACAAATACAACAATTTCACTAATCAATAATATTTCCAATAAAAATAAATATCAAAATTCTTGAAAATAATACAATTCGATCCAATTATACCCGGAATTATCCATGAATGCATGTACAATTATTTTCATCTACAAAATTTCACTATTCATGTTTATGTGTATGACATTTTATGTATGAGCATGAAAAATGCATTTCCAATCTCTCATTAATCACTCATATTTACTATTGTAGCCTCCCTGCAGGTAATGGGATGTTACAATTCTCCCCTCCTTAAAAGAAATTTTATCCTCGAAATTCTTACCTGTTTGTTCAAATAGGTGGGGATATTGTCTCCTCGTATGCTCCTCCGTCTCCCATGTTACTTCCTCAGTTGAGTGGTTCCTCCAAAGGACTTTCACCAATGAAATGACTCTGTTCCTCAACTGCTTGATCCGCAATCCCACAATCTTGATCAGCTCCTCAACATAGCTTAAGTTACTAGCAACCTCAATCTCCTTAGTCGGTATCACATGTTTCGGATCCGATTTGTATCTTCGAAGCATACTCATATGAAACACATTATGCAGTAGAGACACCTCATTCGGTAAAGACAACTTATACGCCAAAGGTCTTATCCTCCCAATGATCTCATAAAGACCAATGTACCTAGGGCTCAACTTACCCTTTTTACCGAATCTCAAAACTCCTATCCAAGATGACAATATTAGAAATACTCTGTCTCCCACACTGTACACGATATCACTTCGGTGTTGATCCATATAACTCTTTTGTCTATCCTGAACAGATTTAATTCGACTTCAGATCATCTTCACCTTGACGACTGTATCTTGTATCAACTCTAGGCTTTCAACCGTTCTCAATCCCTATTCATCCCAATTTAATGACGTCCAACATTTTCTACCATAAAGTGCCTCATATGGCGTCATTCCAATACTACTGTAGTAATGGTTGTTGTAGGCAAACTCTATCAATGCCATATATTGATCCCAAACCCATCTGTCTGAGGACGAAATGTTATACTAAAGTTCAACTTAGTACACATAGCAGACTGCAAGCTCTTCCAAAACCTCGAAGTAAATCTAGGGTCCCTATCCGATCCTATGGACACTGGAACACCATGTAGTCTCACCACCTCGTTTACATATTTTTGGGCTAAACGATCTAGTGAGTTATTATCTCTCACTAGTAAGAAGTGAGCTAACTTAGTCAACCGGTCCACTATGACCCATATAACATCATTCTGCCTCGGAATCTTAGGCAGTCCCATGATGAAGTCCATAGTAATCCGTTTCCATTTCTACTCCGGAATGAGAAATGAATGGAGATTCCCTACCAGAGCCTAGTGCTTGGCTTTAACTTGCTGGCAAGTCATACATCTAGATACATACTCCGCCACTTGCTTCTTCATTCTAGGCCACCAGAAATGCTGCTTCAGTGTGTTACACACCTTGGTAGTACCAGGATGCATAGCATAAGCGGTCATATGAGGTTCCTCAAGTATCTCCTTCCTCAGATCATCCACATTAGGCACACATAGCCTCTGCTTCAACCTTAAAGTCTCACCCCTCAACTCAAACCCAGAATCCAGATTCATCTTTACCTTCTCTATAAACTTCACCATATCAGGATCTTTATCCTGAACCTTTCTGATTATATCCTGCAGCATTGATCTTAACTTCAAAGTCACAATTAGGGCTTTATTCTGCCCCAGATTCAACTCCACGTTCAAAACTCTCAACTGAATTAAACTTGGTATCCTCGATAACTAAATCTGAGCTACACTAGTATTAGACTTTCTGCTCAAGGCATCAGCCACCATATTAGCTTTCCCTGGGTGGTACTCAATCGTTCAATCATGATCTTTCAATAATTCAATCCATCTTATCTACCTCAAGTTCAACTCCCTCTGCCTTAGCAGATATCTCAAACTCTTATGATCTATGTATATCTAAAAATTCTCTCCATACAAATAATGTCTCCAAATCTTTAGATAAAAAAACTGCAACTAGCTTTAAATCATGTACTGGATAATTGATCTCGTGTGATCTTAATTGTCTCGATGCATAGGCGATCACCTTGCCATGCTACATCAATGCACATCTCAATCCTTAATCTGGTGCATCAATGTATACCACATATCCTCCAGTCCTCGATGGAATAGTCAACACTGGTGTAGTAGTCAATCGATGTTTCAGCTCCTCAAAGCTTTTTTGACACTCCTCATTCCATCTAAACATTACATTCTTCCTCAAAAGTTTTTTCAGAGGGGCTGAGATTAGAGAAAACCCCTCGATAGACCTCCGGTAATATCCGACCAATCCTAGGAAGCTTCAGATTTTAGACATATTTCTCAAAGCTCCCAATTCATCATTGCCTCTATCTTCTTTAGATCTACCTATATGTCATGTCCAACCACTATATGTCCCAAAAATACTACTTGGTCTAGCCAAAATTCACATTTACTGAATTTGACATACAACTGCTTTTCCCTCATAATCTATAACATGACTCTCAGATGTTGAGTATATTCTTCTCTACTTTTAGAATACACCAAAATATCATTAATGAATACAATCACAAATCGGTCTAGGCAGGGCTAAAATACCTTATTCATCAAGGCCATAAATGTTGTTGGGGCATTAGTTAACCCAAATTACATAACTAAGAACTCGAAGTGCCCATACCTACTCCTGAATGCACTCTTAGGTATATCAGCCTCTGCTATCTTCAACTGATAGAACCCTGATCTCAAATCCAGTTTAGTGAATAACTGAGCTCCTTGCAGCTGATCAAGCAAATCATCAATTCTAGGCAGCGGGTACTTGTTCTTCACTATCACCTGATTCAGCTGCATATAGTCAATGTATAATGTTACAGTCCCATCTTTCTTCTTCACGAACAACACTGGAGCTCCCCAAGGTGATACATTGGGTCTTATAAAACCCTTTTCCAGCAACTCCTGAAGTTGAGCCTTTAACTCCTTCAGTTCCACAGGTGTCATCCTATATGGAGGAATAGATATAGGAGCAGAACCTGGAACTAGATCAATCGTGAACTCCATCTCCTAATCTAATGGTAAACTAGATAGTTCATTAGGAAACACATCTAGGAAGTCCCTAATCACGAGAATGTCCTGTATACTCTGCTCAGCTCTAGTATCAATGATGTGGGATAGGTAAGCCTCATATATTTCCTGCATCAATCTCAGTGCACTCATGAAGGATATCATTCTAGCTTACACCGCTTAACTAACTCCTTTGAATACTGCTCTTGGCTAACCTGAAGATTCCAGTATTACCTTCCTGGTGTAGCAGTTCATGATGACCCTATGAGCAGTGAACCAATCTACGCCTAGGATAATGTCTATCTCTCTCAACTGTAATATAATCAAGTCTGCCTCCAACTCTGCTTGTTCGATCCTAATTAAGCACCCCTTGTAGACCTCTCCTATGACAGTAGTACTACATAGAGATGTACTCACCTCTAGCCTATAATGTAACATCTCCTTAGTATAATGCAGTTTTATGCCAGATGCGGAGCGATAAAGGAGTGTGTGGATCCTAGATCTAGCAGTGCAAATGCCTCAAAGTCATAAACAAAAAGCGCACCTGTAACAACATCTGGTGAGCCTTGAGCCTCCTGCGTGGTCATCGCATAGACTCGGGCCTAGGACTACGGTCGGTTGCCCCGCCTCTCAATCCTCATGGAAGAACTCCTAGAGCTCCCTCTACCTCTACCTCGACCTCTCTATCCAGACCTACTTCCTCTACTATGCTGGACTGTAGCAGCACCCCTAGATCCCCCACTCATACTAGAATGAGCTCCTAAAGTAGTAGGATAATCTCTAATATGTTGATCAAAATAGCCACACTTTAGGCAAACTTCAGTCAGTCTTCAACACTCACCATCGTGCCTCCTCTCACAGTACTCACACACTAGAAACTGATTCTTTACTGTACCTTTCCCACTGCCAGTCTGTGAAAATCTATCCCTATGCACAGGTTCTGGCTGCCTAGATCCACTTGGTGGTTTGAATGTTCTATTCTGGCACTTATTAAATCTTCCATCAGAACTGCCCTGACTCTCACTAGGCCTCTTCCCTCTGGATCCTTGCCCAGTCTCTGCTTGTCTCTCTCTCAGTAGTTACTCAATTCTAATTGAAGCAGCTCTCAACTCAGTGAAAGTACCTAGATCTGAAAGCGTCAACCTTGTTCTGAACTCTATATTGAGTCCATTCTCAAACCTCTTATACTTATCTTCTTCTATAGGGATCAGAGCAGTAGCATAGCCCATCAACTTATTAAACCGGACCTCATATTTAGCCACTGACATCCTACACTGCTTCAATTCCAAGAACTCCTTCATCTTCATGTCGAAATAGATCTTAGGCATGTAATTATCTCTAAAGACCCTCAAAAAATCTTCCCATTTCAATTGGCAAGGCCCACCACTGGTAGGCTGAGCCTTACAGTAAAGACATTACATTGTCGAACCTCTCATCAGGCTCGCAGTCCATCTGATCAAAAAACCCTCTCAATCCTTTCCAACCATCCCTTAGCCTCAATGGGGTCTGTGCTACCATAAAAAATCACAACTCCTAGCTTCCACAGTCTATCATACCTCCTCTCCCTTCTCTCGGGAACTCTTAGGGGCATTTCCTCAAATCGAGGCATCGAAGACTCCCTACTGACTCCTACCGATCCTTGGTCAACCGATTGATCAATCTGATCACCTAGAGCGAATGACCTATAACAAATAATAACTTAAATCATTATTCGCATTTCTCACAATATTTTATGCTTAATATTCCTATATTTCCCAACAGATGCCAAACCATATTTTGATACCACCTAAATGTAGCATCCCCTTACTGCAGGGTACACACCGAGATGCTCGGAGGTCATTCCGGTACATATCTTATGATAACGGTATACTACATTTGATCAATAAATTCACTTCACATAGTATCATAACATTAATCCCTTATAGGCATCGAAAGAAATTCACAATATTTTAAAAACCAACTTTTCTCTCATTTAATTACGTAAAACTGAAAATCTACATTGTGTCTTTCAACCTTTACTACATTTACATCCTCCAAACCTAGTACAAAAGTACTACATGAAAGAGGAAAATATATCAAATCTATCTAAGTCATCCCAAAATTCCAGCTAACTGACCTTTGAGCCATGACTTCCATTACCAAATCACAATCCACAAGGCTGGCAGAGCCTCTTAGTAGCTAAAGTCGTTTCTCGATCCTAAAAAGACAACCTTGCAATTTTGGTGAGTTTTGTGAACTCAATGAGGTAACGATCATCGATTGTTCACTTAATCCATGCAACACAATAATTCACATAATATATAATTCACAAATTTGCATAATGAACACATATCACATCTATATTTAAAAGCAAATTAGTTTGACATTTCAAACCATCCACATACTTGTTAAAAATGCATATGAAATGCTCATGAGACTCTTTTCCCATTGTTACATTTTTATGACCAAGTGCCTAAATTGTTCTGCATCCATTTTAGATACCGGGCTCATTAATAACTGTCCCTTATCCAATGAAGATATAGGGCTCATTTTACATAGTGAGCCTTAGGCTCTTAATCACTTTTGAGCTTGAGACTCATTTTCACTCGTAAATCTTTAAGCTCTAATCGGCGGTTGCTCTGGTCACAACTGTCATTATCTGATTGTGCACTCATGTATGGAATACATCTATCACAATCGATCATATTACGAAACACATAGTTCTTCACATTCACTTTCAAGCAACACTTTTATATACACTCCATATTTCACATTCATCGGACCGTCTATTCGAAAATTAACACAATTCAATTCACATCCATTTATCAATCAAAAAATAATTTAAGCAAACAATAATTGAGAAAAATCGTCTAGGTTACTCACAAGTCGCTCCTAAAGCTAACGCCTAGAAGTTCTGGCAACGTTTGGTGGTTGACATTTTAATTGCTCCTCCATATCAAATAGCACATACACATCCATCACAATTTGTATAATCATAAGTGTTTAATAATGCACATATATGTAATAAAATATGTGCAATGCATGTTCAAGACAATCCCTGGTATTTATCCATTAGTTTCATCTCAAAACCATTCTTCTATCAAAACCCCTCTAAGTATAATTTATACTTAGGTTTATGCCTCACTAACACTATTAAATTCACAATTCATTTCTCATTGAATCACTTTAGACTTTTCTTAGACACACTTTTAAATTTACTATTCACGTTAATCAAAAGGTGAAACTGATATAATTTGGTCATACTCTCTTCTAGAAAAGTGTTCCTCTATGTCTTATATTTCTATTAACACCAAAATCACTCAATTTGGTTCAGTAATTTGGAAAATATACGTCAAACATTTTCGGATTGCTCTTATCCAAAACAGTAGACTATATACAATGTCCAGCCAGAAATTCATCATCTTAGAGACAGAATCACAATTCGAATTTTTTATATGATTTTTATCCCTATTTCTCTAGTTTATTCCAAATTAAAAATCATCTTATTTGAAATCCTACAGATCCAAATATAATCAAAATACTGAAGTGTTTTCAGTAAGATAATCCTATTTCACTGTTCCAACAGATTTCACAATTTCATTTGATCAACCTTTTTCAACTCCATTCATAATGCTACCAATTTTTGTGGAGAGATAGAAACGTGTGTTAGGAATCTATTGGTCTAAGAATCACTTCATTTGGAGGTCAGGTTAATAAGTTATGGCCAAAAGAATCAACCATGCTCATATCCTCAATTACGTTGTACCTATCTCGGAACAATTGACCTAACTTTCACTAGATATTTTCGATTAAGATTTTCTTTGAATGGTTTTGAAGAAGACTTCTAGATCTACAACTTTTATGAAGACCTTAAAGGAAAATTTTATTATCTAGAGGGTCCAAAATGGGACTAGACGATAGGATTAGAAGAACAGTGCACCAGACAATGTGACGTCACCACCAGACGATATAATGTCATCATACGATACATTCTTACTAGAAGAAACGTCCTCACCAGACGAAGTGTCCTCACCAGATGAAGCGTCTTCTTAACACGATCCGTCCTCACTAGATAAAGTGTCCTCAGTAGACGAAGCGTCTTCACCAGATGAATCATCTTCACCAAACGATGTCTTTACCAGACAATACGTCTTCACCAGACGATATGTCCTCACTAGACGATGCGTCCTCACCAGATGACACGTCATCACCAGGCGATACGTCATCACTAGATGATACGTCCTATACTCCTGAGCATCTCCACTTATAAGAACCACAACTTTTGACTTCGATATCTAAAAATTCCATACTATATATCGTTGGAAAGCTAGAAAGCTAAACTACAACTTTTTAGAAGACAAATTTGCCAAAATCTGCCTAAATCAATACATTAAATTCATGGAAGTTTAGATCAAAGATTCAACTCTAAACTATTCATCCCAGAAAATTTCCAGACTTTCATTTTTTAAAATCCAACACTTTAAATTTTTACTTCTAGTCTTTCTACTCCATATCATTCAACTCATTTACCACTATTTCACACTACCCCTAAATATACAAATTTAGTCAAAAATTATCGAAAGTCAAAAGTTGATGGTTTATCAAATTCATGTGCTACCACCATTCTCTACATTTTCAAGTATTGTCCATACTGTCTATCTTCTTTTCAACTTTTATTTGTACATGTATTCACATCTTAGACCATCATTTTACAACTACTCTTCAACTCACAAATCATTTTCTTGATCATCTCTAAAGCTTCCATCTACTCACGTATATATATATATATATATGCACAGTGAAGAAACAAAACATATCCCCTTTTCATATATAATCTTCTACATTAACCTCATACACCATTTTTATTTCTCTATCTAACTCCAAAAATCATTTCTACATCACTTGATCACTAACAATCCATCAAATACTAAATAACACTATATCTATATTTTTCATCCCAATAACTCTGTATTCATGAATATATACACGTAAATGCCATGATTATGTAGCTGACAGTAATTCATCAAATTCATTTCATAAATCCCTAACTTTAAAGTATTAATTCACTATTTACCTGTTGAAAACTCCAAAATTTTCAATTATATTCAAGCCCTAAACTCCGTGCAAATTCACGTATTCAATTGTATAAAATGACCAGCTTCTGATTTTTCTTAGGGCAGAAGAAACAATTAGTTGTAGGGAAGTGGTGTGGGATAAGGAAAAGCAAAGTAATCTCTCGGGAAGTATTTGATGAAAAACTCTGTGTATTAGGAGAAAACTTGAAAAAGGTGACTATAAGGATGGAAACTTAGGAAAATTGCTTGAAGTACATCTTTCAAATCACTAGTCTTTTAACTCTCATAGCACAGCAAATTACTTCTCTAACAAATTATTAAAAGCAACTTAACTCTTGTCACTTTCCTAATATCTAAGCACTAACCAAGTTCCTTTTGAACTAATTCCTTTAATTTTCATCTTTACAATCCAATTATCTCTAATATCCTTTTGATTTCTTTTCTTATTTTCCATAATAATCTATAATTTCTGAAAATTATTCCAAAATTCACAAATACAACAATTTCAAGAATCAATAATATTTCAAATGAAAATAAATTTCAAAATTCTAAAATAACACAACTCAATCTAATTATACTGGAATTATCCATGAATGCATGTACAATTATTTTCATGTGCAAAATATTACTATTCATGTATATGTGTATGACATTTTATGCATAAGTATGAAAATGCATTTCCATTATCTCATTAATAACTCATATTTACTATTTTAGCCTCCTCTAGATAATGGGATGTTACAAAAACTTTTATGTTCTTCGATATTAACCCTAAAATATTAGCAAACACATCATAATACCTAAAAATATAATATTTAAGCTCAAAGAATTGTACTAACCTATAAAATACTTAAAACACAAATAATTAACAAAGTAACACAATTCTAGCCTAAAATATACTAAATGATTGAATTAATAGCTAATAAGTTTTAGCTATGAATATAAAGCATAGTAAAAAAACATAACCAAAAGTATTTGGCAAAATGTAACTAATAAGTTTTAGCGATGATTAGTGACGATTTGTTGAAAGCATTGCATATAGTTTTTTTTTTCTATAGGAATTTGGCGACAATTTTGGTAACAAATATAAATGGACGCTAATGAAATTTTGGGACTTTTAGGATGCCAGTTAATTAAGAAACAACTTAGCTTGAGAGAAGATACGAAGAAGATGTGCATAAGCAGATAAAGTGATCACGATATATGTAATTAGCCAATGCCATACAAAGCTAGCATCCGCTTGGGCATGTGTAGAGGTATTTGACTCTGGACTATTAGGCCACTTTGGCCACAGATACTTCTTCAACAACAGACACGGCCAACCTTAGCCTTGGACACTACTCAAATTTAAATTAAACGAAACAGAAACCAAAACGCTGACAGGTGAGTTATAAATGATAATTTAGAGAGCTACATGTGCGAGTCCTCATTTATCGGCAGTGGTGACAGGTCTTGAAGTTTTGGAAGCTTGCGTTTCAGGGACTGGAGATGGCAGCAACGTGAGAGCCAAAATTCCACTTGCAGCAGCTGCAATAGCTCCTACGACGAACGCTGGTAGATTACCACCTCCAAACAGGTCGTCCCACGGCCCGCTTGCCACTGACACCACCATCTATACAAAAATCATCACACCAAATAAGCTCTTTCTAGTAGAAAATCAATTGAATTGATTGTCACATATAAGAATAATTATATATACGATATTTTGTGACTAAGGCATTTAAAATGACATCCGACCCCACTAACATGGCCTACTTAAATGGTAGGCTAGTATTATATAATAACTAAAACTTAAAACCTTTCTTAACACGTCGAAAAGTGCAAATACTGGTTTCCATGGTTTGGTAGTGGATGTTTAAAGTTTAGATGATGGCTTTCGAGATTCGTGAACTTATGATGAAAAGAATATATTCCATTCCAATATATCTACTTGGAATTAGAATAATAACACACGTCAATTATTGTGTTCATATTAAAATGATCGGGTTGGTAGGAAGTGCCAAAGCGAGAAACTGATTCACGACTTGTTTGCAAAAGGGTGGGCAACTTTTCCGAATAAGATCAGTAGGGCAATATTCTGCCATACTTAGCATGCTTAAGCACGATGCTCTGTGAATACTATGAGAAAAGCAAGCAGTTTTACCCCACGCTCTACCGTGGACTCGTGTCAGTTCATAAAATATTCCCGTCAATCTAAAAAGCATAACTGAGTCACCAGAGCATACCTTTTTTCTTTTCTTTTCTTATTTCTGTTTATTCTCTTTAAAAGCAACCGTTTTTATATTGACAAGTAGATGGATGCGTCTTGATAAGAAATTGAAAAGAAGTGCGTTAAATGTATGCCACTTGACATCCTGTGTCTTATTTATTGTGTATCAACCATGTTTTTTTCTATCTCAACATTTTATTTATGTAAATCCAACATATTTAAAAGGTTGAGATTGAAGAAAACAAGGTTGGTACACAAGAAATGAGACACAGGATCAAGTCCCTATGTATAGAGGGTATATATATATGTTTGTATATCAAAGGAATTATTTAAAAACTTGGTATAAGAAGCCGTACCTGTGGGATAACGATTGAGAGATTGAGAACACCCAAAGAAAGCCCTAATAAAATGAAGTTAAAATTTTACAATCATATCTAAACAAGGATTATAAAATAAAAAGAAGATGCCAAATTTAATACTACTTAGATTGGCTAATTTATAATTTCTTATGCCTCATACTATTCAGTAAATCAAAGTAGTAGTGTTGTAGAGTTCCCGTACAATCAGTGTTAGGCAGCAATAAGATAAAGGTCAGTTCCTAAGACTAAGACAACAAATTAGTTGTCAAACAATGATGTTTTCTTATTTATTGTCAAAAGTAGTTGACTTTATAAGCAATAACAAAAGTTGCCTGTATGATAAAAGTACTAATGTCACCTATGTGTGTTATTAGATCTCGTCTTGGATCTTACTTTACACTATAATAATCAAATTTTAAGGATGTGATTACATAATTTTTATTACCGAGGATTATCATAATATTTTATTACACTACACTTTTAGATCTGCCAAATCAAAATTAAGTTTGGGCATATGGTGAAACAAAAGACAGAGTAGAACTCTTACGTACCTTGACCGGCACCAGAAGTGTTGGAGAATATTGAAGCCAATGCAAAAGGAACGCTGTAAGTAATCTGTACAAGTAAGCAAGATTAAACTTCAGCATCCACCTAGTTTGCAATAGTTATATACTCTTTTATTACTGTAAGTGTAAATAACGTGTGCCATTAAATTAGAGTAACCACCATAATGTTTTTAATAATTTACAGTTGCTACTGGATAACAGCCATTGAATGCCCTCATCTGACTTATAATTAATGACTACTCGTTTTTCCATCCTCCTTTTATCTTCACTACCTTCGATACACTTCTGGTGTACACTGTCACTGTAGGATGTATATAATAGCTATCCAAATACAAAGCCATGCAAAACATAGTCTGGTTAGGCTCGGTTTCTGACCAACTATGCTCGTGTTCTAAACGCGCCGCCTTGTGCATCCATGCAAGTGACTACAGGCTATTATTTGGGTTACCTTCATGTTGGCGTCAAAGTTGTCGGTTACAGGACGCGAACTGATCTTATCTTTATTCCAGAATGGGGAAAAAAAAAAAAACACAAGATGATCATAAAGACGTATGTCTTATATAATGACTATCATGCAAAACCAAACTAGGATCGAACGAAATTAATGTACGATAACAAACGATACTTAATTATTTAGAACCCAACAAGAACTCACCGCCATAGGTATTCCCATCACCGAGAAGAGAGTCAATGCTCCAGCCATGACACCCGCCGGTGGCAGTGGCATGGTCCCTTTTCTACTGGTGATCGTTGAACGCCTCCATGATTCAGCCAACTTGGTGATCAAGACGGTCAAAGACAGACAAATCGCTAAGATCATATTTACAATACCCCAGAGCCTCTTGGCACCACCCAGCCGGCGACTCAAAAATTCGATTCCAAGTGACATGAAACCCAAAATCACTGAGTTCAACATCAAACCAAGTGAACCAGCTCTCACACCACGATCATACAGCTTGACTTGATCATCATCTCCATTTGAATCACCTCCGTACACCTCTCTTCCCATCCAGTCTGTGTCGAACAGCAAGAAAGGAAACCATGCAATCCAGTTGAGACACGTCACCAAGAGAAGTATCCACATAGGTTTTTTCAAATTCTTAAGGGCCGCGAATATCTGCCCAAGAAATGGTTCAGAGCCTGACTCACCCATCTCCTCTTCCTCATCACCATTTCTGCTCGTAGGCTTCTCCAGTGACCATTGTTTTTCGGTGACGTAAGTGAGAGCTAAGACAATTAAGGTCAATAGCAGCACAATGGCGATAAGGAAACAGGACTTGAGATTTGCACAATAGATATCACAAGCTTTGGTTTTTGTGAAGGGAAAGAACTTGTATAAGTGAGTGTAGGAACCTGCGGCATAGCCAAGAACATTGCCAACCGCCATGAAAAATGAGAAAAATGCATTGGCGGTACGTGTTTTCTTTTGGTTACCGGCGGAGAGATCAGCGAGAAAGGCACGGCAAGGACCTTGAAGCATGTTGTTGGCAACATCAAGAATCCAAAATCCAACAACAAACACCGCAATGGCGCGGTGTTTTATGGTCTTCCCTAGAGGGTCCCCAGAGAGGTGGCCGAGGTCCGCTGCAAATCCGATGAGAAAGACCGCTATAGCGACGAAGACAGCACCGACAGCTATGAAAGGACGACGACGGCCGAAGCGGGAGGTACAGCGGTCACTGTGGTAGCCAACGGTGGGTTGGACGAGCATACCGGATATCGGACCACAGAGCCAAATGAAGGCAGCCCATGTGTGAGGAATGCCTAGGAGCTGGACATAGGGTGTTAACAGAGAGAGCTGCAGGGCCCAACCGAATTGAATTCCGGCGGCTATTGAGGACACCATTATGATCTTTCTCAACGGGCTTGGAGATGGTGGTGGCTGTTCCTGCTCAGACTGGGACGAGAGGTGGTGCTTATTGCTTAGTTTTAAAGCTTCGCTCTCCATGGACTCTCGTATACACAAGTGAACAGTGTGTAATATAATGTTTGGTGATAAGTTGAAGTATGAGAGGTGTGTATGTCTATATATACTGGTATTTGTGATGGGTGGTTGAATCGTGTAAGTGCTCGCGCATGTAAAAAAAGATGGGCCGACCTTATCCACTCCTCACCACGTCTCTGTCAGTAGCAGTACGTTTTAGATTCATATGATAGTCTACATTGCAAGGGCGGTACTCATTGATCTACGACAAATCCTGCTTATGAAGATAGGACTGGAAAGATAGGCTTGAAGAGCTAGTGATAAATGCTTTATTCATTATAATTATATACCTATATTTAATATGATTTGTTTGTTATTTAATAATTTTATAATATTTTTAGTACTTAATTTACTTCAAGCGTATTTATAGGTAGTAATTACCTTTTTGGATCAAAGGGAGAAAAAATCAATGAAATTGTCACATGGAATTAAAATTTGAAGCAACTTGGACCTACACAATTATATATAGTGTCTGTGTAAGTTACTCTAAACATATAAAATTTTGAAGATTTTTGGTTCTATCGTGTGGATTTACACAACCATTTATATTGATATATACTACCATATATATTGTTCGATCGTGTAAGTTTTTGTGCTCATGTGAAATCGTAAATTTAAGTATTTTTAAAGATACATGATCAACTATACGCCTGTGTAAGTTGACTGTATATAACCAAGAAATCCTAATTTTTACTATAAGTGGACATGAATAAAAGCAAAATAGAGAGAGCCAAGTTTTAAAGAGATTTTGAGTTGTAAGACACGCAAAGAGGTAACGGTTCGATCAAAGGACGAGAAAAATACTAAGAATATATCAAAAGATTTGGTAGATAACACAATCCAGTCTAGTTTCGCAAGAAGATCTTATAAAAGAGAAAGGAAGATTTAGAATTATGACTTCTTTGTTTTTTTTTAGTTTTTTGCATATTTATCTTTGGTTTTATTTTGTATAAGTAGGAACTATTTTGATTAGTGTCTAGGTGTAATGACTAAGTTAAGATAATAATATGATTTGATCTTTTGTTTAATACAATTTTATTGATTGATTATATTGAAATTTAATTATACGTTTTATTCTTTTTTTATTTACTTGCGTTTTAAACATTGATAATTTCTTATAATCATAGAAAGCATTAATCAAGTTTTGACATCTTTTCCAGCAATTAGTAATATTTGGAAAACCTAGATTTTATTAATCTAAACATTATTATTTATTTATTTATTTTTAACTTATTCATCTTTTGAACATCTTTACACTGACTTTAGGTTTGTGGCTTATTGTTAGGTATATTCATCATTGTAGACATAAGCTACAATGGAAGGATGGAGGGGGCAATATTTTCATGGGAGTTATGATATGTTATTGCCTATGATAACATGACAATTTTGGAAGAGAGGCATGATGACAAATTTTTGGAGCCTTAATCGATATCTATGTTTTGTTATGATATTTTTGGGAGTAATTATTACAATCATGAATTTCGGACACCAAATTATATGTGGAGACAACTAAGTATGCAAAACCGGTTTTAGAGTGCACTCGATGGGAGTACTTATAATTCATAGTAGAGTAACTCTTACGCTTATGGATGGAATAATCATGCTTCAATTGAATATTTATAATAGCAGCAACAAGAAGAATGACTTACAGATATAATAACAAAATACCTTGCCAAAAGTCAAACTAGCCAATGTGAACTTGAAGGGAGATTTTCTTCACCTGAGTAAATTGTGTTAGAGTAGTGCGCTAAAGGCAATCGCTTTTAGCTCGTTTTGTACAAAGTTGTGTACATACTTTATGAATAAATAAAGACATATTTCATTACTTTGTTGTTCATTATTTATGAATGGATATTGATCAATAAGTAAATTAATGAAGTCCATGATATATGACATAGCATGAAGGAAATTGTGATGTGATCATACTACTGAGATTCCTATCATGTGCAATTATGTCAGTATCTAAATTATCCCCAGTCGTAGGATTCCAAACCGACATCTAGAATCCGGAAAGACTAGCACATCTCAAGCTCCTTGATTTGATCAAGCAATGGATCTCGTAAACTGTAAATATGAGATATTTAGGGTTGAGATGTGGATGCTTACTAGAGGTAGTAAGTACATCGAGGACCTGCTATGAGATCATCACATGGATGTCCTATTCTAATGTCGATGATAATCTCATCATAGAATGGTGCAAGTATCCTTAGACTTGAGGTACTCAAGGATATCTTGAATCTTGATTACGTGCTTTGACTCCATTCCTTGTTGCCTTTATAGAGGTCGCTCGTAGGTGGTGCTTGGGTGCAGTTTGAGATATTCAAGGTAGTTGAGTAGCCAAGAGAGGATTCACCACTTCGTGATAGCGAAGATGATACTATGGCCTCTTGTCGTGGTCATTACTTGGAAATCTCGATCGAGTACATATGTCATGAAGAGTGTCTTCATTGACATATTAAGTAATGAGTCCCGTGACAAGAACTGAAATCACTTGACTAGATTTGACGTAGTCGACCTAGTAAGAGTTGACACTTTGCCCATACTCATAACCAAGTGGGGTATAGCATGGTGAAAGGACGAATTGCACGGTAATTGTCTATGGAAAGGTTCGTGATATGGTTCATGATGAATATAGATTCATTCGTCAAACCAATTACTTTCCGGTCAATTGGGGGTCATGATGTATTGCTAGATACCGCTCATGACTTGCTTGGATTAAGTGTTGATCTAAGTGACCAACATAACCGGGAACCTAATGAGTCACACGCATAAGAGTGACTCGAAGAATTTGTAAAATAGTTTTGGACAGAGTTCCAATATATGGAGAGCAAACGGACCAAATGGATCCCGATAAGATCGAGATATGTCCCGATGAGATCGCGACATCGATATTGCTGAAAATGGTTTTCGGTGGTTTTTCCATACGGGACCGGTAGACCGACCGAAGATGTGATGGACCACTTCAGCAGTTATATACATATATATATATTATTAATTAATTAAAGAATTATATATATATATATATATATGTGTGTGTGTGTGTGTGTGTGTGTGTGTGTGTGTGTAAACGTGGATGGATGAAGAAAGGAGAAGAAGCTTCTTTTATATGCTTAGTCATTAATGCATTAAATGACTAAAGAAAAAAATGAAAGGATGAAGAGGCATGATCGTTGGTTTTGGGATATAAAACAAAAAGAAAGAGTTTTTTTCTAAAAGATGATGATCTTCGTGGCTTTTGAAGAAAGAAGAAAGGTTTAGAAGGAAAAGGGTTTCCTCCCTTCACCTTCATCGATCATCAAGCTTCTCTTCCTCTCCAAGTTCTTCTCCATCGTTTCTCAAGCTCTCCAAGGACCAAGGTAAGAGCTAGCACTCTTTAATTTGTTCTAGCTATTTCCGGGTCAAAGGGTTTGTCCCGGTTAGGTTCTCCGATCTATGCGTAGATACCGTTAGAGACGGTCTCCTTTGGTCGTTTTGGTTTGACTTTGTTATATAGTCACATGGATCCTGGCTTTCGGGAAGGTCCCGAAACAAAAAATTTTTGTTTTCCGCACCGTGGGCATGTGATGCTCACACCGGGATTTTCCTACAGTGGTATCAGAGACACTTGTGTCGTATATAACGAAGAAATCATGACTAGGTAGGAGTTACCTATTGCTTGTGACGATGATGCATATTGTAAATGTCAAATTCGAATTCAGTATAACGATATTGTTTTTCAAAATTTTCTTGCCCAGACATGTTCAAAGGATGTTGTTGCATATGTCTGTAGAAGCTCGGAATTTATCAATGTGATTTGATATGGTTTTGCTAATTTATTCCCTAATGTTCTGGTTGCTGTGTTTGTGCACAATCCTTGAATAGGCATGCTTATAAATTCAAGAATAAATTATAGATTTTTTTTTTCGAATTTTCTTTCACCTACAAGTCTCTAAGATGTTTATGAATGTCTATGAGGATGGAAAAATATTTTCGAGGTGATTTACTATTTATTTGAGAATTTATTGTTTGCTGCTGGGAATAACTGTGTTGAGGAACACAGATTAAACATTGGCTTTGTTGCTGCGGTTGGTTGAGTTTTTGATGGAAATAAATCCTGAAACAATTCATGGAGCACGTTGTGAACATGTTGTAACCTCTTTAATTTTCTCAGAATTTATTGAAAATTTTCAATGATTTTTTCAAGAAAAACCCAGAGCTTGGCAGTTTTGAGAAAGTTGTTGGAGCTGTTTTGTTTGGAATGATTAATTGTGTATTTTTCAGTTCCAATGCCTTGGATCATTTTTAATGTGATTAAAAATATGTTACATTGATGTTGTATGCTTTCCAAACTGATTTTCTTGAAATTGGGTTTCCAAATAATTTTCGGATGTCAAATGTGTCTCATTAGCGTCTCGTTAGTATATTACCTTATCTTGATTGTTTTGGCCGTCACAAATTTTGTGACAAGTGCCGAAGTAGTCTTGATAAAGTGTAGACTACCTAGAGATACTTAGGATGATAGTTTGATATTTTCAAATTATTTGGAAATCTAAGTGAATAATGGTGTATTCATCGATTTCAAGTTTTTCATGTATAGTTTGACTATATATGGTAAGCAACAATGAAAGTGTTTCATTGGTACATCAAGGTAAAGTGTATTTCACTTGGTATTGTGAATTTGAACTGCACGGATTGAGAAATTAGCCGATTAGATAGTAATTCCACATGCACAAGTCGACTAACACATGTATAAGTCGACTTGTATTTTCGGATAAGTCGACTTACACATGCATAAGTCGACTTGTTCGTGAACTGTAGTCAAATAAGTCGACTTGCTCAATGGTACAAGTCGACTTGTTCAAGCATTGCGATAGTATAAGTTTCCACTTATACATGCATAAGTCGACTCATCATTATAGAGCATAAGTCGACTTACATGCACAAGTCGACTTACACAGCCAGCATAAAAGTCACTTGCATGTTCGACATGTCGACTTACAACACTTGCAGGTGGGATGATGGATGATTTTAGGTATAGAATCAATGTGATTGATGAATTGCCCTAAATCATTCCATATAGTCATGGTGACTATAATCCTATAGCTTAGAGAAGAAGAAGATGAGACCTGAAAACCCTCAAATAATATGAAAACTAACGCCTTCCATTAATATGGGGAGAACCAGAGTTCTTATAGAGTTGGGTTGTTGGGTAAACCCAAGCTCACTCTATACGGATATGTTCGAACCATGAAAATAAGATTTTCGGATTAATGGGTCGGTTTTCACTAGAAGCGTTAATTTGTTGAGTAAACTTAAGGTTAACGTGGATGAGGCGTAAATTGGTAGTGTACATCAGATGTACGCGCATCAAGAGTTGATAACCCAATGTGTGTGCATACATCACGAGTTGATAGCATTAGTCGATAGTTGCATCTATGAAGCAAGTGGTATGACCGATACCTGCCAATTGATCTAAGGTGGCTTGTTGGGTAAACCCAAGGTCATTTTAGTAATGTCGGATATCTATGATGCAATTGGTATGACTGATACCTACCGATTGACCTAAGGTGGCTTGTTGGGTAAACCCAAGGTCATTTTAGTAATGTCGGATATCGACCACTAGGACATTTTGTCATAATGTTTTTTGGATTCGTACTGAGGGTTATGGATTCTTTGAAACTAGTGGGAGCCATATGCATGTCATGCAAGTCCTTATGATCATGCATGTAATTCTATTCTAACATTCTTTCTCTCTTTCTCTTTAGGTTGATTGAAGATGACTTCCAGGTGAATTTGCGCCACTAATGGACTCAAACAAATTAACTGGACCAAATTTTCTCGATTGGCTGAGAAATCTGAGAATTGTTCTCAGATCTGAGGAACTGGGCTATGTCCTAGATGTTCCACTTCTTGATCCACCTGCTGCTGATGCTTCTAATGAGGATCAGAAAGCATATCGTAAGCATCTCAAAGACAGTGACATGGCTACATGTATTATGCTTGCCTCCATGTCACCAGAGCTGCAGAAGCAGCATGAGTCTATGGATGCTAATACTATAGTGTTTCATCTTAAGGAGCTGTTTGATGAGCAAGCTCGGTCTGAAAGGTTCGAGACCTCGAGGCTACTCTTCACTACTAAGATGACTCCAGGTTCATCTGCGGTGCAAGATGACCAAGATGAATGGGTATATTGAGAGGTTGGTTGTCTTAGGTTTTGTTATGGATTATGAATTAAGTGTTGACTTAATTCTAGTTGGATTGTCTGATAGTTATTCACAGTTTGTGTTAAACTATCGGATGAACCAAATATCCACGACAATCCCTGAGTTGATCAATCTACTCAAAACAGGAGAGCAATCTATCAAGAAGGATAGTAAGCAAGTGTTTATGGTGGACTCTTCTTCTGGTTCCAAGAAAAAGAATCTAAAGAAGAAAAGGTCTAAGAAGCCAAAAGGAAGTACAGCCAAAAAGAAAACCAAAGAAACTGCACCAAAAGGAACTTGCTTCCATTGTGGCAAGACTGGCCGCTGGAAGCGAAATTGTAAAGTCTATCTGGAAGAATTGAAGCAGAAGAAGGCATCAGATGCCTCGACTTCTTTAGGTATGTTTGTCATTGAGGTTAATACTGTCTCTGACCATAACATATGAGTATTAGATACCGGTTGTGGCTCACACATATACAATGATATGCAGGGCCTAAGGGACAGTAGACAACTCATGAAAGGAGAGCTAGACCTGCGTGTAGGAAATGGAGCAAGAGTTGCTGCATTAGCCGTAGGCACTTACTTTTTGTCACTCCCCAGTGAGCTTGTAATTAAATTGGATGAATGTTATTTTGTAATCAGATTAACAAAGAACATATTGTCTGCTTTCTTGTTTAAATAGAGCTGGTTTCCATTTGACTTTTAGTAACAATGGTTGTTCTATTAGTTTGAATGGAATGCTTTATGGTACTGGTACATTATGCAATGAAATTTACATATTGGATATGTCACATCCAATTATGAATGTCAATGACATGAAAAGACATAAACGAGATAATTTAAAATCAATTTACTTATGGCATTGTCGCCTTGGCCATATAAATGAGAGACGCATAGCTAAGCTCCATAAGAGTGGAAGTTTAAGGTCATTTGATTATGAATCATATGACACATGTGAATCTTGTTTATTAGGCAAGATGACTAAGTTACCCTTTAAGGGAAAGGGTGAACGAGCGATTGGAGTATTAGACCTAATACATTCAGATGTATGTGGTCTGATGTCCATCCATACTATAAGTGGTTGTCTTTACTTCATTACCTTTATCGATGATTATTCTCGATATGGGTACCTGTATCTGATGAGATACAAATTTGAAGCATTTGAAAAGTTCAAACAATTCAGAAATGAAGTAGAAAACCAACTTGGGAAAAGTATCAAAACATTACGATCCGATCGTGGTGGGGAATACTTAGACCAACAGTTTTTAGATTATCTCAGAGATAATAGGATTTTATCTCAATGGACTCCTCCTTACACACCACAGCATAATGGTGTGGCTGAGAGGAGAAATTGAACCTTGTTAGACATGGTACGATCAATGATGGGCTTTGCAAAGTTACCAAAATCCTTGTGGGGGTATGCAATTGAGACAGCTGTTTACTTGCTAAACAGAGTTCCATCAAAGATAGTTGATATTACTCCATATGATATGTGGACTAACAAAAGACCCTATCTTAATCATTTGAAAGTTTGGGGTTGTCCTGCTTATGTGAAGCGGACACAGTCAGATAAACTTGATGCAAAGTCTGACAAGTGTTTGTTCGTAGGATATCCTAAAGAAACAATGGGATATCAATTCTACCTTACTGAGGAACAAAAGGTGTTTGTTTCGAAACATGCTGTCTTTTTAAAGAAAGAGTTTCTTTTACAAGAAGACAGTGGGAGCAAAATTGAACTTGAAGAAGTTCAAGATGCTCGAATGACGCAGATCAATCGCTCGAACTCAAACTCGTGACTCATACAGATGAAGTAACAGATTCAACCTTCTATGAAACACGAAATTGTGAGGTCACGTAGGATACGCTCTGTTCCTGAGAGATATGGATTTCTCGTGAATGAACAGAATGACGTATTGCTCATAGAAGATGATGAGCCTACCACCTATGAAGAGGTTCTGAAGAGTTCAGAGTCTGAGAAATGGCTTCAAGCCATGCAAGCTGAAATGGATTCCATGTATGAAAACCAAGTATGGACTTTGGTTAAGGCACCCAAAGGAATAAAACCCATAGGGTGTAAATGGGTTTTGAAAAAGAAAACCGACATGTAATTACCTATAAAACAAGGCTTGTGGATAAAGGTTTTCTTCAAAGATAAGGAGTTGACTACGACGAGACCTTCAGCTCAGTAGCAATGCTTAAATCCATTAGGATACTCCTAGCCATTGTCACTCATTATGATTATGAGATATGTCAAATGGATGTGAAGACAGCTTTCCTAAATGAAAATCTAGCTGAGGATGTGTACATGACACAACCTGAGGGCTTCATCTCCTATGATGGCGAAAAGGTATGCAAGCTTCAGAAATCCATCTATGGATTGAAACAAGCATCCAGGAGTTGGAATATCTGTTTTTATGAGGTAATCAAAGATTTTGGTTTCTCACAAAATCTGGACGAATACTGTGTGTATAAGAAGGTTAATGGGTCTGCAATCGTATTCCTTGTGCTATATGTAGATGACATATTATTACTAGGAAACGATGTCTCTATGCTACAATCTGTGAAGATTTGGTTGTCCAAACAATTTTCCATGAAAGACCTTGGTGAAGCAACTTATATCCTTGGGATAAAGATCTATAGAGATAGATCAAAAAGGTTGCTTGGTTTTTCACAATCAACGTACATAGACAAGATGCTGAAGAGGTTTAGCATGGAACAATTCAAGAGAAGGTACCTTCCCGTGACTCATGGGATAACACTCTCGAAATCTATGTGTCCTAAGACACAAGATGAGAGGATGCGCATGAATATGATCTCGTATGCATCTGCGGTAGGATCTATCATGTACGCTAAGCTATGTACGAGACCCGATGTATCATATGCTCTAAGTATTACGAGCATATACCAATCGGATCCTGGTGAGGGTCACTGGGTGGCTGTCAAGAATATCCTCAAGTACTTGCGAAGGATTAAGGATGTTTTCTTGATATATGGAGATGAAAATCTCCAGGTGAGCGGGTATACAGATGCCAGTTTTCAATCTGATAAGGATGATTCTAAATCCCAATCAGGTTATGTATTCACATTGAATGGCGGGGCGGTCAGTTAGAAGAGTTCCAAACAAGAGACGACTGCTGATTCAACAACCGAGGCAGAGTACATTGCCGCTTCAGACGCAGCAAAGGAAGCAGTTTGAATCAAGAAGTTCATTACTGAACGTGGTGTGGTTCCTAGCTGTGATGGGCCCATACAGTTGTATTGTGACAACAATGGGGCTATTGTGCAGGCGAAGGAACCAAGGTCTCATCAACGATCCAAACATGTACTCCGCAGATATCACCTGATCAGGGAAATCATTGGTCGAGGTGATGTCCAGATAGAGAGAATTCCCACAGAGCAGAATATTGCTGATCCGTTGACAAAGCCATTGTCACAGAAGAGTTTTTATTCTCATGTACTCGCCTATGGTATTATATATCAAGGCGATTGGCTTTAGGTCAAGTGGGAGATTATTAGAGTAGTACCCTAAAGGCAATCGCCTTTAGCTCGTTTTGTACAAAGTTGTGTACATACTTTATGACTAAATAAAGGCATATTTCATTACTTTGTTTTTCATTATTTATGAATGGATATTGATCAATAAGCAAATTAATGAAGTCCATGATATATGACATAGCATGAAGGAAATTGTGATGTGATCATACTACTGAGATTCCTATCATGTGCAATTATGTTCAGATCTAAATTATCCCCGAATGTAGGATTCCAAACTGGACATCGGTAATCTGAAAAGACTAGCACATCTTAAGCTCCTTGATTTGATCAAGCAGTGGGTCTCAGAAACTGTAAATATGAGATATTTAGGGTTGAGATGTGGATGCTTACTAGAGGTAGTAAGTACATTGAATGACCTGCTATGAGATCATCACATGGATGTCCTATTCTAATGTTAGTGATAATCTCATCATAGCAATGGTGCAAGTATCCTTAGACTTGAGGTACTCAAGGATATCTTGGATACTGATTCTGTGCTTTGACTCCATTCCTTGTTGCCTTATAGAGGTCGCTCGTAGGGTGGTGCTTGGGTACAATTTGAGATATTCGAAGGTAATTGAGTAGCCAATAGAGGATTCACTACTTCTGTGATAGCAGAAGATGATACCCATGGCCTCTTGTCAGGGTCATTACTTGGAAATCTCTGATCAGAGTACATATGTCATAAAGAGTGTCTTTATTGACATATTAAGTAATGAGTCCCAGGACAAGAACTGAAATCACTTAGACTAGATTTGACGTACTCAGTCTAGTAAGAGTTGACACTTTGCCCATACTCATAACCAAGTGGGGTATAGCATGGTGAAAGGACGAATTGCACGGTAATTGGTTATGGAAAGGTTCGTGATATGGTTCATGATGAATATAGATTCATTCGTCAAACCAATTACTTTCCGGTCAATTGGGGGTCATGATGTGTTGCTAGATACCGCTCATGACTTATATGGATTAAGTGTTGATCTAAGTGGCCAACATAACCGAGAGCCTAATAGATCACATGCATAAGAGTGACTCGGAGAATTTGTAAAATAGTTTTGGACAGAGTTCCAATATATGGAGAGCAAACGGAACAAATGGATTCCGATAAGATCGAGATATGTCCCGATGAGATCGCGACATCGATATTGCTGAAAAAGGTTTTCGGTGGTTTTTCCATTCCGGGACCCGGTAGGATCGACCCCAGCGTGACTGGACCACTTCAGCAGTTATATACATATATATATTATTAATTAATTAAAGAATTTATTATATATATATATATATGTGTGTGTAAATGTGGATGGATGAAGAAAGGAAAAGAAGTTTCTTTTATATGCTTAGTCATTAATGCATTAAATGACTAAAGACAAAAATGAAAGGATGAAGAGGCATGATCGTTGGTTTTGGGATATAAAAGAAAAAGAAAGAGTTTCTTTCTAAAAGATGATGATCTTCATGGCTTTTGAAGAAAGAAGAAAGGTTTAGAAGGAAAAGGGTTTTCCTCCCTTCATCTTCATCGATCATCAAGCTTCTCTTCCTCTCCAAGTTCTTCTCCATCGTTTCTCAAGCTCTCCAAGGACAAAGGTAAGAGCTAGCACTCTTTAATTTGTTCTAGCTATTCCCGGGTCAAAGGGTTTGTCCCGGTTAGGTTCTCCGATCTCTGCGTGGATACCGTTAGAGACGGTCTCCTTTGGTCGTTTTGGTTTGACTTTGTTATATAGTCACATGGATCCTGGCTTTCGGGAAGGTCCCGGAATAAAAAAATTTTGTTTTTCGCACCGTGAGCATGTGATGCTCACACCGAGATTTTCCTACAAATTGAGCATAATTGTAGCGCCCCCTTACCGTAGAGTATACACCGATACACCCGTAAGTCATACCGATACATACCCTACGATGAGGTTGCACTACCAGACAATCGCTTCTAATAAAACCTCATGGCATCAACATAATCAAAGCAGTAAGATCGCAATCGCTAATTTTAAGACCAATGAGTACTTCTCAATGCATTCATAAATCTTAAGTACAATATCCGATCATAATTTACAACTGCATAAGACCAAAATAAACAGTAATGGCTCCTATATAGGTCATCCCCAAAATACCCCAAGGGTCCCCAGCTGACCGTCCTATGGGCCATGCTCCTCTTGCCAAAGACACACACAAGCAGAAAAATCTCAAAATCCGAGCTAGAGTCACACTACCACCGTCTCCGAAAAATAGTCGCAATTTGGGTGAGTTTGCGAAACTCAATGAGTAACCATCATTGATGGTTTACCCAATTCATGCATTACGCAAAATTGCGTACAGGGCAACACATGTCATAAATCAGATTTCATACAATCAAAATCACACATTTCTGGCTAGCCATATCACATTCATAGCATAATCACGCATCAGTATGCACAATGATTTCCAATTCATTATCAGCATTGTGACTGGGCGTCAGAGTTATCCCATTTTGGGCACATCACACAGAAATCGCGTTTCGGGGGTAGGAGAGCCCTCTGGGTATACACTACAGCCCACGCGCACTAGGGATAGGAGAGCCCTCTGGGTATACACTAATCCCTTTCACTTATCACATTTAAGGAGCTTATGGCTCTAGTCAGATCAGAATGTGCTCCAGTCACAACTGTCAGTTACTGATTCCTATTCATGCCTAGCATGCATTCACAATTCCCACTAATACATATCTCATGCGAATCACATAATCAAAAGCACAAATAGTTCACATACATAGCACATAACACATAAGAGATTGAGAAACCAACTAGGTTACTCACCAGAACTTCCGAAGCACGCTCGGAAGTTCCTAAGAATGTCCGTAGAACGACGATCCAACGACCTCTAAAACAAAGAAATATAATCCCATTACTAAATGCTCAATTAAACGACAAGAATGCATATGTCTCGGTGAAATGACGACTATGCATGTTCACGATTTTCGGTGCTAAAACCCAATCTTGAACTCTTAAGCCCAATTTCGCCTCTTTATTCAATTGATCGATGAATTAATCCAATCCTAATATTCAGTCAATTTCCTCAATTCATACTCTCTATCACCAATTCCTATTCATTCGGTCGAAACCTCTATAGCAATTTCCAATTAAAACCCAATTGTCCCAATTGACACTTAGGTCACACTATGTACTATGACCGACCTTAATCACTATAATTCAATACCATTTAATTCAATTCTAACTCCCATAATACTTCTCAAACACACCTCTTCGGACACCATGGCGGAGATCAACAAGGAACAGAAGAACCAAGTGACATCGCGTCCTTGATTGCACCTGGCGCTCAACCTCATGCCCGCAGTCGACTGGCGTGAGCCCCAGCCCATTGGTCGAACCGCCATTACCGACGAGCTACGCAGATCGCTCGTCCACATACTTCGCCGCATGGCCGAAGCTACACATCGCCGTCGCTCATCGCCGCGATGACCGATCGATACGTAGCTCGTCGGTCGGTCGGTCGCATGACCGATCGATACGCAGCTCGTCGGTCGGTCGCTCGCATGACCGATCGATACGCAGCTCGTCGATCGGTCCGTCAGATGACCGATCGACACGCAGCTCGTCGGTCGATCGCTTCAGATGACCGATCGATCCGCATACCGAGCTACACTCGCTCGTCGCATGCCGAGCTACACAAAGCCGCTGTAGTCTCCAATCTAAATCCAATCTACACATACACTCTCCTTCTTCCCCAACACATCTTTTAAACACACCACCAAAGATTCCCATCTTTCCGACTCTATAGCTCTCCAATTCCAATCTTTCCTCTTTCAACAACTCTCAAACAATTCAATACACCTAAATCAAACAATTTCATCATCGAAACCTTAACATATACAATCATCAAAACTTCCACAAATCCACTCTTCGATCCTTTACACGTACCACGACAACACCAAAACAAAACCCATCCAAACGCCCCAATACCCAATCAAACATAATAAATGCCATAAAAACAAGAGAAACCATTAATAATAACATTAAATTCATTAAAACTTACCAATCAAAGCTCAAATCCACAAATCTCTCAAGATCGCCAGAACCCTAGAAATCCTTCAAATCCTCCGATCTACCAATATCAAACCTTCCAACCTTTAACAACCATTATAACATGTTAGACTAACATCAATGAAGAGAACCCATTAAAGAAAATCAAGAAATCCTCACCAATGGGAGGAAATCAAGAACGCCAGTAGAGGGAAGAGGAGAACTCGCCAATGCCTTCTTCGATTTTTCCCCAAAATTGCTAAACCCTAACTATTTATAGACACGGTCTCTATATCACCCGATTCCAATCTCTAAATTTCAATGGCTCAACATAATTATTTTCCATTGCCCTAAGACCATTCTTCCAAGATTATATATCATTTAATCATCACTCTAAAATTTCCTATCCGCATTATCTCTAATTTCTCGAAAATTTCCTATAAGCCACTATAAATTACCAATCACTCATAAACTACTCTAAATCATTCACTGAACCCAATAACTCAATTCCTCAATTAAACACGATTCATCGGTACCAAATCGGTTCACAATCCAATCATTCTTAGTCACAATTGAAATGCCGAAAATCATGAATGCATGTACTATAAATAAATGCATATGCAAGAAATCAATTCTCTATAATTAGAGGCCAATAACATATTCAATCGGTGAATGCGATGCGATCTATCGCCTAACCCATAATTACCAAAATATCCCTGCTCGCAGAAACGGGATGTTACAATTTTCCCTTCCTAACTAAATTTCGTCCCGAAATTTTCTTACCTGACTGATCGAACAAGTGAGGATACTGCCTCCTCATGTGCTCTTCAGTCTCCCAAGTCGCCTCCTTATGAGAATGGTTCTTTCAAAGGACTTTCACCAATGGAAAAACTCGGGACCTCAACTGTTTGACCCGAGATCCAATAATCTGCACCGGCTCCTCAATATAATTCAGATCACTGGCTATCTCAATCTCCTGGGCCGGAATCACATGAGTCGGATCCGATCGGTATCTCCGGAGCATGCTCACATGGAACACATCATGAAGCTGCGACATCTCACTCGGCAAGGCCAACCTATAATGTAACACCCCACTCCCGCAAGACCTGAACTCGACATCGACGGTGATATCGTGTCCGTGCTCATGAGGGTGGCGTGCTACATCACTCAAGAGAAAACTCAAGATGACTTTTTTTTTAACACATACTCACACATATTATCGTGAATGCGGAAAACAATTTATATAAACAATTCAATGGCCTTGGGGCCCTTTTACATTTACAATTTATTTCACCAATTGACTTTACAACATGTCCAACTTAGTAATACAAAAGTCCAAGAATAGAAATACTAAGACAGACGCGAACCGATCCCGACCACTTCTCCGCTTCTTCAACAAATAGATGTCATACGCCTGCTTGCTAACGGGGTATTCTTCTAAGTCTGAAAAATAGATGCAAATTTTGGGTGAGTTTTGCGAACTCGGTGAGAAACCATCATCGATGGTTCACTCAACTCATGCATTCACCAATCATATTAGCACACAGTAGCATTAATAAGTAATATCACATATTATCACATTTCAGCCCAATTTCATATACACATACAATTTCATCATTTACATCTTCCACTATTTACAAATATATATATATATGCAATGCGATATGACACTGCTCCATTTTCATTTCGTTGTTGTGACTGTATACCAAATCGCCCCAAGAACGGGCACATTGCGTTGAGCGATGGCTCGAAAACATTGGGCTTGAAGCCTCGATACATCGAGCGGTGACTCAATACGCTGGACCCGAGGTCCTGTGCGCTGAAATAAAGCTCTCACATCGTTAGGCGTGATATGCCCCGATATGATGGGCTGCTCGGTCCACAATCGCCTTTTATCGATCACACATTTATGTTTATGCATGCAATGTATATATTCCAATTTCCATTTACATATCATTACTATTTGCCAATTCTTGGACTTTCGGTCCCAGATTTCAATTATCTACATTTCCAATTTATTGCATCCTACTATATCACATTTACAATCCCATCTAATGCATCAAACGATACGGATAATTAACACTTCAATATCAATTTCCCATTTCCTCGGACCTCCGGTCCGAGATCTCCAATATAACATTTACAAACAAGCATTACTCACAAGTAGCACTTCGTTATCTCATTTCAAATATTTGAGACACCTTTGGTCCAAATCAATCAAATTCAAACCATATAAACCTCCATTATCTCCACATGGCATAATTGCAAAACTTAAACACATAAAGGTTGAGGAACCAACTAGGTTACTCACTGTACTTCGAGCTAACATCTGGAAGTTTGAGAACGTCGGTGAGATCGACGCCCAAATGTGCCTCTATAACAAAAGAGAGGAATCCGATCACTAATTATCCAATCCGAATTAGTATAATGCACATGTAAATGTATAATGCATGTTCATGAGATTTCCGCCCTAAATCCTAATTTTTCCCGTAATAAAATTCCATCTAAAATTAGAAAACTATAGCCACCGACAAGCTCAATTAGGACCTCGATCGGTCCAAAATAAATAAAACAAAGGACCATAGAACAATTACCCGGCTACGTCAATTTCCGCCTAAAATTCCCAATTTCTCACAAAATGAAATTCAATATTTCACAAACCGATGCCTCGAGAATCGGGTCAATCGGACATCGGACGGAAAAGAAATTGACAAAAGAAGCAAGAAATTCCAAATTATCAATTAACAAATAAAAATAATAAAAAAATAAAGAAAAAGAAATCAGCCTCGCTGGGGCGAGACGTCGCCCTTGCGAGGCCGACCCATTTGGCCTCGTCGCGAGGGCGAGGCGTCGCCCTCGCGACTGGGCTGACTTACCTCGCCTCGCGAGGGCGAGGCGTCGCCCTCGCGATCTGACGAGGTTCCTCTACTTCCTTGCCCTTTTTCCTGTTTTCAATCCAAATTTCCAACAATCATAAATCTTAGCACACAAATCAGAAAAATACAAATGATACCTTATGGGAAAGATAAAGAAACCCTCTACAATTTTCAAGAAGACCATAAAAATCAATCTCACCCCTAAGGGTGTCAAAAATCCCTTCAAAGCTACTGTCTACTCAAATCCCGTTAAAACAGAACAGTACTTTGCAAATTCCATAACTCTTTGATTCTTCAGCCAAAAATTACCACATAAATATGCTCCATAAGATCACAATATCATCTACAACTTTCATAACCAACCCAAAATCAAATTCCATAACTAACTAGATCAAACAATTCAACAAAGAATCTGTATACAGAAATTAACCAATCTGGTCAGTAATTTTCAATCAACATAACTCTTAGTACAAATGTCACAAAATTCACTACCTTATATCCCTGAAAAGATGAGTTCTCAAACTTCAATTTTCATGAAGAACTCAAAATCCAATTCAATTTCTAACAATGTCAAAACCGTTATGGAAGTTACTGCCATGATCAGCAATTCATAACCTAATACAGGTTCAATGTTTGCAAAATCATAACTCCCAAATCTGACCTCTAAAATTACACACCATTTATCATTTTCAAGATAATTCCTTCCTCTGCAACTTTGCAGAAGATCACTCACACCAATTCAGTTCACATAATTTGATAAAATTGCTTCCAATCCACAAGCTCACAAAATCAACACTTTGGCTAGGTTTCTCCAAAAAGCATAAAACCAATCAATAGAAATCAGTTCATATCTCCCAATATACAACTCGAAAATTAGCAAGATTTGTGGCAATGGAAAGCTAACTCAATATTCTACAACTTCCATAAAGACCACTTTCCCTAATTCCATCTCAATAAATTTAGAAAAATCCACAAAGAAATCAAGTCATATATGCGGGTACTGTTCATAGACCCTACAACCAGAAACTTTCCATGCAAAACTTCACCTTCCTAACATTACAATTTAACAACACCTATTTCACACAAATTTGAAGCCAACATCCCAAAGTTTACTTGGGCACAAACCTCACCTCATTTGCTCACCTATACAATTAATTATGAACAAAACAGTACCATAGGTTCAAAACTCAATTTCCAGCTTTCAACATTAACCTATCTTCTATCACTTCCAACATCCATAACACATCACTAAGCATCAAATTATACCTCTAATTCAGCTACAAACTAATCACAACATATACTTATATAATTATTCAAAAGTTGGCAGCACCCACATAACCAATTTCCATAATTTATTTCCATTCATTAAACATCATAAACATCATTAAAACATCTCTTTCACATTCTTTAACTATCATAACCCATTCCCTCACTCAAGCATAGTCTTAAAACCATACAAACCTACCACTTTCATGATCAAATAAATGCATAAATGATCTCCATGAATGATTTTAACTACCATAAGAATAAATACAAACATAAATTCTCACCTTAAACAAGTTCAAGCTTTCAAATCTCTAAGTCTTTAAACCTCTCCACACTTCCTACCTTAATACCTCATCCATGGCTTCCATAAGCATAAACAAGATCATCATCAACTCAAGGCTTTAGTTTGGTCTTAGGTGTGCAAGGAAGAAGCAAGCAAGAAACCAAGGCAAACCTTCTTATATGGAAAAAGAAGAAGAGAATTCAAGGAGAAAATCACACCAAAGAAGAAAAGCAAGGTTTCGGATGATGGAGAGCAAATGGCCTTTCAAGTGACTTTATTTAATCCTAGCCTAAGAAGAAGGTCGTAGATGAAGACTAACATAAGACAAAGTTAATTAATGAGAAGACACTTGGCTATTTAAATGGGAAAAAGACAAAAACTAGTTAATCTTAGTTAATTTAGCACTAATCCCAATTAAACTCTAATCATGACACTAAAATAATTCCCTAACCTCAATTATCCAATAATTTAATGCCATTAGGCAATCCCTTTTCAGCACAGAAAAGGCTCACTCAATCAGTCAGTTGGAATTTTCCGGTCCGGGCACGAACCTCGAAAAATTCCAAAAAATCCCATAAATTCCTAAAAATGTAAAACACTTAATGGCGCACTCCAAATAATTTTCCAATTACGATTATCCCATAAATTTCACAAAAGGTCTCAATTTGAAACCTAAGCCGGAAAATGTCATGAATGCATGTTTACCATGTGTAAGTGCAACAACCCATCACCATAGAGGCTATAAATCAGATGCGCATGCCGAGCTATAATTTAATACTCCTAGCCCGTCCCAATTTACCAAAATATCCTTCCCATAGGAGATGGGATGTTACATATAAGCCAACGGTCCAATCCGCTCAGTAATCTTATATGGACCGATATACCGAGGACTCAACTTGCCCTTACGGCCAAATCTGAGAACTCCTCTCCACGGAGACACTCTGAGGAACACTCTATCACCCACAGCATACTCCATCTCTCGCCGATGCTGATCCGCATAACTCTTCTGCCTATCCTGAGCCGCCTTGATGCGACTCCGAATCAACTGTACCTTATCAACCGTATCCTGGATCAGCTCGGGACCCTCTAACATCCTCACACCTTCTTCATCCCAGTAAAGAGGGGATCTGCACGGACGTCCATATAATGCCTCGTAAGGTGCCATACCGATGCTACTCTGGTACTGATTATTATAAGCAAACTCTACCAGAGGCAAATACTGATCCCAAGCACCTCTGAACTCCAACACACAGGCTCTCAACATATCCTCAACAGTCTGAATAGTCCTCTCACTCTGCCCATCTGTCTGAGGATGAAACGCTGTGCTGAAGTTCAATCTGGTCCCCATAGCTGACTGCAGACTCCTCCAGAATCTCGAAGTAAACCTGGGATCCCTATCTGACACTATCGAAACTGGAACCCCATGCAGTCGAACTATCTCTGCTATATACTTCTGGGCCAACTGATCGAGGTTATTACTCTCCCTCACTGGCAAGAAGTGAGCCGATTTAGTCAATCGGTCCACTATGACCCAGATAGCATCATTCTGCCTCGGCGTCCTGGGCAATTCCATGATAAAATCCATCGTAATACGTTCCCATTTCCACTCCGGAATGGGCAACGAATGCAGTCTCCCAACTGGGGCCTGGTGCTCAGCTTTAACCTGCTGGCACATCAAACACCGAGAAACATACTCCGCCACATGTCTCTTCATACCCGGCCACCAGAAATGCAACTTAAGAGTACGATACATCTTGGTGACCCCCGGATGCATGGCATAAGCGGCCAAATGAGCCTCCTCTAAAATCTCACGCCTCAGATCCTCCACATCAGGAACACACAATCGCTGGCCCATCCATAAAGTATCATCCCTCAGCTCAAACTCAGACTGCCATCCTGATCTGACTCTGTCAATCAATCTGACCAAAGCTGGATCCTGATCCTGCACCCTCCTGATCCGATCATGCAATACTGGCCTCAGCCTCAGAGTCGCAATCAAAGCTCCATCCCGACTCAAATCTATCTGCACATTAAGTGCTCTCAACTGAACTAAGCATGGCAACCTCGAAACCTGAATCTGGGCTGCACTACCATGCGATCTCCTACTCAATGCATCAGCCACCACATTGGCCTCTACGATCCTCAACTGATAATAACCGGATCTCAAGTCCAACTTGGTAAATATTTGAGCTCCCTGCAACTGATCAAAGAGATCATCGATCCTAGGCAGTGGGTACTTATTCTTAACAGTAACCCGATTGAGCTGCCTATAATCGATGCAAAGTCTCATAGTCCCGCCCTTCTTCTTCACAAATAATACCGAGCTCCCATGGCGACACACTCGGCCTGATAAATCCCTTATCCAACAGCTCCTGCAACTGAGCCTTAAGCTCCCTTAGTTCCACCGGTGCCATCCTATACGGAGGTATCGATATAGGAGCGGTACCTGGAACGAGGTCAATCTCGAACTCGCCTCCCGATCCGCGGCAAACCGGTAACTCCTGAAACACATCTGGGAACTCCCTGATCACAGGGACATCCTGCAGACTCTGCTGCACTCTCGAATCCACCACGTGAGCCAAATAGGCCTCACACCACCTCTCATCAACCTCGTGAGCACTCGAAACGAATCATCCCGGCGGCATCGCCGACTAACACCTCAAAAATAGCCCTCGGTGACCAGGAGACTCTAACACAACCTCCTTGGTATAACAATCCATAATCGCCCTATGGGCAGTGAGCCAGTCCATCCCCAAAATCACCTCAATCTCTCGAAGGGGCAACACAATCAAATCTGCACTCAATACTACTGAATCTACCCGAATCGGGCATCCTCTGCAAATCTCGCCTAAAGCAGTGGTACTACCTAAAGGTGTACTCACCGCAATCCATCTTCAAGCATCTCTCTCACATGCAATCTACATGCCACATGAGGTGCAATGAATGAATGCGTGGACCCTGGATCTATCAATGCATACACCTCAATATCAGAAAGCAAAAGCAAACCTGCAACCACATCTGGAGAGTCCTGGGCCTCCTGCCTGGTTATGGCGTAGACCCTGGCCTGCGACTGCGGCCGACTATCCTGACTCTCCGATCCCATAAAAGAATCTCTTGTTCCTCTCCGAGCTCTGCCTCTGCCCCTGAATCCAGGTCCACTATCTCGGCTCTGCTGCACAGTCGTGCTACTACTAGCTCTCCCACTCGAAGCAGACTGAGCTCCCACAATCTCTAGACAATGTCGAATCTGATGCTCCATCGAGCCACATCTCAAACAAGCTCTAGTGAACCTCCAACACTCCCCACTATGCCTCCTCTCACAAAACTCACACAGAGGAGGAAGGCGCTGAGCCTCGACCATCGCCATCGCTACCCGACCGCCTAAATCGCCTCTCTCAACCAACCAGCATCGCCTGGGACCTCCCGAAAATCTGAGCCTACCCTGACGTCTGCTAAAGCTCCTCCCCGAGCTACCCTGGCTATCACTGGATCTCTTACTCCAGATCCCCGACCAACCTCAACTCGCTTTCTGTCTCAAAAGTCGCTTAATCTCGACCGCCACGACCTCGGCTCCACAAAGGTGCCCGTATGTCGATCGGGCTAACTTTGGTATGAATATCCAGATTCAGCCCTCCCTCAAATCTCCGGCACCGATCTGCCTCAGAAGAAATCAGAACAGATGCATACGCCGACAACTCATTAAACCGGACCTCATAGTCGGCCACCGCCATACCCCCGCCTCAAATCCAAAACTCCTGCATCTTCATTTCCATATAAACCACAGGCGTATAATTGTCTCAAAAGCTCTCAAAAGTCCGCCAAGTCAAAACACAGGTCCGTGGAACTCCCCAAGACGATCTTCCACCACCGATACTGGACCACAGGAGCAAAGAAACAGCATAGTCAAACCTCTCCTCTGCATCGCAATCCATCTGGTCCAGCACCCGCTCGGTCCTCTCCAACCAACCCTCAGCCTCTGCAGGGTCGGTGCTGCCGTAGAAATCGACAGCCCCCTGCTTACGCAGGCGATCATACCTTCGTTCCCGTCTCATGGGAACCACAGGAGGTTGCTCCTCAAACCTAGGCATAGAGGACTCTCTACTAGCTCCTACTGATCCTTGGTCAGCTGAGTGATCGACCTGATCACCAAAGACGGATGACCTACAATAAAATCACAATTCTGATCAATTTCTTTCTTTTCTCACACAATTCAAGCCTAAAATATACTATGCCCAAAAGATGCCAAACCATGCTCTGATACCACCAATGTAGCGCCCCCTTACCGTAGAGTATACACCGATACGCCCGTAGGTCATACCGATACATACCCTACGATGAGGTTGCACTACCAGACAATCGCTTCTAATAAAACCTCATGGCATCAACATAATCAAAGCAGTAAGATCGCAATCGCTAATTTTAAGACCAAAGAGTACTTCTCAATGCATTCATAAATCTTAAGTACAATATCCGATCATAATTTACAACTGCATAAGACCAAAATAAACAGTAATGGCTCCTATCTAGGTCATCCCCAAAATACCCCAAGGGTCCCCAATGACCGACACATGGGCCATGCTCCTCTCACGGCACACACACAAGGGAAAAATCTCAAAATCCGGAGCTAGAGTCACACTACCGCTGTCCTGAAAAATAGTCGCAATTTGGGTGAGTTTGCGAAACTCAATGAGTAACCATCATTGATGGTTTACCCAATTCATGCATTACGCAAAATTGCGTACAGGGCAACACATGTCATAAATCAGATTTCATACAATCAAAATCACACATTTACAGTTAGGCCATATCACATTCATAGCATAATCACGCACCGTATGCACAATGATTTCCAATTCATTATCGGCATTGGATTTGGGCCGAGTTATCCCATTTTGGGCACATCACACAGAAATCGCGTTTCGGGGGTAGGAGAGCCCTCTGGGTATACACTACAGCCCACGCGCACTAGGGATAGGAGAGCCCTCTGGGTATACACTAATCCCTTTTTCACTTATCACATTTAAGGAGCTTATGGCTCGATCGGATCGTAATGTGCCACCACATCCTGGCTGCCATCGATTCCTATTCATACCTAGCATGCATTCACAATTCCCACTAATACATATCTCATGCGAATCACATAATCAAAAGCACAAATAGTTCACATACATAGCACATAACACATAAGAGATTGAGAAACCAACTAGGTTACTCACCTGTAACTTCCGAGCTACTGCCTGGAAGTTCCGGCAATGTCCGTAGAACGACGATCCAACGACGCCTCTAAAACAGTAAAATATAGTCCCATTACTAAATGCTCAATTAACAGTACAGTAATGCATATGTCTCAGTGAAATGACGTACTATGCATGTTCACGATTTTCCGGTGCTAAAACCCAATCTTGAACTCTTAAGCCCAATTCTGCCTCTTTATTCAATTGATCGACAGTAATTAATCCAATCCTAATATTCAGTCAATTTCCTCAATTCATACTCTCTATCACCAATTCCTATTCATTCGGTCGAAACCTCTATAGCAATTTCCAATTAAAACTCCAATTGTCCCAATTGACACTTAGGTCACACTATGTACTATGACCGACCTTAATCACTATAATTCAATACCATTTAATTCAATTCTAACTCCCATAATACTTCTCAAACACACCTCTTCGGACACCAGGGAGGAGGTCAACAAGGAACAGAAGAATCAAGTGACATCGCGTCCTTGATTGCACCTGGCGCTCAACCTCATGCCCGCAGTCGACTGGCGTGAGCCCTAGCCCATTGGTGAACCGCTCGCTCACCGACGAAGCCACGCAGATCGCTCGTCCACTACTACCGCATGGCCGAGCTACACACTGCTCGTCGCTTGGTCGCCCGCATGATCGATTGATACGCAGCTCGTCGGTCAGTCGCTCGCATGACCAATCGATACGCAGCTCGTCGGTCGGTCGCCCGCATGACCGATCGATACGCAGCTCGTCGGTCGGTCGCTCAGATGACCGATCGATACGTGACTCGTCGGTCGATCGCTCGATGACCGATCGATCGCGAACTCGTCGGTCGATCGATCGATGACCGATCGATCGCACTTCGTCGATCGGTCGCTCGCGATGACCGATCGATCACGGCTCGTCGATCGATCGTCAGATGACCGATCGATCCGCATACCGAGCTACACTCTGCTCGTCCTTCTTCCCCAACACATCTTTTAAACACACCAGTCCAGTATTCCCATCTTTCCGACTCTATAGCTCTCCAATTCCAATCTTTCCTCTTTCAACAACTCTCAAACAATTCAATACACGTAAATCAAACAATTTCATCATCGGAAACCTTAACATATACAATCATCAAAACTTCCACAAATCCACTCTTCGATCCTTTACACAGCCACGACAACACCAAAACAAAACCCATCCAGAAACGCCCCCAATACCCAATCAAACATAATAAATGCCATAAAAACAGTAGAAACCATTAATAATAACATTAAATTCATTAAAACTTACCAATCAAAGCTCAAATCCACAAATCTCTCAAGATCGCCGTAAACCCTAAAAATCCTTCAAATCCTCCGATCTACCAATATCAAACCTTCCAACCTTTAACAACCATTATAACATGTTAGACTAACATCAATGAAGAGAACCCATTAAAGAAAATCAAGAAATCCTCACCAATGGGAGGAAATCAAGAACGCCAGTAGAGGGAAGAGGAGAACTCGCCAATGCCTTCTTCGATTTTTCCCCAAAATTGCTAAACCCTAACTATTTATAGACACAGGTCTCTATATCATCCGATTCCAATCTCTAAATTTCAATGGATCAACATAATTATTTTCCATTGCCCTAAGACCATTCTTCCAAAGATTATCTGATCATTTAATCATCACTCTAAAATTGCGGTCAGGGCATTATCTCTAATTCTCGAAAATTTCCTATAAGCCACTATAAATTACCAGTCACTCATAAACTACTCTAAATCATTCACTTGAACCCAATAACTCTGAATTCCTCAATTAAACACGATTGATCGATCCGATCGGTTCACAATCCAATCAGTTCTTAGTCACAATTGAAATGCCGGAAAATCATGAATGCATGTACTATAAATAAATGCATATGCAAGAAATCAATTCCTCTATAATTAGAGGCCAATAACATATTCAATCAGTGAATGCAGTGCAGTCTATCAGTCTAACCCATAATTACCAAAATACCCCTGCTCGCAGAAACGGGATGTTACAATAATAAAACATATTATTATTAACGCCTTATAGTGAAGAAGAGACAAATGTCAATTTCATGAATGAAGATGCATTTCAAGAAGATAAGGGGGTAATTGTTGTTGTAGAAGAGAAAAACAAATAGATGATAGAGGAAGAAAAAGAAAAGGAAGTCGCTGTCAAAGAAGGAAAGTAGAGACGTTAAACAAGATGATTAGAGAAGAAGATGAGGAGGAAGTTTTGGTCTAGGAAGAGGAAGTAGAAGAGTGGACAAAGGAAGTTGAGAAAGAATAATAGGAGGAGTCAATTGAGGAAACTACTGATGAATCATTGGTAGTCACCTTAAGTATGGATGGTTCCCACTTCCTACAAGACCAACTGTTTAAGCCAACTAATGATCTAGGGAGTTTTATTATTCCCTATTTTATTAATAATTTGTTATTAAAAAGGGAATTAATGGAGTATATTGGAGTTATTAATTTGATACATTATGTCCTTATTACTATCTTGCAACATAAGGCTTATTTACAAGCCATGAAATCCTTATGTGCAGAAACTGCTAGAAATAAACCACTAATTATCGACCCAGGATAATGGTAAGCTAAAAATGTATGTTGCGATAACGACGTTAAAAAAGAACTATATGGAAGAAAATCTGTGAGTTAGGATAGGTTCTATTTTAAATTCCATGTTATTTTATGCTTATTTTGATGTTTACCATAGGGTTTTTATTAAGTTTTAATGTGTTTTAGGTTAGGACATTGTGCATCTTGATGAGATTGTGCAAAATTTTTATGTTAGATTGTTCAAAAATTTTAAGATTGTTCAATTACTATTCATGTTGTGCACGTTTACAGAGAGTTATATGCTATTTAGACATGCTTTTTTAGACTTACACAACTAGGTACATGTGAGTGTAACAAAACATGTAAATTCACAAAAGGTCACTGATCAGTGACTTATATGATCAGCTACACAATATGGTTTGTTACATGGTCGTGTAACTTACACATCATGTAGCAGACCATAGAAGTGTTAGAGTAGTTCCCTAAAGGCAATGGCCTTTAGCGCATTTTGTACAAAGTTGTGTACAGACTTTATGAATAAATAAAGAAAGACATATTTCATTAATTTGATGTTCATTATTTATGAACGGATATTGATCTGTAAGCAAATTAATGAAGTCCATGGTACATGACATAGCATGAAGGAAATTATGATGTGATCATACTACTGAGATTCCTATTATGTGCAATTATGTCAGTATCTAAATTATCCCTAGTCATAGGATTACTGAAACTAGACATCGGTAATCCGGAGAGACTAGCACATCTCAAGCTCATTGATTTGATCAAGCAGTGGATCTCAGAAACTGTAAATATGAGATATTTAGGGTTGAGATGTGAATGCTTACTAGAGGTAGTAAGTACATTGGATGACCTGCTATGAGATCATCACATGGATGTCCTATTCTAATGTCAGTGATAATCTTATCATAGCAATGGTGCAAGTATCCTTAGACTTGAGGTACTCGAGGATATCTTGAATCTTGATTACGTGCTTTGACTCCATTCCTTGTTGCCTTACGAGAGGTCGCTCATAGGGTGGTGCTTGGAGTGCAGCTTGAGGTATTGAAAGTAATTGAGTAGCCAATAGAGGATTCACCACTTATGTGATAGCGAAGATGATACCCATGGCCTCTTGTCGGGGTCATTACTTGAAATCTCGGCGGAGTTCATATGTCATGAAGAGTGTCTTGGTGACATATTAAGTACTGAGTCCCAGGACAAGAAATGATATCACTTGGACTAGATTTGACGTGATCAGTCTAGTAAGAGTTGACACTTTGCTCATACTCATAACCAAGTGGGGTACAGCATGGTGAAAGGACGAATTGCACAGTAATTGTCTATCGAAAGGTTCGTGATATGGTTCGTGATGAATATATGTTCATTCGTCAAACCAATTACTTTCCGGTCAATTGGGGGTCATGATGTGTTGCTAGATACCGCTCATGACTTGCTCAGATTAAGTGTTAATCTAAGTGGCCAACATAACCGGGAACCTAATGGGTCACACGCATAAGTGTGACTCGGAGAATTCGTAAAATAGTTTTAGACAGAGATCCAATATATAGAGAGCAATAGGATTAAATGGATCCCGATGAGATTGAGATGTGTCCCGATGAGATCACGACATCGATATTGCTAAAAAAAGTTTTCGGTGATTTTTCCATACAAGGACCCGGTAGGCCGGTAGGACCGACCCTAGTGTGACTGGACCACTTCAGCATTTATATACATATATATATATTATTAATTAATTAAAGAATTAATATATATATATATATATATATATATGTGTGTGTGTGTGTGTCAACGTGGATGCAGGAGGAGGAAGCTTATCACCTTAAACTTTTATATATATATATATAAAGTGGCTAACGTGGATCAATGCTCAACCATTAGTTTTTTTGATGCCTTTAATGGTTAAAGACAAAAGACTAATGAAGTGGAGAATTGTGAGGTTCATTGGTTTTGGTAGAATGAAGGAGGAAGAAAGGATTTTGAGAAAATCCTAAGCTTTTCTCTTCTCACCATCGATCATCAAGCTTCTTCTCCTCTCCAAGTTTTCATCTTCCTCCATCGTTCTTCTTCAAGCTCTCCAAGAACAAGGTAAAAGCTAGCACTCTTTCCCTTGTTCTAGCTATTCCCGGGTCAAATGGTTTGCCCCGATTAGGTTCTCCGATCTCTGCATGGATACCGTTAGAGACGGTCTCCTTTGACCGTTATGGTTTGAGTTTGTTATATAGACACATGGATCCTGGCTTTCGGGAAGGTCCCGGAACAAAAATTTTTGTTTTCCGCACCGTGTACATGTGATGTACACACCGGGATTTTCCTACAAGAAGTCCACAACAACCTTTAAATTTTCCCTAATCCTTAATTTTTCTCACTTTCTCTTCTATCCCTCACTCTCATGCCATATCCCTATCAGTCTCCCATCCAATTTCTTGCATTTTAATTACAAATTAGCGACGCCTAAGTAAGTATTATTATCAATTTCACTTGTCTATGAATGAATAATTAGGTGTTTTGTGGTTTTTAGGATTTCCCCCCAAAAATGATATTATCATGGAAGTACCAAATCCCAATCCTTTCTTCCTTTCTTTATATGTTTTTATATTGTGTACATTGGTGACAATTTACAATTTTAAGTGTTAGGAAGGGATTCAAATTTCTTAAGCTTATTATAATCTTTGTTATTGAATTTTATTAATTGATATCATAAATTAGTTGTTAATTAATAAAATTCAATAACAAAGATTATAATAAGCTTAAGAAATTTGAATCCCTTCCTAACACTTAAAATTGTAAATTGTCACCAATGTACACAATATAAAAACATATAAAGAAAGGAAGAAAGGATTGAGATTTGGTACTTCTTGAAATCATTATTGGTTATTGAATTGAATTAGTATGTAAAAGGATGAAACTTAAAATAAACTTGCTTTTGTAAGTCATATTTTAGTAGTCATTAATAAAAATCGCATAATATTTACACACATAAGACTTTTTGTTATATGAGTTTTGAGCCTAATAACAAATAAATCAATAGTTTAAGCTCTTTTAGTCTTTTATATATGTTATAGTGTATAACTATAATTCTAGAACTTGTTTTATTATGCATATTGAGATTATGCATGTTAAGCGAGAAGCATTAAAGTGATAAAGACATTTAGATTCAACATTTGTTTAATTTATTTTCTTGAAATACCCGCCATATTTTATCCTTTAAGAGTAACTAATTTTGAGCCTTAACATTTTCATTGATTATAACCCCATTATTAACCTTTATCTTATCTTTCTTAAAGCCTTTTTATAAATTTGAACCATTAAGTTTATTAACATTAATTTTTCTTGAAAATTGAAATTGGAAGAGTTTTATTTTTAATTATTGGTACATCATTAATGCTAAAAATGTCGTGACCAAGATAGAATGTATGTTAAAGTTATAATACCAAAAGATTTATAATGTGAAGGACCTATATATTGTGAATAATAAGTTTATTTGTAATTATTGAAATTTTACTTTTGTAAATTTCCTTCAAATTTATCACCTTTATTCTTCTAATCATACCGTAAGTGAGCCTTATTAAAACCTTATATTAAGACCTTTTGATTTTTGTTTCTAGTTTAATTATAAGTGTGTGGCGATATAATAATATTGCAAGCTTATGGTTAAAAGTTATGCTATATATTGATTTGAGAGTTTTTATACTTTGTACCCTAAATACTTGAGTACATTGAGTGAAATCTTAGTGAGGGAGTAAAGAATTATGAATTTGGTTTCAAAAGATTATCGATGTGATTATTATTGATATTGACTTATAATGGTTAGTCTTAGGATAACTTGACTCTAATTATGTACTAATTTAATTAACTTGATATGTTGATGTAACACGCACATACCCCTTGGGAAGATATGCAAGTGTTACACAAAACATACCTCGAAGATTGTTGGGGAGATTATTCATGTCAAGTTTGATGATAGCTACCAACCAAGTAAGGAAGATGACATGGATGGTGAAATCCCTTCAATGCCCTTAAGAGATACTAAAGAAGCTCCATCATTAGAAACTCAGTTAGACAAGTTTGAGGATATTTCAGAGACTCTTGAGTTAAAAAGAGATTGGAGATATAAGAGTTCTCATCTAAAAGAGCCAATCATAGGAGAGACCTCAGAGGGAGTCCGAACAAGGTCCAAATTTAGAAGAGAAGCTAATGCAGCTTTTGTCTCTAAAATAGAGCCTAAGAAGATTGATGAAACTCTTCAAGATGAAACATGGATTTTAGTTATGCAAGAGGAGCTGAACCAGTTTACTAGGAACAAAGTTTGGTCCTTGGTTCCTAAACCTTGAAGAAATCCATTATAGGAACTAGGTGGGTTTTTAAGAATAAGTTAGATGAATCAGGGAGAGTAAGTCGGAATAAAGTCATATTAGTAGCACAAGGCTATAATCAGTAAGAAAGAATAGACTATAATGAGACGTATGCTCCAGTAACAAGACTTGAAGCCATTAGGATATTCCTGGCATATGCTGTTTGTCATGATATAAAGCTTTTTCAGATGGATCTGAATGGTTTTATAGACGAGGAGGTGTATGTTAAGTAACCTCCTGGTTTCGAGGATGTTAAGTATCCAGATCATGTCTATAGACTTCATAAGGCTTTATACGGCTTGAAGCAAGCTCCTAGTGCTTGATATGATCGCCTAAGTACTTTTCTCATAGAGAGTGGTTTTAGTAGAGGTCAGGTAGATAAGACACTATTTAGGAAGAATTATGAGAATGATTTTATCTTAGTGCAAATTTATGTTGACGATATTATTTTTGGTGCGACTTCAAAGAATTTGTGCATGAGTTTTGAGAGTCTAATGAAAAATGAGTTTGAGATGAGTATGATGGGAGAGATAAAGTTCTTTCTTGGGTTGCAAGTTAAGAAAACCGAAGGGAAGATCTTTATCCATCAATAGAAATATGTGAAAGAATTGCTGTGTAAATTTGATATGGAAAAAGTGAAGCCTGTGGCAACTGCGATGCATCCTTCGAACCTTTTGTCAAAAGACGAAGTTGGTAAGAAGGTGGATCAAACCCTATATAAAGGGATGATCGGTTCTTTGCTTTATCTTACAGCAAGTAGACCTGACATATTGTTCAGTGTATGCTTGTGTGCAAGGTTTCAGGATGATCTTAGAGAGTCTCATTATATTGCTGTTAAAAGAATTATGAGATATCTCGCAAGTATTACTGATCTTTGCTTAATGTATAAGAAAGGTAAAGATTTCAGGTTGATTGGATACTGCAATGCGGACTATGCCAAAGATAGAATTGAAAGGAAGAGTACGAGTAGAGGCTGTCACTTTCTTGGCTCAAACCTAGTTTCCTGGTCAAGCAAGAGATAAAGTTCAATCGCCTTATCAACTGCTGAAGTCGAGTGATGTCTGCCGCAAGCTATTGTTCACAAACATTGTGGATCAAATATCCACTAGAAGATTATTTAGTTCAAAAAGAGGAGATCCCAATCTTTTGCGACAACACCAACGCCATCAACTTGTCAAAGAATCAAATCCAGCATTCGAGAGTGAATCATATCGAAGTCAGACATCACTTCTTACGAGACTATGTTCAGAGAAGGATTGTGTGTCTTCAATTTATTGAGATGAAGTTTCAATGGGAGGACATATTCACTAAACCACTGAGTGAAGAATGATTCAAGGAAATCAGACGGAATCTCAACATGGTGATGTTAAGTGACCAACCTTCTAACACGTTATAGGCAAGTTAAAAGGTCGTCAAAGTTAAGGACGTTAATAACAGTGAGTTACAGCTAGTAACTTCTCACAGAACGAACTCTTGGAGGGAAAGTTACATAGCCTTGAGAACCTCACCTATTCTAGAATACGCCTGAAAAGACCATTCGAGAAGTCTCAACTCAGAAACCTTTCAGCTCTCATCTCTCTTAAAATCTCTGTAACCAACCTTACCCTTTGAAGAACAACTCTGTGTTAACTCAGTTTCTACTTATCAAAGAATCAATAGAGCAAGCAATGATCTACGGGAGGCATGTTGATTTTGAATCCTTGAAGAAAGACGACATGGATATCGAACCAGAGATAATAGAAGCAGGATGGAGGAAGTTCTTCCAGGTGCAGGAAAATGTATATCAAAATGAAGTATACGATTTCTGGAAGATTGTGCAGCTAGTAGACAATGCTATTGTTTCCTCCGTAGATAGATTGTCTATTGTTGTGACAAGGGAGTTGATTGAGAAGGTAACTGAATGTCCATCTGTAGGAGAGAAGCTTACAAGCAAAGCCAGATGGATGACGAAAGTTAGTATGAAGGAAGACGAAGTCAGTCGACAGTTGTATGGGGATAATGACCCAACGGAGAGGAAGACCTCGAGTCTGGTGCCGAATGATAGGGTCTTACATGCGATTTTGTTCAACTACGTCTTACCGAGAGCAGGTTCAAGGCATTTGGTGACAACTTTGGATGAACAATGCCTATTTTACTTGTTGAATCGCCAACTCATAGACTTATCATTTCTGATTTTTCAGTATATGGTTAAGGGGATGAAGGATACTAACAGCTATCCTTATGGAATGTTGCTAACAAGAATATTCAGGGGGTTTGGAGTCCTTCTTGACAGAGGAAACATAATGAAGATATCTGTCAAGAGTGTTATCAGCTCAAGTAATGTAGTAAAAATGGGCTTAAAGAATCTAAAGAAAATAGAAGCAGATTCTGAGATAAAAGTAAGAGCTGAGGGGGAGCGTATCAAGAAGAAGTCTCCTACAAAAAGTTATAGATCTCAATCCATTACAAGCATGCCCATGATTGAAAGAACAAAATCATCTGAAGAAGTTTTAAAGGAAAAGATGATTTCTCAGAAAGAAAGTAGCCGAGAACAGAGGACAGACAAAGGTGCTTTGAAGAGAAAAGGGGAGAAGCTTCTGAGTGAAATTCCAAAGAAAGCGAAGATATCACCCAGAATTCGAACCTTGAGACAACAGGAAGAAAAGAGGTCCAGAGAATAAAGTCATGTTGAAGTCTCTCAGAAAGACGCACCGAAGGCTATAAGGTCTCTAGTCTCTATCCTAAATGAAGATACAGCCAAACAGGCTAAAGAGACTGAGAGAAAAAGAAAACTGGAGTTTGAGAAGTAGAAACCCCAATCTCAAAAGACTCTAAGACTGACTGAGGCAGTGAAGAAGACTAAGGAAGTTAGTCAGAAGAAGAGTATTCCTACTGCTAAGGAAGCTAGTCAGATGAAGTCTACCCCTACTAATGTTCCACAGGAGAAATCAATAGAACTTAGTCTGATGGTGGCTACGCCTACTGTAATTCATCAAATAGAATCAGCAGAACTTAGTCTGGTTCAGTATACCTCTTCTCAACTTCTGAGGAAAGAAGATTTGAGATTCAAAATAATTGAAGAGGTTCAACCGGTGAAAAGGAGAAGTACTTCAATCATCATCAAGGATATACCAAAAAGGTTAGTGCATGCATATTTACAACCTATTCCGATAAATAGTTGTACATGGCATCTGTTGAATGAAGATGAAAGAAGTTTTTGTGAGGTTTTGACGTATGCAGCAACAAAACCTTGCCCCACAAAAATGACAAGCCAACCGTACACTATTTTCCCAATCACAAAGGAAACGGTGATAAAAGTTGTCCCTGATCTTCAACCAAGGTTTCCCATGGATCAAAATAAAGGGAAGCAGAAATTATACCCTGAAAGGGTAGTATATGATCTGTCAGCAGATCAAATTGCAGATGAAATACGACGCATAGATGAAGTATGCTTTGTAGAGAAGACGATGATGGGAACTTTCATTTCCCATCACATTTTAAGAGCTAGTAGTAGTGCAACAATAAAAGATGAACACTGTCCAGTGGGGGGAACACTTACTAAAGGGACGTTCACTCAATCCCTTGTGCAGACAATCATGCGTATAAGGCCATTGTCTAATACATCTTCAATTGATGAAGCTCTACCCTTGCATGGAGGACAAGTGTTAAGACTACCAGCTCCTGATGACTTAGACCTTCCTGAACCCAATCTACCTGTTCAACCTCCTACCCTTGAGATCATTGAAGAATATGTTCCATCTTTAGACGCATATGTCACTACAATTGTTTTTGAAGAAGAACAAACAAGGGATGATGATAGACCCACCTCATCTTTTGACTTACAAGCAGAAGTACTATATCTACGCAGAGAAGTCAAGGAGTTAAAGGAGATGGTGAAAGAGTTATTGAAGCGTCAACCGTCATAATCATTTTTTATTAATAACAAATTGGGGGAGAAACGCCAAGGAGAAACGAAAGGGGGAGAAGAAAATTTTTGAAGGAAGAGAGGAAGAGTAAGCAGAAAATGAAGAAGACAGAGTGAAGATATTTTTCATCTGTATATTTTTCTTACAGTTTTTCATCTTACCTGTATGATTATTTGTTATCATCAAAAAGGGGGAGATTGTTAAGTCAAAATGACTTTACATAAATGATTTTGATGAAGTACAAATAATAATGAAAAACATAAGATAATTGGAAAGTAGACAAAAGAAGAAAAGAAGACAGAAGCTAAGTAGAAAAATAGACGAAAGAAGCAAAAGCAAACGGAAGCAAAAGCAGTTGATGAAAAGCAGATGGAAGCGAATCTCGCCAGAATCAAGAATCAAATTGAGTTAGTTACAGAACTCAACTGAATAACCACTTCTTTCAAGAAATAAGATTAAAGAAGCAAGAATCAAGAATCAAGAATCAAGAAGTAGTTGAAGACGTAGACTATAAATAAGGTTCGAAGTCGAAGACTACAAAGTTACGAGATTTACAACAAGTTACAAAAGCTTACTTGAGAGAAATTATTGTGTGAAACCTAGAGCTATTCTTTTCTGTAACAAAGCTTAAAGATCTTTCAGTTAAAAGTTGTACAGATAGCCTACAGAGGCTAAGTGTGAAAGAATACTGATTATAAGAGACTTGAAGAGGCTCGGAGAAAAAGAATACTTGTAAAAGTTTTGAGAGATAGTGAAATCTCAAAAAGACTTCTGAGGACTGGACGTAGCCCACGGTTTGGGGTGAACCAGTATAAAAATTACTGCGTCAACGTCTCTCCACCCTTTATCTCTCTTATCGTTCAATTTTCGATTTTATAAGTTTTATACGAGTTTTCGAAAAATACGTTATAACTTTGAATTTCAGTAGTTCTTGTGAAAAGAACAAGTTTCTTTTAACAAAAATCATCAAAAAGGGGTTCTTAAAAAATAATACACAATTCAACCCCCCCTTCTTGTGCATTTGCATATCATTTAATAAGTCTTATATTAACGTGTGATTCATTTCATCTTTTGGTTCCCATATTGCTTCCTCAAGTCCACAGTGTTGCCAAAGTACTTTCACCAAAGGTATTTGCTTGTTCCTGAATTGTCGAACTTATCTGGCTAAAATAGAGATAGGCCCTTCTTCATAAGTTAAATTTGGTTGTACTTGGATTTCGTGCACAGGAATCTTATGAGTATCAAAAAACCGATATCTTCTTAACATGGAAACATAAAACTTATCATGTAATTTGTCTAGTTCTCCAGGAAGAGCTAACTAATAAGCTACTAGTCCAATTTTCTTAAGAATCTCATAATGACCGATGTATCGCAGGCTGAGCTTACCTTTCTTCTGAAACCGAAGTATGTTATTATATGGTGACACTTTTAAAAACAACTTCTCAACTACCTAATACTCAATATCTTTCCTTTTTAAGTTAACATAAGATTTCTACCTATCACTAGCAGCTTTCAACCTTTACTGGACAACTTGAACTTTTTCTTTAGTATCTTTCACAATATTAAGCCCGATCATATTATTTTCACATAATTATATCCAACACACCAGAGTTCTACACTTCCTACCATATAGAGCTTCATATGGCGCCATGCTAATGCTAGTTTGATAACTATTATTGTAAGCAAACTAAAGGCTTTTTTAGACTTTTCCAGAATCTCGAAGTAAATCGAGGATCACGATCAGAAATAATAGATAGTGACACCCCATGCAACCTCACTATTTCATTCACATATATATCTGCACGCCTATCCAAAGAATAATTAGGACAAACAGGTAGAAAGTGAGCAGACTTAGTGAACGTATCCATAATCACCCAAACAACGTCGTGCTTCCTTTGAGTGAGAGGAAGTCCAGTGACAAAATGTATGGTAATATTATCCCATTTCCATTTAGGAATCGAAATAGGATGTAATAAACTAGATAGAACCTAGTGTTCAGCTTTAACTTGCTGAAATGTTAAACATTTGAATACATAATCTGCAACACGTGTTTCATACCAAACCACCAATAATACTGCTTTAGATCTTGATACATCTTATTCCCACCATGATGCATTGTAAAGACAGTATTATAGGCCTTAAATAATAACTTTCTATTTAATTCATCATTTGTTGGCATACAATCGATCTTTATAATACAAATCACCATCTCCTTTCATAGAAAAATCAGGCTACTTGCCTTCTTGAGTGACCAAGATAAGTTGTTGCAACTTATCATCAACTCTTTGAGCATCACAGATTTTTTTGCTTCAAGGTAAGTCTGGCTTCCAATTGAGCTATTAAAGCTCCATTAAATTCAAGTCCCCATTCACCCTGTTGCATTGACAAAGCCGAAATGCTCTTCTGACTTAAGGCATCAACCAGGACATTAGCCTTACCTGGATAGTAATCCACAATATAGTTTTAGTCTTTAAACAATTTCAACCAATGTCGTTGTCTCAGATTGTCTTCTATTTCAGAAACTTAAGTCTCTTCTATTTCAGATACTAATCATGGTATCTTCTGTTTTGGTCTCATTACCCACTTTTATAAAAAGGATTAGCAGGCTAACATGTTTTATATTTTGATACATGTTCAATTTTGAAATAAACAAGTTCTGATCTAATACAAGATAAGTTCTGATACTAAACGATGTAATACCCACGTACCCCCTAGGAGGATATGCAAGTATCACACAAAATAGAACTGAAAAAGTCTATACTCAAAATCAAATCAAATTCTTAAAAATGCAATCTAATTAGATCTGCAACATTAATTCGTTAAATTAATACTAATAAAATGTATGCATAAAGATCTTAAGATTATTTCTAAGTACTAAAGTGTGACAAAATAAGTGAATAGATGGTTCAATGTTGGAGGGTCAACCGTTGCTAAGATTTTAAGTTTGTTGCCTGCATTCTAACGCGGTGCAAGAAGAGAAAAAGGATTGTCGTAGCAAATAAAAATTTGATTTCCAAAGTAAAATTTTCAAAACATAAGTTGAACTTTCCCCTAATCTAATTTCCTTATATGAATTTATATCATATAACCTTAGGTTTTTGGTGAGTAGAAGTTCGTATTTACTTTTTAAATTTTGATAAGTACATATTTAAGGTAAAGGATCTTTTCCAACTCGACTAAGAACGAAAGGTTCCAATATTTTTACCCACTTTAAGATATGTCTATTTTGTATACCCATTTATGTGTCAAGAAAAGCAATCTTAAGTTTAGAAGCAATTATGACCTCTGCATCTGTGAATCAAATTGTCAAAATTCAAGATCATTTAAGTTTGACGAGCTAAGAAAGAAAGCGAATAAAACAAGAAATTTGATTCCAACTCTTAATTTTGATTTGTTGACTGGTTTACTAGGACAAAAATTTATAGGAAACAAGGTTTAACATGTTGAAGCTTAACTGGGACAATTCATTGCTCTCCCATATATTAGGTGAAAATATTCTTATATATATAGTCTCAAAGAAGTAATTAAAAGATTATTAAAAAGGAAATAATTAAGAATATTTTGCATAATAATTGCAGGCAAATCTATGCTGTTCGTTCTATTTATCTATAAAACAATATTATCTTTGCTGAAGTGAGACAATTTCGCGTTAGCAATTAGGCAAGAAGACTTTAGTCATATATGTACCTTTTTGCTTTTGCTTCCAACTTCACCTTTGCGTTATTGTATGTGAAAGATACTGTATATTGATACTTTTTGTCACCTATTGTAAATTGTGATTTCTGATTAATAAGAAATGATTTAAATTCTCAAAGTTTTCCCGTTTGAGCTAATGTTAATGCTAAAGAGTCTTTAATTAGGTGGTACGTAGAATTGGGTCAAAGTTAACACCGACGGAGTCAGTAATCGGTCCTTCTTTTTGGTCACAGCAAGAGGTCTCATCCGTGACAGCATAAGGTAATTGATTGCTGGTTTTGTCCAGAATCTCGGTTGGTGCACTCCGAAGACTGTCGAGCTCTGGGGTGTTTATACCGGTCTCTCCCTCGCCTGACGCCTGGGCTTCCGCGACATAGAGTTGGAGGTAGATTCTACTGCAGTGTACCAGCTCTTCTCTTCTTCGGAGTCCCGTACGTAGGCGGTATACCCAATTGTTGCGAGCATTCGCGAACTGTTTTACCTCAATTAGACTGTTGTTCATCGGCATGTTTACCGAAAAGGTAACAGAAGTGTTGACTAGCTTGCTACTCATGCTACAACTTTCGTTATGGGTGTACCTTATTTTGATACCGCACCTCTAAGATGCCACCGTCTCCTATTTGAGTATATGTCAGAAACTAATTTTCTCATACTTATTTTGTAATCTGCCCGGCAGTTCCCTTTAATAAAAAAAAAAAGAATCGGATAACTCTTGGACATGTAAAGACGTCAGAAACTGTTACAGACATTTCGGTTGACCAGATACCACGTTTGACCCGCCATGCCCAATAATCATTCAGCCTAGATGCGTCATTTTGAGTCGAATTGATGTAAGCCATCATCAGATAGTGGCTAAATAGCATAGAATCTGTTTATGGACAAAACCAAAAGGCTACTTGCCGTTAATATATTTATGAGAAAAATAGAGAACCATCATCGTGATAGGTGTCATGACTCTAATCATTTGTATCACTTAAATTAGTTCTTCATATCATAAATTATTTATTAGCCAATGTTATCCAAATTATATATAATTAAGCTATATTTTAATTAACTTGAATGCAATCACTTCCATTTATCTGACAATAGGATAAGTAATGAAATAATCTCTCAACTTGTACAAATTGAGCTATGTTCAAATATTCTCGAGATCAAATACAAGACTATTTTTGGCCATATATTTGTTTGTACGGTGTCATTTGTGAAGGAGGGACATCCAAATCCCCCACATTTTTATGCTGTAAGCTCATGGAAATTACCTTTAATAAATTTCCTCCCCGTACGTCTTCATATTTTCCTGAAGTTTCCTGGTCTCTAAGCATATGTATCCTTAATAGTTTCTTCCACTATCACATAGCTATCACTCAGCCTAAGCAAAGGTATTTCATCTCAAGGAGTTCATAGAGAGTGTCTACTAGCACACAAACTCTATCAAAGTTAATCCTTCTAATACTTGTAATAGTTTCATCAAGATAAAGTATTTTTTCTAACATAATCCACAAGATAACTTAATCCCTTTGTTGTCTTACACTCCAAAAGAACATCATGTATGTTCATCTAAACAAGAACTTGGTTCAACTTGAGTTCTTGCATCTAAAGTACTAGTCTCAAAGGCTTGTTATTAATTAATATGCTAACGACCCATCTCCATTATCTTTCTTTCCTAAGAAGAGCTTTCAAATTTGAAGAGGAAGACATTTCCTGTGTTAACCAGCACCCCCTCTAGGCCATATTGGTTTTTTTTTTAAGTTGTGCACAAATTTTCATCACCAGAAATGAGGTCCATTTGAAAATTTTTCACATAAAGAAGACTATGAAATTAATATCCATCTCATTGCTCCCTCCTTCGTTTTCTCAATAGAGGGTATAACTTGGTTACATCTCCTGCCACTTGGAGCCACGATGTTTTATTGAGAACTTTGCTTGAATTAATAGGATCTGAGCTTCCATCATAATGAAGGGGAGTGGGTTTTAAAGAGGGAGTAACTCGTGATGGTGAAGGAAGAGCAGGGGAGGAAGAGAATGGTAGATCTTTTGAAATTTTGGGAAGTTTATTGAATGCTTTTGATTACGCTTAACTGCTAGTAGAAAAACGAAAAGAAGGAAAATGGTGACAAATGAAAAAACGAAGCAAACTGACCAGAACTGTAAAGGTGGGAACTAAAAATAGAAGTGTGTAAGCACAAGAGGGAGGGAAAGGAAAAAAATAATATGAAGAACTAGGAAGGAACTGGAACTTGATCAGTATGAGAAGAGAGAGGGAGCATATAAAAAGAAGCACAGGTAAGAAGACAAAAGAATATAGTAAGAATGAATGACCAAAATGGAGTAGATGGTGAAGAAAGGATAGCTCAAGTAAGAGTCATTGAAATGGAAATGGGGAAGCAAGCAACCGAAAGGTGAAAGAAGTCAAGAACTAATAAAGAAAGTCGTGAAGGACCATAGAGAGAAATGGGGAACTAATTGAGAAGATGGTTGGGGAACATCTTGATTCTAGCTTTGACATGACCTAACTAATTTGATGTGTTGACAACCTTGTTTTAGTCTTTTGGTTTGTTCTTCACAATTTTCAACTTATACATCAAAGCATAAAAATATTTGCATTATTGAATTTTAACGTCCTGTATGTTTCTATATCATCACTAGACCATTTTGTCTTCAATTTTGGAATTTGTTATGCATATATATATATATATATATATATATATATATATATATATATATATATATATATATATGAGATTTTATTTCAACTGAATAATATAGTAAATTCTTACTTTGACCCATAATTATAGATTTTAATACAATAAAAGGCTTATAATTAAACTTTCATTTGAAAGCTCTCCTCTAAAATTGCGATTTGTGGTTATAAGTAATGATATTCTTTCACACACTTAAGAAAACTTAAATAATTAATAAAGAGTTAAAAGCTATTGATAGTAATCAAGAAAGAAAATTTATATATCTTGTACTTATTAGGCCAATATATACAAGAACTTCAAAGTTTCAACAAATGATTTTGAGTACACGATCTAAACACAGTGTAGTAAATGTTGGTATCTGTGAGTACATTAAGGAACATCTATAAGATTTGTCCTTTTACTCCTTCTGAATCAATCACTACTTTATACTAGACTGCTAACAACCAAGGTTTATATAACACATGCTGAGTCAAATGATAGTTGATACTTTTCTTAAGGTTTATAAAAAGTTTTAATCTTTTTAACAAAATAAATGAGGTGTGTCCCACGAGTGGTCTAACCGGGTGGAACAAATTCTTCCAAGACCTATTAAACTAACCTAAGATATTGTAGGCTCAAATTAGAAAAGGAGGATAACTCTACAACTTATTTAAAAACCATAAAAATAAAGATTAAAATGAAAGATTAAAATTTATAAACATATATTAAATCTAATATAAAACGTAGACATATTAATTTTAAATTATTGATTCATTAACTAACTTATTTCAAAATATATAATTTAAAAATAGTTTTCAAGTGAAAGTGATAACAAAATTAAAAATTGAATTTAAGAAAGAAAGTACATCTTACATCTAAAATATTACAAAATCAAAGGAATTTTAGTCATTACATCTTTAAAATTACAAATATAAAATCTTCAAACTTAAACTAAAATCAAGATACAATAATTTTATGTTACTAAATTGTTAAATAATATACTTAAGGTACATAAATTAAAGAAAATCCTTTAGGGAAATTGATAAAGGGAAACATTAAAGTTTGAATTTAAGAAAGAGTAAAAATTGAATATAAAATCCTCAAAGTGTTAATGATCAAAAGATCTAAACATATAAAGGGAAATGCTTGTCCATCTCACTAGCATTGCTTTCAGGTTGGTTACTTCTCAGATACTCTCTCTAGATCCTAATTTTTCATCCCTTCCGTTGCTTTTTAGTTTCCCCAATCCATTCGCCCTTCCTCTCTGCTTTTTAGTGTTGTTCTTCTTTTTGGTCACTTCCTTCCCTCCTTCCTATGCCTAGTTGCTCTCTACTTCTCTCTATAAGTGGTGAAGGCTTTTAAGTAATTGCTCACTCCCATTTTCTCCACCCATTTTGTTTTTTAAACTAAATTTGGAACTAATTTTCAAATTATTTGGTAAATAGATTTCTTACTCTTCTTTTTCTAGCCAATGTCAAACCCTGCTCCTCGTCTTAAAGTAGTCAATAACCTATAAGGACCCTCTGTGTTCCTCCATCTTCATACTTATCCTCTTATCTAGGCTCTTCTAGCTCGTTCATCTTCATACTTATCCTCTTATCCAGGCTCTTCTAGCTCATTCAGAGAATTAAAAGAATCTAGATGTCACTAAAAAGAAAACATGGTTCCAATTTGTTGAACAGGAGCAATAAGCTTACTTATTTTCCTCCTAAAGACTAATATAATGTTGTCTCTCCTCCTTGGGTGTTATGGAACATGATGTAAATAGATGGAAGAACTCTTTTTGTATGGTACTTTATTGATAAAAGATCATCTTTTCCCTTATTAAAAAATAGGATAAGACAAAATGGTTTAATATGGGATTAGACAAAGTCCTAATTAGCCAGGAGCACTTCTTCATCTTCTCCTTCAGCACTCAACAACTAGCTTCCAAGGTCCCATAGCTTGGACCTTGGCATTATGTTGGAAAATCCCTAATTCTTCATAATTGGAAACTAGGTATGGTATTGGACCCAAAAAACATCAAGTATACTCTACTATGTTCGAATGTCCATAATATTCCCTTATAATTTTGAAGCACCATTGGTTCAAGCTATATGACTAGATCAATCAGAAAGTCATTAAGCCTAGACAAAGCTATAACTAAATTAGGGAGGATAGGTTCTGCCAAAGTGCATATTGAAGCTGACATGATTTGAAGTTCTTAAACTTAAAAGATTAGATGAAATAGTGAATCTCTCTTAAACTAATATCTGTATAACCTATCAATAGAAGCCTGAACCCAAAAGTAAAATTGAATGGAGAACAATAGGTACAATTCTCAAGAATAGGAAGTTAATGGAACAACTGGATTAAGCCCTAGATAAGATAAGGGATAAAAACATTAAAAAAGTACAAACCAATTCCAACAATAAAGAAATACATCACCACCATAAGGAAGAAGCCACTGAAATACTCCCTACCATAGAGACATCTAAGCAGGCAATACTCACCAAAGCTATTGTCACTGTAGATAAAATAGAAAGCCTAAATAATCAATGTATTGACGGGGAAGAGGAGACCAAGTTCAATCCAATAGTTAGACAATTTGGAAGAGAAAAAACCTAAAAAATGGGAGATATCCTCTCTCCCATCAACTCATAATGTTTGTTATGGCCTAAAACATTAGTAGCTTGAATAATCCCCAAAAATAATTAGCTATTAGAGACCATATCAACACAATAAAACCTTATAGCTATGGTATTTTGGAGACAAAAATCAAGGAGAGTAGGATTCAAAAGATATGGATCTTACAACAAAATTGGAAGCTGATTAAAACCCTCACGGATCACTATTATGGGAGAAACCTAGTAGTAGTGAACATTGAACTTATGAAAATCCACTGCTATCAATCCAATTCATAAGTAATTTATATATGGACAACCTACAAGGAATACCACATCAAGGTACGTATAAGTTTCATTTATGCAACTAACACCAGCTTCCAAAAAGAATGATCTTTGGTAGGAGTTAAACATTTTGAAAGCTATCATAAATTTACCTTGACAGATCCTTGGAGATTTAAACAACACTTTATTTCACTCAGAAGCTGATGGAGGTATAGAATCCACTAGCCCTTATAAAGCTTTCTAAGCTTACATCTAGAATCATGAAATCACTTACATGAGCTCCCAAATGAACCACTTTATATGGATAAATAAGCAACAAGGGAAATTTTTGTTGAGAAGGAAGTTTAAAAGGGCGCTTTTAGACCATTATTGGATGATGCAATTGTAAAATGCTAAGGCTAACTTTAGGCAATACCTAATTTCTAATTATTTCCCTAATGAAATTTACAAATTAGAAAGGAGCCAAATGAGGAGCACTTCATTTAGGTTCCTTAATTTATGAACTACATGCAATATATTTTGGGAGGTTATTGAACAGGGAATCCATGTTAGTTTTGATGGCTATAAGCAATACAAGTATGTAAAAAGGCTCTCCTTAATTTCTAAACTACATGTAAAAGATTTCAAGAAGCAATTGATTAGGGAATCCATGCTAGTTTTGACAGCTATAAGCAAGATAAGTGTGTAAAAAAGTTTAAATTAAGTTAAAAAAACCTCACAAGGGGATCAAAATAGATAATAGGATGGATATCCAAACTACCAAGGGAAATCTTAAGTTTGCTTAGCAAAAACTTTTTAAGAATCATAAAATATGAAACTAATGAATAAAGAAAAGCATGCACATGATGAATACCTATAAGATTTAAACTCTCACCATTTGACCCTAAAGTATAAATCAATAGTGAAATGTTTACATAGAGGAAATATATGCACCATATTCTATTTCAAACTAATCCTCGTAAGAAGAAGTGCCAATATAAGAAACTATATTGGGAATAAAAATGGTGTTATGTTTTAAGGTCAAGAAAAAATTAAAGAATTAGCCAGGAGATATTTCATCAATCTACTAGGAACAAGTATAAAGGGATGCACTATAATTTAAGACTTGCAAGCTTTCTTAAAACTAATAATATTAGTAAACAAGCTCCAGACCTCAGTAAAGAATTTGCTCTAAATGATATGGAGATATCTTTCATATCCTCGAACCATAATAAGGCCTGAAGGTTTGATGGCTTGAAAGATTACTTCTTCAAGAGTTCTTGGAATTGGATTAAATTTCAAACTTCAAAAGCTATCCTAAAATTCTTCTCCAAAGATGCACTTTTTAAGTCTATTAATCAAATTTAAATCACTCTCTTTCCCAAGATGCCTAATCCTAGTAAATTAAGTCATTTTAGGCTTATTTCATGCTTTAATGCCCTCCACAAACTCATTTCCAAAATTTTAACCTCTAGAATTAAACTTGTTTTAGCTAAAATCACCTAAAATTGCCAATGAGTTTTCATTTAAGGTAGGAATATGGGGGATAATATCTTGATAACTGATGAATTATTTAAAGGTTATATAAGAAAGGAAATAGGTAAAATGAATTCCGTTAAGGTTCATTTTAGGAAATCTTTTAACTTAATCAAGTAGATGTTCTTAATCCAAGCCATGGAAGCACTAGGTTTCCTTAATAAATTCTTATGTTGGATCCAATAATACATCACCTCTACTAGTTATAACATCCTTCGTAAGAGGAAAAGGGTCGAGATAAGGGGATCCCTTTTCTTCTCCTCTTCTCAACGTGTATGGAGGTCTTGTTACAAATCATTGCAATAAAGATTGATCAAAACTCATCTTTCAAGTACCAAAAGAAAGACAACAAACTGACATTGTTCAATTCAAAATTCTTTGATGATCTTTGATAAGTGATATTTACTATAGGATTATCTAAGCCATTTTATGTGATAATGTGTATGTTCAGTATAGATACTGTTGGATCAAAAATAAAAGCATGCAAGATTTAGCCAAAATGGTGGATTTTAAATCTTTTTCGAAATCAAAATGTAGCAAAAATAACATAACCAAATCAAATTGTTTCAGCCATACATTATATGGTATAAGAAAAATAATTTACATAAGAACAAGGTGGTAGAAATATACGAACTCCATGCTATAGCTTTGACTCCTCGCTTTTGTATCCTCTTCACATTTAAGTAAAAAAATATCGAAATATGCCCTCCTTCTTTCTATAATAACTTTGTTTCAATTTACTTAATCTAATTAATCAAAACAAACCAAAGTCAAGCCCAATATCAAATGTTCATTTAGGCTTATAATTAAAATAAGCCCAATATTCAATTATAGGCTTAAAAACCTCTATTTATATTTCTTACTTTGCTTGATAACCTTCCTAAAAGCCAAATGGGGAATCTAATTAGACTTATATAGTTCAAGCTCCAATAAGTTCAGAATTAATTTAATATCATTAGAATTAATTTTAGCTTGTTAACCAAATGTCATTCCACTAAAGACAATTGGTTGAACTCTTGAATTACTAAATATTATGAGAATATATATTTCAAATAAGAGGTCTAATTGCAAACTTTATTATGAACCATATTATAGCCATCCATATAATAAAGGTTAAAATTACTATTTTACCTTTATGTTGGTTTTTTCTTCTAGATCTCCCATTTTATTGTATACGTTGATCAATAAACAAGATCTTATCTTAGCGTTAAGACTTCATAGGTAGCTAGTCCATCAATCTGTTGGCGCTAGTTTAACCACCAACTCTATAAAGCATCTAGAAGTGATGTTATCACTATAGACTCTTTATTTGAGTAAATGTTTCCTAATACATGTTTCAATTAATAATTTCAACATGTAGGCACTGGATTGATATTTTGTAAAAATCCATTCCGATCATATCAAGAATTATAATGAAACATATATGAGTTCATCACTCATCAAGATTGTGGTTCGTAATAAAAGAATGCTAAGAAAGAATAAAGTAACGACCCACTTTATTCTTTAAAAACATAATTGGTTCTAGATTCAATTGATAGTGCCATTATCGATAGTCACACTACAACAAAACCACACTTTTAGCGTCGTTTTTAAAGTGGACGTCGCAAATGGTCTGAGGCTTTCACGACGTCTAGAAAAATGTCAACAAAAGATCCTAGATTCTGCGACGTTGTATTCAGACGTCGGGGATAAAGGAGGTGTTTGACGTCGTTTTGGTAGAATGACGTCCCAAAATAGAAAATACGTCATTTTTGAGAAATAAACGTCGGGAAAGGCCAGTCCACGTATTTAATTTCCCTCCCCCCACGACGTCGTCTCATGTGGTTTGTAATTAATTTCCCACGACGTCGTCTCATGTGGTTTGTAAATAAAAATCAGAGCCATCTTCGTCGTCCCTCTCTCATCTTTGTCAGTCTCCCGCCCGCATTTCTGCACTTCCCTCTTCCTGATTTTAACCTTCCCTCTCTCATCTTCTGTCGCGCTTGGAATCTATGGAGATTGCTTCACTAGTTGACGACCCTCTATCATCTACAGGCAGAGTGCATGTGCGTGTTGTTTGAGGTAAGTCAAGTCATTGAACGACTTTTGCAATTAATGTTGAGTAATGTAAGTATTTTGAGTCGATTGAAGTGGACGATTTAATCTAGGTTTAAGATTGCTTAATCGTTTGTTTTGATTATCTGTAACACAATGCATTTGGGTTTGCAGTGTGTTTTAAGAATTTTATACGCTCATTCTGTTCACAAAGATATAATCAATGAGAATAGCAATATGTATGTTAGTTCCCAGAATTTAGAAGCTGGTTCTTGTTGTTATAAAAGAGAGTAAGATTAAAACATCTTCTTTTATCATGATTTAAATTTCAATTGAACTTTAGAGACTTCTATAATAGTTAATGGGTATGATCCTAAAAGAATGTAAATAGATTCACCTATGTAATTTGTGAATAATGTTTATGTGTACAAAATATATTGGTTTCCATTCTTGACAATATGCTTTATATGCCAGTTTTATCATCCCTTGATAAAAGGATAAAATTTCCACTATTAAATTCATGGGCTTATAAACAGTGAAAAACTAGTTTGGGGGATTTTCTTTTACTGATGATGGATTGTTCCTCTTTAAATTTTTCTCCCTTCAAGTGCTCAAAAAATTCTAGACAATAGATCATGGCACTTCATTGGCATTATTATATTTCTTCAGTAATGGTTACCCAGTATATAACTCAAAGACATCAATCTTCAATATGTCCTTATTTAAGTGAACTTTCATAATATTCCTTAATGTATTGCATAACAATTGATCTTAGTTACTTAGCTAGCTACATTGGAAAATTGGTGTAAATAAAATAAATTGTGAAAACTATAAAAATAGATAAGCTATGCTGAAGTATATATTGTTGTTGATATTAAAAAAGTGTTTCGTAATTCTATTCCATTAATGAGATTGGATGAAGTTTATAATCTTTATCAAGATGAGGTACTGGTCACTTATTAATAGACGCTTTTAGCTCATCATATTAGAAAGATTTAGAAACCAAAAAGGAAGAGATTTGTTAAGGGAGAAAATTTTGAGTAAATGATGCTTGATAAATTAGCTAATGATCCAATTGATAATAAATATATAACCTAATCATTTAAATAATTTGGGTACTGATGGAGATTTTGTTACTATATCTTTAAGACATGATTTGGCTTATCCTTCTATAATTGTTAATACTATTTTTAGTGGATATTTTGACTAGTTTACTTTTATAAAGTAGGGCTTTAGGTGATAATTCTAATTTGGTTATTGTGGAAGCTGCTCCATAGTTGGAATTGTCTTCTCATATAGAATTCAGTACTAAAAAGTTAATGGATAAAATAAATTCTCAAGTTGCTAACAATTTAGCTTTGGATAACATAGAGCATTTGGATAGGTTCATGGTTAAGACTAGAAGGAAATCAAAGAGGAAAAATTAGGTGATCTATCATCTTCTCCTAAATTTTAATATGAATATTTTATGTTAGAATTTGAAAGGAGTAAACAACTTCTGCTTAAAGATTATTTGAAGAATTTAAATCCTTCTATATTTTTACTTTGGAAACTAAGTTGAAGCAAGATTCTGTGAGTAAGCTTAATTTTCTCAATAACTCATGGCAAATTATCACTGTCTATTGTGCTTATTATAGTGGTTGAATTGTTATTTATTTTTATTTTAGTACAGTGAAGCTTTTAAGCTCTATAATCATGGATCAAATCATATATTTGGACTTAGACTTATTGTAAGAAAAAACACATTTTTATATTTCATTTGTTTATGGTTCTAACTTTGCTTTTTAGAGAGTTTCTTTATGGAATAAGCTTGAGGAGATTTTTTTGTAGAATTAATGGTCCTTAAAATGGTGTTTGGTGATTTTAGCAGTACATCATATCATTTAAATGTTAATGGTAATTCCTCTATGAGAAATCACTTAGATGTCATGCATCACAATATATCTAACATAGGCATAATTGATCTAAACATGTATGGTCAACATTATATTTAAAGTAATAAGAAAAAACAAAAGTGGTTTATGAGAAAGAAACTTAATAGTGTTATGGTAAGTAACCTATGGTTGAACAACTTTCTTAAGAGTTATGCTATGTTTGGAAATCCATCATTCTTTGATCATTCTCCAATAGTCATCAATGGCCTTAACTTGGGAAGGATCAAGTACTTTCTATTTAGGTTAATCAACTATTTGGCTAATGATCTTGTGTTTAAGAATGTTATCTTAAAAAGAATAAGTTATCATTTTAAAGGGTATAAAACTTTCATATGCATAAAAAAATTGCAAAATATTAATGAAGAATTTAAAGAATTGAAAAAGAGGACATATAATGATACTCAAACTATATTTCTAGCATCAAAAGATAAGCTAAAGAAGGTATAAAGAATGTTTTACCTTGATCCACTCAACTAATTTAAGAGCTTATATGAGATGTATGGGATTTGTAGTCTTTGTCCAATGCTTAGATATCCTAACAAAATGGAGTAGAGAAAAGAAAGAACTAAAAACTCTTATACATAGTGTGAACCATGATGAAATCAAGAGGATGCTTAAGGACTGCTAAGTTAAACTAGTTGTAAATGTAATTTATCTTTCAAACCTCAGTCTAATAAAGAGCTTGAAAGATGTTGATCCTTGAGAAGAATGAATCAAAGTGAAGCCTTATGCATCACAGTTCAGAGTGTTTGCTTAGGATTAATATGGCATACTCATCAATAGCATCAACCATGTAGAGCACTTCATAACCCTTATGTTAATATAGTTGTACTTGATGTAAATGTTAATGTAGTTGGCCTTGTTGATGTAAATGTTAATGTTACATTTCAGGTATTTTTGAGTAAAAGTTCAACAAATCCTGCACTTGTGGTGTCATTTCCAGTGGTGCAATATCAAGAGTTATTTATGTTACTTTACCATATGTTTTTTTGGTATATACTTTACCATATGTTTAGGTGTTGCCATATTGAAAGAACATAATGTTAATTGACTGAAGAACATATACTTAATTTAGTAAGGCTTGTAAGTTAACAGAAAACTAAAGATAGTAATGGAGAAGCTAAAAGAGATTCATAAGGAGATTTGGATGAAAATATAGGAAGAGTGTTATTAGGACCCTTCTCATCTAAAACTGAAACACTTGGAACCCAAAAACACATAGGCCATTAGAAACACATAGGCCTATTGTTGTCAGTGCCTATTTTTTTCAAAACACATAAGCTAGTATGTTGTTACTGCTATTATAGAAAATCATCAATCCTTTTGTTTTTTGAAGATAAAAGATGATAGAAAATTTTTTAGGTTGATTACTTACAATGTTTAGGAACCTTTAAACAATCACATTACTTAGCTTTGAGTGATATGGATAAAAAACCTCAAAAGTAGCTATGGAGATTGTATACGGATTAGAAACCTCAAAAGTAGCTACTGCAGTCAATGTTCATGGCTTTGCTGCATTTCTTTATATGCAGCATCCATGCTTCTTTGTCACTCCAATGCGGTTCTCCTCAACCTCAAAAGTAGCTACTGCTGCTTGTTGTATGTGAGAATCGTTGTCAAATAGCACCTTCTTGCTGTCATAGATGTCAATGAGCTTTTCAGAGCAGTAATATGGTATATGTGTTAGTTGTATTGATTCCATATCCAGTGGCAAATTCTACAACTTTTCTTCACAGTTTTAGATAATCATAAGCAGGGGCTTGTCAACCCTCAAACATTATTTGTGTATTTCTCAACCTCATACCTTTCTACCAGTCCTTCGCTTACTAACATAACATAATGTTTTCATTCTTAGATTGAATTGATAGGTATTTGTTGCTCTATGGATAAGAGTTGGATGAACAGTGTTAGGGTTTCTCGTGAATACATTGATGGAGTAAGGATGTTTATGAATTTTGTCGCTGGAAAAAAGGGCAAAGAGTGTGACATTGCATGCCCTTGTGCACGTTGTATGAATTGTTATAAGAGATCTCAGACAAATGTGTTCGAACATTTAATGCAATTTGGCATGGACCAATCATACACCCGCTGGGTTTTACATGGTGAAGTGCCAACATATAGATTTATGCCTAGGGAAGAAAGGCTTGACACTGCAAATGTTGACATAGATGGGACGTGCATCGATGTTAATGAAGGTGATAATGACGAGGAGGATGATGGGATGCAAGCTTTGCTTGATGATGTGGGTAACTTCGTAAATGACCATCCAATTAATCAAGGCGGAAGGAGTCATCCTACAGGCATTGAACATTCTACTATGGGTGGCTTTCATGAATTGTTGAGTAAAGATGCTGAAGAGTTGTACCCGGGATGTACGAATTATTCAAAGTTGTCTTTTCTAATGAAGTTTCTTCATTTGAAAGTGTACAACAAGTGGAGCAATAAGTCATTTGACATGTTACTTGCTCTGTTGAAGGACATATTACCGAATGGTAAATCTTTGCCGAAGTCCTATTATGAAGCAAATCAATTCTTACGGAGCCTAGGCTTAGGTTATGTGTCGATACATGCATGTAAGTACGATTGTTGCCTATATTGGAAAGAGTATGAGGACTTGGAAAGTTGTCCCCAGTGTGGAACATCAAGATGGAGAATTAATGATGGCAGGGGTAAGAAGATACCACATAAACTATTGCGGTACTTTCCATTGCAGTCTAGATTACAACGATTATTCATGTCAAGTAAGACCGCTAAAGAAATGACGTGGCATAATGATAGGGCTAAAGGTGACAGTGATAACATGGTTCATCCTTCAGATGGAGAAGCTTGGAAGAGCTTTGATGAGCTATATCCTGAGTTTGCCAGAGAACCACGTAATGTGAGACTAGGGTTAGCAACTGATGGATTCAATCCACATGGTAATTTGTCAGTTTCATATAGCGTGTGGCCTGTTGTTCTCTTAGTATACAATTTACCCCCTTGGATGTGTATGGATGAGTCATTCTTTATGCTATCGTTGGTTATTCCAGGTCCGAAAGCAGTCGGTAGAGATATTGACGTCTATATGAGACCACTAATAGATGAGTTAAAGAAGTTATGGGATGATGGTTTTGATGTATTTGATGTTTCAAAAGGAGAGAATTTTCGATTGCATGCAGCTTTAATGTGGACTATTAATGACTTTCCAGCTTATGGTACTGTTTCTGGATGGAGCAAAAAAGGCTACATGGCATGTCCTGTTTGTAACAAGGACACTCCTTCTTGTAAGTTAAGAAGTAAGATTGGATACTTAGGCCATCGTCGTTTTCTTCCTTATAATCATCCATGGAGAAAAAACAAGAAGTTTGATGGCAAGAGTGATCATCGACATATACCTAACTTCATTAGTGGAGATGATATGGTGGAACAATTAAGTCATGTGTAGAATATATGTTATGGCAAGCACCCCAGCAATAAGAGGAGAAGGAGATTGGAAGGAGAGTTTAATTGGAATAAAAAAAGTATTTTTTTTGAACTACCATACTAGCATAAGTTAAGATTAAGGCATAACCTTGATGTCATGCACATAGAAAAGAATATTTGTGACAATATCCTTGGAAATTTGATGAATGTTGAAGGAAAAACCAAAGATACAATCAAGGCTCGGCTTGATTTGGAAGATATGAATATTCGAAAAGAATTACACTTGATAAGAGCAGCTGATGGAACTATTGTTGGAAAACCTCCAGCATGCTATACAATGAGTATCGATGAGAAGAAGAAGTTTTGTGTGTTTGTAAAGCAGGTGAAGTTTCCAGATGGTTACGCATCGAATATATCTAGATGTGTTAATGTTGATGAAAGGAAGATTACTGGACTTAAGTCTCATGATTGTCATGTATTGTTACAAAGCATTCTACCATTAGGAACGCGTTCTATCTTGAACAAAGATGTGACAAGTGTTTTAATGGAGTTGGGGGACTTCTTTCGTCGAATTTGTAAACGAAGTCTGAATAAGGATCAGGTACAGAATATGTGTCATGAGATTACTTTAATCTTATGCAAGCTTGAAATGATATACCCACCGACGTTCTTTGATGTGATGGTACATTTGGCTTTGCATTTGCCAAATGAAGCCTTACTTGGTGGACCGGTTGTGTATAAATGGATGTATCCAATTGAGAGGTATAATTTAAATTGATCCTATAACTTTTAAAAGTTAAGTAAATAGTGGCCTATCTGATTATGGTTAATCATTTGTTCAGATTCCTAGGTACACTGAAGGGATTTGTTAGAAATAAAGCACGTCCAGAATGGTCAATTGCAGAAACGTATGTTGTTAAAGAGTGCATGACATTCTGTTCAATGTATTTGAAAGGAATTGAAACAAACTTCAACGTGCCAGAGTGAATCAATGATATGGTTGATGGTAGTGACATATCGGTATTCTTCCAACAATGCAAGCCGATTGGTGCTAGCAAAACAATTGCTCTTCCTACAAATGAACTAGCGATTGCACATTGGTATGTGCTTATGAATTGTCCTGAGATTAGGGCCTTTATTGAGTAAGTTTTTCTAACCTTTTCGGAAATTAATATATGTGATAAGTAGAGATATCTCATAGAATTGTGACTAAATTTATGATGACCCATAGTGAGCACATGGATGAGCTGATGCAACAAAGTCCATTGCATGTTGACAAGAGACATAGAGAACAATTTTCTTCATGGTTCAAGTATAGGGTGAGAAGATTATTTGTACATGGTGTTCACTAATAATTATATATTATTAACTAATTTTCATTTCTTGTTATAGATGACGACATTAAGTAGCTCCCGTGAAGGAAACATGTTTGAGTCTTTGTATGCATTAGCATGTGGACCTTATAGTTTGGTCCACAAGTATACTGTATGCAATACAAATGGCATGCGATTTCGAACTGAAGCTCGTGACATGCGAAGGATAACACAAAATAGTGGTGTTGCAGTGTTAGGAAATTACGGGGAAGATAATATTACATTTTATGGGATGCTGACAGATATTATCAGGCTTGAATATGTTAGAGGTAAAAGTGTTGTGCTTTTCAAATGCAAATGGTACGATCTTGGGAATTCGAATATGAGGGTCAACGACGTTCTAAAAAGCATCAACGTTACTAAGTTTTGGTTCAAGGATGACCTATTTATTTTGGCAAACCAAGCAAAACAAGTTTTCTTAGTTGAAGATTTGTTACTGGGTCCAAATTGGCGGATTGTGCAAGAATGTGAAGTTAGACGTGCGTATGATATCCCATTGCATGGTAATGAAGAAGATGCAAATGACGATGAGGAGTCTTCTGAAGCTCCAGTGGAAGTCCAGGAACCTTAGAGTTTTTAGATCGCAATGATATTGCTATTGATGTAATAAATAATGTTGTATTGAATTCTGAGCAACGTTTGAATGACGATTTGGATGACTTAGAGACAAGCAGTAGTGAAAATGAATGTGATATTGTATTCGAGGAGCCCACCGATGATGATCATGAATAAATGCTTATTCTACACTTGAGCCTTTTTTGTTTTATCTTCATTGCTTAATCACATTCTTAATGTTGTCAACCAATTTTCAAGTCTTATTTTCACACCAGTTAACTTTGTACGTGGTGTGCAAGATTTATATCTGAACCTAATCATATAACAACTTGATTAGTTAGGCTAATAAGAGTTGATGAAAATACTCATCAATAGCATCAACCATGTAGAGGACTTCATAACCCTTCTTCTTCAACTTATCAATGAACTTATATGCAGTGTTTTATGCCACCAATAATTATTTCATGCTCTATACTTCATATAGCTGCATTATATGTTTATCAATTTTGGTAGTGAAAATGAATGTAGGCAACAACAATATCTTTTTTCAGTTTAGATAAGGATTAATATGCTGTCACCATAATGAACAGGAGAATATGTTTCTGTTGTAACTTGTTCTATAACAAAGCTTGAAACATATGTTTCTGTTGTAACTTGTTCTGTAGATAAACAATTTCAGTTGACATCTTCAACAACATTCACAGGTAATTCGATGATCTTCTAAACTTTAGATTTAGAGATTTGTAAGAATTGCTAGATAGCAATAGTTAGGGATCTAATATTAAAGATCCCTAATATGGCAGAATTGTGGTGCTTTTTTATTCATTTATTATTGCAGTGAATATAGTGGTTTGCATAGGCCAACTAAGCTACCTTAAAGATCCACCTTGACTTCCAATGTTGTATTTGTTATTGTTGGAGTTATGTAAATATAGTTCCCTGGAAAGCAAGTGTATTTACATGTAACTTTATCTTCTTGATTCATGCTTTGTAATGAAAATATTTATTATTAATAAAACAAAAGAGTTTGGTTTTATCTGTATGAGCATTATATATCTGGTCACAAGGTACCAAGATTCATTTGTAAGTAATATACATATACATAGAGATGTATGGGAAACATGTATATTATTAGAATCAATTAATTGATTCACAGTTGAATAATCAAGTTGGTCGTTTGATTATGGTTTAGGCAGTAGTGTTGCGATTTATCTCCATATAAGTAAAGGAGTTTACTTAAAGGGAATGATGAGTTTCATATCATGATAGTAGTAGACTATCGATAATGGCACTATTAAATGAATTGAATCAAGTATGTTTTCAAGAATAAAGTGGCCGTTACTTTAATCTTAAAACATACAACTTAAGCATTCGCTTATTATGAACCACAATCTTAATGAGTGGTGAACTCATATGTGTTTCATTATAATTCTTGATATGATCGAATGGATTTTTACAGGTATTAATCCAAAGGTTCGCATGTTGGAATTATTAATTGAAACATGTATTAGGAACATTCACTCAAATAAAGAGTTTATAGTGTTATCATCTCTTCTAGATGTTTTAAGGAGATTTGGTGATTAAGCTGGCGCCATAGTTTGATGGACTAGCTACCCATCAAGTCTTAACACTAAGATGAGATCTTATGTGTTAATCACCATATAAAGTAAAATGAGAGATCTAGAAGGAAAAACCAACGTAAGGGCAAAACGGTAATTTTACCCTTTGTTGTGCGGATGGCTATAATAAGGTTCTAAATAGAGTTTGCAATTGGACATATTCTCATAATATTTAATAATTCAAGAGTTCAACTAATTGTCTTTAGTGGAATGATATTTAGTTAATAAGCTAGAATTAATTCCAATGAGATTGAATTATTTCTGGGCTTATTGGAGCTTGAATTATCAAAGTCCAATAAGATTCCCCACTTGGCTTTAAGGAAGGTTATCAAGCTATGTAAGAAGTAGTTTGGAGGCTTTAGAAGTCCATAATTGAATGATGGGCTTATACTAATTAATGGTTAATTGGAAGCCCATATGTTCATTTAGAAATAGGCTTGTTTTGGTTTAATTTAATTGATTAGATTAATTATATTAAAACAATTTTTTTTAAAATGGAGAAGAAGCAATTTCGAAATTGTGTTAGGTTAGATGTGTAACCACACATTTGACATTAAAATACTAAATAAAGATGGTCTTTATTATGGTTCATCATTATTAAATGGAGTTATGAACTTACCATTAAATGGTTTAGTGGTTGGCTTTTAATGTTGGCATGTAACCTATTTGCATTCATTAGATTAAAGATGAAAGATGTGCATTAGATGGACCATCTTCCTTCTTTCTTCTTGCCAAAACCGAAATGGGTATTCAATTATAGGTTATGGTCTTTTCAAATAGCCATTTTAAAGATAAATGAAGTAAGTCTCATTTATTGGCTATTTGATGAGTGATTAATGTAAGAAGTGATGCATTGGATGCCTCTCACTTTTTCCATTCATGCATATTTCGAAATTGAGATGTAAGAAAGGGTTCTTGCATAGTTTTTAGACATTCTCTCCTTTCATGCAAGGTAGAACCGAAATTCCTAAGTGAAAGAATTGAAAGAGTTTCAATTTTGGTTCTTCTTCTTCTAAGAAAATCTCCTCCAAATATTTCTTCTCTTTTCCCACCAAAGGATTTTGTTAACCTAGTTGTCCTTGAAGAACAAGTGGTAAATCTAATTGGTTGAGGATACTACAACAAGGAAGAAGATAGATTGCTAAAGGAAAAGACTCAAAGGCAAAATATTTGGATATAAGAAGGAGAGGATAGTGCAACGAGGATTTAAAGCTGTAGCGAAGGAGTCGGTAATTCCTTTTATCTTGTTCTTGGTTTTATTATCCTTATACCATATCCTGTATGGATTAGCATGTTGATTTGGATATATTGCTTCTGCTGCTAGATGATTTCTTAAAAAGTTTTGAAATCTATCGTTTCTCCATACTAAGCATGCTTTCTTTTTCCGATCCAACAATTGGTATCAGAGCCAATTTTTCATGCATGATTTCGGTTCCTATATGGTGGATGCATGGGTTGGCAATCTTTTATGTATACTGCATATTTTATGTGATAGAAATATATATGGTGTATGTTGCTCTTTTGGTTGTCCATAGAAGTTAAATTTTATCTTGTAAGATTTCTTCATTTGGTTGTAACAAGGAGGGTGGTCTATCATCACCATGTTTCCTCCTTGGTTTCTTTTTCTATTTTATTTGATTTTGTAATGTACAAATTGATGTAATGATGAAGAAGGAGCAGCCATGGATTGAAGAAATGGAAAGGTAAAATTTTCGTGTATCCTTTTGTGTTTTGGCATAAGTTTTGTGAAAACTAAGTTGCTGGAATTTTGTTTCAATGAATCATATTTCAGTTATGATTGGAAAACAAGTGCTGGTTTTTGTTTCAAAGAATCCAATTTCGGTTTTGCTAAAATACTAAGTGCTGTTTTTAATTTTCATGAAATGAGTTTCGTTTTAATAAAACAAGTGCTGGGATTTTTGTCAAAACAAAGATTTGGTTTTCTAAAATCTAGTGCTGGAATTTTATTTTTCAAAATGACAAAATTCTAATTTCATAAATGTCATTACATTTGTTTACCGAATGGGCGGATCATGTTAGTGAAGAGCTCAAGCGGAAGATCCAAGATGAAGAAGCATATTTTGGGCCTAAAAGGCTTGTAATTATTTTATGTTTCTAGGATGGACAATCAAAAGTGGCTTTATTAGTTCATGTGATGAATGGAGAAATGAATGCTTGTAATATGTGATATTATGTGATTGCATGTCATTTAGAAAATTGCCAACCCTAGGCCTTTCCATGCATTCATTATGTATGAGATATATAATGAAACAATATAGGATGGATAATAAATTGCATCTAGACAAGATGGTATTTAAAACTTAAAGCCCAAAAGATTGAGTGGGAGAGGATGCTCTGTGAGAGTCCACAGATCTCCAAATGATGACCCGTTTGCATGTGGTGAAGTGTTACTCCCCATCGGAGGGCATGGATCCTAGATCTTGCATGGTTTGGGTCTCTTTAAGGATAAGTCCACTTAATGATAGCAAATGTGACCTCCCACCGAGGCATGATTTGTAGGTATCTTTAGTGAATGAATCAAATGGTTATACACTCAACATTTTTTATCAATAAACCGCCCACCGTAGCTCTGTTGGTAAAAGTATGGACCAAATTAAGACGCTTCTTAAAAATTGAGCATGAGATGCTTGGTAGTTTTTGAGTGGGAGGGTCCCGATTTTTCTTTTAATAGATAAGATGACCCACCGTCACTTAGTCTGTTATAGATAAGAAAATAACCGTCATATAATGTTTTAATTTTTTAAGTTTTGTTAAATCTATCATCATGCATACATGCATCATGATTTTATACAAAGTTCCATAAATTGTTGACTAATATGCTCATGTTTTAATAATTTATATTTTCGGACATAATCAACCACAAAATGAATCCACTCACCGCTTCTCGACTAATAACAAATTGGAAAATGGAGACAAGTTTAATGAATGGAGACGTAACCTTGACATTGTTCTTCAATATGAATGTATTTCATGGGTGTTAACTGAAAATGAGCCTACACCTCTAAGTGGAGATGCAACTCCTGAGCAAGTCCAACAACATGAGCGTTGGCAGAATGCTGACAAGACAACTAAGTGTTATATTCTGGCTTCTGTCAGCGGCATGTTGCAAAAGCAAATTGCTTGTATGAAAACTGCTAGTGTAATGGTCCATCACCTACATGAGATGTTTGGTGTGAGGACTAGGTCTGCAAGAGTGAAAGCTATCCAAACCTTTCATAATCTCAGGCAGAAACCTGGTGAACCGGTGCGGGATTACATGATGAAGGTAATCTCTGCGGTCACTGAGGCTGAGATGCTTGGGGCGGATATGGATGCGGACACGCAGATGATTATGATCATCAATAGCTTAAACTCTTCTTTTCAGCAGTTTAAGTTAGACTATGAGCTCAACAAACAAGGATTACACCTCGAGTGAGTTGATGAATACCCTCCAGAGCACGGAGGAAATATTGAATATTAAGGCTCATGGGCCGAAGCTAATGTAGCTTCTTCTTCTAAGCCAAGGTAAGGGCAAGGAAAGAAGAAGGGTCCAATGAAAAAAGGCCCAAATAGGGTCAAGGCCAAACCCATGAAAAAGAAGGCCAAAGAGAACATTAAAGGAAAGTGTTTCCTTTGTGATGAGATGGGCCTTTGGAAAAGAAATCGTCGATCTACCTAGAGTCCCTCAAAAGCAAACAAGGTATGGGCTTCCTAAGTTTGTTAGGAATTAGAAATGTGGCAGATTTATCTACTTCTTGGATATTAGATTAGGAGCCACTAACCATGTTTGTAATTCTTTGCAGGGGTTCAAAGAAAGGAAAAGACTTCTAAAGGCCGATTTCAAGTTAAGATAGCAGATGGTTCCTATGTTTCAGTGAGAATAATGGGAGTAGTTATCTTGGACTTTCCTAGTGGTCATAGGTTATATTTGGAAGATGTTTATTACATGCCAATGATTGTAAGGAACATGATTTCTTGTCTAATAAAATCTGCTATTCCTTATATTTTGAAAAGGTTGTTTCAATATATGAGAATAAGGATTTTATTTGTGAAGCGATAATTAAACAAGGATTTTTTATAGAACCTATGAAAGGCTCACTAAACACCACGTAATTGATAAAACCAAGACAATCCAATATCTTTAGCATTAATTCAAAGTATCTGTGGCATCTAAGGATGGGTCATATCAATCGAAAAGACTTGACAGGCTAGTAAAGGATGGGATCCTTATGGGCTTGGATAGTGATCCATTACCCACTGTGAATCTTGTATTGAAGGAAAATGACAAAAGCCTCATTTCCTTCTAAAGCAAACAGATTTGAATCCACATTGGACATGGTACATCTTGATGTGTGTGGGCCCATGAATGTACAAGCTAGAGGAGGTTATGAATATTTCGTAACTTTTATAGATGATTACTCAAGACATGGCTATTTGTATTTGATGCATAAAAGAGTGAATCTTTTGAAAAGTTCAAAGAATTCAAAGTCAAGTGAGAAGCAACTTGGCAAGCCATTAAAACAACTTCGATCGGATCGAGGTGATGAGTATTTATCTGGAGAGTTCCAGAATATTTAATTGACAATGGAATTGTTTCCAATTTGTCAGCTCCTCGTACACCTCAACAGAATGGTGTAGCAGAGAGGAGAAATAGAACTCTATTGGAAATGGTAAGATCAATGATATCCTATGCTATGTAGGAAAATCCCGGGAGGAACATCACATGTTCCAGCAGTGGAAACAAAAATTTTTGGTCCCGGACCTTCCCGAAAACCAGGATCCCGGTGTCGGTATGAAAACTCAAACTGAATAGCCAATAGAGACTATCTCTAAAGGTATCCACGCAGAGATCGAAAACCTAACCGAGTCAAACCCTTTTGACCGGGAATAGCTAAAATGAATAAGAGCCGCTAGACCCTACCTCCATCTGGAGAGCTTGAGAATAGCGTTGAATCCTTGCCTTGGAGAAGAGAAGAAATCGATGATGGCTTGATGAAGAAGAAGAAATGAAATCACCTTTCAACTTAAGCTTAACTCTTAAGCTTTCTTCTTTCCTCTTTGCCAAAACCTACGACCATCACACTCTCCATTTTCTTTTATATGTCTTTTAACCTTTAAAACACATATCAAAGCTTATGGTGGAAGCTTATCCACGTTATTTTTTTATATATATATATATATATATAAAGTAAAGATAAAGCTTCCTCCTCTATGCTTCCACGTGTTTACATATATATATATATATATATTAATTAATTATTTAATTAATTAATCATATATATATATGTAAATAATTGCTAAAGTGGTCCAACACACTGGTCTCTGGCCTCTATCGGTCATCGTCCCTTTGTCAAACATTTCCTAAACCTTTCTTAGCAATATTGATGTCGCGATCTCATCGGGACATATCCCAATCCCATTAGGATCCATTTAATCCTAATGCTCTTCATAATTGGAACTCTGTCCAATTACTATTTTACAGATTCTCTGAAACACTCTTAAGCGTGTGACCCTTTAGGTTCCCGGTTATGTTGGCCACTTAGGTTAACAATTAATCTGAGCAAGTCATGAGCGGTATCTAGCAACACATCATGACCCCCAATTGACCGGAAAGTAATTGGTTTGATGAATTCATCACGAACCAGATCACGAACCCTTCTATAGACAATTACCGTGCAATTCGTCCTTTCATCATCCTATACCCCACTTGGTTATGAGTATGGCTAATATGTCAACTCTTACTAGACTAAGTCTAGCCCAAGTGAAATCACTTCCTGTCTGAGGACTCATTACTTTATATGTCCATGAAGACACTCTTCATGACATAGTCATGCTATGGCCAGAGACTTAAAGTAATGATCCTGACAAGAGGCCAGGGTATCTCTTCTGTTTTCACAGAAGTGATGAATCCTTTATTGGCTACTCAATTACCTTCGAATACCTCAAACTGTACCCAAGCACCACCCTATGAGTAACCTCTCGGAAGGCCACAAGGAATGGAGTCAGTACGTGATCAAGATTCAAGATATCCTCGAGTACCTCAAGTCTAAGGATACTTGCACCATTGCTATGATAAGATTATCACCGACATAAATCCATGTGATGATCTCATGGCAGGTCATCCAATGAACTTACTACCACTAGTAAGCATCCATATGTCAACTCTAAATATCTCATATTTACAGTTTCGATATCCACCGCTGATCCAATCAAGGAGTATGACATATGTTAGTCCGTGGGATTAATGATGTCCATCTCATTAATCCTATGACTAGGAGAATTTAGATACTGACATAATTGCACATGATAGGAACCTCAGTAGTATGATCACATCATAATTTCCTTCATGCTATGTCATATATCATGGACTTCATTAATTCGATTAAAGATCACTATCAATTCATAAAGAACATCAAATAAATGAAACATGCCTTTCTTTATTTATTCATAGAGTATGTACATGACTATGAACAAAATGCGCTAAAGGGGATTGCCTTTAGGGCACTACTCTAACAAATCTCCCACTTGACCTAAAGCCAATCGCCTTGGTATCTAATACCATAAGCGAGTACATGAGAATCAAAATTCTTCCGTGACAATGGCTTCAACGGATCAAGAATGTTACGCTCTGTGGGAATCCTCTCGATCGCGACATCACCTCTAGAATGATCTCGAATCGATGATATCTGCGAGTGCGTGTTTAGATCGTTGGTGAGACTTTGGTTCTTTTGCTCGAGCAATAGCCCCATTGTTGTCACAATACAACCGTATGGGTCCATCACACTAGGAACCACACCAAGTTCATAAATGAACTTCGATCCAAACAGACTTCCTTTGCCGCCTCGATGCAAAGAATGTACTCGCCTCGATCGTCGAATCGCCAGCCGTCTCTTGTTTGGAACTCTTCCAACTGATCGCTCCGCCGCTTAGCGTGAAAACATAACCTGTTGGGATCCGAGTCATCCTTGTCGATTGAAAATCGCATCCAGATGTTCGCCACTTGAGATTTCCATCTCCATATATCAAGAAAACATCCTTAGTCCTTCGCAAGTACTTGAGGATATTCTCGATACCACCCAAGGACCCTCACCAGATCCGATTGGTATCGCCGTGACACTCGAGCATACGATACATCGGGCCTCGTACATAACATAGCATACATGATCGATCCTACCGCAGATGCATACGGATCCGATCCATGCGAATCCTCTCATCTTATGTCTTAGGACACATAGATTTCGAGTGTTATCCCATGAGTAATGGGAAGGAACCTCTCTTGGATTGCTCCATGCTAAACCTCTTTAGCATCTTGTCTATGTACGATGATTGTGAAAGACCAAGCAACCTTTTGATCTATCTCTATATATCTTTATCCCAAGGATATAAGTTGCTTCACCAAGGTCCTTCATCGCAAATTGCTTGGACAACCAAATTTTAAGCGATTGCATCATTGAGACATCGCTTCCGAGTAACGAAGATGTCATCCACATATAGCACAAGGAAAACGATTGCATTCCCATTAGCCTTCTTGTACACGGTGTTCATCCAGATTTTGTGAGAAACCAAACTCTTTGATTGACTCATCAAACGGATGTTCCAACTCTGGATGCTTGCTTCAATCCATAGATGGATTTCGAAGCTTGCATACCTTTTCGCCATCATCGAAGTGAAGCCCTCTGGTTGTGTCATGTACACATCCTCGCCGATTTCCATTAAGGAAAGTCGTCTTCACATCCATTTGCCATATCTCATAATCATAATGAGCGACAATGGCTAGGAGTATCCGAATGGATTTAAGCATTGCTACGGGGCTGAAGGTCTCGTCATAGTCAACTCCTTGTCTTTGACGAAATCCTTTGGCCACGAGCCTTGCTTTATAGGTAATCACATTACCATCCATGTCGGTTTTCTTCTTGAAACCCATTTGCACCCTATAGGTTTTATCCTTGGTGCATCAACCAAAGTCCATACTTGGTTTATGTACATGGAATCCATTTCGCTTTCATGGCACAAAGCCATTTTTCGACTCTGAACTTTTCGTAACCTCTTCATAGGTAGCAGCTCATCATTTTCTATGAGCAATACGTCATTCTGCTCACTTACGAAATCCATATCTCTAGAACAAAGGCGCATCCTACTTGACTACTGAACCGTGTGCAATGAAGGTTGAACTGTTACTTCATCTGAATGAGTGACAGTCTCAGGTTCAGGCAGTTGATCTGTGCTTGTTTGAGCATCTTGAACTTCTTCAAGTTCGACTTTGCTCCCACTGTCTTCTTGCAGAAGAAACTCTTTCTCTAAAAAGACAGCATGCTTCGAAACAAACACCTTTTGTTCCTCAGCAAGGTAGAATTGATATCCCATGGTCTCTTTAGGATATCCTACAAACAAACACTTGTCAGACTTTGCTTCAAGCTTATCTGACTGAATCCGCTTCACGTAAGCAGGACAACCCCATACTTTCAAATGAGAAAGATAAGGTTTTCTGTTAGTCCACATCTCATATGGAGTAACATCAACTGTCTTAGAGGGAACTCTGTTTAGCAAGTAAACAGCTGTCTCTAGCGCATACCCCCAAAACGATTTTGGTAACTTTGCGAAACCCATCATTGATCGTACCATGTCCAACAAGGTTCGATTTCTCCTTTCAGCCACACCATTGTCTTTGCGGCGTAAGGAGGAGTCCACTGAGATAATATCCCATTATCTCGAGATAATCCAAAAAACTGTTGGTCTAAGTATTCTCCACCACGATCGGATCGTAATGCCTTGATACTTTTACCAAGCTGGTTTTCTACTTCATATCTGAATTGTTTGAACTTTTCAAACGCTTCAGATTTGTATCTCATCAGATACAAGTACCCATATCGAGAATAATCATCGATAAAGGTAATGAAGTAACGACAACCACTTCTGGCATGGATGGACATCGGACCGCATACATCTGAATGTATTAGGTCTAATACTCCAATCGCTCGTTCACCCTTTCCCTTGAAGGGTAACTTAGTCATCTTGCCTAATAAACAAGATTCGCATGTGTCATATGATTCATAATCAAATGACCCTAAACAACCACTCTTGTGGAGTTTAGCGATGCGTGTCTCATTTATATGGCCAAGTCGACAATGCCATAAGTAAGTTGACTTTAGATTATCTCTTTTATGCCATTTGGTGTCATTGACATTTAAAATTTGATTAGACATATCTAATATGTAAATACCATTGCACAATGTACCAGTTCCATAAAGCATTCCATTAAATTAATAGAACAACCATTGCTACTAAAATTCATATGGAATCCAAATTTATTTAGACAAGAAGCAGATAATATATTCTTTGTCAAAACGGGTACAAAATAACAATCATCCAATTCCAAAGACAAGCCCAAGAGGGAGATACAAAACATAGGTTCCTACTACTAATGCAAAGAACTCTTGCTCCATTTCCAACACGCAGTCTACTTCTCCCTTCATGAGTTGCCCATCGTCCACGAGGCCCCGCATATCATTACATATGTGAGCCACAACCAGTATCAAATACCCGGATGTTGTGATCGAAGAATGATTAACTTCAATGACATACAAACTGAAGTAGTCGAGGCATCGATGCCTTCTTACGCTTCAACGACTCAGATAGACTTTGCAATTGCGCTCCAATGGCCATCTTTATGCAATGGAAGCAAGTTCCTTTGGGGCAGCTTCTTTGGTTTTCTTCTTGATGGCGCCTCCCTTTGGTTTCTTAGCCTTCTTCTTAGGGTTCTTTTCTTCTTGGAACTCAAGAAGAAGAAGCTACTACCAAAGACTTGCTTACTATCATTCTTGATAGCCTTTCATTTGTCTTCGAAAGCAGATTGATCAGCTCAGGTATTGTAGTGGATATTTGGTTCATCCGATAGTTTAGCACGAACTGTGCATAACTGTCGGACAATCCAACAAGAATTAAGTCTATACTTAATTCATGATCCATTGCAAAACCTAAGACGGCCAATCTCTCAATATAGCCATTCATCTTCAGGGCGTACTGCACAGCAGATGTCCCTGGAGCCATCTTGGTGGTGAAGAGAAGCCTTGAGGTCTCGAACCTTTCGGACCGGGCTTGCTCGTCAAACAGCTCCCTAAGATGAAAAACTATTGTGTGAGCATCCATGGACTCGTGCTGCTTCTGCAGCTCAGGTGACATCGACGCAAGCATAATGCAAGTCGCCATGTCACTGTCCTTAAGATGCTTACTATATGCCTTCTGATCATCATCAGAAGCATCGACAGCAGGTGCATCTGGAAGCGGAAAATCTAGGATATATCCCAGACCTTCAGATCTGAGAACGATTCTCAGGTTCCTTAACCAATCAAGAAAATTCGGTCCGATTAGCTTGTTTGACTCCATTAGCGGCGAAGGTTCACACTTGACGACATTTTCAAACAACCTACGAAAAGAGAGGAAGAATGTTAGAATAGGAATAGCTGCATAATCATAAGGACTTGAATGATATGCAAAAGCGCCCCACTAGTTTTATAGAATCCATAACCTCATTACTGAATCCAAAGAAACAAAATGACATTATGTCTAGTGGGTTGATATCCGATATTACTAAGAATGACCTTGGATTTGTCCAACAAGCCACAAGTTAGGTCAATCGGTAGGTATCGGTCATACCAATTGCATCATCGATAACCGACATTGAGAATGACCTTGGATTTGTCCAACAAGCCACCTTATGTCTCGGGAGGTATCAGATATACCAATTACATCTTAGACACAACTATCAATCAGTGCTATCAACTTGTTGATGTATGCACTTACATTGGGTATCAACTCTTTGATGCGCATACATCCGATGTATGCTACCCAATTTCGCCTCTGTCCACGTTGACCTTGAGTTTACTCAACAAACCAACGCTTCCAGTGAAAACCAACCCATTAATCCGAAAATCATATTTTCATGGTTCGAACATATCCGTATAGAGTGAGCTTGGGTTTACCCAACAACCCATCCCTATAAGAACTCTGGTTCTTACCATATTAATGGAAGGCGTTAGTTTTCATATACCGATGAGGGATTTAGAAACTCTAGACTCCAAGCTAAAGGATCATAGTCGCTAGGACTATATGGCATGATTTAGGTTTCATCAATCAAATTGAATCAATCCTTATAATCATCCATCATCCAACCTGAGCATGTCACAAGTCGACTTTCATCAAATGCAAGTCACCTTATGCTTCTGCCCACACACAAGTCGACTTGTATGACACAAGTCGACTTATTTCACCTGCCCATGTATAAGTCGACTTACATGAAGCTACAAGTCGGCTTATACTGAAATCTTGAACAAGTCGACTTATTCTATTCACAAGTCGACTTATCCAAAAACCTTGAACAAGTCGACTTATTCCATATACAAGTCGACTTATTCAGGGAATTTTGCTAAAATCTCTAATCGGCTAATTCCTCAATCAATGCAATTCCAATTCTCAATACCATCAAACCTAGGGTAATATCTGTTAATAGATGTATCAATGAACACTTCATTGATCCATGAATGCCTTAAATAGTCAAACTATATGAAAAGCTTGAAATGAGTCAAAACTCATAAATATCCAAATAATTTAGGAACACCCAAATTCTCACCCTAAGCATCTCAAGCTAGTGCATACACTCTCAAAACTACTCCGGCACTTGTCACAAAAATTGTGACGGCCAAAACAAGCAAGAAAATGAAATGTACTAACGAGACACTAATGTGACCAATTCGGCATTCAAAAATTCTTGGAAAAGCAAATTCAAGCAATTCACTTTGGCAATCATACCACATCAAGATAACACAATTTTAATCACATTAAAAATGTTGCAAGGCATTGGAACTGAAAAATCAACCTCAATCAAGCCAAGCAAAACAGTCCCAACAATTTTCACCAAAACTGTCCAGTTCTGTACATTGCTTGAAATGATCAATGAAACAATTTCAATAAATCATGAGAAAATTACATAGGTTACTACATGTTCAGAACATACTACCTGAATATTTTAAGGATTTTATACCATCAAAAACTCAGTCAACCAAAATAACAAAACCGATTCAAAATCTGTGTTCATCAGCACAGCAATTCCCAACAGTATAGAATAAAATCGAAAATAAATATCCAATCACCTTGAAATCCAATTTCCATGCTCACAGACATTCACCAACATCTTAGAGACATGTATGTGAAGGAAACTCCAGAAAAAGATTTTTCTAGAATTTATTCTTGATTTTATACTACTGCCAGTTCACAGAATCGTTTCAAAAACAGCATCTGTAAGCTTAGGAAAATAATTAGCAAAACTATATCAAATCAAATCGATAAATTCTGAAAATTCATAGACATATTCTCTAACATGTTATGAACATCCCTGGGCAGAAAAATTTCGAAAACCCTATCTCTATAGCAATTCGAAAACTGAACAGAAAACATGCTACAGCATCACAAGCAATTAGGGTTTATGATCTAGCTTCAGTTAAAGCTTCATACACGACACCAGACGCTTTGATACCACTGTAGGAAAATCCCGGGAGGAACATCACATGTTCCAGCAGCGAAACAAAATTTTGGTCCCGGACCTTCCGAAAACCCAGGATCCCGTGTCGGTATGAAAACTCAAACCTGAATAGCCAATAGAGACTATCTCTAAAGGCATCCACGCAGAGATCAGAAAACCTAACCGAGTCAAACCCTTTTGACCCGGGAATAGCTAGAACAGAATAAGAGCTGCTAGACCCTACCTCTGTCCTGGAGAGCTTGAGAATAGCGTTGAATCCTTGCCTTGGAGAAGAGAAGAAATCGATGATGGCTTGATGAAGAAGAAGAAATGAAATCACCTTTCAACTTAAGCTTAACTCTTAAGCTTTCTTCTTTTCCTCTTTGCCAAAACCTACGACCATCACACTCTCCATTTTCTTTTATATGTCTTTTTAACCTTTAACAACACATATCAAAGCTTATGGTGGAAGCTTATCCACGTATTACTTTATATATATATATATATATATATATAAAAAGTAAAGATAAAGCTTCCTCCTCCATGCTTCCACGTGCCTACATATATATATATATATATATATATTAATTAATTAATCATATATATATATGTAAATAATTGCTAAAGTGGTCCAGTCACAATTTAATTAATTAATCATATATATATATGTAAATAATTGCTAAAGTGGTCCAACACACTGGGCTTTCCCACGGCCTCTCGGCCCCAAATGTCAAACAAACTCCTAAACCTTTCTTAGCAATATTGATGTCGCGATCTCATCGGGACATATCCCAATCCCATTGGGATCCATTTAATCCTAATGCTCTCCATAATTGGAACTCTGTCCAATTACTATTTTCTGATTCTCTCAAACACTCTTAAGCGTGTGACCACTTTAGGTTCCGGTTATGTTGGCCACTTAGATTAACAATTAATCTGAGCAAGTCATGAGCGGTATCTAGCAACACATCATGACCCCAATTGACGGAAAGTAATTGCTTTGATGAATTCATCACGAACCAGATCACGAACCCTTCCATAGACAATTACCGTGCAATTTATCCTTTCATCATCCTATACCCCACTTGGTTATGAGTATGGCTAATATGTCAACTCTTACTAGACTAAGTCTAGCCAAGTGAAATCGGTTCTGTCTCGAGGACTCATTACTTTATATGTCCATGAAGACACTCTTCATGACATAGTCATGCTCGCCGAGACTTAAAGTAATGATCTGACAAGAGGCAGTATCTCTTCATTTTCACGAAGTGATGAATCCTTTATTGCTACTCAATTACCTTGAATACCTCAAACTGCACCCAAGCACCACCCTATGAGTAACCTCCGGAAGGCCACAAGGAATGGAGTCAAAGTGCAGGATCAAGATTCAAGATATCCTCGAGTACCTCAAGACTAAGGATACTTGCACCATCGCTATGATAAGATTATCACTGACATAAATCCATGTGATGATTTCATGGCAGGTCATCCAATGAACTTACTACCACTAGTAAGCATCCATATGTCAACTCTAAATATCTCATATTTACAGTTTCGAGATCCACCGCTTGATCCAATCAAGGAGTATGACATATGCTAGTCCGTGGGATTAATGATGTCGGTCTCATTAATCCTATGACTAGGAGAATTTAGATACTGACATAATTGCACATGATAGGAACCTCAGTAGTATGATCACATCATAATTTCCTTCATGCTATGTCATATATCATGGACTTCATTAATTCGATTAAAGATCACTATCAATTTATAAAGAACATCAAATAAATGAAACATGCCTTTCTTTATTTATTCATAGAGTCTGTACATGACTATGAACAAAATGCGCTAAAGGGGATTGCCTTTAGGGCACTACTCTAACATGCTAGCCTTCCAGAATCGTTCTGGGGATATGCCATACAAACGACAACATATCTTCTTAACTTTGCTCCATCCAAATCGGTGCCTAAAACACCTAGGGAGTTGTGGATCGCCGAGTGCCTTCATTGAGGCACTTGAGGACTTGGGAACATCGACCCATGTTCTAAAGCCCTGAATCCACAAAGATGGAACCAAGGTCAAGTATGTTTGTTTGTAGGATATCTACGGAACTCGAGGGTACTATTTTACAGATCCTCATGATAGGAAGGTATTTGTGTCGACAAATGCAAACTTCTTAGAGGAAGAGTTTGTGAGAAATCACAAAGGAAGAAGTGAAGTAGTACTAAAGGAGTTAGCAATTTCATCCAAACCAAGAGTTGTTTTGGATATGATGTAACAAGATGTCGAAATGGATTCAAGAGTTGAATTAGAAGTGCAACCTGAACATCAAGATGTGCCTAGAGCGTAGTGGGAGGGTTGTGAGACAACCAGATAGGTATCGGGTTTAGGAGAAGGCTTAATTGCCATCTCGCACCAAGAAGAAACAGATCCCGTTACGTATACACAAAGGCTATTAATGATGTTGATGCAGGAAAATGGCTCAAGGCAATGGAATCGAAAATAGATTCTATGTATACTAATGAAGTCTGGGTCCTTGTAAATCTACCACCAGGTCTAAAAACCATAGAGTGTAAATGGATCTACAAAAGGAAAAGGGGATCGAATGGAAAGGTAGAGACCTTTAAAGCTAGATTGGTAGCTAAAGGCTATACTCAAAAGGAGGGTATAGACTACGAGGAGACTTTTTTTCCAGTTGCCATGCTTAAGTCCATCAGGATTCTTTTGGCCATAGCAGCCTATTTCGATTATGAAATATAGCAAATGGATGTCAAGACCGCATTTCTGAATGGAGATCTTGAGGAGACCATTTATATGGCCCAACCAGAAGGATTCATTGAGCTAGGTAATGAGCATAAGGTTTGCAAGTTGCAAAGGTCCATTTATGGACTTAAGCAAGCATCTAGGTCTTGGAACATTAGGTTTGATAAGGCTATCAAAACCTATGGGTTCACACAAAACCTAGATGAGCCTTGTGTTTACAAAAGAATACAAGAAGGTAAGGTTACTTTCCTAATCCTGTATGTTGATGACATTCTACTCGTTGGGAATGATGTGGGAATGTTATCTGCGGTTAAGGGATGGCTGAATGAACAGTTTTCAATGAAGGATTTGGGAGAGGCTACCTATGTTCTAGGGATCAAACTTATAAGGGATCGTAAGAATAAGAAGATAGTTTTGTCTCAACTAACCTACATTGAGAATATGCTCAATAAGTTCGCCATGCAAGATTCCAAGAGGGGTTTCACTCCTACTAGAGATGGAATCAAACTTTCAAAGGAACAAGCACCTAAAACCCAAGAGGAGGTTGAACGCATGCGTAACATTCCATATGCTTCTATAGTTGGTAGTTTGATGTATGCAATGTCAGCACTAGACCGGATATCATTACACAGTGGGGTGGTAGCGATTTCATCCAATCCAGAATGGAACATTGGATGCGATTACATATATACTTAAGTATCTTCGTGGGACGAAGAACTTAATGCTTGTTTACTCTGGAAGTAATCTTATTCGGCGGGATATACGGATTCGATTTCAATCGATGTTGATTCAAGGAAATCAACTACGGTTCTATATTTACTTTAGGAGGTGGAGCCATAGTTTGGAGGAGTGTCAAGCAATCTTGTATTGCCGATTCAACTATGGAGGTTGAGTATGTTGTCTTGTGAAGCGTGAAAGGAAGCGATCCTGCTTCGGAAGTTCCTAAATGATTTGGAGGTAGTTCCAGAGGCAGAAAAAGCCATTACACTTTATTGTGATAATAGTGGGGCAGTGGCTAATTCTAAAGAACCTCGGAACCACAAAGATGCCAAACACATTGAGCGAAAGTATCATCTCATAAGGGAGATAATACAACGTGGAGAAGTGGATGTGGTAAAGATTCCTACAGAGCAAAACCTGCGATCCGTTCACAAAGACATTGACTCAAAAGAGCTTTGAGGGTCACCTAGAAGGGATGGGAATGAAGGATATGTCAAACTTGCTTTAGGGCAAGTGGGAGATTGTTGGAGTTATGTAAATATAGTGCCCTGGAAAGCAAGTGTATTTACATGTAACTTTATCTTCTTGATTCTGCTTTGTAATGAAAATATTTATTATTAATAAAACAAAAGAGTTTGGTTTTATCTGTATGAGCATTATATATCTGGTCATAAGGTACCAAGATTCATTTGTAAGTAATATACATATACATAGAGATGTATGGGAAACATGTATATTATTAAAATCAATTAATTGATTCACAGTTGAATAATCAAGTTGGTCGCTTGATTATGGTTTAGGCGTAGTGTTGCGATTTATCTCCATATAAGTAAAGGAGTTTACTTAAAGGGAATGATGAGTTTCATATCATGATAGTAGTAGACTATCGATAATGGCACTATTAAATGAATTCGGAATCAAGTATGTTTTCAAGAATAAAGTGGGTCGTTACTTTAACCTTAAAACATACAACTTAAGATTCGCTTATTATGAACCACAATCTTGATGAGTGGTGAACTCATACGTGTTTCATTATAATTCTTGATATGATCGAATGGATTTTACAGGTATTAATCTAGTGATCTGCATGTTGGAATTATTATTTGAAACATGTATTAGGGAACATTCACTCAAATAAAGAGTTTATAGTGTTATCATCTCTTCTAGTTGTTTTAAGGAGATTTGGTGATTAAACTGGCGCCAGTAGTTTGATGGACTAGCTACCCATCAAGTCTTAACACTAAGATGAGATCTTATGTGTTAATCACCATATAAAGTAAAATGAGAGATCTAGAAGGGAAAACCAACATAAGGGCAAAACGGTAATTTTACCCTTTGTTGTGTGGATGGCTATAATAAGGTTCTAAATAGGGTTTGCAATTGGACATATTCTCATAATATTTAATAATTCAAGAGTTCAACTAATTGTCTTTAGTGGAATGACATTTAGTTAATAAGCTAGAATTAATTCCAATGAGATTGAATTAATTCCAATGAGATTGACATGCTGAAGCTATTGCTGCAACATATTCATCTTCAGTTGATGACAGTGTTAATATTGCTTGTTTCTTAGAGTTCTATGCGATAGCTAAAGAAATGAGAATGAAGCAATTTCCTGACCTGTTTTTTCTGTCTTCTAACAATCCATCTCATTCACTATTGTTGTATCCTTTGAACATAGTCTTGTATCTCATGAACAAAATTCTAACCTTTGTGGTTACTAAGTATCACACTACCCTCTTGGCAACTCCAAAATGGTGATGGCTTAGTTGATGCACCAACCTAGAAAGTACTCCAACTGAAAAACTCATATCAAGACAAGAATGTGTTAGATATATGAGCCTTCCAATCAAACTTCTATATAAGCTTCCATATGTCATTCATATATCATCTTTTTGCTGCAATTTTTCAATTATGTTCATGAGGGTTATGGTAATTTTACACCCCACCATGTTGAGCTTCTCCAAAGTGTCTTCAAACATATTTCCTTTGCGTTATAAAGATTCCAACTTCTGATTGAACAATTTCCAAACCCAGAAAGTAGTGTAACTCTCTAAGATCAATCATCTCAAACATATTTTTCATAGACTCACGAAACTAAAAAAATAAGAACTGTCAAGGAACCGATGTAAATCATATCATCAATAAACTTATTACGATAAGTTCAGTTGTACCTTGCATTTTTAAGTATAAGGTTGGTTCGTGTTTGCTTCTTTTGAACCTATTTTTTTTTAAAAACTCATTTATCTTGCTATACTAAGCTCGAGAAGCTTGTTTTAGCCCATAGAGGGTTTTCTTCAACTAAATTACCTTATATTCCTCGTCTAAGCTCTCAAAACTAGGAGGTTGGTGAACATATACTTCTTATAAATCACCATTTAGAAATGTTGACTTAATGTCAAACTATAACACTTTCCATCATTTTTGAGTTCCAAATGCCAAGATCATTTGGATCGTTTCAAATTCAGTGATTAGAAAAAATGTCTCATTGTAGTGTATGTTTGTGTTGCTGAGCATAGCCTCAAACCACTAGCCTCGCCTTATGTTTCTATATACTACCATTTGCTAGAAGCTTAGTCTTTGGAGAAACAAGGGATATCCAATATGACTAATCCCTAAATACCTATTTAGTAGACAAATTCTTATAAAAGGGAAGCATGTTGACCTTTTAACTAGCAAGATTAGCAGGGATATGATCAGAAGAAAAAATGTTGGAGTAGCTTAGCACAAAATAGTAGCAGTAAGTATTTACTACCTAAAACTGAAATTCCAATTTTGACTGACCATTAAAATTAGGCTAAACACTGCATATTTAAACATAGCCTTATGCCTAAAATTGGAGGAAACTTAAGACCATTTAATTTTTAATGTAGTTCAAAATGTTATAAAAGGGTTAAGCTTATGGAACTATATAAGGAATTCACTCGTGGAAACCATCTAATGGCTTCTAAATCATCCTACATTACCAAGAGCTGCTCTTCAATTATATATAAATGCAATGGGGACCTGTGTGTAAACTATCTTAATATACTGATGAATCTATTTTTCAATTGTAGAATCTATTTTTCAACATTGAATTAATATACTGATGTAAGGGTATTTCCTTTAGGTCTCTTATACTTCTAACAAATACATAACAAGTATATAGAAAATGAATTCATAGTAAGGTCAAAAGATAAAAAGATAACAGAATCCAACAAAAAGAAAAGTTTTCATTTGCAACCCCATCTAGAGCAGATCAAGAACAATGAGCATCAATCCAAATGCTCAAGAAAATATGTTGGAAGTAAATCATATGCCCTGAATAATTTTTCAAGGTATATGATCTGAACTGTTATATGTTATATGGATTCTACTCCATTGTTATTATTTTCTTTATATGTAAATTTTACATTTATCCACATGGGCTCTTTATTTAGCATTTTCTTTTTTAGCTCAACAAATAGACGAGTCATTAAAGATCCTTGAATTAGATGGGTGCATTTGCATTTATCCTAAACTGCATATTCTAACTAGTACCATGATTGATCCTAAACTACATATTCTAACTGATTATACTTTCTAAGACCTTTGATTCATTCATCTATAGGTATAGTCATCAAGTCTACTTTCCTTTTATGATATTTATTGCTTCATTTTATAAGATTTTGCAAACTCAAGCTGGAAATTGTGCTATCCCATGAGCTTGGAAGACATGATTGCTCCCAAGGGAAGATAGACCAATGGAGATTTTCTGATTTCTCGCAGAACACTTTATCTTTGCATATTGTATTCCATATTTCTGGTTCATCACATGCTTCTTAGAAGAATAAATTTCATATGATTTCTACATAGATTCAAGAATAACATTGTGTAATATTAGGAAGAAGTTGAAGCATGGTATGGTATGGACCAAAACAGTTGATATCCATATTTCGGTTGAAGGGCCATGGTTGGAAATGCTTCTGTCATATAGGAAATGGAGTTTTGAAGGAATTTGTAAATCTTTGGGTTTCTGTAATCGGATTATCATCCAATCTTCCAGCTTTGTAAGTCCTGTCAGACAAAGGCTTCTTGTACTTAGGCTTAGTAAAAGAAAAACACGAAAAGTGACTACATGTCCTGTGCTGATACTTAGCTTTCCAATACTTTATCTTCACTTGCTGTTGAATGTTACTTTTAGGAGCTATTATATCAGTTATTTTGCTAACTTAAAACATAAATTTGATGGATGTGAATGCCATAGAAGCATTACTCCAAGCATATCTTGCAATTTGGAGGTTATTTTTGTTTACACAAAGCATCAACATTCAGTCCATGGCTTTCACCATTTCTTTATATGCATCATCCATGCTTCTCTTTGACTCCTTATGAATGGATTGCAATGCCAATGATAGCTATTCAAGTTGTGGCTTCATATTGCATCTTGGAGTGCCTTGGATTAGGTACATGGTCTGGAAGATATACACGAGTTTTACAATGATTACACAAAATGCAACTTCTTTGCTACTTTTATACTACATGTATATGCATTTAGAATAAATGTATCTCTCTAGCTCTCGTTTTATGGATCCCGATGTTTCTTTGATACTTTTTCTTACATGTATTGGATCCCGATTATCTGATTTGCTAGAGCGGGACACGTCATGAGCAAGTGACTTATATAAGGTTAGATTCTCAAGTTTTCCTCTGTTCTCCTTTTCTCATACCAAGTGACTAGTTAAATCCAATGACCTGATACAGAGCAATAGGTAAAGATGCAAGTTAGGTATGCCTAAACATCAATAACATCAACCATGTAGAGGACTTCATAACCCTTCTGTTGGACCCCAAATTTTTGTTTTCTTGAAGTTATTAAGCATGAATTATTTTGATTTATGATTTATAGTATAGTTTGATTTTATGGAAAATATTATGGAAAATTTGAATTTTTGAGATTAGTATGGAATAATGTTTATGGAAGAGTAAAATGTTTAAGGGCAAAATGGTCAAGGTATTGGAGTTTAGAAGTTTTAGGCTAAGTGTAGGAGGGTATAATAGTCCTTGTCGATGTTTTTAGGTTTAAGAAATTAAAAGAAGAAAAGAGGAAGAGAAAAATAGAGGAGAAGAACGAAGAGAGTCGGCGGTGAGGGAGAAGAAGAGGAAGTTTGTTCCAAAGCGGTTTCAAGCTGATTTCAAGCATTCTTAAGGTAAGATTAACTCTTTTATCTTAGTTTGAGTTGGATTGAAGCTTTGTTTTGCTGGAAATGAGTAGAAATCGTTGGTTTAGGGTAATGGTGAAGATTTGTAGATTTGCTTGGGTTGTTGTGTTTTTGATGTTTTTGGTGTTAGAATAAGTTCAGAATGATAGTATATGACTTGATTTATGGGTTGGATGTGTTGTAGTAGAAGAAGGGAAGGTTTTGGGGTTGATAATGGCGGATTCTGGGTTCGGGAAGACGAAGCTCCGTCCGACGTCATGACGTAAGAAGGTCAAGACGCCACCACGGCAGTAAGAGAGCCGCACGACGCGGAGAGCCAGGCCGCACGCTGCGACGTGCCTCGTCGCGGCGAGCCCAATTTTTCCAGAATGGTTATTTTTAGTGTTTTGATCATATCTTTTGCTACAGAAGTCCTTTTGGGGTGATTTTAGAAGCGTTGTGAACTAGAGAGATAGATCTACAAGTCTTATGAAGTGATGAAGTGATGAATTAGTTTCTAAGAATGTGGAATTTTGGATGGAAGTTAAGAATGGAACTTTTGTTTCAGCATGAATTATTGAATGGAATTTTGGTTCTTATTTTAGGAGAACAAGAGAGGCAAGAGGATCGAGAGGCTCAAGAGGAAACTCATTCCCAGGTAAGGCAAGCAAGGAATTCAGGTGGGTTCATGTTTATAATAAAGTATATAAGTTACTCATTGTTTAGTTCCAATCAAGCAAGATCTCATGCATTTACATTACATCATCCACGATCGCATTGCATACTACCATGAATGATTATATTCTGCATTGTGATTTGCATTCATGATTATTATCAAGATTTTCACAAAGGAGTGCTTTCCTTTCATGAATACAAGTGCATGAAATGAAGTATTACTTAAATACATGACAAGCAAGTTTACAAACAAGTTTACAAGCAAGTGCCGGTTTATAAACAAGTTTACAAGAATATGAATTAAGCATACTTATGTGGGTTTGCGGTGTCCCTCACGATATTCAACTGCACATTGACTCACGAAAAGGCTTCTCTCGCCTTGCCTGATCAGGGCATGTGGTTATCCCACAGGATCCCTCATGAAACTACGTCACACATCAACATTTCGATGGCATGTGTAGTATGTCACGAACCCGGGACACCCAAACCATTATGATATGTTATGTGTTATGATTTATTATGTGACATGCATCATGAATTGTTTCAAGAATCAAGTATCTTTCAAGACAATGACATATACATGATCAATGATTATGATTTCAACAAGTACCACGACAATGAGTTATTTTTGAATATTTTGCTTATTGTGATATTATAAATATGTTCCCACGAGCTTTATAGCTCACCCCCTTTAATCTCCCCCATACAGGTGACGAGCAAGAGATCGAGTGAGTCACGAGTTTCGGCAGCACTCCCGTTTCTATTTTGTTATGTTTGTTTATTTTCAATGTTATATTTTTTGAAAGTCAAGACTTTAGTTATATTCTAAGTATCATTGGTTCAAGAGTGTTTTAGATTTTTGGCTCTTGAACTCAAAGTTATAATTTGGTTTGAGATATTCTTAACGCTTTATGAAACTCATCTTTTGGAGCATGAATTATGAAGTTAAGCATGAATTATAAATTTGTTATTAAATCACATGAAAGCAGGTTTCAAGTATGTTTTCCAGTCGGCCCATTAACCTTCCGCGGGTCTTTATTTCTAAATGTATTATTAGTACGTTTTCCCGCCACGCTCTCATGTCCGACGTTGGGCTCCGGCAGCGGGGTCCAACATGTTATGGTATCAGAGCGCCTAGGTTTTTGATCTAGGGCTGCATGACATTGCTTTCAAGAAATTACTTGCATTGTTTTTCATGATTGGAACTGTATTTGCATATTTTGAAACTTGTCTTACTAGAACTGAAATTTTCAATGGTTTTCTATTAAAGGAGTGAACATGCCACCTCGAAGGAGAACTCGGGGAGCTATGACTCGATCTCATTCTCGTCAGGGGAGTACGGATGAATCCCATATTCCTCAGGATGTCGGGACACGTTTTGTTCCGATTTCAGAGGCACCTAGTTTGCAGCAAGAAGTGCCTCCTCCGCCTCCTCCTATGCCTCAAGGAACTCCCATGGATCCAAGTTTCTTTCAAGCCTTTGCTCAGGCTTTCACGTATGTCATGGGAAAGAGATCTCAGATGCTGATGGAAGCTCCGGTAGACAGGAGTGGACAGTATGACAAGCTCCGGAAGTTTGGGGTTGTTGGTTTCAGTGGGACAACGAATCCAGAAGAAGCAGAAGCTTGGTTGAAGAGGACCGAGAGGGTCCTAGTTCAGATGAGATGCTCAGATGAGGACAAGCTGGATTATGCAATCAGTTTGTTGCAGGGTGATGCACTTCATTGGTGGGAATCAGTGCCCCACAGTCAGGTTGTTCCTTCGGTGCTGACATAGAGGGACTTTGTGGAAGTGTTCAGGAAGAAGTATCTCTCCAGGGTCTATGTGCAGGAGAAGGCTAGAGCATTTCTGAATCTGATGCAAAGGGACATGAGTGTGAGCGAGTATGAGCTGAAGTTCACACAGCTTTCTCGATATGCAGCAAGCATTGTGGCAACAGAGGAAGACAAGTGCCGCAAGTTTGAAGGAGGTCTTCACTTGGGAATCAGGGAGAAAGTCCTGATTCACAATTTCTGTGATTACCAGCAGTTGGTGGATCTTTGCTCTCAGTGAGAACCGGAGAATATCAGAAATGAAGCGAACAAGAAGAGGAAGATCAGAGAGCAGATTTTCAGGAAGGGTACTAGTGCTTCATTGCCTGAGAAGAGTACGAGAAGTACTCACAGTCAGAGTGAAGTGGGTAGCAGTGGGGCTACCAGGAACAAGCAGGTGAGGGCTGTATCAGGGCAAGCCTCTAATGTGGGAGGCACAGGTAGAGCTGGAAGGAGCGGGTTCACCTACCCCTTATGTGATCAATGTTGGGAACATCACCAGGGAGAGTGCCTCTGGTCACTTGGAGTTTGTTTCAGATGTGGAGAGAAGGGACATATAGCCAAGCATTGTCCACAGGCATCGAGACAAGAGGGGTCACAGTTTCAGGCTCCAAGGCATGCAGAGATAGTGGGAACCAGGCCAGTTACTGTAAGTGATAAGTCGACTTGTACCATGTGTAAGTCGACTTACACATGTTCGGTACCGATAAGTCGACTTATTCATTGGATAAGTCGACTTGTTCAAATCGAGATCGTTTATTTGTGCCCTAAAGGCAATCCCTTTAGCGCGTTTTATTCAAAGTCGTGTATGCAGACTTTATGAATAAATAAAGAAAAGGCATTATTCATTAATTTGATATTCATAAACATTGTTTATGAATTGATTGAATCTTTAATCGAATTAATGAAGTCCATGATATATGACATAGCATGAAGGAAATTATGATGTGATCATACTAATGAGATTCCTATCATGTGCAATTATGTCAAGATATCTAAATTCTCCTAGTCATAGGATTAATGAGACTGGACATCATTAATCCGGATAGACTAGCACATGTCATATTCCTTGATTGGATCAAGCGGTGGATCTCGAAGCGTAAATATGAGATATTTAGAATTGATGTGGATACTTACTAGCGGTAGTAAGTACATTGGATGACTGCTATGAGATCATCACATGGATATCTTATCTAAGTGTCGGTGATAATCTCATCATAGCAATGGTGCAAGTATCCTTAGACTTGAGGTACTCAAGGATATCTTGAATCTTGATCCTGCTTTGACTCCATTCCTTGTTGCCTTCGGAGGTAACTCATAGGGTGGTGCTTGGGTACGACTTGAGGTATTGAAGATAATTGAGTAGCCAATAAAGGATTCACCACTTACGGATTAGCGAAGAGATACCCATGGCCTCTTGTCGGGATCATTACTAAGGTGTTAAGCATGTATGTCATGAAGAGTGTCTTCATTGACATATAGAGTAATGAGTCCCGTGACGAGAACCGATATCACTGGGCTAGACTCGGTCTAGTGAGAGTTGACACTTTGACCATACTCATAACCAAGTAGGGTATAGGATGGTGAAAGGAAGAATTGCACCAGAATTGTACATGGAAGGGTTCGTGATCGGTTCCGATGAATACATCAAACCGATTACTTTCCGGTCAATTAGGGGTCATGATGTGTTGCTAGATACCGCTCATGACTTGCTCGATTAATTGTTAATCTAAGTGGCCAACATAACCGGAACTGAAGGGTCACACGATAAGAGTGTTTGAAGAATCAGTAAAATAGTAATTGGACCGAGTTCCAATTATGGAAACATTAGGATTAAATGGATCCCAATGGGATTGGGATATGTCTCGATGAGATCGCGACATCGATATTGCTAAGAAAGGTTTCCGGTCATTTTCAAAGACGGGGCCCGAAAGCAGTAGGACCGACCCCAGTTGGACTGGACCTTAGCAAATATATTCTAATTAATTAATTAAGTAATTAATTAATTAATTATTATATATATATTAGAGATGCACGTGGAAGGAGGAGGAGAGGAAGCTTTATCTTTAAGTTTTACTTTTTATATATATATATATATATAAAGAGGAAAACGTGGACACTCTTCCACCATTAGTTTTCTACATGTCTTTTAAAGAGTTAAAAAGACATAGAAAAGGTAGAAAAAAGATGATGGTCGACGGTGGTGGCTAGAAAAATTGAAGATGAAAGCTTAATGGTTAAGCTTCCTTTAAAAGGGTGATTTTCTTCATCTTCATCAAGGCAACCATCGTTTCCTCTCCTTCTCCAAGCACATGGTCCAACGTTTCCTTCAGCTCTCCAGGACAGAGGTAGGCTCTAGCAGGATTTAATCTGTTCTAGCTATTCCCGAGTCAAAGGGGTTTGACTCGGTTAGATTTTCTGATCTCTGCGTGGATCACCTTTAGAGATAGTCTCTTTTGGCTATTTAGGTTGATGTCTTCATACGGATACCAAGATCCTGGGTTTCGGGAAAGTCCCGGGAACAAAATTTTTTTGTTTTCCACTGCCGGTACATGTGATGTACCTCCCGGGATTTTCCTACAGTGGTATCAAAGCGTCTGGTATCCCGTATGAAGCTAAAACCTAAGCGAGATCAGAAACCCTAATGGAATTTGCTGTTGATGCATGTATACTGTCTGAATTTCGTTTTGCTATAGAGATATGATTTTCGAAATTTTTCTGCCCAGAAATGTTCACAACATGTTAGAGAATATGTCTATGAATTTTCAGAATTTATCGATTTGATTTAATATAGTTTTGCTAATTAATTCCCTAAGGTTACAGATGCTGTTTTGTGAAACGATTCTGGAACAGGCATGAGTATAAAATCGAGAATAAATTCTAGAAAAATGTTTTTTCGGATTTTCCTTCACTTAAATGTCTCTAAGATGTTGTTGAATGTCTGTGAGCATGGAAATTGGATTTCAAGGTGATTGGATATTTATTCACGAATTTATTCTATGCTGTTGGGAATTGCTGTGCTGATGAACACAGATTTTGAATCGGTTTTGTTATTTAGGTTGACTGAGTTATTGATGGCCTAAAATCCTGAAAACATTCATGTAGCATGTTCTGAACATGTAGTAACCTATGTAATTTTCTCATGATTTATTGAAATTGTTTCATTGATCATTTCGAGCAATGTACAGAACTGGACAGTTTTGTGAAAATTGTTGGGACTGTTTTGCTTGGCTTGATTGAGTGTGCTTTTTCAGTTCCAATGCCTTGAACCATTTTTAATGTGATTAAAAATGTGTTATCTTGATGTAATATGATTGCCAAACTGAATTTCTTGAAGTTGCTTTTCCAAGAATTTTTGAATGCCTAATTGATCACATTAGCGTCTCGGTAGTATCTTGCATTATCTTGTTTATTTTGACCGTCATATTTTTTATGGCATGTGCTGAAGTAAATTTGATAATGTATGTGCTAGCTAGAGATGCTTAGGTTGATAATTAGGGTGTTCCTAAATTATTTGGAAATTAATGAGTTTTGACTCATTTCAAGCTTTTCATATGGTTTGACCATATAAGGCTTTCATGGTTCAATGAATTGTTCATTGATACATCAATTCACAGATATTACCCTAGGTATGATGGTGTTGAGAATTGGAATTGTACTGATTGAGGAATTAGCCGATTAGAGATTTTAGCATATTTCCTGGATAAGTCGACTTGTATATGAAATAAGTCGACTTGTTCAAGAGTTTTGGATAAGTCGACTTGTGGATAGAATAAGTCGACTTGTTCAAGATCTCAGTATAAGTCGACTTGTAGCACCTTGTAAGTCGACTTGTACAAGGGCAGGTGACATAAGTCGACCTTTTTCATACAAGTCGACTTGTGTGTGGGCAGAAGCATAAGTCGACTTGCATTTGATGAAAGTCGACTTGTGGCATGCATAGGTGGGATGATGGATGATTATAAGGATTGATTCAATGTGATTGATGAAACCTAAATCATTCCATATAGTCCTGGCGACTATAATCCTTCAGCTTGGAGTCGAGAATTCGAAATCCCTCCTCGGAATATGAAAACTAACGCCTTCCATTAATATGGTAAGAACCAGAGTTCTTATAGGGTTGGGTTGTTGGGCAAACTCAAGCTCACTCTATACGGATATGTTGAACCATGAAAATAAGATTTTCGATTAATGGGTTGGTTTTCCGAAGGCGTTAGTTTGTTGAGCAAACTCAAGGTCAGCGTGACAGAGGCGAAATTGGGTAGCATACATCGGATGTATGCGCATCAAAGAGTTGATACCCAATGTAAGTGCATACATCAACAAGTTGATAGCACTGATCGATAGTTGTGTCTAAGATGTAATTGGTATATCTGATACCTCCCGAGACATAAGGTGGCTTGTTGAGCAAACTCAAGGTCATTCTTAATGTCGGTTATCGATGATACAATTGGTATGACCGATACCTACCGATTGACCTAAGTTGTGGCTTGTTGGGTAAACCCAAGGTCACTCTTAGCAATGTCGGATATCGACCCACTAGGACATTATGTCACATTGTTTCTCTGGATTCGTAAAGAGGGTTATGGATTCTAGGAAACTAGTGGGAGCCATATGTATGTCATGCAAGTCCTTATGATCATGCAGGCATTTCTATTCTATCATTCCTTCTCTCTATCGCGCTAGGTTGATTGAAGATATCTTTCAGTGTGAATTTTCGCTCTCTATTTTGGACCGATTTTCTTGATTGGCTAAGGAATCTGAGAATTGTTCTCAGATCTGAGGAACTGGGATACGTCCTAGATGTTCCACTTCCAGTTGCACTTCTTGTTGATGCTTCGATAAGGATCGAAAGCATATTATAAGCATCTAAAGGGCGATGATATGGATACTTGCTTTATGCTTGCCTCGATGTCACCAGCTGCGAATAAAGACGAGTCCATGGATGCTCACTCTATAGTATTTCATCTTAGGGAGTCTGTTTGATGAGTAAGCTCGGTGCGAAAGGTTCGAGACCTCGAGGCTTCTCTTCACCATAAAGATGGCTCGGGGATATCTGGCATGCGGTATGCCACGAAGATGAATGGCTATATTGAGAGATTGGCCGTCTTAGGATTTGTAATGGATTATGAGTTAAGTAGAGACTTAATTCTAGTTGGATTGTCGATGGTTATTCACGGTTTGTGATAAACTATCGGATAAACCAAATATCCACAACAATTTCTCGTGATCAATCTGCTTTCGAGAGCATTGAGCGAGCTATCAAGAAGGATAGCAAGCAAGTGCTAATGGTGGATGCTTCTTCTTCTAGTTCAAAGAAGAAAAAGGCCAAGAAACCAAAGGGAAGTGCCATCAAGGAAAAACCAAATATTACGCCCAAAAGGATTTTGCTTTCATTGTGGCAAGTCTAGCCACCTCTGGTAAACTGTAACATCTATTCGAGTCCCTGAAGCAGTAAAAGGCATCAGATGCCTCTACTTCTTCAATTATGTTTGTCATTGAGGTTAATACTATTCCTGATCCAAACATATCAGTATTTGATACCGGATGTGGCTCATACATATTAAATGATATGCAGGGCCTCAGGGATAATAGAAAGCTCATAAAAGGAGAACTAGACCTTTGTGTAGGTAATGCAGCAAGAGTTGCTACATTAGCCGTAGACACTTATGTCTTGTTCCTCCCTAGTGGGCTTATATTCAAATTGGATAATTGACATTTTGTACCTGTTTTAAACAAAGAACATATTGTATGTTTTATGTTTACATAGAGCTGATTTCCATTGGACTTTTAGTAGCAATGGTTGTTCTATTAGTTCGAATGGAATGCTCTATGCTACTGGTACATTATGCAATAGAATTGACATATTAGATATGTCATATCCAGTTCTGAATGTCAATGACGCGAAAAGACATAATTGAGATAATTTAAAATCAACTTACTTATGGTATTGTCGGCTTGGCCATATAAATGAGACACGCATCGCTAAGCTCCATATGAGTGGATGTTTAGGGTCATTTGATTATGAATCATATGACACATGCGAATCTTGTTTATTAGGCAAGATGACTAAGTTATCCTTTAAGGGAAGGGTAAACGAATGAATGGAATATTAGACCTAATACATTCGGATGTATGTGGTCGATGTCCATCCATGCGAAGTGGTTGTTTTACTTCATTACTTTTATCGGTGATTATTCACGATATAGGTATCTGTATCTGATGAGATACAAATCTGAAGTGTTTGAAAAGTTCAAATAATTCAGAAATGAAGTAGAAAACTAACTTGGTAAAAGTATGAATACATTACGATCTGATCGTGATGGAAAATACTTAGACCAACAGTTTTGGATTATCTCAGAGATAATGGGATTTTATCTCAGTATACTCCACCTTACACGCCGCAGCACAATGGTGTGGCTGAAAGAAGAAATCGAACCTTGTTAGACTTGGTGCGATTGATGATAGGTTTTACTGATTTTGGGAATATCTTTCGAGGCAATTTGTTTACTTGTTAAGCAGAGTTCCATTAAAACGATTGAGGTTACTTCATATGGAGATATGGACTAACTGAAAGCCCTATCTTTCTCAGCTGAAAGTTTGGGGTTGTCCTGCTTATGTGAAGCGGACACAGTCAGATACGCTTGATGTAAAATCTGATAAGTGTTTGTTCGTGGAATATCAATTCTACCTTGCTTAGGAACAAAAGTTGTTTGTTTCCAAGCATGCTGTTTTCTTAAAGAAAGAGTTTCTTTTACAAGAGGACGATGGGAGCAAAGTTGAACTTGGAGAAGTTCAAGATGCTCGAACAAACATAGATCAAGCGCTGAACTCAAAGCTGTCACTCATATAGATGAGGTAACAGTTCAATCTTCTACTACACACGAATTTCGTAGGTTAAGTAGGATACGCACTGTTCCCGAGAGATATGAATTTCTCGTAAGGAACAGAATGGCGTATTGCTCATACGAGATGATGAGCTTACTACCTATGAACAGGTTCTGAAAAGTTCAGAGTCTGGAACATGGCTTTGTGCCATGAAATCTGAAATGGATTCCATGTATGAAAACCAAGTATAGACTTTGGTTGTTACACCTGAAGGGATAAAACTCACATGGTGCAAAGAAGTTTTCAGAAAAAACCAACATGGATGGTGATTTGATTACCTATAAAGCAATGCTTCTGGTTAAAGGATTTCATCACAGACAAAGAGTTGACTATGACAAAACCTTCAGCCCCGTAGCAATGCTTAAATCCATTAGGATACTCCTAGCCATTGCCACTCATTATGATTATGAGATATGGCAAATGGATGTGAAGACAGCTTTCCTGAGAGGAAATCTACCCGAGGATGTGTATGACACAACCAGAGGGCTTCACTTCCATCTATGGCGAAAAGGTATGCAAGCTTCAGAAATCCATGTTTGGATTGAAGTAAGCATCCAGGAGTTTGAATATTCGTTTTGATGACTCAATCAAAGAGTTTGATTTCTCACAAAATCCGGATGATCATTGTGTGTATAAGAAGGTAAATGGGACTGCAATCGTATTCCTTGTGTTGTATGTAGATGACATACTGTTACTAGGAAACAATGTCTCTATGCTGCAATCAGTTAAAATTTGGTTGTCAAATCAATTTGCGATGAAAGACCTTAGTGAAGCGACTTATATCCTTGGGATATAGATTTATAGAGATAAATCAAAAGGTTGCTTGGTCTTTCACAATCATCGTACATAGATGAGATGCTAAAGAGGTTTAGCATGGAACAATGCTATGTGACGAGGCCCGATGTATCGTATGCTCTAAGTGTTACTGAGCGATACCAATCGGATCTGGTGAGGTCCTTTGGGTAGCTATCGAGAATATCCTCAAGTACTTGCGAAGCACTAAGGATGTTTTCTTGACATATGGAGATGAAAATCTCCAGTGGCGGGCATTAGGATGCTAGTATTTAATCGATAAGGATGATTATGAATCACAATCAGGTTATATACATTCACCTTGAATAGCGTGGCGGTCCATTGGAAAAGTTCCAAACAAGAGAGGATCGCCGCTTTATCAACCGAGGCAGAGTACATTGCCGCATGAGATCTGTGAAAGAAGCGGTTTGGATCGAAGTTCATTCTTGAACTTGATCTGGTCCCTACCGTGATGGGCCCATAGGATTGTATTGTGATACAATGGGGCTAGTGCGAGCAAAGGAACCAAGGTCTTATCGACGATCCGAACTCGTGCTTACCGATTCGGGAGATCATTAGTCGAAATGATATCTGATAGAGAATTCCACAAAGCAAAGTGTTCTTTGTTTCGTTGACAAAGCCATTGTCACGGAGAATTGTGATTCTCATGGACTCGCTTATGGTATTAGATACTAAGGCGATTGGCTTTAGGTCAAGTGGGAGATTTGTAAGTGATAAGTCGACTTGTACCATGTGTAAGTCGACTTACATGTTCGATGCCGATAAGTCGACTTGTTCATTGGATAAGTCGACTTGTTCAAATCGATCTTGTTTATTTGTGCCCTAAAGGCAATCCCTTTAGCTGCGTTTTATTTAAAGTCGTGTATGGACTTTATGAATAAATAAAGAAAAGGCATTATTCATTAATTTGATATTCATAAACATTGTTTATGAATTGATTGGATCTTTAATCGAATTAATGAAGTCCATGATATATGACATAGCATGAAGGAAATTATGATGTGATCATACTCGAGATTCCTATCATGTGCAATTATGTCGATATCTAAATTCTCCTAGTCATAGGATTAATGAGATTGGACATCATTAATCCGGATAGACTAGCACATGCCATATTCATGATTGGATCAAGCGGTGGATCTCAAAAGCTGTAAATATGAGATATTTAGAATTGACATGTGGATGCTTACTAGCGGTAGTAAGTACATTGGATGACCGCCATGAGATCATCACATGGATATCTTATCTAAGTGTCGGTGATAATCTCATCATAGCAATGGTGCAAGTATCCTTAGACTTGAGGTACTCGAGGATATCTTGAATCTTGATCACGTGCTTTGACTCCATTCCTTGTTGCCTTCGGAGGTAACTCATAGGGTGGTGCTTGGGTGCGACTTGAGGTATTGAAGATAATTGAGTAGCCAATAAAGGATTCACCACTACGGATTAGCGGAAGAGATACCCGTAGCCTCTTGTCGGGATCATTACTAAATTTGGCGGCATGTATGTCATGAAGAGTGTCTTCATTGACATATAGAGTAATGAGTCCCGGGGCGAGAAGCGATATCACTTAGGCTAGACTCGGTCTAGTGAGAGTTGACACTTTGACCATACTCATAACCAAGTGGGGTATAGGATGGTGAAAGGACGAATTGCACAGTAATTGTCATGGAAGGGTTCGTGATCGGTTCTGATGAATACATCAAACCGATTACTTTCCGGTCAATTGGGGTCATGATGTGTTGCTAGATACGCTCATGACTTGCCAGATTAATTGTTAATCTAAGTGGCCAACATAACCGGAACTGAAGGGTCACACGATAAGAGTGTTTGGAGAATTTGTAAAATAGTAATTGGTGAGTTCCAATTATGGAAACATTAGATTAAATGGATCCCAATGAGATTGGGATATGTCGATGAGATCGCGACATCGATATTGCTAAGAAAGGTTTAAAATTTGTTTAAAGACAAGGGGCGACTAATTCGGTAGAATGAGCCCAGTTGGATGGACCTTAGCAAATATATTCTAATTAATTAATTAAGTAATTAATTAATTAATTATATATATATATTAGAGATGCGTGGAAGGAGGAGGAGAGAAGCTTTATCTTTAAGTTTTACTTTTTATATATATATATATATAAAGAGGAAAGCGTGGACACTCTTCCACCATTAGTTTTCTACATGTCTTTTAAAGAGTTAAAAGACATAGAAAAGGTAGAAAAAGATGATGGTCGACGGTGGTGGCTAGAAAATTGAAGATGAAAGCTTAATGGTTAAGCTTCCTTTAAAGGGTGATTTTCTTCATCTTCATCAAGGCAACCATCGTTTCCTCTCCTTCTCCAAGCACGTGGTCCAACATTTCCTTGACTCTCCAGATGTAGGTAGGCTCTAGCGAGCTTTAATCTGTTCTAGTTATTCCGGGTCAAAGGGTTTGACTCGGTTAGATTTTCGATCTCTGCGTGGATCACCTTTAGAGATAGTCTCTTTTGGCTATTTAGGTTGATGTCTTCATACGGATACCAAGATCACGGGTTTGGAAAGTCCGGGAACAAAAATTTTGTTTTCCGCTGCGGTACATGTGATGTACCTCCGGGATTTTCCTCGATTCTTGAGGTAGGCGCTCTGGGACCGCAAGGAAGGCTGTTCCTCCAGGAAGGCGAGGGTCAGCGCAAAGAAGAGTATTTGCCATGACTGGGAGGAAGCTGCAACCGCTTTTGAGGTTGTCACGGTATGGCTTGGTTATTTGATTCATCGAGATTTGTTTGATTGATTACGGTTCCACGACTCTTTTGTTTACATTAGCATAGCATTGCATGGTGTGAGTTCGTGCCTTTGGATAGGCCCTTGATTGTTAGTACTCCTCTGGGGAGGAATGTGGTGATCAGTCAGGTGTATGAGCAGTGTGAGCTCTTCATAGATGGTACTAGATTGGTAGTGGACTTACTACCGCTAGACCTTAGAGGTTTAGATGTTATTCTGGGGATGGATACCATGGAGAAGTATCTGGCCAAGTTGGATTGTGGTCGGAAAGAGGTAGAGTTTGATCTGGGCAATGGTGAGAAGGTGATCTTCAGGGGAGATAGGAAGACACCATCACCAAGATTGATTTCAGCTATGTTGGCTGAAAGGATGATGGGCCAGGGATGTGAAGCTTTCTTGGCGCATGTTGTAGATGCCGATGTGCATGAAGGGAAGTTAGAGGATTTCCCGATTGTGAGGGAGTTTCCAGATGTGTTCCCAGATGAGTTACCAGGTTTACCGCCGGTGAGGGAAATTGAGTTTGCCATTGACTTGATTCCCGGAACCGCGCCTATTTCTATCCCGCCTTACAGGATGGCTCCAGCCAAGTTGAGGGAGCTTAAGGAATAGTTAGAGGAACTGTTAGAGAAGGGGTATGTCAGGCCTAGTTCGTCTCCTTGGGGAGCACCAATTCTGCTTGTTAAGAAAAAGGATGGAACATGGCGGATGTGCATTGATTATCGAAGACTTAATAAGGTGACAATTAAGAACAAGTATCCGTTTCCACGGATAGATGATCTGTTTGATCAGCTGCAGGGAGCGCGGGTTTTCTCCAAGATTGATCTCAGGTCAGGCTATCATCAACTCCGAATCAAAGAGTCTGATGTGAGCAAGACAACATTCAGGACTCGTTATGGGCATTATGAGTTTTTGGTTATGCCTTTCGGCTTGACCAATGCTCCAGCTACTTTCATGGATCTTATGAACAGGGTCTTCAGGGAGTTTCGGGATCAGTTTGTCATAGTGTTTATAGATGACATTCTGGTGTATTCTAAGAGTGAAGAAGAGCATGAGGAGCATCTCAGGATTGTATTGCAGTCTCTTAGGGAGAGAGAGCTTTATGCCAAGTTCAGCAAGTGTGAGTTTTGGCTTCATGAGGTGACCTTCCTTGGACATGTGATTTCGCAAGATGGTGTGCATGTTGATCCGAGGAAAGTTGAAGCAGTAGTGAGTTGGCATGCACCCAAGACAGCGACAGAGGTAAGGAGTTTTCTAGGTCTGGCAGGTTACTACAGGAGGTTTGTAGAAGGATTTTCCATGATAGCTGCTCCGATGATCAAGCTATTGAGGAAGAATCAGAAGTTCATCTAGACTGACGAGTGCCAGAAGAGCTTTGAGGAGCTCAAGCACAGGTTGACAAGTGCTCCAGTGCTGATTTTGCCTTCGGTGATGAGGGCTATCTGATGTCTGATGATGCCTCGAGGAAGGGTCTAGGTTGTGTATTGATGCAGGAGAGCAGTGATAGCTTATGCTTCAAGGCAATCAAGCGGTATGAGTTGAATTATCAGACTCATGACTTGGAGTTAGCAGCGATGATCTTTGCCTTGAAGATTTGGAGACATTATCTTTATGGTGTTGGACGGGATCTTTACAGATCACAAGAGCCTCAAGTACTTATTGAGCCAGAAGGAGTTGAATTTGAGACAGAGAAGGTGGATTGAGCTGCTCAAGGACTATGATTTGTTGATTGAGTACCATCCAGGTAAAGCGAATGTAGTGGCGGATGCTTTGAGCAGAAAGTCTTCCATTGCTCATGTTCAGACAGTTTATCTTCCTTTATTGGAGGAGATGGCCAAGCTTAAGATAAGCTTGAAGCAGGAGGAACCAAATTGCCTCCTAGCTACTTTCAGAGTAAGGCTTATACTCCGGGAGAAGGTTAGGGAGTTGCAGGCATAGGATGCAGAGTTGAGCAAGCTTAGGGAGGAAATTCAGAATGGTAAGGTTTCGGAGGTAGTGGTGAGAGGATGGACTCATCACGATGGGGACAGACTTTGTATTCGAGATAGCAAGGAAGTTAAGGATGAGATTTTGGATGAGGCACATAACGCGCTTATGCCATGCACCTGTGTAGCACCGGGATGTACAGAGATTTGAGAGAGCATTTCTGGTGGAAGGGCATGAAGATGGATGTAGCAGAGTATGTCAGTAAGTGTCTCGTGTGTCAGCAAGTCAAGGTTGAACACCAGGCGCCTTGAGCAAGTTAAGGCCATTGTCATTCACGAGTGGAAGTGGCAAAGAGTAACCATGGATTTTCGATGGGTTTGCCTAAGACTAGTAGGAAGCACGATGCCATATGGGTCATAGTGGATCGGTTGTGAAGTCAGCCCATTTTCTGGCAATCAAGCAGACTGATTCGTTGCATGTGCTAGCCAAGAAGTACATTGATGAGGTAGTAAGATTGTATGGGATTCCAGATTCTATAGTGTCTGACAGGGATCCTCGGTTCACATCGAGATTTTGGGGAAGCTTGCAGGAAGCTTTAGGTACTAAGCTGCATTTTAGTACGACATTTCACCCTCAGACGGATGGTCAATCTGAGAGGACCATTTGGACACTTGAGGGAATGCTCAGGGCATGTGTTATGGATTTCAAGGGAGCTTGGGATGAGCATTTGTCGTTGGTCGAGTTTGCTTACAATAACTCGTACCATTCGAGCATTCAGATGGCTCCATATGAGGCATTGTATGGAAGGAGGTGTAGGACTCGATATCTTTGGGATGAAGAGGAGAGAGGAAGCTGGTTGGACTAGAGTTGATTAGGATGATGATGGATAAAGTCAATCTGGTTAGCGGTGGCTTAAAGCAACTCGGGGCGGGATGAAGAGTTACACCGATGCTCATCGGAAGGAGATGGATTATGAAGTCGGTGAGAAGGTGTTTCTCAAGGCGTCTCCTTGGAAGGAGTATTACGGTTTGGCAAGAAAGGCAAGTTGAGTCCAAGATATGTAGGTCCGTATGAGATTCTTGAGAGGATCGGACCTTTAGCTTCTGAGTTGGCGTTACGCCAGAGTTATCTCAGATCCATGATGTCTTTCACGTTTCCATCTTTGAGGAGGTACAGATCGAGATCCTTCTCATGTCATTCGAGTTTGAGACATTCGGTTGAGAGGCGACTTAAGTTATGAGGAGATTCCAGAGCAATCTTAGACACCAAAGAAAAGGTCCTCGTGAATAAGAGCAGTTCAGCTAGTTAAGGTTCTGTAGAGGAACCATGCAGTGGAAGAAGCCACGTGGGAGCCTAGGGACGCCATGAAAGAGAAGTATCCAAGTCTTTTCGATGTTTCAGGTAAATTTCGAGGACGAAATTTCTTTTAAGAGGGGGAGAAATGTTGGACCCCAAATTTTTGTTTTCTTGAATTTATTAAGCATGAATTATTTTGATTTATGATTTATGGTATAGTTTGATTTTATGGAAAATATTATGGAAAATTTGAATTTTTGAGATTAGTATGGAATAATGTTTATGGAAGAGTAAAATGTTTAAGGGCAAAATGGTCAAGGTATTGGAGTTTAGAAGTTTTAGGCTAAGTGTAGGAGGGTATAATAGTCCTTGCCGATGTTTTTAGGTTTAAGAAATTAAAAGAAGAAAAGAGGAAGAGAAAAATAGAGGAGAAGAACGAAGAGAGTCGGCGGTGAGGGACAAAAAGAGGAAGTTTGTTCGAGCGGTTTCAAGCGATTTCAAGCATTCTTAAGGTAAGATTAACTCTTTTATCTTAGTTTGAGTTGGATTGAAGCTTTGTTTTGCTGGAAATGAGTAGAAATCGTTGGTTTAGGGTTATGGTGAAGATTTGTAGATTTGCTTGGGTTGTTGTGTTTTTGGTGTTTTTGGTGTTAGAATAAGTTCAGAATGATAGTATATGACTTGATTTATGGGTTGGATGTGTTGTAGTAGAAGAAGGGAAGGTTTTGGGGTTGATAATGGCGGATTCTGGGTTTGGGAAGACGAAGCTCCCGTCCGCACGTCGCGACGTGCGCAAGGCCGCACGCCACGATGTGCAAGAAGGCCGCACGTCGCGGCAAGCCAGGTCACACGCCATGACGTCTTGAGACCGCTTGCCTTGCTGGGCGAAGACGGCCATTGTCGTGACGAGCGGGCCTCTTCACGACGAACCCAATTTTTCCAGAATGGTTATTTTTAGTGTTTTGATCATATCTTTCGCTACAGAAGTCCTTTTGGGGTGATTTTAGAAGCGTTGTGAACTAGAGAGATAGATCTACAAGTCTTATGAAGTGATGAAGTGATGAATTAGTTTCTAGGAATGTGGAATTTTGGATGGAAATTAAGAATGGAACTTTTGTTTCAGCATGAATTATTGAATGGAATTTTGGTTCTTATTTTAGGAGAACAAGAGAGGCAAGAGGATCGAGAGGCTCAAGAGGAAACTCATTCCTAGGTAAGGCAAGCAAGGAATTCAGGTGGGTTCATGTTTATAATAAAGTATATAAGTTACTCATTGTTTAGTTCCAATCAAGCAAGATCTCATGCATTTACATTACATCATCCACGATCGCATTGCATACTACCATGAATGATTATATTCTGCATTGTGATTTGCATTCATGATTATTATCAAGATTTTCACAAAGGAGTGCTTTCCTTTCATGAATACAAGTGCATGAAATGAAGTATTACGAAATACATGACAAGCAAGTTTACAAGCAAGTGTCAGTTTGGCAAACAAGTTTACAAGAATATGAATTAAGCATACTTATGTGGGTTTGCGGTGTCCCTCACGATAGTCAACTACACATTGACTCACGAAAAGGCTTCTCCTTTGCCCGATTGTAGCATGAGGTTATCCACGAGGATCCCTCATAAAACTACGTCTACACATCAACATTTCGATGGCATGTGTAGTACGTCACGAACCCGGGACACCCAAACCATTATGATATGTTATGTGTTATGATTTATTATGTGACATGCATCATGAATTGTTTCAAGAATCAAGTATCTTTCAAGACAATGACATATACATGATCAATGATTATGATTTCAACAAGTACCACGGTAATGAGTTATTTTTGAATATTTTGCTTATTGCCATATTATAAATATGTTCCCACTAGCTTTATAGCTCACCCCCTTTAATCTCCCCCATACAGGTGACGAGCAAGAGATCGAGTGAGTCACGAGTTTTGGTAGCACTCCCGTTTCTATTTTGTTATGTTTGTTTATTTTCAATGTTATATTTTTTGGAAGTCAAGACTTTAGTTATATTCCAAGTATCATTGGTTCAAGAGTGTTTTAGATTTTTGGCTCTTGAACTCAAAGTTGTAATTTGGTTTGAGATATTCTTAACGTTTTATGAAACTCATCTTTTGTAGCATGAATTATGAAGTTAAGCATGAATTATAAATTTGTTATTAAATCACATGAAAGCAGGTTTCAAGTATGTTTTCCAGTCGGTCTATTAACCTTCCGCGGGTCTTTATTTCTAAATGTATTATTAGTACGTTTTCCCGCCACGCTCTCATGTCCGACGTTGGGCTCCGGCAGCGGGGTCCAACACCTTCTTCTTCAACTTATCAATGAACTTATATGCAGTGTTTGATGCCACTAATAATTAGCCTATCTTTAATTGTCAATCAATGCATAAAGGATGTTTTGTGTATGTTCTTAGGAAATCAAACAAGATTCGACTATTGAACCTTTTTTATTAAAAGATTTTTATGTAAGACTTCTCAGTAAGCTTTTCAAATTTATGCTTTAATCATATGATTTTTTTTCATTTCTCGCTAACATTCAACCACAAGAATGTTAGCAAATTTCAATTGATTTGAGTTCTGATGGTTAAATATTTGCTAATCGAATTGGAATGTTTTGATCAACTGTTTGTTTAATTGTAAAATCCTGAAAGCTCAGATCCCATAACATGTTGTAAACTTGGAAGTGATTGCATGTATGGTTAAAAGTTGGTACCATAGGAATTTACTGATATTTCTAATTTCGGTCAACGAAGTTGATGAAAAGTTTGCATTTGCTAGAATTTGCCACAATCATGTGCTTCTCTTATACACGGCAACAATATAGGCCACACATTGTATACATTCCCAATCATCAAATACATGATTAAAAATCTGTTTCTTGTTTTTTTTGTGTTCTTGTTTTCAACTATTGTTTTTGCAGATGGGACCTGGTCTACCCAAGAAGAAGAATAAGGCGGTACCAAGTTCCTTAGTACCTACACAACTGCAGTTGCGATATCGTCAGCTAATTGGAAGTGCAGCTAATGAGTCATGTGCTCGTCCACAACCACAAGATAAGACACCTGCACCTGCACCTGCACCTACACCTACACCTACACAGGCATAAGCTCACACGCATGCACCTGCTGATCGTACTGCAACACCAAGAGAAGTCAATTCTATGCCTAGTATTCGTCCTAGAGATCAGTATAAACAAATTTGGAATATGCGACGCAATATTAACACTCCGTCAACTTCTGAAGAGATGCCTCCAGCTTCAAATTATCAGACACCAATAAATCCTCCAGTTTCTAATTATCTGACACCAGTAAATCACACTCTTCCTTCCAGTGTGGGCTTCTCTTCTGCAAGCACTGCAGGTATGATCATAACATTAATTAGATTTATTATTAATTGTTATATGCTAATTATAAATTATTCTTTTGCTATTTTAGGATCCACAAATGTTCCAAAAAAAACAAGGGGTGTCACGAAAGGACACGGATTATCAAAAATTAACAAGGCGATAGGTAAAAGATTGGAGATAGAGATCTCCCCTGCTGAAGGACGACCAACCAACTCCGTACAGTCTGCCAAATGATCGAGTGAGATTGGTCTGATATCCCGAACTTCTTTGCCTGTAAAAACAAAATTTTCAAAAATTACTAATGAGGAATTGGACATTGCATTTGATAAGTTAGACGTAAGTATTCTAAACCAATCCAATTTGTACGTGTTTTCTATTTGGTTAAAGTGTTGACCAATAACTTGTAATTTTTTGCAACAAAAGTTGGAAGTCAAGGGAATGAGGACTGACAAGGAAATACATGTTGCTGTTAAGAGGTTTCTTTCATTAAGGTCTAAAGATCAAAGGTATAATTTAAAAAGGCATTTTACCAAGTACGGAAAGGATGTGAAGCCGCATAATGTGACATTGGCGGAATGGATGGATTTGTGTGAGTATTGGGAGCAATCAGCTACAAAGGTTAGTTCTTATTTGATAAAAAAAACTTTATTTCACAACTTCTTTGATTACTAATTATATTTTAGTATTTATTCTTTCTGATTTATAGATGTTATAATAGATTTTGCTACGTGTATGATTAGGAAAAAAGTCAGAAAGCCATACTTGCTAGGAGTCAGGTGAAATGTCGACCAAACTCTGGCTCCAAGGCCTTTGTAGCGATACGACATGAGATTGTGAGTTACCATCTTTTTAATTATATTTTACTTTGATTGATATTTAAAATTTTATGAAAAGCATTACTTGTAATATTTTTTTTTACAACAGAGTAACAGGGATGGAGAAGAGTGTGACCGGATGAAGCTATGGTATCACACTCATTATGATGAAAGCAAAGATCAATGGACAACTGCCGAAAGCAAAGCAAAATGGGTGAGTACATAGTTCATTTACACATATTTGTTAAATGACAATGTGTATGTAATTAATTCTTACTTTTCCAAGAATTAATGTGTCATAAAATGACACATTCAATAGAACAAGGTCATCCGATGACAGTAGATGAAATGTGCGACAAAGTCCTCGGTACTAGATCAGATTACATTGTTGGCATGGGAATTGGGCCTCGACCACAAGGGAATACTTCGAACAGAAAGAGACTTCGAGACGAAATAGAAGAGTCAAAGAGGGCTAATCAGGTATTGCAGTCTCAAGTCGATGAATTGAGTAAACAATTTAAAGAAATGCAGGATCGATTTGAACTTTTATGTTCTACACAGAATGTTCGTTCAGACTAAACATGTACTCATTTTGATATATTAAACACTTATGACGTTTTGTTTATTTTAATTATCGTTTTATGACATATTCGAGAATTGCAATTTAATTAATAAATTGTTTGCATGTATTCAAGTCTTGTTATACATGAATAATTATTGATTATATATTCAAAATATTGTTGCATTATTAAACAAATTTATTTCTTTACTAATATTTAATAGTTATTAAATAAATATTATTTTAATCAATAGTTAAATTTAAAAATAGCAAATAATTAAATAAAATTGTTTCTAAAATTTAAAACATATTTAAATAAAAGCTAATAACAAATCAAATTTATTCAAATTAATTTTTCCCCAAAATTTAATAATTAAATTTGATCAAATTATAAATTTTTCCAATATTCATATCAATTAAAACAAATCATGAATTCCTAATTTTTATTAAAACATTATTATTAAAATTTACCAAAATTTTTATAAATTAATTATTATTTTATAAAATCTTCACAATCCACGACGTCTATTTAATTAGACGTCGCAAAATTTTTATTTTCTGCGACGTCTCAACCACGTCGTTAAAACTAAAATTTTCTGCGACGTCTCAACCACGTCGTTAAAACTCATACAATCCCTGACGTTTTCACCAAACATCGGGCATATACGATACTTTATGACGTCTTTATTAACGTCGCAGAATCACTAAGCCATCTACGATGTCTTCACTCAGACGTCGGAGAAACCCATTGCCTACCCCACTATCTACGACGTCTATTGTGACGTTCTACAAGACGTCGTAGATAGTTTTCTGCGACGTCTTAAGGGATTCTACGACGTTTATTAGACGACGCAAAATGTATGTTTTTCTTGTAGTGTCAACTACTATCATGATATGAAACTCATCATTCCCTTGAAGTAAAGTCTTTTACTCACATGGAGATAAATTGCAACACTATATCTAAACCATAATCAAGCGACCAACTTGATTATTCTACTATGAATCAACTAATTTAGATTCTAATAATATACATGTTTCTCATACATCTCCATGTATATGTATATTACTTACAAAAGAATCTTGATACCTTATGACTAGATATATAATGCTCATACAAATAAAACAAAACTCTTTTGTTTTATCAATAATAAATATTTTCATTACAAAAGTAAATGGAAGAAAATTTAAGTTATATGTAAATACACTTGCTTTTTCAGGGCATTATATTTACATAAGTCCAATAGATATTTGGATGTTTAGAGTAGGTTTTGTGTTATTTTCTTATAACTTTCATGGGTATGTGATTGTATATGATAAACTACATGTTAGGTTATAAATAAAGACTTTTAAGCTTAGGTTTTGCATGCTTTTCATGTGTTTTGATGTACATGCATTTTACATGGTTGTATCACAATGTTTAGGCAGGATTTGGACCTTATTTTTGTTGATTATCAACTTAGATACATGTGTACTTATTGTAGGTACCAAATGAGAAAGCTAGAGTAGAAGTTGGAATTTTCCAACATTTTAGCTAGCAATTTCAGCTTGCTTTACATTCATCTCAAGTCAGTTTAAGCAACTAAAGGGGCCCCATTTAAATCATAGAAAGAGAGGAGGGTCATGAAGCATTTAAAAAGGAGCATGATAGTCATATTTTTTGGTGGATTTTTAAGGATAATCAAGTGATTTCTAGAGATCTCAAAGCTACCACACCAAGTTCCACATTTGTTCTTCATCTCATAAGCCTTCTATTATCTCTTCTCTCATTTGTCTTTGTTTATTTATTGTATGGATAAGATTTACGGACTTTTTTTGGGATGGTTTTAACAAACTTAACGAATTTTGAAGTAGATTTTAGGCTTTTTATTACCATAACTATGTAAGAACTCACTTTGGTTTAATGTATGGGTTTCTTTAATGCTTATGATGTGTGGACTTTATATGCCTTACATACATTGAGAAATGGAGTTAGGACATCGATTTGGATGTATTTTGAGAGTTTGTAGCCTTGAGAACACTTCACACATCAAGGTAGCATGACATTTAGAAAGAGATCTTGGATGCTTTGATGGCTACCCAATAAGTTACTTCATATCCATTTAGCTATTAAGTAAAGCGTGCAAGTTGAGATATCACATACCATACTTTAATTGCTATTTTGGGCTTAATTTTTTTGAGCATTGAGATAGAAAGGGCTAATATAATAAAATGTCTTGGACTAAGCATGATTACACTACCAAGTTGGCAGTGCATCATAATGCTTGTCAAAATAAAATAACTAGACCTACTAGTATAGTAGTGGTAAGTCTAGGTCGATCCCATAGAGAGTTTGTGAAAAGTTTCTGAAATAAAAGTAACTAATGTTTAGGTTTAACAGGGGGTTTGGATTTTTCAAACAAGAAAATAAAATGAAATTAGACTAATAAAAACAAATTAAAGAAAACTTGCAAAACATGATAAAATGGAGAATTCGGTAAGGACCCGATTCTTTAATTCAAAATTGACCTACACCCTAATTAAATATATTTCATTGATTTGTTATTCTCTAAACTCTCCCATAAACTATTAAGCATGAGTTAATGATTAACCTATGTTTTCCTTTAGGTAGTGTTTAATCAAGATACGATCTTTAATTAAACCTAACTACTAAATAGTTCAGGATACGATCACTAGATTTGATTAGGTAGTAGCATTATGAATTAGGAAAACTGATTAATTAAGGCAACAATCACATACGATGTGTCTTTTAACCAAGGTTATGTTATCCCTAATGATTACAAATCATTAGTCATTGGACATGAATTTTAACATAATAATTACAGATTATATCAAAATTCTAGCAATGTGTTTGCAAATAAATGATTCAATGAGCATATTAAAATCATCTTTTCACAATACCCAACGGGTTCATACACAAATAACCGAACAATAATGATAATACGTTCATTCATACATAAAACCCAAATCCATACGCCTAGGATAACATAATCAATTCAATAAGAGAGAAAGAAACATTAAAAATATTAAAGGAATGCTTAATCTGGGTATTCGACATCGATGTCACCTCTGAACTAGCATCAAGCATCTAACACTTCATGGGTCTCTCAAGAAAATACTTCAGTCCCAATAGGATACCACCTGCAGCTCTCTTCTGCTGCTATTGTTCTATTATGCTCTTCCACTATTTTGTCTTCATTTATTTAAAAACCCTCCTTTTAGCATGAACGACAACGTTTGCGTTAAACACAAACCATTCTTCATTTTGTCTAGCTAAACACAAATGTTGTCTTTGTTTGTGTTAAACACAAACCATGTTTCATTTTGTCCAAGTGATACTGCGCATTTTATTTATTCCCTCCCAGCTACTGTATGCATTGTCGTTTTAGTTGGATGTGTGGTGTTGTGTGCAAGTCATTTTGGTGCATGTTTTCAAGTCTTTTGCATGTCATTTCATGCTTTCCTACTTACTACTGTCCCTTTATTTTACCAACCATTAAATTTATATGCATGGGGTTGTCCTATCTCTTGCCTTAATCTTCTTTATATTTTCAACATATATCTCCTTTCTTAGCATTTTCTTGTTTTCTTGCTACATGTAGACAAGTGAAAATTAATCTTCAAAAAATGGCTAAAATATAGAGCTTTTGGCTCACCTAAATCACATATGAGTCAAAGTGAGTATCTTAAGCAATTTCATGTCATTAATCGCTATGTATTATAAAATAATTAAACAATTAATTAAGCATATTTCACAAGGTGAGGGATTACATGGTATGGATAGAATGACCCTAACCTTTATAATTTGATTCTTTAAACTAAAATTGTGTTCTTATTATTTTTTGGAAATTTTAAAGTGTATTTGTAAGCCTTTAAACTATGAATTTTTCTAATTTTAATCTCTCATTATTTGGTCTACTAAAACAAAAGTCAATATGAAATACAAGGTAACTAATCAATCCTTGAGGGAATGATACCTTACTATACTATTTTATATGAGTTATATACTTGTGGTATAGCAATTTCAATTAATTTTAAAACTTTGAGTTAAACACAAAGGAGCGATCAATTTTTTAACATCATTGCCTAGGATTGTGCCTAGCATTAAGTGTGATTGAATTTCTTTGATTTGATATTTCTTTTTATTTTTATTTGATACTCTTTTCTTATGTGTAATAGGTATATGCACACGAGAAGTTATAAAAGTGCAAGCAGATTATGAGAACTTGACATTATAAAACTTGAAAGAGAATTGAGAAAAGAAAGGTGTCAAGATGAAATCAAAAAGATAATGGCAGATCAAGGACATCAAGGTGGTGATCAAAGAACATTAATAGATTTTATGTTGCCCGGGTTTAATCCGAACCAATAGGGGATCTCCATGCTGATTATTAATGCAAACAATTTTAAAATCAAGCTTGCTTTATTAAATATTTTGCAAACTAGTGTTCAATTTTATGGTTTACCACATAAGGATTCGAATTCTCACATTGCTAATTTTTTGGAAATTTGTAGTACATTTAGGTATAATAGGTTATCCTAAGAGGCAATAAGGATGAGGCTTTTTGCCTTCACACTGAAAGATTGGCCAAAGGTTCTCTTAATATAGAGCATGTAACTATTTAAGACTAGTTAAATACTTTCAATTAACAAAGAAAACTTGAATTTTCAAGGAGATCACAACCTTTCAGTAGTATGGCAAAGGATCCCTTTTTGAGGCATGTGAGAGATTTAAAGAGCTACAGAGAAGTTGTCTTCGTCACAACCTACTAGCAGAACTATTATTGTAGACATTTTATAATGGAGTTAGTGCAACAACTGGTAATAATTGAAGTAACAGTAGAAAACCATCGATGTTGCATACGATCTAATTGAGGATATGGCCATTAACAACTATCTGTGGTCAATTGAAAGAAGTCAACCGTATGACGTGATGGGACAAAATGGACTCATGGTAATAAGGTTAACTTCAGCCATACAGGTTTGTAAAATATGTGGACAATATGACCACAAGTCAACAAAATGTTATTTGATGAGTAATGATGGAAGGGAACATGCAAATTATTTAGGTGTGCCACAATAGTCAAGTAACAATCCATCTATTCTTTTATTTTTCCTGGAATAATAATGCAAGTGAAAATTTGAGACCATAAAGACTGTCAGGATTCTAAGATAGATTAGGAAATTGGTAGTCAAAATATGAAAGCCTCGACTAAAAAACGGAATCCTATTTTGTCAGAATAATGGATGCGATAGGCTCTATAGGTGATATGTGCTTAACTGATTGTATATTTATTCCATAATACTTAGTTATGAAATTTATGATTGTATATTAATGATTAATGTTATGAAATGTTTAAGAAATTCATTTTGGTTCATATTTAGTTTTAGATACAATTTCGAAGCATAAGATCTAAAGTGAGTTAAAATCACATTCTTTCGAAGCATAAGATCTAAAGTGAGTTAAAATCACATTCTTTGAGCTATCCTCTTAATATTCAAACTCAATTTTCATTGTGGAACAAGAAGGAACAAATTGCGTTATGGATGGGACAAGAAAATCCAAGGAAATGAAGCTATCAAGATGATATGGGAGATAAACAATCACGTAAGTTCACAAATTGGGCACTTTTATAACATACATGGTTAGATACACAACTGTGTATTCGGCCATGTGACTCCTTAAAATCATAACTTTTAATATAAAATGACATTTGAGCTGCTAAACAAAACATAAGTCATTTTGGGATAGAAATGAGGAATATAACATATATATTTTGGAGAACCATGGACGACTAAGCTTCTTGAACTCAATTTGGAGGTGAAATGAACATTAAAAAACACATTTGGGCGTATCTACATTGTGTTTGTTGTTCTTTCTCTCTCTAGGGGTTGTTTATGTTATCCTTTGCTTAATTGATTTGGTTATTCATGTATGGATGATTGTTATTCTTGTCATCGTTAGATTATTTATGTATGAACCCATTGCTAGAATCTTGAATATAATATGTAATCGTTGTGTTTGGATTCACTTGCAGCAACTAATGGTGTTAAATCATTAGGGATAACATAATATAGGTTCAATGATTTGAGCTTGTGTGGTTGCTATTGAAACTAGTTTGTTTTCCTTATTCATAATGCAAATGTCCAATTAAATCTAGAGAGCTTGTTTTAGGTTGTTCGATAGCTAGGTTTAATTAAAGAGCTTGTTTAAATTAAACACGACCTAAGGGGAAACTAGGTTAATAGAGCTTGTTATTAATCTATGATCAATAGTTGCTATGAGAGGTATAAGAATAACAAAACAATGAAATATGTTTATTTGTGTGTAGGCTGAGATTGAACTGAAGACTGGATCCCTAGCACATTCATCATTTTTATTACTTTTTGATTGTTTGCTTTAATTTGATTTTGTTAGTTTAATTTCATTTTATTTTTTTATTTGAAAACCAACAAAACCCCAAAATATTCTAAAGACCAATTGTTTATATTTCAAAAGCTGTACACACAATCTCTGTGGGATGGACCTAGACTTATCACTAACTATAGTTTTATGTTTAGTTATTTTGTGTAATTTGACGACTCACTACCAATTTCGACACTGTTGTAGGGGAGTGTGGCATTTTATTTTTTATTTTTGATTTCAATTGTTGTTTTGTACATATTTTTTTATAATTAATTTTTTAGTTATTTCTTGATCTTTTCACTTTTTGTTTAGTGTTTACGAGTAAGAAGGACATATGGAAGGGAGTATGTCACTGTTGGATATTATTAATGCTTTTGGTGGAAAATTTTCCTATAACCCATATTCCTAATCTTATAACCAAGTTTAGAGTGATCATACAAACTTTAGTTATAGAGGGGATAGCTAGCAAGATTACTTCCTAAATGAGCTACAAGATGTACAACAATTCCTATATAGACCAGTAGTCTCTTATTCCAACTCAGGTACATTTTTGGAAAACTTAGTTAATGTTATTGCCTCTAATATTTTACATTTTCAGCCGGATGTAAGGAAAATTTTGCACGATACAAGGTTTACCATCCAAATTTTAGAGGGCCAACAAAACTCAAACACATCTTTGGAAGACTTAGTCAATGCTATTTCTACGAATACTTTGCAATTTTAGCAGGATGTGAAAAGGTTCCAGCAAGATGCAATGTCTCAATTCCTGACCTTGGTAAGTAAGATGGGTCAAATGGTAGGAATTATTAACCACCTGTAATCACAAAGCAAAGAGAGTATATCTAAGGGATGTTAGTATGGAAACCTTATGGAGTGAAAAGAAGCTGGAGAATCTTGAGAGGACTACTTAAGGGATTGCTTATAAAGAAGAGGTAGAGACGATGCTCGAAGGAGAAAAAAACATCATTTAGCTCGAGGGTGAGTATTAAGTCCCTTATTATTGTTAACACTAATCCTTTACCTTTACCAAATAGGTTAGAGAAATTAAACAAGGAGGAAAAGGGTGAAGAGATATTCGAGATATTTCAAGAACGCAGGGGCTCAATAAAGAAAAAGTTTAAAGATTGGACAGACATTGAACGTGAGGGGCTAGTTACTCAAATGTTATCTCTAATTGCCAATCGAGAAAACTTAAAATGTGAAACCTAAAGATTATAACTTGTCACGTGACGAGGAAAACAAGGAGTTGAGTTAGTGATAAGAAACAAAATGCTTTTTGGGATGCAATCCAAGGGAAATTTATTTCTTTTGTTTTACATTTTCACATTTATTAGGTTTATAATATGTGCTTTTAAGTTGTTTGTTTCTTATATGCATGTGTGTTTTTAAGTTTGTTTGTTTCTTGATAGTTATAGATTGCATCATAATTTTGTGGCTAGTTTAGCTTGTATTTAGTTGTTAATTGATTGTTTAGTGCGTGTTTAGGTTAGAGTTGTATTAGTTAGTAGATATTTGTGTTTTAAGTGTTTTATGGGTTAGATTGCGTTAATGAGAGTTAGGTGATCCAATAGATTACGTGATTAATCATATTGATTATTGTGCAGAGAGAGATCCTGTGTGAGACTCGGTAGTTTATTAGAAGGATTAAGATCTAATTAGGGTTATAGGTGTTTCATAATTCAATTAAGGTTTATAATTTAGGGTTTATGTTTTAGGGTTTAATGGTTATAACGCTAGAAAGAGTAATTAACTTTACGATAGTCTGGAACCAACACGTCATTAACATATAAATGGCTAAGTTAGCATTAATGATAGGGAAAATCCCCTTTCTTATAACTTTGTAATTTCTCTTTATTGATTTCCATTGTGTCTTTTTTGTGTTGATCAATTTTAATTTCTTTTCATGTTAAATTTTTTAATTAATTTCTTGAAATCAAATTCTCGTATTTATTTTTTGTTGCAATTTCTATTTTTCATTTTATTAATTTTTTTGAGCCTTAAATAACATAAGACTAGATTAGTTCACCTCCTCGTGGGATCGACTCTTCACTTAATACAAATCATGACCGGTGCACTTGTAATATTTGAAGGCTATAAATTGTACACTTGCAATTCAACACTAACAAGTTTTTAACACCATTGCTGGGGAGCTGTAGGATTATTCTAAATCTTTTAATCGAAGGATTAAAAAATTAGAAAAAAAGGAAGGAAGTTTGGGCAGAAGTCATAGGTACATCTTTTGAACATCATAAAGCGACCATGAGGAATCAAGAAGGTTAAATGCATAGAAAATTGGAAAGAACAATGATGGAGGATATATATTATAGGTAGCAAGGAACTCTTGCAGACTTTAATTAGGCATAATTTAGCAGGGAAAACTATCAACTTTATATGAACATGTCCACTACATAATGGCAGAACCACCTAGATTTCTATTGATCTAACATTGTAAGGGTTTCCCATAAGACATCAAGACCTACTAGGATTTTAGCAAGATGAGTCTAATTTATAGGATTCTAAGATGGAGCTCACAGACATGGAAGAGATCCAGAAAAGAATGGAAGAGAAGTTTAAGCAAGTAATAAAAGATCATGCTTCTTCTATTCACAACCTAAAGGTTCAAATGGACTAGTTTTCTAGGGTGTTTTATAGGAGAAGTGTGGAAAATTGTTTGCATAACATCAAAGTAAATTCAATAGAGCTATGTCAGGCTATCACACTTAGGAATGGGGTAGAGCTAGAAGAACCAACGTGAAATCAAACTGAGCCCTACCTTGTAGAAGACCAAAAAATGAAAAAAGAGGATGAAGAAAAGGATGAACATTGAAAAAACTTTAGTAGATGTCTATGAAGAGAACATTATCCTTTAGATTATTAATGACCAATTAACATTCAACATGAATGATGTATTAAAGAATTTGAAGGAGGGTTACTCATTTAGGAGAACGAATGTGCTTGAATCTTTAAAAGAGTAAAAGGAAGAAGAGCAGATGACAACGAACATCGAGTTTGAAGAAGCTATGAAAGTCTCTGTTTATTAAACAAAAGAAGAAGAAAATGGGGTAACTAAGGAAGAATAATAACAACTCATTGATAAGTGTAAATTACATAATGTTTTAGAGCATAGTTTGATATATGTTTAGTCACTAATTCAACATTTAATATGCATTTAGGTTAGAATTGTGTTAGTTTGTTAATTATTTATGTTTTAAGTGTTTTATGGGTTATTACAAGTCTTTGAGCTTAAATATTATGTTTTTGAGGTACCTTGATATGTTTGCTAGTGTTTCAGGGTCAATGTCGAAGAACGAAGGAGTTTCAGAGACATTAAGGTCTAAACAAAGGCCCACAATCATGATATGTCAAGCCACAATCATGACAAAAGCACCAAATTTGGCCTACGATCATGACAGAAGCATCAGATTTAGCCCATGATCGTGCCCTACATCGTGTAGATGCATAAACACTAACGAGTGTTAAGTTTTGAGGGATTTTTTGGACCTTTCAGACCCTGGAAAAACCCTAAGGTTACCTAAAACATAAGAGGATATAAAAGGAATAAAAAGAGGTAGAGAAAGTAGATTTTTGCATAAGTCACCTTGAGAAACCCTAAAGAGAGATCGTCAAGAGATAAAGGAAGAGAAGAAGGGAGATAGAAGAGGAGAAGAAGCTGACTCAAAGTACTTCCCGTATTAGGAGGTTTCCTAATGTTGCTGCCTCCCATCATCTATTTTAGATTGTATTTCCTACTCTTTTTAGTTTTATTATTGTATAAAATTGGATTGAACAGTTGATAATAGGATGTAGAATGTCAACGATGTTCTAAACTAACCTTTGAAACTTTATTCTTGAATTAATGAGAATCTAATTGTTTATGTGTTTATTAGATATTGTTGTGGTTTGATTCTATGATTGCATAATTCAATACTAAACTAAGAGGGTTAAATGTTTAAATTAGACTAATGAGAGTTAGGTAATTTTAATAAAAACCATAATTAAATCAAATCGATAATTTGTGTAGATAGAGATCTTGTATAAGTTTCCGATAGTTTATTAGAGAACTTCAGAACTAGTTAAGGTTTTGGATAGGTTGTGAATTAAGATCTGATTAGAGTTTATAATTTAGGGTTAATTGTTATAAATCGAGCGAGAGTAATCAACCCTAGGATAGTGTAGAACTAACAATTTAGTAATTAGTAATCAATTAGGTTAGCATTAAGTATAGGTAAAACTCCTTTTTTCTTAATGGGTAATTTCCTTTTGTTGATTCTTGGGTGTGTTGCAAATTGTTTAATAATTAGTAATTTCGTATTTGATTATTGATTTGGTTGACTGAATTAATTTCTCATAATAGTTTTGTTGCATCTTGAATTTCTGTTATTCGTGATTAGATTAGTTCCCTCCTCGTGAGATTGACACCTTTGGTATATGCTAACAAACCTTGTTATTTAATAACCGGAAGGCTAGCAGAATAGTTATTTAATGAAAATTTATACCTTGTTTTAACCCATTTTTAACACGTTACCTACCTTATTGATTTTGTTAGTCATTCTTATGAAAATATTCTAGCAATGTTACTTATTCGATGGGCTTAAAATTATAAATGAATGTGACAACTTCCTAGGGTGGATAAACTAACATTGTATCCTAATTAAACTGCATATTTAGCTAAAGCAACCTAGGTCACTAATTTCGCAACCTAAGACAATGTTTAAGGCTAAATATATCCTGTTAAGTCCTAGACATTGACACATTCACACGAATCACATCAGCAAGCCTAAATAAACTAATATAAAAGTATGCAAAATTCACATTCAAATAAAAACATACATGCACACAACCCTCCCCACACTTGGACAACACATTGTCCTCAATATGAGAAGAGCAACAACAACATATAAGGTGGGGATAAAAACAATGTAACAAAAGAACATAAAAAAAATAAAGGCAAAAATAAAAATAAAGATAAAGATAAAAGACAAGGGTTAGAGCATCAAACCTATTATGGTGTCTAAGGTTGCGATGGTGATGGTGTCAGAGACCAAATTCTCTTACCACTAAGATTGTTTTCCTATCTTATAATTAACTCACAGAGAATAAGAGAATCTGTAATCCCCAACCTTCCAAATCATGCAAACTTATTTTTTAGAATTTAAAACAATTTAACTACACACAATTTAAATCTAATGACTAAACGTGCTCATTTATGGTTAGCTTAACCTTACAACCTTGGAAACTCAATCAGGATCAATTATAATCAACTTGCTTCCACCGTTCTCGTTCAACATCAGCTTCATAGCTTGTAGATATGTTTTATGTGGAAGAAAATGAAAAGGATATAATCTATAAAAGTAAGGAAATTTAATAAGCTTAGTAATGCCCTTTTCAATAACAAACTGTCAAAAAATAGGGAATAATGAAACTCCCAGAATCTTCTATCGAATCCAACAATTTGTTTGGTAAGAACGAGAATTGTTTGCTTTCTTCCTCAATCACCTTGATATCCTCTGCTATTCGTGAACTAAGATGTCTACATCTTTTTGAACCTTTACCACCATTGTCATCTGTTCATCCTACTCTGCTCCTTTAAAGATGCGACTACGTCAATTTGCACAAACAGTATGCTTAAACCCAACAACAACTCAAAAACATCCATAAAATCATCAACCCAAAGAAATATCTACATTTTGCCCCAAAATCCTAAAACCTTCGATTCTCTTCATTCAACATTCTGCTAAGTTTAAATCTAACCAAAACCAGTTTAACACAAGCAGAACTTACCTGAAAACGTCTTAGATTGGTCAAAAAACGTCAAATGTCGAAAATCTCTTTTCCCTTCTCTTCCTCTCCACCGATGGCGCTACTCCTTCTTTTCTTCCTCTCTTTTCTATTTCCCTTTCTTTCCTTCCTCTTCTATTTCTTCTAGGTCTTAAACCTAAGTCAAAGACCCTTATACCCTTCTTACCAAAGCTCTTACCTATCCAACTGAAGTCATTTTCCCAAAATGCCCTCATAATTTTTACCTTTTAATTCTCATTCAACCGTACTAAACTCAAATAAATCCACTAATGTTCTCAATTTAATCAATTCAAGGCATAAAACCACAATTATCACAATTCATGCTTAATATCATCATAAAAAAATTTTGGGGTCTAACATTTCTCCCCCTCTTAAAAGAAATTTCGTCCTCGAAATTATTACCTGAATCATCGAAGAGATGTGGATACTTCTCCGCATGGCTTCCAATGGCCCCCATGTAGCCTCCTCTACCGAATGATTCCTCCACAGGACTTTGACTAGCTGAACCGTCTTGTTCCTGAGGACTTTATCTTTGGTATCCAAAATCTCCACCGGTTGCTCCTCATAACTCAGATCATCCATCAGCTGAACTTCACTAGTCTGAATGATGTGAGAAGGATCCGATCTATACCTCCTCAACATGGACACATGGAAAACATCGTGAATCTGCGATAACTCCAGAGGTAACGCCAACCTATAAGCGAGTGGCCCAATCCTCTCAAAGATCTCATAAGGACCTACATACCTCGGACTCAACTTCCCCTTCTTGCCGAATCTCAATACTCCTTTCCAAGGAGATGTCTTAAGGAACACTTTCTCACCGACCTCATACTCCATCTCCTGTCGGTGAGCATCAACATAACTCTTCATCCTATCCTGTGCTGCCTTAAGTCGTTGTTTAACCAAATTGATTTTCGCAACTGTTGTCTGAATCAATTCTGGTCCTTCCAATTGCCTCTCTCCTTCTTCATCCCAACAGATCGGAGTCCTACATCTCCGCTTATACAAAGCCTCATATGGAGCCATCTGAATGCTCGAATGATACGAATTGTTATAAGCAAATTCGACCAACGGCAAATACTCATCCCATGCTCCTCGAAAATCCATCACACAAGCCCGAAGCATCCCCTCAAGTGTCCGAATATTCCTCTCAGATTGACCATCTGTCTGAGGGTGAAAAGCCGTACTAAAATTCAGCTTCGTCCCCAAAGCTTCCTGCAAACTGCCCCAAAACCTCGAAGTAAACCGAGGGTCTCTATCAGACACAATGGAATCCGGAATCCCATGCAATCTCACTATCTCATCAATATACTTCTTTGCTAACACATGTAAAGAATCAGTCTGCTTGATCGCCAAAAAGTGCGCTGACTGGGTCAACCGATCCACAATAACCCATATGGCATCATGCCTCTTACTAGTCCTGGGTAATCCCATCAGAAAGTCCATAGTCACTCTTTGCCACTTCCACTCCGGAATAGGCAACGGTCTCAACTTGCCTGAAGGTGCCTGGTGCTCAGCCTTGACTTGCTGATACACTAGACACTTACTGACAAACTCTGCTACATCCCTCTTCATGCCTTTCCACCAAAAATGCTCTCTTAAATCTCTGTACATCCTGGTACTACCTGGATGCATGGCATAAAGCGCATTGTGTGCCTTATCCATAATCTCAGCCTTAACCTCCTGTACATCTGGGATACACAACCTGTTCCCCACTGTCATAAGCCCATCATCCTGCACATCTATCTCAGAAACCTTGCCATTCCGAATTTCATTTTGAAGCTTGCTCAAATCTGCATCTTGAGCCAGCAATTCCCTAACCTTTTTCCTAAGAATCGGCCTCACTTGGAAATTAGCTAGAAGGCACTCCGACTCATCCTGCTTCAAGCTTATCTTAAGCTTGGCCATCTCTTCCAATAAAGGAAGATAAACCGATCGAACATGAGCAATCGAAGACTTCCTGCTCAAAGCATCCGCCACTACATTAGCCTTGCCCGGATGATACTCAATCAACAGATCATAGTCCTTAAGTAACTCGATCCACCTTCGCTGCCTCAAATTCAATTCCTTCTGGCTCAACAAATACTTCAGACTCTTATGATCAGTGAAGATCCTCGTCCGAACTCCATACAAATAATGCCTCCAAATCTTCAAAGCAAAGATCACAGCTGCCAACTCCAAATCATGCGTCCGATAATTCAGCTCATAAGGCTTCAACTGCCTCGAATCATATGCAATCACCCGATCTTCCTGCATCAAAACACAGCCAAAACCCTTCCTCGATGCATCACTATACACAGTATAACCTTCATCACACGAAGGCAACACCAAAATTGGAGCACTCGTCAATCTGCGCTTAAGCTCCTCAAAACTCTTCTTCCTCAACAACTTCGTCATCGGAGCGGCTATCATGGAAAATCCCTCCACGAATCTCCTGTAATAGTCTGCCAAACCCAAAAAGCTCCTCACCTCTGCTACATCCTTCGGTGCTTCCCGATTCACCACAGCTTCTATCTTCTTTGGATCCACATGAACTCCTTTCTCTGAGATCACATGTCCAAGAAATGACACCTCCCTCAGCCAAAATTCGCATTTATCGAATTTGGCATGCAACTCATGCCTCCTCAAAGTCTCCAAAGCGATCCTCAAATGCTCCTCATGCTGCTCTTCACTCTTGGAATACACCAAGATATCATCGATAAAGACAATGATAAATTGGTCCAAGAATGGCTTAAAAACCCGATTCATCAAATCCATAAACGCCGCAGGCGCATTCGTCAATCCAAAAGGCATCACCAAAAACTCAAAATGCCCATACCGAGTCCTGAAAGCAGATTTTGGCACATCTGACTCCTTAATCCTCAACTGGTGATAACCTGATCTCAAGTCTATCTTAGAGAAGACTCTTGCTCCTTGCAATTGATCAAACAGATCATCAATGCGAGAAGCGGATACTTTTTCTTCACAGTTATCTGATTCAGCTTCTGATAATCGATACACATCCTCAATGATCCATCTTTCTTCTTTACAAAAAGAACCGGAGCTCCCCAAGGCGAAGAGCTCGGTAGAATATATCCCTTCTCTAACAACTCCTCCAACTGCTCCTTAAGCTCTTTCAATTCCGCCGGAGCCATCCGGTAAGGTGGAATTGAAATCGGCACTGTACCTGACAGAAGCTCAATGGGAAACTCAATTTCCCTAACTGGCGGTAGTACTGGCAATTCCTTGGGAAAGACGTCCGAGAATTCCCTGACTACTGGAATCTCCTCCAGCTTTCCTCTATCTGCCTTGGTGTCCACCACATAGGCCAAAAATTCCTCACATCCTTTCCTCATCATTTTTCTGCTGTCAATGCTGAAACAATTCTGGGTGGACTCGCTTTTCTGTCCCCAGTAAACACTACTCTTCTGCCATCATCCAATTCGAACTCCACTGTCTTCTGTTTACAATCCAAACGGGCATTGTACTTTTCTAATGTATCCATGCCCAAAATCACATCTAATCCTCCCATCTTCAGTGGCATCAAATCAACCACTAGAAGTTCTCCACCAATGCGAATCTCACAACCTCTATACACTTGACTAATCACAATGTACTGGCCGATTGGAGTACTCACCATCAGCGGGGTATCCAAAGGGCTCACAATCCTATCACACACAGGTCTACTCGAAGAAATAAATGAATGAGAAGAACTCGGATCAATCAAAGCTATCACAGTATCAGAAAATAACTGAACCGTACCAGTGACTACATCTAGAGCGGTCTCTGCATCCTCTCTAGTCATCGCAAACACCCTAGTCGGTGCCTGCCCTCTCGGTCTCCCCGGAAGATTCACCCTTTTGGCTACGTCTGAGCTGCCCACTTCTGTCACAGTCCTCTTTCCCATGGTCTCTATCCTCCTCGGAGCTTGCATCTGGCCTCTCTCTTGTCGTGGAGGCTGAGGACACTCTCTGGCAATGTGTCCCTTCTCCCCACAGTTGAAACAAGCTCCTGTCAATCTGAAGCACTCTCCTCTATGAGATCTCCTGCAGTGCTCACACTTCGGGACGAACGACCTATCTCCATCTCCCCTTCTACCGCCACCCACCGTTGAGGCTTGGTGAGAAACAGTAGAAGTCCTCATCGGCCTAGGTCGGCTTGGACCACTGCTCCCCTCCTCTCCTCTGACTGAACCGGGAAGCTCCTAGCACTCCTGTCTAGCATAGGAGCACTAGTGCTACCTCCTCTCCTAGACTGCTCTCTGCCCTTCCTCTTCTTGTTCACAGCACTCTTGATATTCTCTATATTTTCCACTAGCAGAGCTGCCTCAACCAACTGCTGGAAGTCACAAAAATTCTGCACTATCACCTTCTCTCTGATAGCCAAGTGCAGACTTGACTCAAACCGATGACATCTAGCAGCCTCACTCAACATCAAATCTTAAGCGTACCGGGATAGCTGTGTAAACCAGCACTCATACTCGCTGACTGTCATATCCCTCTGAGTCAAAATGAGGAACACCCTCTGCTTCTGCTGAACATAAACCTCTGACAGATACTTCTTCCTGAAAGCCACCACGAAATCCTGCCATGCCAACCCTACTGGCCTCATCTGACTCCCTGGTACAGTCTCCCACCAGTGGAGAGCATCTCCCTGAAGCAAACTCGCCGCATAGATGACTCTCTCGTCATCTTCACACTCCATCTGATCCAGCACTCTCTCAGTCTTTATCAGCCATGTCTCAGCTTCCTCGGGATCTGATGTCCCAAAGAAATCAACTGCCCCATACTTCCTCAACCGGTCAAACCATCTCCCCTTCTGAACTGGGGCCGAAACAGAAGGTTGTGGCATCTGACCCATAGCCTGCACGAATGCCTGGAACAACCTCGGATCCAAAGGAGGCACTTGCTCCTGCATAGCTGGCGACTCCTGAGTCGGAGATGGAATGGGCTCACTACCTAGCCCTACAGAAGCCTCAGCATTCCTCGACTCTCGACTCATCATCCTCTCCTCTCTAGTCGGAGAGTCAAAAAGCAGATCCTTGCATAATTTCTCGTGTCCTTCTACGAGGTGGCATCGTACTCCTTCAAATGGAAACACTAATGATTAGCTATATGGCAATCTACATGTATGCATGATGCGCATGTCACTTAATACAATCAAGTAATGCAACAAATAATCATAGAGCACACAATCCTATATGCATTCTAAGCCGAGGACACCTAAACCTAGGCGCTCTGATACCAAACATGTTGGGCCTGGGCCCCGGATCCTCGATTCCCGAGGCGGTCCCTCGGGCTGCGCCGGCGACGAGCGCCCACAAACCTTCGGGCCCGATCCCAACATCCATACAAATACATAATTTGATTCATATAGACATCTAACAATACATACACACTCTACACATGCATTCTAAACATGCATTCATCATTTCAATTGCATAAATCATCTGTCATTCTCATTCGAAAAAATTCACCAAGTAGTCTCAAAATGTAGCACAATACAAAATGAAAGTAAATCCCAAAAATACAAAAGTATGCTCCATGATGAAATGATGGCGGGCTAACCAAAGTACTAACTTAATACAATGCTCCTAACTAGCTTGAAGTTTTCGATGCCTTGCAAGGTAGACAATCGTCTCGATCTGCACCTGAGGAGGGGAGAGTAATGGGGTGAGCTGCGAAGCTCAGTGGCATATACGTTTATAGCCATTAGCAACGAGCCACACAATCAAGCAATATACATATATCACTAGCAAATCACAAGTCATCAATTTATTCACATTCATATAAACATAGGTCATGCAATTTCTATTTCTCAGCATAACAATCATTATGCAACAAGTCTATCAAATCCATCATGTGTTATGCTCAACAAATCGATCGTGTATGCACAAAAAATTAGCTCGAGAGTTCCGTAAACGATCTGGATAAACCGAAGTTAAATCCGTAAACTATCCGAGTCTGATTTCTCAAGGATCTCGTGGCCTCAAGTGGGTAGCCGGGAGAAGGCTTTATGTCAACGTGCATGTGACTCCATCCGTAACTCTCTTACCCAAACAAAACACATAATCCATTCGATTCATGCTCAAAGCATTTTTCACAGTTTTCTACATTCTCATTCTTGTCCATTGCCATAAGGCCTATCAAGCCATGCATAATCATAATCAAAATGCACATTCAATACTGCTCATATAGTTCAATACCAACAAGGTCATATCATGCAAGCAAATAAGCACACACAAGGCAATTTGCCCATACAAACAATAACCATAAACATATTACCCACCTAATATCGCTTGAGTAGTCGACTCACTAGTGTGCTTCCTCTTGCGATTGGGTCAAATCGACTTGGTTCCCTATAAGCAACCAAGTTCTTATTCAATCAATACCCAAAGTAAATATTCCATAAAGCGTGACAATCAAAATAAAGCATTAAAGGTCTACATTCGACCTCCTCCTAAAATTCCGAACCCTTACAGACTAATTTCGAACTTCCCTTCTTCATACAACTCGAAACCCTTGATCTCTAGTTCACAAGGAATGCAAAATTACCTAAATCGGACATCTGAAGCCTAAGATATGCCCAAAATATCAAAAATCTCCTTTGCTGGAAAACAGGGGCTCGTCACGGCGAACGCCCGTGCTCGCCGTGACGAGCACACAAGTGTGCGCCGCGGCGTACACGCACATCGCGACGAACCTAGGTTCGTACGTCGCAACGAACCCGATTCCCCACGTCGCAGCGAATAACCATTAATTCGTCGCGACGTTGCTCCCCTTTCTTGCACGTCGCGGCGTGTTCATACGCACATCGCGATGTGCGGGTCTGGAGCTCGACTCCGACACCCAGTTTTCTAACATTTCCCATCTTAAATCCTTTCCAAATCCAAATGCAACACAACCAAACTATAGATAAACTCTTATACTACATTTCTAACCCAACAGCAACTCAAAAACATCCATAAAATCATCAACCCAAAGAAATCTCTACATTTATGCCCCAAAACCCTAAAACCTTCGATTCTCTTCATTCAACATTCTGCTAAGTTTAAATCTAACCAAAACCAGTTTAACAAAAACAGAACTTACCCGAAAACGTCTTAGATTGGTCGAAAAACGTCAAATGTCGAAAATCTCTTTTCCCTTCTCTTCCTCTCCACCGACGGCGCTACTCCTTCTTTTCTTCCTCTCTTTTCTATTTCCCTTTCTTTCCTTCCTTTTCTATTTCTTCTAAGTCTTAAACCTAAGTCAAAGACTCTTATACCCTTCTTACCAAAGCTCTTACCTATCCAACCGAAGTCATTTTCCCAAAATGCACTCATAATTCTTACCTTTTAATTCTCATTCAACCGTACTAAACTCAAATAAATCCACTAATGTTCTCAATTTAATCAATTCAAGGCATAAAACCACAATTATCACAATTCATGCTTAATATCATCATTAAAAAAATTTTGGGGTCTAACAAAAAATAAAAGCATACTAGGTTTAGCTAAACGGTAGATTTCAAAAATTTCTTCCAAAATCAAAACACAATGGAAAGAACATAACCAAATCAACATGTTTTAGCCATATATGATACGCTATATGGAAAATAATTAACATAAGAACAAGATGAAAATTATACCGACCCTGTGCTATAACTTTGACTCCTCACTTCAGTATCTTCTCCTTGTCAATGTATCCTCTCGTTGTTATTGTATCATTGACTAACTCGATCTACCACTTGTTCTCTTTGGACAACTTGGTTACCAATATCCTTTAGAGGGAAAGAAGAAGAAATCTTAAAGAGATTTTCCTTAGTTAAAAGAAGCTAAAAGTGAGACCCTTCTCATTCAAGTTTCGGCTAGGCTATGCAAGAGAGGAGAGAGTGAGTCAAGAATGCAATAACCCCTCCTCTCATTCTCTCAATTTTGGTTATAGATGAAAGAAAGAAGTGAAGTGCATCCAATGCTTCACTTCATTTTTTAATCAAACATAAAGAAGCCAATAAACGAGACACTCTCATTTGTTTAAGATGGTTATATGAAAATAATAATAACCTAAACCTGTCATTTTCGGTTATAAGATGAACGAAGGGAGACAATACATCAAATGCACCTCCTCATTCTTTAATCAAATGAATGCTAAAAGGTTACATTTTATGCCATCATTAAAAGACATCCATTAAACCATTTAATGATAAGATCATTACTCCATTTAATGACGATGAAGCCTGATAAAAACCATCTTAAATATAGCAATTCAATGCTAAATGTGCAGCTGCACATTTAGCTATAAAACCGAAATTTGCCCTTCCTTTTTCTTTGTTTCAATTTAATTAATCTAATCAATCAAGTCAAACAAAAGTCTAGCCCAAATATTAAATGTTCATTTAGGATTCTAATTAAAAATTAATTAGTATAATCCTAACATTCAATCATAGGCTTTAATATCCAATTTATTAAACTCTTAATTAATTTTTTTTGGTATTATTCTTATTCCGAATCTGATTCGGTCCTTTCTTCTTTCTTATTTTCGGTAATCTCTGTTTATATTTCTTACTTTGTTTGATAACCTTCTTAGAAGCCAAGTGGGGAATCAAATTGAATTAGATAATTCAAGCTCCAATAAGCTCAAAATTAATTTAATCTCATTGTAATTAGTTTCAACTTATTAACAAAATTTTATTCCACTAAAGACAATTAGTTGAACTCTTAAATTACTAAATATTATGAGAATACATGTTTCAAATAAGATGTCCAATTGCAAACTCTATTATGAATCATATTATAGCCATCCATACTATAAAGGGTAAAATTACCGTTTTACCCTTATGTTAGTTTTTCCTTTTAGATCTCCCGTTTTACTCTATATAGTGATTAACACATAAGATCTCATCTTGGTGTTAAGACTTGATGGGTAACTAGACCATCAAACTACTAGCGTCAGTTTAATCACCAATCTCCTTAAAACATCTAGAAGTCATGATATCACTATAAACTCTTTGTTTAAGTGAATTTTCCTTGATACATGTTTCAATTAATAATTTCAACATACAAACACTAGATTGATACTTTGTAAAAATCCATTCCCATCATATCAGTAATTATAATGAAACATATATGAGTTCACCACTCATCAAGATTGTGGGTTGTTATAAAAGAATGCTAAGGTGTATGTTTTAAGGTTAAAGTAATGACCTACTTTATTCTTTAAAACATGCATGATTCTAGATTTATTTAATAGTGCCATTATCGATAGTCAACTACTATCATAATATGAAACTCATCATTCCCTTAAAGTAAACTCCTTTACTTGCATGGAAATAAATCATAACACCACAGTCTAAACCATAATGAAGCGACCAATTTGATTATTCAACTATGAATCGATTATTTTTTATTCTAATAATATACATGTTTCCCATACATCTTCATGTGTATGTATATTACTTACAAAAGAATCTTGGTACGTTATGACTAGTTATATTATGCTCATACAAATAAAACCAAAATATTTTGTTTTATTAATAATAAATATTTTCATTAGAAGAAGGAATTGGAAGAAGAATAAGTTATATGTAAATACAATTTCTTTTCGTGGAATTATATTTAAATAACTCCATTTTTAAATAACTCCAACAATCTCCCACTTTTCATATAGCAAGTTTGACATATCCCTCATTCCCATCCCTACTAGATGACCTTCAAAACACTTTTGAGACAACATCTTCGTAAATGGGTTAGCAAGGTTTTGCTCTGAAGGAATCATTACCACATTCACCTCACCACCTTGTATTATCTCCCTTATGAGATGATTTTTTTTTTCAATGTGTTTGGCAACTTTATGGTTATGAGGTTCTTTAGAATTAGCCACTACCCCACTCTTGTCACAATAAAGTGTAATGACCTTTTCTGTCTTAGGAACTACCTCCAAATCATTTAGGAACTTGCAGAGCTACACTACTTCTTTATGTTGCTTTACAAGCAGCAGTATACTTAGCCTCTATAGTTGAATCAACAATACAAGATTGCTTGACACTCCTCCAGACTACGGCTCCACCTCCTAAAAGAAAGATAGAACCAAAAGTTGATTTCCTTGAATCAACATCTGATTGGAAATTGGAATCTGTATATTGTGTCAGAATAAGGTTACTTCCAGAATAAACAAGCATTAAGTTCTTCGTCCTACAAAGATACTTTAGTATGCACTTGACTGCAGTCTAATGCTCCATTCCTAGATTGGACTGTAATCTACTTACCAGTCCCACTATGTAATAAATATCCGATTTAGTACAAAGTATAGCATACATTAAACTTCCAACTGCCGAGCCATATGGAATGTTATGCATGCGTTTTGACCTCCTCTTAGGTCTTAGGTGCTTGTTACTTTGAAAGTTTGATTCAATGTCTAGTTGGTGTGAAAACCCCTTTTGGAATCTTGCATGGAAAACTTATTGAGCATATTCTCAATGTAGGTTAATTGAGACAAGGCTATCTATTTGTTTTTACGATCCTTTATAAGCTTGATCCCTAGAACATAGCTAGCCTCTCCTAAATCCTTCACTGAGAAATGTTCATTAAGCCATCTCTTAACCATAAAAAACTTTCCTACATCCTTCCTAATGAGCATAATGTCATCTACATATAGGATTAGAAAAGTAACCTTGCCTTCTTGTATCCTTTTATAGACACAAGGCTCATCTAGGTTTTGTATGAACTCATAGGTTTTGATAGACTTATCAAACCTGATGTTCCAAACCCTAGATGCTTGTTTAAGCCCATAAATAGACCTCTACAATTTAAATATCTTATGCTCATTACCTGGCTCAACAAATCCTTTTAGTTGGATCATGTAAATGGTCTCCTCAAGATCCCTGTTAAAAAATGCAGTCTTGACGTCCATTTGTTATAGCCAAAAGAATTCTGATGGACTTAAGTATGACAACTGGAGAAAAAGTCTCCTTAAAGTCTATACCCTCTTTTTGAGTATAGTTTTTAGCAACCAATATAGCTTTAAAAGTCTTTACATTTCCATTAGATCCTCTTTTCCTTTTGTAGATCCATTTACACCCTATGGATTTTACATCTGGTGGTAGATCTATAAGGATCTAGACTTCATTGGTGTACAAGAAATCTATTTTTGATTCCATCGCCTTGAGCTATTTTTCTATATGAACATCATTAATAGCTTATGTATAAGTAATGGGATCAGTGTCATTTTTGTTCGAGATGGCAATTATGCCTTCTCCTAGACCTAGATACCTATCTAGTTGTCTCATTACCCTCCCACTATGATTAGGCACTACTTGATGTTCAGGCTGCTTTTCTTATTCAACTTTTGAATCCATTTTGACATCTTGTTATGATATATCTAAATCAACTCTTGGTTTAAATGAAATAGTTAACTCCTTTAGTACTACTTCACTGCTTCTTTTATGATTTTTCACAAATTCTTTCTCCAAGAAGAGCGCATTTATCGACACAAATATCTTTTTGTCTTGAGGATTGTAAAAAATAGTACCCTCATGTACCTGTATGATATCCTACAAACAAACATATTTTTGCTTGATCTTTGTGGATTTAAGCTTTAGAACATGGGCTGGGTGGCCTCAAGTATTTAAGTGTTGCAATGAAGGCTCTCAGCTGGTCCATAACTCCCTAGGTGTTTTAGGCAACGATTTGGATGGAGCAAAGTTAAAAAAATAGATTTTCGTTTATATAGCATATCCCTAGAATGATTTTGGATGGATAGCGTAAGAGATCATTGATCTTACTAGTTCCAATAGAGTCCTATTCCTCCTCTCTGCTACACCATTTTATTGAGGTGTTCGAGGAGATGACCAGTTGGAAACAATTCCATTGTCAATTATAAATTGTTGGAACTTTTTAGATAAGTACTCAACACCTTGATCTGAATGAAGTTATTTTAATGGCTTGCGTAGCTGCTTCTCAGGTTCAGCTTTGAATTCTTTGAACTCTTCAAAGGAATCATTCTTTGTATACATCAAATACAAATAACTATGTCTAGAGTAATCATTTGTAAAGGTTATGAAGTATTCATAACCTCTTCTAGTAGGTATGTTCATAGGCCCACACACATCAGTATGTAATAGGTCCAACGTGGATTTAGATCTATTTCCTTTAGAATAAAATATGGCTTCAGTTGTTTTTCCTTTAATCCAAGATTCACAGGTGGGTAATAAATCATTATCCAAGTCCATAAGGATCCCATCCTTTACTAACTTGTCAAGTCTTTTCTAATTGATATGATAGTCTTTTCTAATTGATATGACCTATTCTTAAGTTCCACAGATATTTTAAATTAATGCTAGATTCATTAGATTGTCTTGGTGTTATTAATTATATGGTGTTTAGTGAGCCTTTATAGGTTCTATAAAGAACAATCCCTGTTTAATTATTGAATTACAAATAAAATCCTTATTCTCACATATTGAAACAACATTTTCAAAATAAACGGAATAACCAGATTTTGTTAGACAAAAAATTGAAATCATATTCCTTATAATCATTGGGATGTAATATACATCCTCTAAATATGACCTATGCTCAATAGGAAAGTCTAAGATAACTATTCCCACTGATTGTGCTAAAACGTAGGATCCATTTACTATTTTTACTTGAAATTGACCTTTTAGGTAGTCTTTTCCTTTGCTAGAACCCTTACAAAGAATGACAAACATGGTTAGTGGCTCCTGAATCTAACATCCAAGAATTAGATTAATTTTCCACATTTCTAGATCCTAACAAACTTAGGAAACCCATACCTTGTTTGCATTTGAGGGACTTGAGGTAGACTGTATAGTTTCTTTTCCAATGATCTTTCTCACCATAGTGGAAACACTTTCCCTTGGTGTCCTCTTTGGCCTTCTTTTTCATAGGTTGGACCTTGACCTTTGTTTGGGCCTTCTTTTTCATTGGATCCTTCTTCTTTTGCTTACCCTTACCTTTGGGCTTAGAAGAAGATACGACATTAGCCTTGGGCCCATTAGACTTGATATTTAATATCTCCTCCATGTTCTGGAATGTATTCATCAACTCACTCAAGGTGCAATCCTTTGTGTTTTGCTCATAGTCCAACTTAAACTGCTAAAAAGAAGAGTTTAAGCTATTGATGATCATAATCACCTATGTTTCCACATCCATATCTGCCCCAAGCATCTCAACCTCAGTAACTACAGAGATTACCTTAAGCATACAATCTCGCACTAGTTCCCTAGGCTTTTGTTTAAGATTGTGAAAGGTTTGGATAACTTTCACCCTTACAGACCTTGCCCTCACACCAAACATCTAATGTAGGTGATGGACCATTGTACCAGCAGTTTTCATGCATGCAATTTTCTTTTGCAAGATTTCACTATCAAAAACTAGAATATAACACTTAGTAGTCTTATCAGCATTCTGCCATCGCTCATGTTGTTGGATTTACTCAGAAGTTGAATTTCCACCAGGAGGTGCAAGCTTATTTTCTGTTAATACCTATGAAATTTGTTCATATTGAAGAACAATGTCATGGTTATGTCTCCATTCGTTAAAGTTCTCTCTTTTTTTCCAATTTGTTAATAGTCAAAAGCAATGTGAGAGGATTCATATTATGGTGATTATGTCTGAAAATATAATTTATTAAAGAATAAGCTTAGTCAACAATATTGAAACTTTGTATAAAATCATGATGCATGTATGCATGATGATAGATTTAACAAAACTTAAACCTTTATACAAAAATTATTATTTTTATTTATAACAGACTAAGTGACGGTGGGTCGTCTTATCCATTAAAAGAAAATTGGGTTCCTCCCACTCAAAAAACTACCAAGCATCTTCATGCCCAACCTTTTGAAAAATTCCATAATTTGGTCCATACATTTATCAACAAAGCTACGGTGGGTAGGCTAATGATAAACTATGTTGAGTGTGTAACCATTTGATTCATCCACTAAAGGTACTTGCAAATCATGCCTCGATGGGAGGTCACATTTGCTAGCAATGAGTGGAATTATCCTTTAGGGGACCTAAACCATGCAAGATCTAGGATTCATGTCCTCCGAACCCTTCGCCTCATACAAATGGACCATCACATGGAGACCGTGGGCTCTCACATGAGCATCCTCTCCCACTCAATCTTTTTGGTCTTTAATTTTTAATAAATACCATCTTGTCTAGATGTAATTTATTATCCATCCTATATTGTTTCATTATATATCTCATACATAATGAATGCATGGCAAAGCCTAGGGTTGCAATTATTCTAAATGGCATGCTATCACATAATATCACATATTGTTAGCATCCATCCATCCATTCATCTCATGAATAATAACAGTACTTTTGATTGTCCATCCTAGAACATAAAAATAAATTACAAGGCTCGTGGCCCAAAAAAATGTCTCAAACTTGGATCTTCCACTTTGATCTCTTCGCTCACATAACCTGGCCCATTCGGTAAAAGGTGTGTAATGGCATTTATTTTACAAAACTTTTTGTTTTTCATAAAACCGAATTTCGTCAATATGAAAAAAAAATTCCAACACTTGTTTTTCACAAAAAACTAAAACTTTGGTAATATGAAAACAAAAAATCTAGCACTTATTTTTGGTAAATTCTAGACTAAAAAATTTCAGCACTTGTGTTTCATGAAACCAAAGCTTTGTTAAAACAAAATTGCAACACTTTGGTTTTCACAAAACAAAAACTTTGCCAATACATCAAAGGATAAACAGAAACCATTACCTTCTTTTCCTTGATTTATAGTTGCTTCATCTTCAACATTACAAAAATTTGTACAATAAAAATCAAAGAAAATAGAAAAATGAAGTCAAGGAGGAAACATGATGATTATAGGCCACCCTCCTTGTTACAAACCAAAAAAAAAAACTTACAAGGTAACACTATATTTTATGGACAACCAAAAGAGAAAAACATACACCATGAAAAAAATATACAGCATATAAAATATAACTGCCAACCCATGCATTATAGATAGGAACTGAAATCATGTATAAGAAAATGACTCTGATATCAATTATTGGATAGAAAATAAAAGCATACTAGATTTGGCTAAACGGTAGATTTCAAAAGCTTTTCTGAAATCAAAACATAGCGAAAACAACATAACAAAATCAAAATGTTTCAGCCATAAGTGATACGGTATAAGGAAAATAGTTAACATAAGAAGAAGACGGAAATTATACCGAATCCTTGCTACAGCTTTGACTCCTCGCTTTTCTATCCTCTCTTTGTCAATGTATCATCTCTTTGTTATTGTATCCTTGACCAATTCGATCTACCACTTGTTCTCCTTAGACAACTTGGTTACCAAGATCCTTTTGTGGGAAAGGATAAGAAATCTTTAAGAGATTTTCCTTAATTGAAAGAAGCCAAAAATGAGACCCTTCTCATTCAAGTTTTGGCTAGGCTATGTAAGAGAGGAGAGAGTGAGAAAAAATGCAACAACCTCTCCTCTAATTCTCTCAATTTTGATCAAAGATGAAGAAAAAGAAGTGAAGTGCATCCAATGCATCACTTCATTCTTTAATCAAACATAAAGAAACCAATAAATGAGACTCTCTCATTTGTTTAAGATGGTTATATGAAAAGACTAGTAACCTAAATAAGACCCTCTCATTTTCGGTTATGCGATGAAAGAAGGCAGAGACTACATCAAATGCACCTCCTCCTTCACTAATCAAATGAATGCTAAAAGGTTACATTACATGCCATCATTAAAATAAAACAATTAAACTATTTAATGATAAGATCATTACTCCATTTAATGATGATAAAGCATGATAAAAACCATCTAAAATTTAGCAGTTCAATACTAAATATGAAGCGACACATTTAGCTATAAAACTAAAATTTTCCCTAAATACAACAATTAAACTATTTAATGATAAGATCATTACTCCATTTAATGATGATAAAGCATGATAAAAACCATCTAAAATTTAGCAGTTCAATACTAAATATGAAGCAACACATTTAGCTATAAAACTAAAATTTTCCCTTCCTTTTTCTTTAATAACTTTGTTTCAATTTAATTGATCTAATTAATCAAATCAAACCAAAGTCCAACCTAATATTAAAAGCTCATTTGGGCTTCTAATTAACAATTAAAAGTGTAAGCCCAACATTCAATCATAGGCTTTAATACCGAATTTAATTAACTCTTAATTAAATTGTTCTGACATTATCCTTATTCTAAATCTAATTTGGTCCTTTCTTCTTTATTATTTTGGTAATCTCTATTTATATATCTTACTTTGTTTGATAACCTTCCTAGAAGCCAAGTGGGAATCTTTAGATAATTCAAGCTCTAATAAGCTATAAATTAATTTAATTTCATTAGAATTAATTTCAGCTTGTTAACCAAATTTTATTCCACTAAAGACAATTAGTTAAATTCTTAAATTACTAAATATTATGAGAACATATGTTTCAAATAAGATGTCCAATTGCAAACTCTATTATGAACCATATTATAGCCATCCAAACAATAAAGGGTAAAATTATCGTTTTACCCTTATGTTGGTTTTTCCTTCTAGATTTTTTTTTTACTCTATATGGTGATTAACACGTAAGATCTTATTTTGGTGTTAAGACTTGATGGGTAGCTAGTCCATCAAACTTCGAGCACTAGTTTAATTACCAATCTCCATAAAACATCTAGAAGTAATGATATCACTATAAACTCTTTATTTGAGTGATGTTCCCTGATACATGTTTCAATTAATAATACCAACATGTAAACACTATATTAATACTCTGTAAAAATCCATTCCCATCATACCAAGAATTATAATGAAACACGTATGATTTTACCACTCATCAGGATTATGGTTTGTAATAAAAGAATGTTGAAGTGTATATTTTAAGATTGAAGTAACGACCTACTTTATTCTTTAAAAAATATATGATGCTAGATTCATTTAATAGTGTCATTACTGATAGTCGACTACTATCATGATATAAAAATCATCATTCCCTTGAAGTAAACTCCTTTATTTGTACTGAGATAAATCGCAACACTGCAGTCTAAACCTTAATAAGGCAACCAACTTGATTATTCAACTATGAAACAATTATTTAGATTCTAATAATATACATGCTTCTCATGCATCTTTATGTATATGTACATTACTTAAAAAAGAATTTTGGTACCTTATGGCTAGTTATATTATGCTCATACAAATAAAACCAAACTATTTTGTTTAATTAGTAATAAATATTTTATTACAAAAAGTAACTGGAAGAAGATTATGTTATATATAAATACACTTGCTTTCCAGGGCACTATATTTACATAACTTCAACACTTAATAGGAAAGGGGAAGGAGGAACATAGGAAGGGTCCTCATTCTTTTCTTCATCCTTTTTCTGCTTCTTTTGGTCTTCTACAAAGTGCGTTTGAGCTGGTCTATCAGTTGGTTCTCCTAACTCTTTCCCACTCCTAAGTGTGTTAGTCTTACATTGCTCTTTTGAATTTACTTTCATATTACGCAGATAGTTTTCCAAACATTACTTACAAAATTCCGTAGAAAATTAGCCCATTGGAACCTCTAGGTTATGAATATAAGAGGCTTGATTTTCCATTATTTACTCAAACTTCTCTTCCAATCTGTTTTGAGCCTCTTCCATGTTCATGAGCTTATCTATCATTTGATCAAATTCAGAATTTGATGAACTGGACCTAATAGGTTTTGATGTCCTAAGTGAGTCCTTATATTGTTGGACTAATAGAAATCTGAGTGGTTTTGCCACCTTGGATTTTACATGTATTTAATAAGAATGATGACTTCCTTAACCAAATTGTTCCTCATTGAAGTTTGCAAGAGTCCTTTGATTCCTATAATGTATTTCCTCCATCATTTAATCTTTTGGACTCCTCGTAGTTATCTAGTGGTGCCTAGATTTATGTGTCTTCTACTTTGCACCCAATCTTCCTTCTCTAGCTCTTTTTTTTTCCTAATCCTTACACTAAAAGAATTAGACTAATCCTACACCTCCTTGACAACGGTGCCAAAAACTTTATTGAGGGTATTGAGTCTTACAATTTATAGCATTTAATTACTACAAGAGGACGGGTCGTGAATTGTAGCAAGTGAAGGGTTGATCCCACGAGGAGGGTCAATTAATATAATCCTAGGTTATCTATGGCTAGAAAATAAATAAAATAAAAAAAACACAAAAAAGTAAATTATGGAATTTGATTAGCATGAATTTAATTTTGGAAATTGAGACACAAATAAGGGAAATTGAGCAACGCACAGGTCACAATGAAAATCACTAAAGAGAAATTACCAAGTTATGAAAGACGGGATTTTCCTATCATTAATGTTAATCTAGCCATTTATGCGTTTTTGTGGTGTCAGTTCTAGACTATCAAAGGGTCGATTACTCTCTCAACTTACAACCGTTAAAACCTAATTGAATTATGGAGTTTGCAATCTCTCAATTTGACAAAAGACCAATAATTCTAATTAGATCTTAAGCTCTCTAAGAAACTACCGAGACTCACACAAGATCTCTATTCGCACAAAACCCTATCAGATTAATTGCATGATCTATTGAATCGTCTAACTCTTGTTAATCCAATGCAATCATTTTTATCTTATTCACCCTCTCAATTTATTACCAAAATATGAAAATACCATAATTGATCATAACACCCAATCAATAAAAAACAAAATGACTATATTAGCATTAAATCAAGGTATATCTCTAAAGAATAGTTAGAACATCATGAACAATAAAAATCATCATCATATAATCCATTTCAATCTTATACATGGAAGGAATAAAATGGAAATGGAAAGGAGAAAAACTTGAATTGGATAGTCCAGGAAGCCACAACGTTAGGAGACCCAGTTATCTAGGAAGATAGCAGTGTCAAAAGACTCACTTCTTCTTTCTCTTCTTCTTCTCTCTCTCTCTCTCTTTTTGCTCTCTCTCTTTTTAAAGCTTTACAAATGTTCAGAAAATGAAGTTTTATTTAAAGTTTTGTTAGGACCCGATCAGAAAATCGGATCCCAACCGGAAGCGGAAACCGAAAACGAACAGAATTTGGAATCGAATGCTAATCGAATCAAATACAAAGCAAACGAATTAATCAACCTGAACAAACATCGACATCCGTTGCAAACATGAAGCATAGGAAACTAATCGTGTTGGAAACCCTAAGACGTACCATTCCGAAATCCGGTATAAACTTTTTTTATTTTATTTTTTTCTTTCTTATTCCTTGTCTTTTCATTTTTAATCACTTTATTTCATTACATACAAAATCATCATATGCTTGGATACTCATACAAATCCCAAATCGCACTCAAATCATAATAAACTTCTTAACATTAATACCAATCTCATAAATCCATCTTTCATACATCTAAATTTTATTTTCTTCTTTTCCAATTTATTTTCTAACGAAAATTTAAGAAGATAAATTTGCATTTATCCTATCCCAAAAATTTCTGCAAAGGTAAATACACTTCTAATATCACAAAATCTAGAATCATCGGACTCTCCCGTCCAGAATCCAAACACCAGCAACCAAACGCAATCTTAGATCTACACTTCAATCAAATTCCCAAATCAATTAACAATATATTTTCCCAAAATCATACACAATTTCATATACAATTTCCAAAATCATTTATAATCACAGAATTCAAAATCCGTACATCGACCTCTTCATTCTTTTACATCAACCTAATATACACAATTTCATACGAACTTCATAAATCATATACATACATGGCAATTCTCCATATTCAATCTCAATACCAAAATCTCAATTTGCACAAAAATCCAAATAATACAAAATCGAATCAAACATCTTGATATTCTTTCATCCGATCTCCTGTACGAAACCTGGAGATGGGGATGAAAGGGGGGGTGAGCTCGGAAGCTCGTGGATAATATATTTATAAATTGAAACATAAGCGAAAATTATCTTTTCAAAATTTTCAAACATTTCCCATTCGGAAATTTATCCAAAAACTCATTTTCAAACTTTTCAATACATTCATAAAACTTCATCAACATTTTCTAAGATTTTTCTCAAAATCTTCATTTGTTTCGAAACATTCATAAAGCAGTTCCAAATTTCATGATTGAAAATTCACTTTCTCATTTCTCAAGTTCTCAAACTTTTCACAAATCATGCACAATTTCAAACATGAATGCATCACATATACATAAACAAAATCAAAACCATATAATATAATGAATGGTTTGATGTTGGACCCCACACCCCACTGTAGGTGTTTGCAGAGTTATATCACGGCGTGTGTTTGCGGGTTATACCACGGTATCCAACACAAATCACAATAACAAATTAAATGGTTTGGTTTGGTCCATAACAGGATGTACTGCACACTTCCGCATAGCGGTCATGTGCAGCCGTGAAGGGAGTCCGTGATCGGAACTCCATTGCCTTTTGCTGGCAACCGAGCGAAGGCTTAAAACAGGTAGAGACAGTGCACTGACTCACAAAGGACCTGACCAAACCCACGTAGCACATAAGCAAAACGGAAATTCAAATTGCCCGAAGGCACTTTTCAAAAATCTTGATTTTTCACATTTTTCAAATCATATCTGAAGTAAATCACACGTTAATATATTGAGTAATAATATGACCAAGATACACAAGAAGGGGGGGTTGAATTGTGATAAACTTTTCTTTAATCCCTTCAATAACAATTGATTGTTCTTTCAGAAAACTTATCGTAAATCAATTCTTAACTAGTTTGAAAAACTTTGTTAATAATGAAAACTACGATTTAAGAAAAGTAAGAGTTAGAGAGAGAAACACAGCAATTTTATCCTGGTTCACCCCAAACCGTGGCTACGCCCATCCTCGATATTCTTCCGAGATTTTCACTATCTCCAAACCGATTACAAGTATTCTTTAGATCGAGCCTCTTCAGTCTCTTAATAAAGAAGTATTCTTTTACTCTTAGCCTCTTCAGTTATCTGTAGCACTTTTTCAAAATGAAAAGCGATAAAGAGCTTTTACAAAAGAGTTGCTCTTCACAATATACACTCGAAAATAGTTCGCAATTTTTCTCTCTCAGATAGACAGATATTGAATACAAAGAGTTTCATTCACTTTTTTCACAAAAAAAATTATTTCTTCTTCAATCTCGACTCTTATTTATAGTCAGAACTTCAACTGTTTCTTGATTATCTCGCTTGAATCTTTAAAGAACGGTTATTCAGTTTAGCTCAGAACCGCCTTAAATCGATGTTTCTTTCTTCCGCCTTATTTTCATATCGCTCGCTTTTGTCTTCGTAAAGCTTCCGCCCTTTTGTATCGCCCGCTTTTCTTCCGCTCGCTTTTCTTCCCTCGCTTTTGTCTTCGTAAAGCTTCCGCCTTCTTTTGTATCGCCCGCTTTTCTTCCGCCTGCTTTTCTTCCGCTCGCTTTTTGTCTCAGATATTTCTTTGTTTATTATCAAAATTAATTAATACGTGAAGTCCGGTTTGACTTAACATTCTCCCCTTTTGATAATAACAAATACTTGTGAGAAATATGAAAAGTATCATATACTTGTGAATTATATGAAGTATTGAGATAAAAAATTATCTTCATCCTTCCAAATTGATTTCTTCCTTCTCCTTCTCTCTTCCTTCTCCCTTCTCCCCTATTTGTTATTGATCAAAAATTATTTTCCAATCTGCTTCACCAACTTTTCAGATCTTCTTAATCTTCTTCATATCTTTATCAAGCTTCGAACATGCTTCTTTAGAGTTGATGATTCATCTGCAGTCGAGGGTCTTGTCTTAACAACTTGCTTTTCAACGATAGCCTTTGTTGTTGTATAAGCTTCCTTGTTAAAGACATTTGGTTCAATGATTTGCAAAGAGGAGGAGGAACAAATACAAACTTGTTCATTGATATCAAGATCATAGGAATCTCTTATTCGCTGAAAAGTGCGCCCAAACCATGGCATAGCTTCAGAATTGAAGTGATCTCCCACAGAGGTCGATTTCAGAATGTTCTATATTATAGTAAAACAACATTCGAGTTGCCAATCGTAATGTAACAATCTTGACCCATTCTGATATTGCCTCCCTGTGGATCATCTGCTGTTGCCTTAGTTAGACTTGGTCCTGGATCTTGATACACGCAGATGGACTTACCACTCCTTTTCTCCTTACATGCTGCATCAATCAATTTTACTGCCTCTTCAATCTGATCAGCAGACATGTCATCCAATACTGGCTCAGGTTGAACTTTCAGCTTTAGCTTCTCATAATTGAGTTCAACAAAATTTGGTGGTCAAGATCGTACCACCTTGATTATTGTAACGCTCAAGATAGGATAAGAAGTGATACGCTCTCCAAATGGCTCTGGTGGATATGGTTCTCTCCCAACTCTCTTCAGTTGATCATAGAAATTTTTGTAACCCCTATCCAACAAATGAGAAAAGCCATTATCATATTCTACAGATTTGAAGAATGCTTTGACAAATCTCTTGGGTTTGTCTCTAATGATGACTGACTTGGTCTTCTTCTCCTCTCTTACAACCAATCTATGTTCCCATCTTTCTCTTTGAAAAGTTAAATACTTGGATGGAACATTAGTCATCACACTTACAACTTTTGAAGTAGCCTTTTGTCCCAAAACATGTGTAGCAACTTGTTTATGGACAAGTGTGGACTGAAAAGTAGTAGGAACTATTTCTTCAAAAATTGGATTATTAAGAATTTTGTGATAATCCTTAATATTACCCTTAACAGCTTCCACAATCGCTTTAGTAGCAGCTTCCATTTTAACTTCAAGAAGATCAACAAAGACTAACAAAGACATGCAATGATTTTTAGAAATGTCAACAACAGCTTCTTCTAGTCTTGTCTTCTTAGACTTTGCCTCGTTGTTGGATTTTCTTCTTTTCTTGCACTCATTTTCTTTAACCTTGGTGACCTCTTGGATTGAACTTTCTTCTTCTCGTGTTCTTCTACTTTCCTTTTTCCTTCATTTCCTTGAGATTGAGTTTCAAACTTTCTCAAGGATTGATGATGATGATTTTGTAGCTTTTGATCTCGTCGCTCATAATGCTTTGGTTTGCTTGAATCTCTGAAGGATCGGCTTCTTTCGTCGCACATTTCCTTTGTGGGTGACGTTCTTGCTTGCTTATGAATGTCACTCACCAAAGGTTCCTTTCCGCTTTAAATCACCGATTCAAAAATCGAACAGATCTTGACTTGACTCGAGAGTGTGATCTTCTCTCCTTTATAGAAGATTTCTTGGTTTAGGCTCCCCTCGCTTGTTGCTTTCCTTGATTCTTCGCTCCTTGTTTGTCCGAAAATCTGCACCCATTTTGGCAATCGATGTAGAATCTATATAACTTCATGATACCTTCCGTCCGACTCCCAACCCAATCGATTCTCGATTCTTTAAACATCCTTGTCAACAACATCCCATACGGAGAGTGTTTGTATCCTTTATTGATTTAACCATATATTGATAAATCAAAATGGTAAATCTATTGGTTGGTGATTCAGAGATGAAGGATACATTGTTCATCCAAAGTAGTGACTTGATGTCTTGAACCTATCCTAGGTAACACGGTCACACAAAACAATAAACAAAACCCTTGCCTTTGGTACAAGCCAAGAGGCTCTTCTTTCATTGGGTTGTTTCGACCATAAAGTTGACGAGTAATTTCATCTTTGTTCAACTTCACTTAGTCATCCATTTCACCATGTTAGTAGGTTGAACTCCACTACTCGGACATTCAAGGACTCTTTCCAAGAACTCCTTGGTTATTATAACAGGAGTGTTTCTACATACGATCTGATTGTATTATCCACGCTTTAGTATGTTTCGTAACTCATAAACTTCGTTGAGATAAACTTGCTCTCGTATTTGAAAGAAGTTTCTCCATCCTCGCCGTTATTATCTCCGGCTCTATATCCATTTGTTCCTTCTTAGATCTTCAAAGTTTACCAATCTTCCCGCTTTGCTCTGGATCAACTCGCAAAATGGGCTTGACATTCATCTTGTTGATTACGAGTGAATAGGAACTCGCTTGAAGAATTTTCGAGAGATTTCAGAGAACTAGCAATTTCTGAATTTGTTAGAGATCCCAAACGCCGCTTTTAGGGATTTTATAGCAAATTTTAGAACGATTGTACTTCTCGATGATCCGATGACCTTTTTCCTCTAAAATTTTCTTTGTGAAAGAAGTTTTAAGTCCGAAACCGCCAACGCCGCTTAACTCCATTGTTTCATTGTCTTTCTTTTGAAAAATCGATGATCAATCTGTTAACTCGTCGCCTTTTCGTCTTTGTCTTTAAAAATCGATGAATGATCCGTTAACTCCTCCGCTCTATCTGCTTTCTTCTTTGCGAAAAAACCAGATGATTGGTCCATTAACTCCTCCGCTCATATCTGCTTTCTTCTTTGCGAAAAACCGGATGATTGGTCCGTTAACTCACCATATTGAGGTTGCGTCGATTTCTTTAAAGCGATCTTCACTTAGTGGTTTTGTGAAGATATCCGCCACCGAAATTTCATTTCCACGAATTGTAGATCGACAACTTTCTTTCGAACGTAATCTCTCAAGAAATGATGTCTAACTTCAATGTGCTTCACCCTTGAATGTTGAATTGGATTCTTTGACAAGTCGATGGATACTGGTGTTGTCGCGCAGATATTGGAATCTCTTCCTCTTGTATTGAGTAGTCCTCCAATTGATACTTGATCCACAAGAATTGTGAACAACAACTTCATGCGCATATATATTCAACTTCTGCGGTTGATAATGCAATCGAGCTTGTCTTCTTCTTGACCATGACACGAGTTTGGTCCAAGGTAGTGACAACCACCACTCGTGCTCTTCCTTTCAATCCTATCACCGCATAGTCCGCATCGCAATATCCATTCAACTGAAATCTTTACCTTTCTCATACATTAAGCAAAGATCGTAGTACTGCGAGATATCTCAAAATTGCTTTTACAACTATGTAATGAGATTCTCTAGATCGGCTGAAACCTTGCACACAAGCATACACCTGAATAGAATGTCGTCTACTTGCTGTAAGATAAAGCAAAGAACCAATCATCCTCTAATAGGGTTTGATCCACCTTCTTACCACTTTCGCCTTTCGACAACAAGTTTGAAGGATGCATCGGTGTAGACATACTTTTAACACCGCACATATCAAATTTAGACAACAATTCTTTGACATATTTTGTTGATGGATAAAATCTTATCCTTAGTTTGCTTTACTTGCAATCCAAGAAAGAATTTTAACTCACCCATCATGCTCATCTCAAATTCATTTTTCATCATATTTTCAAAGCTTATGCATAAATTTTTGAGGTGGCACAAAAATAATATCATCAACATAGATTTGCACAATAATAAAATCATTATACAAGTTCTTCCTAAAAGAGTTTTGTCAACTTTACCTCTAGTAAATCCATTTTCAATAAGAAATGAGCTCAGACGATCATACCATGCTTTAGAGCCTGTTTCATCCATATAAGGCTTTATGAAATCAGAGACATGATCTGGATAATTTATATCCTCAAATCCAGGAGGTTGCTTGACATAGACTTCTTCATCTATAAAGCCATTCGAAATGCACTTTTACATCCATCCTGAAAAGCTTTATGTCATGGCAAACAAAGATATGCAAGCAAGATCCTTATTGCTTCAAGTCTTGCTATCGGAGCATATGTCTCATTATAGTCTATTCCTTCCTGCTGATTATAGCCTTGTGCTACTAATCTTGCCTTGTCATGACTTACTTTTCCCGATTCGTCTAGCTTATTCTTGAATATCCATCTAGTACCAATAATGGATTTCTTTTCGTGTTTAGGAACTAAGGACCGACTTTATTCGATGAATTGATTCAACTCCTCTTGCATAGCTAATATCCATGCTTCATCTTTTAGAGCTTCATCAATCTTTTAGGTTCTACTTTATATAAATGCCACGCTGGCTTCTCTTCCTAACTTCGACCTTGTTCTTACACCTTCCGAGGTTTCTCCGATAATTGACTCTTTAGGATGAGAGCTTTTGTATCTCCAATCTTTCTTTAACTCAAAATTCTTAGAGATATCTGTCTTTTCATCATGAAGTGTTCTCGATGAAGATACTTCCTTACACGCGCCAAGGGCATCGTAATAAAGATCATCTTCCGATTCCTCTTCCTTATTGGGTTGAGAGCTATCATCGAACTTAACGTGAATAGTTTCTTCAACAGCTTTGAGGTGAGGTTGAAGACTCTAAATGCCTTTGAAGTGAGAGAATAGCCTAGAAAAATTCCTCGAAAGTGTCTTCGCATCAAATTTGTCCAGAGCTTCCTTAGTGTTCGTAAAAGTGCACTTGCAGCCAAAAGGATGGAAATAAGAAATGTTTGGTCTCCTTCCATTCCACAACTCATAGGAGTTTTCTTCAAGATTGGTCGCAAGAAGACTCTATTTCGAATGTAGCATGTCAGATTGATACTTCGCCTAGAAGTATTTAGGAAGATTCATCTCGCACAGCATTGTTCTTGCCATCTCTTGAATCGTCCTATTTTTCCTCTCAACAACTCCATTCTGCTGTGGAGTCCTTGGGGCAGAGAAGTTATGAAAAATTCCTTTTTCTTCGCAGAATACTCTGAACTTCTCATTTTCAAATTCTCCTCCATGATCACTCCTTATGCTTGCTATAGACATTCCTCTTTCATTTTGTAATCTCATGGAAAGGTTTCTAAAACACTTGAAAGACTCATCTTTATGTGATAGAAAAAGTATCCAACAAAACCTTGTAAAATCATCAACAATCACAAGTCCATACTTCTTTCCACTAAGACTTATTGTTCTTGTTGGACCAAATAAGTCCATATGTAACAACTCAAGTGGTCTGAAGAAGTTATGAAATGTTTTCAAGAGAAAGAGGTTTTAACTTGTTTCCTTTTCGACAACTTTCACAAAAGAAATCTTTGTCAAAACGAATTTGTGGCAAACCTTTTACCAAATCATGTTTCAAAAGTTTTGAAATATGTTTAAAACTGACATGACCTAGTTTTTTATGCCAGATCAGTCTTTCATCTTCAGTAGATAGAAAACATGAAATATTTTGAGACTGAAAAATGTCTAAAACAATTTTATAAAGATTGTTTCGTCTTTTGGCTGAAAAGAAGATGGAACCATCTTTGTTTCTGACTTCACAAACTTTTTGATTAAAAGAAACTTCAAAACCAAAATCACATAATTGACTAATACTTATCAAGTTATGCTTTAAACCATCAACTAGTAGTACGTTATTAATGTATGCATGAGAATTCTTACCAATCTTACCAAACCCGATTATCTTTCCTTGTTGGTTGTCTCCAAAAGTTACTGATCCTCCTTTCTTGTACTGAAGATCTAGGAACATAGACTTGTTTCCCATCATGTGACGCGAGCATCCACTGTCCATATACCAATGGTGCTTGCTGGTTCTTCCAACGAAGGATTTCTGTGGGAGATATTATTTTATTTTTAGGTACCCAGATTCTCTTGGGTCCTTTAGGGTTAGTACGATGTAATGAATGATAATGATGTGTAGAATGATAATGTTGATGACCTTTCTGAAAATCTGATTGATATCTTTTCTTATTTTTTTGAGCAACTGATTTTACTACGTAATGCTGGGGCTTATTTTTAGTAAACCCTAATCCAGCTTTTATCCCCTGATGTCTCAGATTCTCCTATCATTTCATTCATTTTTTTGTACTATCTCAGAATTTAGCTAGATCAATTGAGAGATTATTAATTTCGCTTCAATTGATTAATCTCTTCATATCTATCTACAACTTTGTTGTTATTCAATTCCTCAACTTGCTTTCTCAAACTTATATTCTCACTCTCTATCTCATGAGTATGTTTGAGGTTTTCTACATATTTCTTCTTCAACAGCTTGTACTGTTTCAGAATAGCATGAGAATCCTCTAACAATTCTGAATATGCATCTTGTATATCATTATAGCTGGAAGTTACCTCCTCATCACTTTCTTCTTCAGCTACCAGACATATGTTAGCATGTTCTGACGCTTGTGAACTTGTATCTGATTCTGATGAATCCAGATCTTCCCACGTTGCCATCATGCTTTTCTTGTTATCTCTACTCCTTCTGGGTTGTCTTTTCAACATTGGACACTCGGACTTGTAATGTCCCGGCTTCTTGCATTCATAACAGGTAATGGATGCTTTATCGACTTTTTCATCATCTTTGCCGCTGTTCCTTCTAAATGTTGAATTTCCTTTGGACTTCTTTTCCACATTCTTCTTATCTTTCTTGAAATGAAATCTAGCTCAACGTCTTCATCACTTGATTCAGATTTTGACTTGCTGGAATCATCATCCTTTGCTTCTTCAATCTTTAACGCCTTTGATGTATTCCTTTTTGTTTTCTTCTTCTGGATTTTGTGATTCTTTTGACTTGCTTTGAGCGCTATGGACTTCTCCTTTTTGGGCTTATCTTCCGCATCAAGCTCTACTTCGTATCTTCAACGATCCAAGCAATTCATCAAGCTTCAAGACGCTTAGGTCTTTGGCTTCAGACAAGTTAGCTACTTTGGGTCTCCATCTTTGGGCAGACTCCTCAAAATCTTTCGAACATGGTCTTGATGTTGTACGCTCTTCCAAAGCTTTTAGCCCATTAACAATTGTTTGGAATCTTCCAAACATTCGATCAATGGTCTCTTCTTCTTTCATCTTGAATAACTCGTATTGATGCACCAAAATACTTATCTTGACTCCTTCACTTTATTTGTTCCTTCATGTGCAATTGATAATGTATCCCACATTTCTTTGGCAAGATCGCATCCATGCACTTTGTCATACTCACTTCGCCAATGCACAACTCAAGAAAAATTTCGCTTTGAGTTTAGTTGAAATCTTGCTTTCGCTTCATTGTCCATCTTTCTCGTGGAATTGAATTTTATCATCATCTTCAGTGTGTAAGGTCCATTCTCGATGATGTCCTAAAGGTCAATGTGAGTAGACTCGATAAACAATCTCATCCGATCCTTCCAATAGTGGTAGTCTTCACCATTGAATGCCGGAGGTCCGTGACCGAGGCTCCTTCGCAATATACGTGTGTGATTCCACCATTTTCTTTAGTTCACACTTTGTTAGAGTGATTTTGAACACCTTGCTCGATACCAATCAAGTAAATCACACGTTAATATATTGAGTAATAATATGACCAAGATACACAAGAAGGGGGTTGAATTGTGATAAACTTTTCTTTAATCCCTTCAATAACAATTGCTTGTTCTTTCGTAAAACTTATCGTAAATCAATTCTTAACTAGTTTGAAAACTTTGTTAATAATGAAAACTACGATTTAAGAAAAGTAAGAGTTAGAGAGAGAAACACAACAATTTTATCCTCGTTCACCCCAAACCGTGGCTACGCCCATTCTCGATATTCTTCCGAGATTTTCACTATCTCCAAACTGGTTACAAGTATTCTTTAGATCGAGCCTCTTCAGTCTCTTAACAAAGAAGTATTCTTTACTCTTAGCCTCTTCAGTTATCTCAGTAGCACTTTTTCAAAATGAAAATCGATAAAGAGCTTTTACAAAGAGTTGCTCTTCACAATATACACTCAAAATAGTTCGCAATTTTTCTCTCGATAGATGATATTGAATACAAAGAGTTTCATTCACTTTTTCAAAAAAATTATTTCTTCTTCAATCTCGACTCTTATTTATAGTGAACTTCAACTGCTTTGACTATCTCGCTTGAATCTTTAAAGAACGGTTATTCGCTTTAGCTCAGAACCGCCTTTAAATCGATGTTTCTTTCTTCCGCCTTATTTTCATATCGCTCGCTTTTGTCTTCGTAAAGCTTCCGCCTCGCTTTTGTATCGCCCGCTTTTCTTCCGCTTCCTTTTCTTCCGCCTCGCTTTTTGTCTTCGTAAAGCTTTCGCCTTCTTTTGTATCGCCTCGCTTTTCTTCCGTCTGCTTTTCTTCCGCTCGCTTTTGTCTCAGATATTTCTCTTTGTTTATTATCAAATTAATTAATACGTGAAGTCTGGTTTGACTTAACAATATCATCATATTGTGTCATAAATGACACAAGCTCGTATCCACATGAATTCACATAACAAATCTAATGAAATTCACATCATCACTTAAATTACATATTCATCAAATTCATCACAATATATGCACTAATTCTTTAAATCATTTATATCATAAATCAAATAATTTGAAAACCATGAATTTCATAAATCTTGCATTTTCTAAAACTCATTTTAACCCTTTGAAATCATAATATCAAACATTTACAACCTTTTTCAACCCATTTTATCAACAATAATTTATCAAAATCAAATTTTGCTTTTTTAATTTTCAAAATCACATTCTTAGCTTACAATTCAATAAATAAATATACCAGCCACCTCATATCCATGCTAACAACTTGCTTTCAGGCCTCAATTGCTCCAAAGCCTCCTTCTTTCTTCCAATTTAACATTCCCTAAAGCAATTTCATCAAAATTCAATCTCATAAATAACTTAATCCTTCAATTTGATGCATAAGTCATCAATTCATACTAATTCCAAAATATGTACATCATTAATTTCTAAAATCCCAAATTCCAAATTGAACCTAAACCAATTCAATCAAATTCAATATCATAATTAACTTAATTTCAAATTGAGCTTAGAAAACATCAATTCCTCACATATTCAAGTTATTTCAATCTCCAATTTTGAAAATCCCCAATTTTCAAAATTGGCCTAAACCAATTTACACAAATTCCATATCATAAATCACAATTTCTTCACAATTGATTTCATATTTCACCAATTCATTCTAGTATTGATGATTCTATACCATTAATTCATTAAAATCCCCAAATTTCTAATTTGGCCTAAACCCCAATTTACAAATTTTTAAATTAAACTTCATCTAAAGCATAAACATCAAAATTGACTTAGATATCTCAAATTCATCACTAATTCAAGCAATCTAAAGCAACAATTTCAAAACCCCAACTTTCAAAATTTGACATAATCCTAATCACCAATTAACCAAAATTAAATCTCACTTAAGGCATAATCATCACAATTGACTTCATAAATCACATATCCATATCATTTTCCATGATTCTAAACCAAAGTTTAAGAAAAACTCAAAGATTGAAATTTCTCTTACCTCTTTCTCTCTAGATTTTCAAATTCCTAAGCTCCAATGATAACTTCATCTTCTTCTATCTCTTCCTCTTGAAATAACAACGAAAATCATCTTGAAGCTCAAAATTTTCAAATCTCCATCACCGAATCATCTTTCTCCATTTTCTCTTCTTCTTTCTCCATTCTTCTTTCATTTTCTAGAACATACGAGCTCCTTCCTCTGTAAAAACGACTATCCCCTTTTTTGTAGTGCCACATCATTAAAATGGTAGATAAAAGACCATATTGCCCCTCACTTATTTACCTATTTCCAAAATTGCCCCTGCAGGAACTTGGAAAACTGACTACTTGCGTCCTGTTTTCAAGCATATAAACAAAATAATTTGGACAAACTTTTTTCTTGAAAATTGTTCCTCTAGATCATACGAATCCAACGCAACTGACGGCGCTCAATTCGGATCTAAAACGAAGAAGTTATAGCCAAAATACTATCGGACCTTCACAAAATCCGAGACTGAACATTAACATAACTTCAGTCCAGAAATTAACAATCTTAGGATGAAATTAAATTTCGATCCCTTCACAAGAGTTGTAGCCCTATATCTTAATTTTATTTTACCTTAAGAAAAAACTCAATCGGAGTTGTATAGCTCCCAAAAATCGCAAAATACTGAACCATGTTCAGAAAATTATCCAACTTATAACCTATAACCAAATATCTTACTTTGGTTCAATCAATCTCTTTCCATTTAATCTCCTAAAAATCATAATTCTTCATAAAAATGGAATTAATTGTCTTAGGAATCCAACGCTTCGAGAATCGAATCAATTGGATGTCGGACGAAAGAATTATAGCAAAAGATTACGAAAGGGATCGGATTAAAAACATAGTATTAGAACTTCAAAACCGAAATTTTCAAAAATCATATCTCTAGATCCCGAACTCGGAATTTGACAAATTTGGTGTCAATAAAAAGATCAAAGGAATCTCTACAACTTTCCTGAAGAACTCAAAATCAAATTAGGTCTCAAAAGAAGTTGAAAACTCAACCAAAGATTCTGTCTAAAACAGCTTTTCCTAAACGACTTCCAATCTTTAATTGCTCATAACTCCTAGCTCCGATATCGAAAAATTGCAAATTTTATATCAATGGAAAGATACAAATATCATCTAAAACTTTCATGAAGACCACTTACTCTAATTCAAACTAAATTCATACAACGAGTGGCCTCGAAGCATAGAACACACAAATCTATACTTAATAGCATTTTCAAAACAAAGCATATCTTCAGAAATTCATATCTCTCAATCCCGACATCGAAAAATAGCAAACTTTATGTCCACAAAAAGCTCTCGACAGAGGCTACAGTTTTCCTGTTTTTTTTCGAAATTTGCCTAAATAAAAAGTCAACTTTTTCTTCAAAAAATCAAACTTTCAAGCTAACTTTGACTTATCATAACTCTCACTCCTGATATCGAAAAATATCAAACTTTATGGCTACAGAAAGCTCTTGACATAAACTACAAGTTTCCAGAAGATAATTTTCTCAAATTCTCCCAAAATCAAAAAGTCAACTCTCAAGTCAAACATTTTATCTTCAAAAGTTAAACATTCTAAATTCTTCATATTTTTACACTTTTTCTTTCTAATTCTTGCTATTTAACTTCATTTCAATCAACTCATCCACTTTCTTCTCATAATCCATATAAGTTCACTCAAATATCAAATTCCTCAAAATTAAACAATTCTTTTCTCATAATTTTTTTTTAATTTCATCAAATTTCCTTAAATTCATAATTTTCTCATCAATTTCTTTCTCACTTAAATTCATTTTAATATTTTAATTTTCATCAAAAGTTCAGGTCTAACATTTCTCCCCTCTTAAAAGAATTTCGTCCTCAAATTCATATGTAGTAAATCATCAAGTAACACATTCTCTTAATGATTTCTTTCCAAAAGATCATAGTCACTTTTCTTATCTAATTTCCTCATCATACACATTCTTAACTTACTTCTTATATCAAGTACACCACATTCACTATCATATCACATCACTATATCCACAATTCAATATTCCTTACATATATAGATATAAACTCAAGTTGTCTCATCTTTCAAGTATCCCTTAATTGCATCTCACATATGCATATTCGAAAATAATTAATCTAAATTCATTAAAATTCTAATCTCAATTTCATTAACACATTTCTAAAATCCTTCAAATCAGTTAATCCTATCCTTCAAGTATTTCTTAATTCGACTCACACATGTATAACTAAAATCAATTCTTCCCATTTCATCATGAAATTCTCCTCTCAATTGCCCTTAACACTTTCTTCTAATCAATCATCACTCATCACCTTAATCAAACAATCCACTAGGTCTTTCACATCATGCATGAAATACCATTTCCATCTTTATCACTCTCTCACTAATGCAATCCTATTCATTAAAAATCTGAATAAACACTTCCGCCAAGTATGATCATAATATCGGGCTCGATACCATCTATATTGGGACCCGATCCAAAATCGGATCCCAACCTAAGCGGAAACCGAAAACTAATGTAATTCAATCAATGCTAATCGAATCAAATACAAAGCTTAACGTAATTAATTAACTGAACAAACATCGACATCCGTTGCAAACATGAAGCATAGAAACTAATCACGTTGGAAACCCCAAGACGCACCAATTAATTAACCTGAATAAACATCGACATCCGCTGCAAACATGAAGCATAGGAAACTAATCGCGTTGGAAACCCTAAGACGTATCATTCAAATCCGTATTTTTTTTTTTTTACTTTTTCTTTCTTATTCCTTGTCTTTTCATTTTAATCACTTTATTTCATTACATACAAAATCATCATATGCTGGATACTCATACAAATCCCAAATCGCACTCAAATCATAATAAACTTCTTAACATTAATACCAATCTCATAAATCCATCTTTCATACATCTAAATTTTATTTTTCTTCTTTTCCAATTTATTTTCTAATCTAAAATTCTAAAAGAAGATAACTGCTGCATTTATCCTATCCCAAAAATTTCTGCAAAGGTAAAATACACTTCTAATATCACAAAATCCAGAATCATCGGACTCTCCCGTCCGGAATCCAAACACCAGCAACCAAACGCAATCTTAGATCTAAACACTTCAATCAAATTACCATATCAATTAACAATATATTTTCCCAAAATCATACACAATTTCATATACAATTTCCAAAATCATTTATAATCACATAATTCAAAATCCGTACATCGACCTCTTCATTCTTTTACATCAACCTAATATACACAATTTCATACGAACTTCATAAATCATATACATACATGGTAGTTCGCCATATTCAATCTCAATACCAAAATCTCAATTTGCACAAAAATCCAAATAATACAAAATCGAATCAAACGTCTTGATACTCTTTCATCCGATCTCCTGCACGAAACCTAAAGATGGGGATGAAAGGGAGGGGTGAGCTCGGAAGCTCGTGGATAATATATTTATAAATTGAAACATAAGCGAAAATTATCTTTTCAAAATTTTCAAACATTTCCCATTCGGAAATTTATCCAAAAACTCATTTTCAAACTTTTCAAATCATTCATAAACCTTCATCAACATTTTCTAAGATTTTTCTCAAAATCTTCATTTGTTTCGAAACATTCATAAACAGTTTCCGAAATTTCATGATTGAAAATTCTCTTTCTCATTTCCCAAGTTCTCAAACTTTTTCACAAATCATGCACAATTTCAAACTTGAATGCATCACATAGCACATAAACAAAATCAAAAACCACATAACATAATAGAATGGTTTGATGTTGGACCCCACACCCCACCAGTAGGTATTTGCAAAGTTATATTTGCGGCGTGTGTTTCATGGGTTATACCGCTGCATCCAACACAAATCACAATAACACATTAAATGGTTTGGTTTGGTCCATAACAGATCGTATCGCACACTTCCCGATAGCGGTCATGCAGTACCGTGAAGGGAGTCCGTGATCGAACTCCATTGCCTCATGGGCAAATGAAATGAAGGCTTAAAACAGTAGAGACAAAGGTAATCGACTCACAAAGGACCTGACCAAACCCACGTAGCACATAAGCAAAACGGAAATTCAAATTGCTCAAGGCACTTTTCAAAATCTTGATTTTCACATTTTCAAATCATATCATCATATTGTGTCATAAATGACACAAGCTCAGATCTACATGAATTCACATAACAAATCTAATGCAATTCACATCATCACTTAAATTACATATTCATCAAATTCATCACAATATATGCACTAATTCTTTAAATCATTTATATCATAAATCAAATAATTTGAAAACCATGAATTTCATAAATCTTGCATTTTCTAAAACTCATTTTAACCCTTTGAAATCATAATATCAAACAATTACAACCTTTTTCAACCCATTTTATCAACAATAATTTATCAAAATCAAATTTTGCTTTCTTTAATTTTCAAAATCACATTCTTAGCTTACAATTCAATAAATAAATATACCACCCACCTCATATCCATGCTAACAACTTGCTTTATGCCTCAATTGCTCCAAAGCCTCCTTCTTTCTTCCAATTTAACATTCCCTAAAGCAATTTCATCAAAATTCAATCTCATAAATAACTTAATCCTTCAATTTGATGCATAAGTCATCAATTCATACTAATTCCAAAATATGTACATCATTAATTTCTAAAATCCCCAAATTCCAAATTGAACCTAAACCAATTCAATCAAATTCAATATCATAATTAACTTAATTTCTCAAATTGAGCTTAGAAAACATCAATTCCTCACATATTCAAGCTATTTCAATCTCCAATTTTGAAAATCCCCAATTTTCAAAATTGGCCTAAACCAATTTACACAAATTCTATATCATAAATCACAATTTCTTCACAATTGATTTCATATTTCACCAATTCATTCTAGTATTGATGATTCTATACCATTAATTCACAAAATCCCCAAATTTCTAATTTGGCCTAAACCCCCAATTTACAATTTTTTAAATTAAACTTCATCTAAAGCATAAACATCAAAATTGACTTAGGATATCTCAAATTCATCACTAATTCAAGCAATCTAAAGCAACAATTTCAAAAACCCCCAACTTTCAAAATTTGACATAATCCTAATCACTCAATTAACCAAAATTAAATCTCACTTAAGGCATAATCATCACAATTGACTTCATAAATCACATATCCATATCATTTTCCATGATTCTAAACCAAAGTTTAAGAAAAAACTCAAAGATTGAAATTTCTCTTACCTCTTTCTCTCTCTAGATTTTCGAAATTCCTAAGCTCCAATGATAACTTCATCTTCTTCTATCTCTTCCTCTTGAAATAACAACGAAAATCATCTTGAAGCTCAAAATTTCAAATCTCCATCACCGAATCATCTTTCTCCATTTCTCTTCTTATTTCTCTTCTTCTTTCTCCGTTCTTCTTTTATTTTCTAGAACATACGAGCTCCTTCCTCTGCAAAACGACTATCCCCTTTTGTGTAGTGCCACATCATTAAAATGGTAGATAAAAGACCTCACTTATTTACCTATTTCCAAAATTGCCTCGCAGGAACTTGAAAACTGACTACTTGTGTCCTATTTTGAAGCATCTAAACGAAATAATTTGTACAAACTTTCTTCTTGAAAATTGTTCCACTAGATCATACGAATCCAACGCAACTGACAGCGCCAATTCGGATCTAAAACGAAGAAGTTATAGCCAAAATACTATCGGACCTTCACAAAATCCGAGATTGAACATTAACATAACTTCACCCGAAATTAACAATCTTAGGGATGAAATTAAATTTCGATCCCTTCACAAGAGTTGTAGCCATATATCTTAATTTTATTTGCCGTTAAGAAACAACTCAATCGGAGTTGTACAGCTCCCGAAAATTGTAAAATACTGAACCATGTTCAGAAAATTATCCAACTTATAACCTATAACCAAATCTCTTACTTTGGTTCAATCAATCTCTTTCTATTTAATCTCCTAAAAATCATAATTCTTCATAAAAATGGAATTAATTGTCTTAGGAATCCAACGCTTCGAGAATCGAATCAATCGGATGTCGGACGAAGGAATTATAGCAAAAGATTACGAAAGGGATCGGATTAAAAATAAAGTATCGGAACTTCAAAATCGAACTTTTCAAAAATCATATCTCTCGATCCCGAACTCGAAATTTGACAAATTTGGTGTCAATAAAAAGATCAAAGGAATCTCTACAACTTCCCTGAAGAACTCAAAATCAAATTAGGTCTCAAAGAAGTTGAAAACTCAACCAAAGATTCTGTCCAAAACAGCTTTTCCTAAACGACTTCCAATCTTTAATTGCTCATAACTCCTAGCCCCGATATCGAAAAATTGTAAACTTTATATCAATGGAAAGATAAAAACATCATCTAAAACTTTCATGAAGATCACTTACTCTAATTCAAACTAAATCCATACGACGAGTGGCCTCGAAGCATAGAACACACAAATCTATACTTAATAGCATTTTCAAAACAAAGCATATCTTCAGAAATTCATATCTCTCAATCCCGACATCAAAAAATAACAAACTTTATGTCCACAAAAAGCTCTCGACATAGGCTACAGTTTTCATGTTGAACATTTTCTCGAATTTTGCCTAAATAAAAAAGTCAAATTTTTTTTCAAAAAGTCAAACTTTCAAGCTAACTTTGACTTATCATAATTCTCACTTCCGATATCGAAAAATATCAAACTTCATGGCTACAGAAAGCTCTTGACATAAACTACAAGTTTCCAGAAGGTAATTTTCTCAAATTCTCCCAAAATCAAAAAGTCAACTCTCAAGTCAAACATTTTATCTCCAAAAGTCAAACTTTCTAAATTCTTCAAATTTTGACACTTTTTCTTTTTAATTCTTGCTATTTAACTTCATTTCAATCAACTCATCCACTTTCTTCTCATAATCCATATAAGTTCACTCAAATATCAAAGTCCTCAAAATTAAACAATTCTTTTCTCATAATTTTTTTTAATTTCATCAATTCTCCTTAAATTTATAATTTTCTCACCAATTTATTTCTCACTTAAATTCATTTTAATATTTCTAATTTTTATCAAAAGTTCGGGGTCCAACAGTCTTTTCCAAGTCTGAAGGGTTTGAAAAGTCCCTTAAAGACTCAAGTTAGGAAGGTTGTGCACATATTTTGTTACACAAACCATGATCATGACACCGTTTACATCCAGTTCTGTAAAGATCATGGCACCATTTACATCCAGTTTTATCATAATCGTGGCCTATTGCCACGATTGTCATCCTTGTTCTAGGTCCGACCCTTCTTCAAATCTTCTTCGTTCTTTAATACTTGGCCTAAAATACTAGCAAACTCATCAAGGCACCTTAAATATATAATATTGAAGCTCAAAAGCATACTTTAATCCATAAAACACTTAAAACACAAATATTTACTAACTAAAAAAATTCAAACCTAAACACGCACTAAACAATCAAATTAATAACTAAATACAATCTAAACTACCCACACAAACATGACATAATCTATAACTATCAGTTACGATGCACTACCAATAAACTCTAAGGTTAATAGTATGGATGAAGAATAGGTGAAGACACAAGCAAGGACTGACTTGATGCTCAAGAATCATACGTCTTCCATTCACAACCTCAAGGTATAAGTTTGCCAGCTTGGCAATATTTTGACAGTCAGAAATTCAGGTAACCTTCTCAGTACTACTGAATCCAACCTAAAGGAGCAAGTGAAAACAATGCATTGGAGAAGTGAGAAATAGTTGGTAGAACCAGTTCAAAAGGAAGCCAAAGATAATGTTGAGATAAGTCAGGAGAAAGGTAAGTAAAATATAACAGAAGAGGAGGAACCCCCTACATTATACCTCCACTATGCATAGTCAAGTTACCATTTCCACAAGATTAAGTCAAAATCCTGCAGAGACCCAATTTGCAAAATTTTTGGAAAAGATTAAAAATCTACATTTGAATTTTTCATTTCAAGAATTGCTTGAAAATATTCCCAAGTATGCAAAAGTTATTCAAGGAGCTACTTTTTCGTAAGCAAAATTAGGATTCAAAGCAAACAGTAGCTAACAACGAGTTGTAGTTTAATGATCACCAACTACATGCCATTAAAATTAAAAGATCTAGGTAATTTCACTAACTTGCATTGTTAATGGTGTGGAATTTTCTAAATATTTGTGTTATCTTGGCGCAAGTATTAATCTTATGTCATTGTCTATTTTTAGGAAATTAAAGCTGGATGATATAAAGCAAACCTCAATGAAAATTTAGTTAGTAGATCATTCGATAAAGAAAGCATTTAGGGTTGTGGAAGATGTTCTAATAAAGGTTGAAAAATTTGTTATTCATGTTAACTTTGTAATTCTTGATATTGTAGAATACATGCGGTTTCCACTCATTATGGGACATCCATACATGAACATTGAGTGGGCACTCATTGATGTTAATAATGGGATCTCAATTTTGTATGCTAGTGATAAAAAGGTTGAATTCAACATGAATAAGACATTGAAAAACAAGGCTGAGTGAAACATTTGTATAAAAGTTGATATGGTGGATGATTATACGGAGGAATAATAGAGAGCAAATATTAGATGACAATGAGATAAGTATAGAAAAGGGGAGTTAGATCGCAATCAAAGCAGGAACCCGTAGAGAGGACAGAGTTACCAACCCCACCTTCTTGTGAAGAAACCACTAACCATTGAGCTCAAACCACTACTAGTGCATTTAAGGTACAAATTTCTAAGTAGGATCAAACACTAGCAATCATTTTTTAAAATCAGTTGAATCAGGACATAGGAAAAGAAAGTGGTTGAGATTATAAAGAGAAGAAGGAAAGCTATGGGGTAGAAAATATCATACATCTGAGAGATAAGTCCCAGTATTGTTATGCACATAATAAATCTCAAGGATGGATGTAAGACAGTTAGGGATAAGTAGCAATGATTGAATCCAAACATCAGGAAGTTATCAAAAAGGGGATTATCAAGATGTTGGATGTAGAAATTATATACCCAATATTAGACAGCAACTAAGTGAGTATAGAATAGTTTGTACCTAAGAAAGATGGGAAAATAATGGCGAAAAATGAGAAGAGTGAGTTGATATTAACTGAAATAGTTATTCTATGAGATGTCTGATAGATTATAGGAATCTCAAGTTGGTGACAAAGAAAGATCATTTTCTATTACCTTTTATTAATAAGATGGCAAAGCGAGTTACTGGACATTCAATTTGTTGCTTTTTGGATGAGAATTATGGCTATAATTAGGTATTTATATGTCTATATGATAAGGAGAAGACAATGTTTACATTCCTATATGGAACTTTTTTGTACCGATAGATGCCATTTGGACTTTGAAATGCACCAGCTACATCCCGATAGTGTATGATGCCAATTTTTGTAGACATGACTGAGGATTTTCTAGAAGTATTTATGGATGATTTTTCAATATTTGGAGTTTCTTTCGAGCAGTTTTTGACAAATTTAGACAAAGATCTCCAACTGTGTTGCATTTAATGTAACACCCCACTCCCGTAAGACCCGAACCCGATATCGATAGTGATATCCGAGTCTGTGCCCTACGAGGGTGGCGTGCTACATCACTCAGTCAAACCTCAATATATATATATTTTTAAAACAAAACCATATATAGTAAAAATAATGCGGAATACAATTTTCATAACAAAACCAGTAAATAACGATGACCACGAAGGTCTTCTTACAATAACACAATATTTTAATTCGGTGCCATTACAAATTGACCAAATCATAGACTCTAACGTAGACGCAACTGATCCTGACATCTTCTATCACTCACCAGCGGTCGCTATACGCCTGTTGATTTACGGGGTATTCTTCTGAGTCTTAAAAAATAAGTGCAAATTTTGGGTGAGTTTTGCGAACTCAATAAGTGACCATCATCGATGGTCCTCTCAATATTTGCAACAACATCAATTTACCATTACATAATCGCATTGTTGCATATTGGATCACATTTCACAATTTGCATACATTTAGCTTTATTTCATAATGTACTTTCACAAAATTTCACATTTTCACATTCTCAGAAGTTCACATTCATACATTTCATATCGATACATGCATATGATACTCACTTCCCATTTGTTATTAATTGGCTGTGATCGAGTGCCTAACTGTCCCTTTATAGGGCACATTAATATCTGTCCCTTACCCAATGATGGATATAGGGATCCTTATACGTTGAGCCCGAGGCTCTGAATCACTTATAAGCTCAAAGCTCATTTTCACACGTTGAGCTAAAAGTTCTGATCGGTGGCGAATCTAATCATAACAGCCATTATCATACAACACTCAGGCATATAAAACTTATTTCATAATTTCACATTTATGCTTATTGTCACATCAGTATAAGGCATTTTGCCTTTCATGCAATCAAAAGCATTTCAAATCAAATGCATAAGACTTGTGCATGTAACATTTTCTCAATTTATTTCAGTGTTATGACTGAGCGCCTGAAACTGTCCCAATAAGGGCTCATTAATCGTTGAGCCAGAGGCTCTGAATCACTGTAGGCTCGAGGCCCAAATATATACGTTGAGCTAAAAGCTCTAATCGGTGGCTACTCCGGTCACAACTGTTATTTTCTGTTCATGCATTAATGTATGAACTGCCTATGCCACAATTTATCACATCATTTATGCACGTATGCATATAACACAATCAATTTGCCTATAGTTGGCACAATTTACGTTTATGTATCACAATCAATCACATGATTATAATTATCAAATGCATATGAACTCTTGCATGTAACACTTTTCCAATTATTTCGTTGTTGTGATTGAGCGCCTAAAATTGTCCCAATTTGGGTGCATTAATAGTTGAGCCCGAGGCTTTGAATCACTGTGGGCTCGAGGCCCAAATACGTTGAGCTTTAAGCTCTCGGTGGCTGCTCTGGTCATAACTGTCATTAACTAATCATGCATTCATGCATAGAATGCATATGCCACAATGAAACAATGTTAACGACACAATCAATCCCAAATAAGCACATTCGAACACATAGTTCACAATTAATCACACTGAAATCGCATATATCACTTCTATTCATATTTCAAACACGATACTCAGATAATATTGCACTTTTATGTCATGTTTCTCCAATACACCGGACCTTCTGTCCGAAATTCACACTCAGACACAATCCCACCATTATTCTCCAAATAATTATAAATAAGGAATTATAAGCAATTAATAATGGAGAAACCAACTAGGTCACTCACAATAGTTTCAAGCTTAACGTCAGAAGTCCCGACAACGTCAGACAATGACGTTCCTAATGCGCTCTATCACAATTCAAACACTCAGATATTACACATTGCCCAATCGAGCTATTTAATAATGAACATGTAGCAATTTAAAGATATGTACTATGCACTTTCGTTACATCCTGTCACAACCTTTCCTAAAAATCAGAAACTCAAATAGACACTAAAATCATTTAATCTGTTTCAGAAATCCGAAAGTTACTCTCCAAACATACATGAACTAAAACTTCTTTTCTTCATAAAACTTGTAGCCCTGTGACTCTAGTTTACACCAAATCACAAATCACCTTAATAGAATATCTGTACAAAGAGTTATGGTTTAAAAACCAAAACATATCCGTCAGGGGGCGAGGACTTTCGCACACGTTGTACAGATATGCATTGAAGATGAATGGCTATATTGAGAGGTTGGCTGTCTTAGGTTTTGTGATGGATTGTGAGTTAAGTATAGACTTGATTCTTGTTGGCTTGTCAGATAGTTATTCACAGTTTGTGTTGAACTATCGGATGAACCAAATATCTACCACAATTCCCGAAATGATCAATCCGCCAAGACAAGCAGAACAATGTCGTCAAGCAAGATAGCAAGGTTGTTATTGGTGGATTCTTCTTCCTCTGGTTCCAAGAAAAGAATCGAAGAAGAAGAAGGGTAAGAAACCCAAGGAAAATCTAAAGGAAGCACAGCCAAAGGCAAGAAGAAGACCAAAGAGATCGCACTAAAAGGTACCGCCCATCATTGCGATAAAGACCGGTCATCGGAGGCGAATCGCAAAGTCTATCTCGAAGAATCGAAGCGTAAGAAGGCATCGATGCCTCGACTTCTTCTGTATGTTTGTCATTGAGGTTAATATCTGCTTCGATCATAACATATGGGTATTAGATACCGATTGTGGCTCACACATATGTAATGATATGCGGGCCTCGTGGACGATGGCGCAGCTCATAAAGGGAGAAATGGACCTGCGTGTTGGTAATGGAGCAAGAGTTGCTTCATTAGCCGTAGGGACTTATGTTTTGACACTCCCAGTGGGCTTGTACTTAACTTGGATGATTGTTATTTTGTACCGTGTTAACAAAGAACATATATTCTGCTTTCTTGTTTAAATAGAGCTGGTTTCCATTTGTCTTTTGGTAACAATGGTTGTTCTATTAGCTCAAATGGAATGCTTTATGGTACTGGTACATTATGCAACGGTATTTACATATTAGATATGTCACATCCGGTTATGAATGTCAATGACGCAAGAAGACATAAAAGAGATAATTTAAAATCAACTTACTTATGGCATTGTCGCCTTGGCCATATAAATGAGAGACGCATCGCTAAGCTCCATAAGAATGTAAGTTTAGGGTCATTCGATTATGAATCTTATGACACATGTGAATCTTGTTTATTAGGAAAGATGACTAAGTTACCTTTTAAGGGAAAGGGTGAACGAGCGACTGGATTATTAGATCTAATACATTCAGATGTATGTGGTCCAATGTCCATCCATGCCAGAAATGGTTGTTGTTACTTCATTACCTTTATCGATGATTATTCTCGATATGGGTATCTCAGTATCTAATGAGATACAAATCAAGCGCTTGAAAAGTTCAAACAATTCAGAAATGAAGTAGAAAAACAACTTGGTAAAAGTATCAAAACATTACGATCCGATCGTGGTGGTGAATACTTAGACCAAGAGTTTTTGGATTATCTCAGAGATAATGAGATTTTATCTCAGTGGACTCCTCCTTACACACCACAGCATAATGGTGTGGCAGAAAGGAGAAATCGAACCTTATTGGATATGGTACGATCTATGATGGGCTTTGCACAGTTACCAAAATCCTTTTGGGGGTATGCACTTGAGACAGCTGTTTATTTGTTAAACAGAGTTCCATCAAAGACAGTTGATGTTACTCCATATGAGATGTGGACTAATAAGAAACCTTATCTTTCTTATTTGAAATTATGGGGTTGTTCTGCTTATGTGAAGCGGACAAAGTCAGATAAGCTTGAAGCAAAATCTGACAAGTGTTTGTTCGTAGGACATCCTAAAGAAACAAGAGGATATCAATTCTACCTTGCTGAAGAACAAAAGGTGTTTGTTTCAACGCATGCTGTCTTTTTAGAGAAAGATTTTCTTTTAAAAGAGGAAAGTGAGAGCAAAGTTGAATTTGAAGAAGTTCAAGATGCTCGGACAGACGCAGATCAACTGCCTGAACCTGAAACTGTAACTCATACAGATGAGGTAATTGTTCAACCTTCTACTTCACACGAAATTCGTAGGTCAAGTAGGATACGCCTGTTCCCAGAGATATGGATTTCTCGAAGTGAACAGAATGACGATTGCTCATAGAGGATGATGAGCCCACGACTTATGAAGAGGTTCAAGAGTTCGAGTCGAAAAATGGCTTCGTGCCATGAAATCTGAAATGGATTCCATGTATGAAAACCAGGTATGGACTTTGGTTGATGCACCTGAAGGGATAAAATCTATAGGGTGCAAATGGGTTTTCAAGAAGAAAACCGACATGGATGGTAATGTAATTACCTATAAAGCGAGGCTTGTGGCTAAAGGCTTTCGTCAAAGACAAGGAGTTGACTATGACGAGACCTTCAGTCCAGTAGCAATGCTTAAATCCATTAGGATACTCCTAGTCATTGCCGCTCATTATGATTATGAGATATAGCAAATGGATGTGAAGACAACTTTCTTGAATGGAAATCTGGCTGAGGATGTGTACATGACACAACCTGAGGGCTTCATTTCTGCTGATGGCGAAAAGGTATGCAAGCTTCAGAAATCCATTTATGGATTGAAGCAAGCATCCAAGAGTTGGAATATCTGTTTTGATGAGACAATCAAAGAGTTTGGTTTCTCACAAAATTCGGATGAACACTGTGTGTACAAGAAGGTTAATGGAACTGCAATCGTATTCCTTGTGTTATATGTAGATGACATATTGTTACTAGGAAACGATGTCTCTATGCTGCAGTCTGTAAAAATTTGGTTGTCCAAACAATTTGCCATGAAAGACCTTGGAGAAGCAACTTATATCCTTGGGATAAAGATTTATAGAGATAGATCGAAGAGGTTGCTTGGTCTTTCACAGTCAACGTACATAGACAAGGTGCTAAAGAGGTTTAGCATGGAGCAATCCAAGAGAGGGTTTCTTCCCATTGCTCATGGGATAACACTCTCGAAGTCTATGTGTCCTCGGACACAGGACGAGAGGATGCGTATGAATATGATCCCGTATGCGTCTGCAGTAGGATCTATTATGTACGCAATGCTATGTACGAGACCCGATGTATCATATGCTCTAAGTGTTACGAGCAGATACCAATCGGATCCTGGTGAAGGTCACTGGGTGGCTGTCAAGAATATCCTAAAGTACTTGCGAAGAACTAAAGATGTTTTCTTGATATATGGAGATGAAAATCTCCAAGTGAGCGGGCATACAAATGCTAGTTTTCAATCTGATAAGGACGATTCCAAGTCCCAATCAGGTTATGTTTTCACACTGAACGGCGGAGCAGTCAGTTGGAAGAGTTCCAAACAGGAGACGACTGCTGATTCAACGACCGAGGCAGAGTACATTGCCGCATCAGACGCAGCAAAAGAAGCCGTTTGGATCAAGAAGTTCATTACTGAACTTGGTGTGGTTCCTAGCTGTGATGGACCCATACAGTTGTATTGTGACAATAATGGAGCTATTGCGCAGGCAAAGGAACCAAGGTCTCATCAGCGATCCGAACACGCATACTACCGATACCATTTGATTCGGAGATCATTGCTCGAGGTGATGTCCCGATAGAGAGAATTCCTACAGAGCGTAATATTCTTGATCCGTTGACAAAGTCATTGTCACAGAAGAATTTTGATTCTCATGTACTCGCTTATGGTATTAGATACCAAGGCGATTGGCTTTAGGTCAAGTGGGAGATTTGTAAGTGTAAGGCGACTTGTGCTTGCTCGGTACTGATAAGTCAACTTGTCCACTCGTGTAAGTCGACTTATATGTGTACAGTACCATAAGATTGTTAGATTAGTGCCCTAAAGGCAATCCCCTTTAGTGCGTTTTGTTCATAGTCATGTACAGACTTTATGAATAAATAAAGCAAGGCATATTTCATTTATTTGATGTTCATTTTATTATTAATTGATTGTGATCTTTAATCAAATTTATGAAGTCCATGATATATGACATAGCATGAAGGAAATTATGATGCGATCATACTACTGAGATTTCTATCATGTGCAATTATGTCAGTATCTAAATTATCCCTAGTCATAGGATTAATGAGACTGAACATCATTAATCCGGATAGACTAGCACATGTCAAATTCCTTGATTGGATCAAGCAGTGGATCTCAGAAAACTGTAAATATTGAGATATTTAGATTTGACATTTGGATACTTACTAGTGGTAGTAAGTACATTGGATGACTTGCCATGAGATCATCACATGGATGTCCTATACAAATGTCAGTGATAATCTCATCATAGCAATGGTGCAAGTATCCTTAGACTTGAGGTACTCAAGTATATCTTGGGTACTGATTCTGTGCTTTGACTCCATTCCTTGTTGCCTTTCAGAGGTCACTCATAGGGTGGTGATTGGGTATAGTTTGAGGTATTCGAAGGTAATTGAGTAGCCAATATAGGATTCACCACTTCTGTGATAGCAGAAGAGATACCCATGGCCTCTTATCAGGATCATTACTTGGAAGTCTCTGGCGCCGGAGCACACATGTGTCAGGAAGAAGGTCTTCATGGACATATTAAGTAATGAGTCCTAGGACGAGAACTGATTACACTTGGACTAGATTTGATCTAATCAGTCTAGTAAGAGTTGACACATTGCCCATACTCAAACCAAGTGGGGTATAGCATGGTGAAAGGACGAATTGCACAGTAATTGTCTATGGAAGGGTTCGTGATATGGTTTCATTAGTCAAACCAATTACTTTCCGGTCAATTGGGGGTCATGATGTGTTGCTAGATACCGCTCATGACTTGCTTAGATTAAGTGTTAATCTAAGTGGCCAACATAACCGGGAACCTAATGGGTCACACGCATAAGAGTGACTCGGAGAATCAGAAATAGTTTGAGACGAGATCCGATATCTGAAGAACAATAGGATTAAATGGATCCCGATGAGATTGGGATATGTCTCGATGAGATCGCGACATCGACATTGCTGAAAATCGTCTCCGGCGATTTTTCTGGTATCAGGTCCGAGAGAGGTAGTAGGACCGACCCAGCTTGATGGACCTCTTCAGAATATATATATATTAATTAATTAATTGAGAATTAATTAATTATATATATATGTGAGTGTTCGTGGAGTAAAGCAAATGGAGAAGAAAATGAGTTTGAAAAGTCAAACTTAATGATTAAGTTAATTTTCAATGCTTTTTAAGCCACCAACGTGGCTAGTCTCCTAATCATGCCTTCATATGTTTTAATTAGTTAAATATACATATAAGAAGGTTAGAAAAGCAAGCTTATTCGGTGGTTTTTGGAGGAGAGGGTCAATGCTTAATAGTTAAGCTTTGAAATGTGATTTTCATCTTCTTCCTCTCTTACTCTCACTATAGCTTCTACTCTCCAAGGCTCCACCTAGGTTCAATCTTTTGCTCTCCAAGATCAAGGTTAGTGCTAGCACACTCTTTACCTTATTCTAGCTATTCCTGGGTCAAAGGGGTTTGTCCTGGTTAGGTTTTCTGACCTCTGCGTGGATACCGTTAGAGACGGTCTCCTTTGGTCGTTATAGTTTGACTAGTTATACATACACATAGATCCTGGCTTTCGGGAATGTCCCGGGAATCAAAATTTTAAATTTCGCACTGTGTTCATATGATGAACACCCCGGGATTTTCCTACATGAGTATGCCGAGACACGTGCACACTCACAACCCGACCCAAATTTCAATTTTATCCTTCTGATCGGTGATGGGATGTTATATTTAATCTTAAGCTATGAGAAATGTCACTTAAATGTTTAGGAAGGAGTTGTCTTGGGATATAAGATATCATGTAATGGTATTGAAATGGATAAAGAAAAGACCGAAGTCATTGATAAGTTTTCACTGCCAAGTAATGTCTAAGGGTTCAAAGCTTTTGTGGGGCATTTTAGATTGTACCAATGATTTATAAAAGATTTTTCATTAATTTCCAAACCCTTTAATATGTTATTAGAAAAATATGTACTTTTTTGTTTTCGATAATGATTGTTTACTTACTTTTGGTAGGTTAAAGGGTACATTAAAATCAACACCTATTTTATAGCCGCTAGACTGGAGTTTACCATTTGAATTGATGTTTGGTGCTAGTGAATATGCAATTGGATGTGTATCGGGGCAACATAAGGCAAAAGGTTACATGCCATCTACTACACTAGCAGGACTTTAATAGACCTCAACTTAACTATACAACTATAGAAAATGATTGTTAGTTGTACATGTGACAAGTTTTGTTCTTTACTTATTGGGTTCAAAGGTTGTTGTGTTTACAAATCATGCAGTACTAAGGTATCTTTTTATGAAGAAGGATGCAAAGCCTTGATTAAACTAGTGGATCCTACTCCTATAAGAATTTGTAATTGAGATCATGGATAAAAAGGAATAGAAAATATGGTAGCTGATCATTTTTCAAGGTTAGAAGGAGGGTGTTTACTCCCACAAGAGGAAATCAATGAACAATTCCTTGATGAGTGGTTATTCTCGATAAATGAATCAAGTATTCCATGATTTGCGGACATTGTGGACTAGATCATCGGTGATACCCTTCCGCCACTTTTTTTTACTAGAAGAGAAAGAGATTTTTACGTGATTGTGCATAATATATATAGGAGGAATCAATTTTGTACAAAAATGGTGCTAATGGGTTAATCAGGAGATGTGTTCCAGATAATGAATTTGGTATTGTTTTAACTCACTATCATAGTTCTTTGTATGAAGGACATTACAAGGTTGACAAGATAGTTGCAAGAATGTTAAATTTTGGATTCTTTTTGCCAATATTGTTGAAGGATGCATAAGGCTTTTGAAAAGTTGTAATAGATGATGAGAGAGTCTCGAACATTTTGAAAAGAGATGAGATGCCACTGTTGACAATCTTGGAAGTTAAAATCTTTGATTCTTGGGGCTAGACTTTATTGGTTCTTTTCCATCCTTTTCAAAAATTTTATATCCTAGTGGGCATTGAATATGTATCAAATGAGCCAAGGTTATGGAAACTCCAATAAATGATGGTTGAGTAGTTCAAAGATTTATAAAGTGAATATTTAATAGGTTCAAAGTGTTAAAGGTCATAGTCGATGATAGAGGTACACATTTCTGTTTAAAAAACCATTTGAGGCTCTATTGAAAAGATTTAGGTGTAACATCTATTTGTAATGCTTTACCACACCCAAATAAGTGGACAAGTAGAAGCGGTGAATAGAAAGCTAAAAAATATCTTGGAAAAGATTGTTAATAGTTAGAAAAAAGATTAGATAACCAAGCTAGATGATGCAATTTGGGCCTACTAGACAGCCTTTAAGACAACCATTGGCACCATATCCTACCAATTAGTTTATGGTAAGGCTTGTAATTTACTAGTGAAGTTAGAGCAGAAGGCATATTGGGCAATCAAAGCATTGAACTTTGACTTAAAAGTAGTTGGTGAGAGAAGATTGTGTGCCTATGAGAATACCAAACTGTATAAGGAATGAACTGAGAAATGACATGATGCTCATTTGAAAAATAAGGAGTTTGAGGTCAGAGATATTGTCTTATTGTTCAACTCTTACCTTTGATTATTTGCTGCTAAGCTAAAATCAAGGTGTGGTGGCCCATTTCGAGTCCCTAAGGTTTTCTCATATGGTATTGGAGTTGACCAATAACAAAGGTGAGACATTCAAGATCAATGACCACCGACTTAAGTCTTATTTTAGAGGAAATTTGCCCTAGGATTAGGAAGTGCTTTCCTTCTGCCCCACTTAAGTAATCTGAGCATGATGAAGTCCCACTAATGACTTTAAACCTAGCATTGGTTTGGATATGCATTTATTCTCTATATGTTTGTGAGTTTTTCTTAATTAACATTTTACAATTTTTTCTTTTTTTTTTAAGAAAAGAGAGATTAAGGCATGGTTGGCAAAAATGGAGCAACAACAACATTATAAGAGTAAGAAACTCCTTAAAATTTTTAAACTTCAAGGAGTACACGTGCCATCATCGACAAGTTCGACGCCATAATTTCCATAAGCATTCTCTTGCCTTTAATTTTATTTTTTGGTTACTATTTGTGTTATATATTTTATTTTTCATTACATATCACCTTCACACATTGAGTACAATGTGTCATTCACGTATTGAATAGTGGTATGCAATTGCATTGCATGTTGTTTGTATATGTGACCCCATTTTGCGTAATATGCTTTTTTTATGATTTTTATAATTTTTTCTTTTTATTTAGTTTGCATATGTTTGACTATTTGAATGGGTAATGGCTGAAATTTTGATGAGAACTAGCTTACTTTTGAAGAAAACTATTTAACTTGTGAAAATATATTAGCTTAGGAAGTTATGTGTTAAGTGTCTTTAATATAAATATGTATGTTAATTAGGACATTGCAACTTATTTTACACTCTATTTCACTATATTTCATGTGTTTATCATTAGAAGTCATTTAAATAAGTAAATAATCCTAGTTACCACTTATGTAAATAATTTCTATAAAGAAATGAAGTAGGTTAAAAATGTGAAAAAGTTAAAAATGTGTCGTATGAATAAATAACTATTCCACTGACCTGTTGGGTTAAGAATAGAGATAGTAGCTAGTTGTGAGTAACAATATAACTAATTACATGGGGACATTCATCAAAAATGTTTGTTTTCGCATCAAAAGGCTAAAATGTCTACATGTGAAACCCAAGCTCTAAGTATGGCTTCCTATGCTTCAATATATCCATCTTGCCTTCAACATCCTCCCTTCTTACTCTCGTTCTAATTCGAAATGGTAAGAAATCAGTATAAACTTAGTCATCAAACCCTAATATCCACCAAATATAGATGAGGGTCTTCCTATAGTAGCACTAGAAATGGAGATTCTCCAAAAGGGAACATAAAGCTAGGAAGCTACATTGGTTGGCATATTCATTAGTCATAGACATCCATTTCCCATGATCTCAAGCTGGGCTCATAGAAACTTCCAAAGCAGGGGCTTGCAGGATGTTCTCTTTAGCTTTTCTTCCAAGGAAAAGCTAAAAAGGAGAGGAGGACCTTGGCACTTTTTATCAACCACCCATTTTTTTTCGAACTTGGTAACTAAACATAAGTCTTAACAAAGTGAAGCATGAAAACATTCTAATATGGATGAATATGCATAATGTTTCTCTTCAGTATTAGACAACTGAGGGTTCAAGCCTATTAGCTAATTACTTGCGCAAAATACTATGCATGGATGGTAGATATAAAAGAAGAAGAGAGTAAGGTTTATAAGAATATGTATAAGTATTGAGCTTGTTAAAGAGCTCTTGGATATCATACCACTAATAAGAATAGGCTCAAAGAAATCAGTTTATAAAAACTCAATATTAGTAACCTATCAGTGGATACCTCACTTAAAACGCAAGGAAGATTATAAGGAAGTTATTCAATAAATAAACCTATAAAGAGATGGTGGGAATAGACAATGAGGACAACTCGAAAGAGAGGAATAGCTTAGACAATGAAATACCTAATGCTATGACCCCAACAATCTAGAAGGAATAGATAGAAAATTTAAGAGAAGGTGCTACTAATTATGAGGACAATATTTCTCCCTCGGAACCAGTTAGGGAGGAGTTAAGAAAGAGCTTAAGTGATGGTGAAACTATGCTTGAACCTAATAATATCACATAATACCTCAATCAAAACATTCTAAAGAGCTCTCCGGGTCCAATACAATAGTGGAAGAGATGGTTTTGAGGGTGAGTAGTAGAAAATTAGCAAAATGAGAGGATCTAAGGGATCAAAAGGTAATTCCTCTTCCAAATGATAACTTTAATGTAGAATGTATAAAGGATAAACTGCCCAAGAAAGTGGTAAATTTTCAAGGGTTTTTTTATACAAGAAAAGTTTTGGAATTTAAAATAAGGTAGGAAAAATGTATAGCATAAAGTAATTAGGGTCTTAAAGGAACTTTTGATTTCATCATTGACACTACTACTGTGGGAGAATATTTTTAGGTTATAATTCTAGTAGAGTATTGATGAAGAAGTTTAACGAAAATGACTAAATGATCCACACAGAAATACACTTCATTTAGAAAAGGGTCATGTGTGCTATAATACTTTTTTTGTCTACGGTTCTAGAAACCAAATCAAATGTCCTATAACATATGGATATTGTCATTTTTATTTCAAACTAATTTAAAGACAAGACATGAAGGAAAAATTAAACACTTACAATAGTCCGAGAAAAAAATCTTTATGTTACTCCATGGATGCTTAATTTGGTTAATTATGTGTTTAGTAGATAAGGAAATTGAAAGGGTTTTAGTCCGAGAAAGCAGGTATTTGGCGTCCAAAGTCAGAAGAAACTTCAATATCCCTCTAACCTAATAATTATCAAAAGATTAGAAAGCAAACAAGCTCAATCCATAAGATTAACAATACTTTGTAATAGGAAAATATCTTGTTTCACGGACATATTCTTTGATCCGATGATAATTGGCTTCTTTTCCGCATATGCTACCAATTGATTAATGCTTTGCCGACCATCGAATACGTATTGATTCTTTTAGCCTGAGATTGATGTGAAAGATGCAAGATTGGGGGGATGACGTAAAGTGAAAACTTGTATCAATAAGCTTTCAACCAGAATCTGCACATACGTAATTAAACAATCTCCAATTATGGGGCACCAATGCCTCCCTTATCCACAAGGGTTACTTTATTCTTATACCTTTAAAAGTCATTTGACCCGTCCTATTCTATGCCCTTAAATAACTCTCACGCAGGATCTTTTAATTCAATCTCATTTTAACTTCAATTGCCTAAGTTCTGCTTAAACAAGCAGATTATAACTATATACAAATCTGAATAGTGGGAGAGATTACCTATCCAGAAGCAAATCTGCATGTGGATGGGATATATCTTCAAGAAAATCGGTATACATTATCCCGTTTTTGTTTTTGGGAGTTCCAAACCTAAATTAAAACCGTGGAAACAAAATGTCAGAAGTCTCGTTGACATCAAGGAGCAGAGGCTTATCGTCAGGCGTGACAGTGGGTAGACCCCGGACCTCTTGCTTTTGGAAAACGTGATAAGCACTTAATATCTTTGCCAATTTAATAATTCGTTACATAGAATTAAACAATGAAATTCGTTTAAGTGATTCTTATATAAGCTATAATTACTTTTATTGACACAAATTTCCAATATTTTAATTTAAAATTTTAAAACATATTGCTTTCACAGCTTAAATTACTATTGAACACAATTGTTGTTGTGGAACAAATTAAAGGAGAATGGATCTTCTATTAATATTTGGAAACTCAATAATATGTTAGATCATTTAGAAGAAGAAGATAATTTAAGCCTTATGAACTATTGTGAAGACGCCTCAATATACCACCTATATTCAACCCACTACTTTAAAAATAGAGGGGCATTTGATTAAAAAACTATTTTCACTAACATATTGTTTTTTCACCATATTCCTATTTTAGTGAAAAATATCTTCATCACACAAGGAGTATATTTCCATTTACATTGAACAAGTTTTTAGTTAAAATTGAGGGATTTGAAGAAGCAATCACCAAAGGACACAATACAAATTTCCAAAGGCATCAGCTTTACATTTGTATGAGAAAGTTTCAACAATTGAAAAATAGCCTTAACGCATTCCATAGGAAGAACTACAGCAACACTTTTCAAGCTATCTCTTTAATGTGAACCTTAATAAGAGTAGTAAGAATTAATAACCGAAATTCATGACTTTTCCTAGGACCACCTAAGAAATCATATTTATGAAATTAACTTAGACCATTGATTGTATGATCAAATAAGAACCTAAGTTATAAGAAAAGCTATAGATGCAACACTCAAAGATATAAGTTTGAATTATGAGCACCATAAGTTAAAAATTTGACAAGTTTAAAGAGTTTATTGGAGAACCTAAACAAAATAATGTTCTCTAAAAATTATTAATGATAATTATGATTTATATCCTACAAAACCATAAAACGTAACTTTATATAGAGAAAGGTCTAAAACCTTAAAACCAAAATTAAATCCAATTTTAATTTGAAGTTACAAATATTTAGCTTGTTTAAAATAAAAGAGATTTGAAAATAAACTTAATTCATTAATTTTGATATTGAAATAGGAAAGTAAGTACACAAGATATGCAAATAATAAGGAAAAGGAAACTACAAATCTGAATTGGCTAGAAATTTGTCCAAAATATTAAAAACAAGTCCAATAGTTAAAGCTTCCTTTTCATTCTAGCGATTGTGTCAAATAATCAACTTTTGAGAGCCATAACATGAGCTACTATGCTCCAAATGATGAGAATTTTGATTTGTTGAAAATATGAAAGTGTCTTATAGAATTTGTAGTTTAGGCAACTTAGAATTCTATAATCTTCTTGAAAATTATAAGAAAATATTTTAGTACACTATTTGTTTAGTTAAGTTGACTAGTATTGAATCAATGGTTTAATTGTTCAAAGTGCAAACATACCTTTAATTAGCACATTTAAAGCTTCTATAATCTTCTTCGCACCTCCATTGCTCAATGGATCGCTAGTTTTATGTTTTTAATTCGTTTTGGATTATCATCACTCTTGCTCTTATTGAAAGGATTTAGCCTCGAAACATTACCTTCATGAAAAGGAGATAAGTTTGCAATATTAGAAGTACTATGCACACTATGCTCACTAGGTAGATGTAGCTTATATGCATTATCATTGATCCTTGCAATCATTTAAAAAGGATCAACTCCATTTAGATGCTATTTAAATCAAATGTAAATTGAAATTTCTCCTTGTATGTATGTAACTAAACCAAATCATTATGGTAAAAAACAACTTGTTTTCAACCTTTATTAGGTTGCTTAGCTAGCTTTATTAACTTTTCAAAATTTTCCTTGCTTTATCATAAATTTTCTTGACAAAATATTCCTTCTTTTAACCCTATAAATTTACATGTTAATAAATAGGAAAAGGTGATAAATCTGAAGGAGTGAGTGGATTAAAACCATATATAAATTTTCAAGTTCTTTTGAATTACATTTAACAAAGTGGACAAACTCCTATTAGCTACATTTTGCCCATCCATACGAGGATGACATGTTTTTGAAAATAAAATCTTTCTTCCTGATTTATTCCACAAAGTTATCTAAAAGTAACTTAGAAAATTAGCATTATGATAAAAAAAAATTAAGGTATGCCATGCAATCTAACAACCTCTTCGAAAAACAAATCATAAATGTGGGATGATAAGGAATGTACTGTAACAACTTAAACAACCTATCAACATCTAGATATATAGAATCATTGACTCTTTTAGACATAGGTAAACCAATTCTAAAATCCAAAGAAATATTTGTTCAAAGATGTTTAGGTATAGGCAAAAGAGTATACAACTCATGAAGTTTAACTATATATTTGACTTATTTACGTGTTCTTACAAAATCTTTCAATGTCATGTTAGGCCAAAAGAAATGCTCGTGAAATACGTATAAAGTGTTTGCAATGCTAAAATTTAACAAACCTCCTCTGTTTGTTTATTTTATGCTATGTAGTAAGTACACAAGTTGTATATTGTAGTACAACTAATATCGGTACCACAAAGACTAAATATAGTAACCTATCAATTTGAATTACACTTTGTATATGGTAATAAAAGATTAAATTAATTGAAAATTAAAGTAAACTAACAAAATTTAATGATCAAACAAATAAAAGATACCAATAAAATCAAAGTTACTAAATGATGGCAACTTAGGGATTATTAAATATTTGTTTTGGATTCCTTTCACCTTGTAAAATCAATAATTCTTGATCATATATATCTAAAGGTTTTGATTACCTCTCTTGAGATCTAATCAAGTAATCCCAATTGAAATAGATAAAATTTGATTTTGCAATCTCTTGATTTCTCAAAACTACCCTAACCACTCAATTGGATTTGAAGCAATCCTAAAGATAGTTAACTAACAATTAAGATCTCTCTTCAGTTACTTGTTAACTTGATATTTGTAATTCTAATAGGGTATTAACTCTTGGATGTGAAACTTAAAACAAATAAATTAATACAATCTCTCAAATCAAATCAAGTATGAACACAAAAATATATCACATCAATAATATATTAAATTCAACAAGGTAAAATTATACAAAACAATTCGAGAAGAACACCCTAATATAGATTTAGCAATCCATAATCATGTTCAAATAAAACTATTCAGATTTAGCATACAAGGCAATGAAGTAGCGAAAGAGAAGAGAATGAAATCAACTTGAAGCTTTGATCTAGAAAATCTTAAATGTGAAATTACGCTTGATGTTTCTACTTATATGACCTTTTATTTTTGATGTGCAACTTTTTTTTGACATTTTGTTTTTTCTTTTGGTATCTGCACAAACTCTAAAATCTTCGTCCCTTTTGTGTAGCCATTAATAATATCCCCTTATAGTACAAAATAAGGTTTGTTTAAGTGATCGTTTATCTGAAAAACATCTTAATTCGTGAATATACATGGTTACAAAAGCTTATATGGGCGACATACATAGACGTATATCTTTACATGGGTATAAAAAGTGTCGTTAAAGTTGTACATGTTTGTAGCGACTTACATAGTTAATAAACATAACCGTGCATCTCTAAATTTACTTCAATTCTTCATTTTGTGCCACGATTTCACCCAAATTCTTCTCCTTTTAGTTCATGAAGAGAATTATCACCTAAAAAATACTTGAAGCACAATAAGTACCAAAAATATTATTAAACTCCCATATAAGAAGAAAAATGTTAAATATAGGACTACAAATATAGATAATTAATCATTTATCAAACATCTCCACATTTAAATCTTTGTTTCTTTGTTGGACCGGAACTTTTCTTGAAATTTTGAATTATAAATTGACATAAAATGGGAATTTGTGGTGAATTATTCATGTGCAAAAGAAAAGAGAATTTAAGAATGTGACTTGATATATGAGATTAAGGTAGGTGAATTTAGCAAGTTGAGGATGAGAGTGTATTTGTGTGTATGTTTTGTTATTGATGTTTATGTTTGATTATGAACTAAAATGGTGTTCTAAGTTTAAATGGAATTGATAGTGAATGAATTGTTCTTAATGGAATTGAAAAAAAAGCAAGAAATGAAAAGTGAAAGTGTGAAATTTGTAGGAAATTGCAAGTATGACTTTTTGGGATGAATAGTAGTAGAGTTGACTTTTTAAGCTGAAACTTTATGAATTTTTCTGGGTTGATTTAGGCAGAATTTGATAAAATAATCTTTAGAAAAGTTGTAGTTTCTGTTGATAGCTTTCAATCACCAGGAAGTATGACATTTTTCGATATCGAGATTGAAAGTTATGATCATTCAAAGTTAAGGTTAATTTTGTTTTGTTTTGAAAATGTCCATAAGTGTACGTTTGTGTGTACTGTGCTTTGAGGCCAATTTTGTACTGATGTGGTTTGAATTAGAGTAAGTGGTCTACATAAAAGTTATAGACAAATTGCATAGCTTTACAATGATGCATAATATGTTATTTTTTATTGTGGAAATTGGAAGATATGAAATTTTGAAGTTGGGATGTGGTATAGGATGACAAATTTCTGGCAGAACTTTTGATTGAAAAATTGACTTAGTTAGAGGTTGAAATTGCCTTTAAGTTCTTCATGAAAGTTTTAGATTATGTTTTAATCTTTCCATTTATGTAAAGTATGGAATTTTTGGACCATGGAATAGGAAGTTACGTTTTTTAGAAGTTTCTGTTACTGTTAGGCATGATCATTTGTGGACAGAATGTTTGAGTAGATTTTTGACTCCCTTAGAGACCAAATTGATTTTTCTGTCCTTCATGAAAGTGGTAGGTTGCATTTTTTTATTTTCATTGATATAAAGTATGACATTTTTGGACCTTGGAGTTGAAAGATAGAAATTTTAAAAGTTGTATTACTGTTTAAGATAACATTGAATGAGGACAGAAATTTTGATTAGGATTTTGAACCCTTTACAGATGGAATTGGTTTTTAAGTTCTCATGGAAAGTGTATATCTTAAGCTTTCTTTTGATACTAAGTTTGTAAATTTTGGACTCTTGAGTCAAAATTTATGTATTTTGAAAGTTAGGAGTCTTTGAGAGAAAAAAAAAGGGAAAGTGGCAGTTCGCGATCGCGAGCAGTAGCGATCATGACACCCTTGCAGGGCGACGCCCTTGCGAGACATGGGGCTACAAGTTATCTGAAGGAATTGATTTTCAATTTAGCCCCTAAGACTTTCAATTTCTGAATTGAAGTTAGGTTTAGTGTTCAGTATTGGATTAGTAAGAGCTGAAAGTGTTCAGGCCATAACTTTTGCTTTAGTCGTCCAAATGAAGTGATTCTCGATTTAGATTAAACTAGAGAGATAAGGCTACAAATTATCTGAAAAAAATTGAGTTTCAATTTAGTCTCTAAGAATATCAATTTTCCAATGGAAGTAAATCACAGGAAAAAATTTTAGCATAAGAATAGTCCGAAATGTTTAGAGTATAACTTTTGGAGTATTAACCCAAATTAAATGATTTTGGTGTCATTATAAAATTGAGTCAAAGAGGAACATTTATCTAGAAGGAAGTTTTAGTAAATTCCTTCATTTTAATGATTATAAAATGTCCTAAGTTAATCATGATTTAATGATATTTTGAGACTTTGATTTATTTTATGATTTTTGAGGAAGTAATTAGCATGTTAATGTGAATAATTATCATGTTAATTTGAGTAAGGTCATATAACATAAGTTGATTGGTTTAAATTAAATTAAAGTGTTAGAAATGTAGCACCCCCTTACTATAGAATACCCACCGGAATGCCCGTAGATCATTCCGGTACATATCCTACGATAAGAGACCACTACTGACAACCTATAAGTGTAAGTCGACTTGTACCATGTGTAAGGCGACTTGTGCTTGCTCGGTACTGATAAGTCGACTTGTCCACTCGTGTAAGTCGACTTATATGTGTCTGATACCATAAGATTGTTAGAGCGGTGCCACTAAAGGCAATCCCCTTTAGCGTTTTGTTCATAGTCATGTCAGACTTTATGAATAAATAAAGCAAGGCATATTTCATTTATTTGATGTTCATTTTATTATGAATTGATTGTGATCTTTAATCAAATTTATGAAGTCCATGATATATGACATAGCATGAAGGAAATTATGATGCGATCATACCACTGAGATTCCTATCATATGCAATTATGTCAAGATCTAAATTATCCTAGTCATAGGATTAATGAGATTGGACATCGTTAATCCGGATAGACTAGCACATGTCAAACTCCTTGATTGGATCAAGCGGTGGATCTCTAAACCGTAAATATTGAGATATTTAGATTTGACATGTGGATGCTTACTAGTGGTAGTAAGTACATTGGATGACCTGCCATGAGATCATCACATGGATGTCCTATACAAATGTCAGTGATAATCTCATCATAGCAATGGTGTAAGTATCCTTAGACTTGAGGTACTTAAGGATATCTTGGGTACTGATTCTGTGCTTTGACTCCATTCCTTGTTGCCTTTTAGAGGTCGCTCATAGGGTGGTGATTGGGTGCAGTTTGAGGTATTGAAGGTAATTGAGTAGCCAATAGAGGATTCACTACTTACGTGATAGCGAGAAGAGATACCCATGGCCTCTTATCGGGATCATTACTTGAAGTCTCGGTGCGGAGCACACATGTGTCATGAAGAGGGTCTTCATGGACATATCAAGTAATGAGTCCTAGGACGAGAACTGATTACACTTGGACTAGATTTGATCTGATCAGTCTAGTAAGAGTTGACACATTGCCCATACTCAAACCAAGTGGGGTATAGCATGGTGAAAGGACGAATTGCACAGTAATTGTCTATGGAAGGGTTCGTGATATGGTTTCATTAGTCAAACCAATTACTTTCCGGTCAATTGGAGGTCATGATGTGTTGCTAGATACCGCTCATGACTTGCTCAGATTAAGTGTTAATCTAAGTGGCCAACATAACCGGGAACCTAATGGGTCACACGCATAAGAGTAACTCGGAGAATCAGTAAAATAGTTTCGGACAGAGATCTGATATCTGGAGAGCAATAGGATTAAATGGATCCCGATGAGATTGAGATATGTCCCGATGAGATCGCGACATCGACATTGCTGAAAACTGTCTCCGGCGAATTTTTGCCGGCAGGGCCCGGTAGGCCAGTAGGACCGATCCCAGTTTGACTGGACCTCTTCAGTAAATATATATATAGTAATTAATTAATTAAGAATTGATTAATTATTATATATATATGCTAGTTTCGGTGGAAGCCATAAGAAAGGAAGAGATTAGTTTTGACCAAGTCAAAATGAATCATTAACATTGACTTTCTTAATGGTTTATTGCCTCCCACGTGGGGCTCTCCTTAACCTAGCTTTTATATGTTTTAATTAGTTAAATATACATATAAGAAGGTCAGAGAAGAAAGATGTTTCGGTGGTTTTTGAAGGAGAGGGCCGAATGCTTAATAGTTAAGCTTTGGAAATTTGATTTTCATTTTCTTCCTTTCATAACTCACGATAGCTTTTACTCTCCAAGGCTCAACCAAGGTTCAATCACTTGCTCTTCAAGATCAAGGTTAGTGCTAGCACACTCTTTACCTTGTTCTAGCTATTTCCAGGTCAAAGGGGTTTGTCCCGGTTAGGTTTTCCGACCACTGCGTGGATACCGTTAGAGACGGTCTCCTTTGGTCATTATAGTTTGACTAGTTATACATACACATGGATCCTGGCTTTCGGGAATGTCCCGGGACTCAAAATTTTAAATTCCGCACTGTGTTCATGTGATGAACACCCCGGGATTTTCCTACAGTGGTATCAGAGCCGCTTGTGTTGTATAAACAGTCGAAATGATAACTAGGTCGGAGTTCCTCTGTGAATTGAGCTGTGTAGCATGCTGACTGTGTGCAATTTCGAACCAGTGTAGAATTAGGGTTTTCGAAATTTTCTTGCATATACCTGCTCATAAGATGTTTCTGAATGTGTCTATAAAAGGAAAAAATTTATCGATGTCGTTTGATATGTTTTTGCTATTTAATTCCCTCAAGTTTCGGATGCTATCTTGTTGAACGTTTCTGAAACAGGTATGCTTGTAAATTCGAGAATAAATTATAGAAAAATATTTTTTCGGATTGGTTTTCACCAACATGTCCCTAAGATGTTTTTGAATGTCTCTGTGGATGGAAAAATGTTTTCAAGGTGATTTACTATTTATTTCCGAATTTCTTGTATGCTGCTGGGAATGTCTGTGTTGAAAAACACAGATTCTGGTTCAGCTAGATTGCTGAGGTTCAATGAGTTTTTGTGGGAAATAAATCCTGGAAAATTTCATGGAGCATGTTAGTAACATGTTTTAACCTATGTAATTTTCTCAGCATTTATTGAAATTGTTTCAATGATCATTTTGAGCAAAAGGCAGAGCTTGGCAGTTTTGAGAAACATGCTGGGGCTGTTTTGTTTGAAATGATTGCTTGTGTTATTTTCGGTTCCAATGCCTTGAATCATTTTTATAGTGATTAAAAATGTGTTATATTGATTTGGCATGCATCCCAAAATGAGATTCTTGAAATTGGGTTTCCAATAATTTTCGGATGGTGAATAGGTTACTTTAGCGTCTTATTAGCTTATTCCATTATCTTGCTTATTTTGGCGTCGCAATTTTTGTGACTAGTGCGGAGTAATCTTGATAATGTGTAAACTATCTAGAGCTATTTAGTATGATTATTTGGTGTCCTTGAATTATGTGGAAATCTAGTGATTAATGGTGGATTAATCGGTTTCAAGGTTTTCATATATAGTTTGACTACATGGCATGCATGTTTCAATGAAAATGTTTCATTAGCACATTAATATAAAGGATAATATACTTGGTATATGGTATTGTGAATTGAAATGCCTGGATTGAGAATTAGCTGACTAGATAGCAAATTTCCTTGTGTAAGGCGACTTATGCAGGTTGATAAGTCGACTTACGTGTGCGAAAGTCGTATAAGTCGACTTGTACCTTTGGTATAAGGCGACTTGTACATACTAAACATAAGTCGACTTGTATCGAATAAGTCGACTTGTATCAGCTGAGGTGGGATGATGGATGATTTTGGTATGAATTCAATATGATTGATATAATGCCTAAATCAGTCCATATAGTCAAGTGACTATGATCTTATAGCTTGGATGAGATCGGAAAGATGAGACCTAAAATCCTCACTTAAAATATGAAAACTAACGCCTTCCATTAATATGGTAAGAACCAGAGTTCTTATAGGGTTGGGTTGTTGAGCTAACCTCAAGCTCACTCTATACGAATATGTTGAAACCATGAAAATGTGATTTTCGGATTAATGGGTCGGTTTTCCTAGAAGCGTTGATTTGTTGAGCTAACCTCAAGGTCAACGTGGACAGAGGCGACATTGGATAGTGTACATTAGATGTACACGCATCAAGTGTTGATAACCCAATGTATGTGCATACATCAACTGTTGATAGCACTGAGCGATAGTTGCATTCGTGATGCAATTGGTATGACCGATACCTACCGATTGACCTAAGGTGGCTTGTTGGGCTAACCCCAAGGTCATTCTTAGCAATGTCGGATATCGACCCACTAGGTCATTGTGCCCTTTTGTTTCTTGAATTCATGATGAGGGTTATGGATTCTATTGAAACTAGTGGGAGCCATATGTATGTCATTTAAGTCCTTATGATCATACATTTAATTCTATTCTAACTTTCTTTCTCTCTCTATGTTTAGGTTGGTTGAAGATGTCGACCAGTGTGAATCTTCGCGCCCTAATGGACTCAAACAAATTAACTGGACCAAATTTTCTTGATTGGCTGCGAAATCTGAGAATTGTTCTCAGATCTGAGGATCTAGGATATATCCTTGATTTTCCGCTTCCGAATCCACTTGCTGAAGGAGCTTCTGATGATGATCAGAAGGCATATCGTAAGCATCTAAAAGACAGTGACATAGCCACCTGCGTTATGCTTGCATCGATGTCACACGCTGCGAAGCGAAGACGAGTCTATGGATGCTCACACGATAGTGTTTCATCTACGAGAGTTGTTTGATGAGCAAGCTCGGTCCGAACGGTTCGAGACCTCAAGGTTGCTCTTTACAACGAAAATGACTCCTGGTTCATCTGCAGTGCAATATGCATTGAAGATGAATGGCTATATTGAGAGGTTGGCTGTCTTAGGTTTTGTGATGGATTGTGAGTTAAGTATAGACTTGATTCTTGTTGGCTTGTCAGATAGTTATTCACAGTTTGTGTTGAACTACGGATGAACCAAATATCCACCACAATTCCCGAAGTGATCAATCGCCTCGAGGCAATGAGAACAATTTGTCAAGCAAGATAGCAAGGCGTTATTATTGGTGGATTCTTCTTCCTCGATTCCAGAAAAAAGAAAGAAGAAGAAGAAGGGTAAGAAAACCAAGGAAAATCCAAAGGAAGCATAGCCAAAGGCAAGAAGAAGACCAAAGAGGCGCACTAAAGGTACCGCTTCCATTGCGGTAAGGCTGGTCATTGGGCGTAATCGCAAAGTCTATCTGGAAGAAGCGAAGGAGAAGAAGGCATCGGATGCCTCGACTTCTTGAGTATGTTTGTCATTGAGGTTAATCTTGTTTCTGATCATAACATATGGGTATTAGATACGGTTGTGGCTCACATATGATGATATCAGGGCCTCGGGGACGATGGCGACTCGTAAAGGGAGAAATGGACTGCGTGTTGGTAATGGAGCAAGAGTTGCGGCATTAGCCGTAGGGACTTATGTTTTGACACTCCCTAGTGGGCTTGTACTTAACTTGGATGATTGTTATTTTGTACCCGTGTTAACAAAGAACATATTTTCTGTTTCTTGATTAAATAGAGCTGGTTCCCATTTGTCTTTTGGTAACAATGGTTGTTCTATTAGCTCAAATGGAATGTTTTATGGTACTGGTACATTATGCAACGATATTTACATATTAGATATGTCACATCCGGTTATGAATGTCAATGGCGCAAAAGACATAAAAGAGATAATTTAAAATCAACTTACTTATGGCATTGTGCTTGGCCATATAAATGAGAGACGATCGCTAAGCTCCATGAGAATGGAAGTTTAGGGTCATTCGATTATGAATCTTATGACACATGTGAATCTTGTTTATTAGGCAAGATGACTAAGTTATCTTTAAGGAAAGGGTGAACAATAATTGGATTATTAGATCTAATACATTCGGATGTATGTGGTCCGATGTCCATCCATGCGAAATGGTTGTTGTTACTTCATTACCTTTATCGATGATTATTCTCGATATGGGTATCGTATCTAATGAGATACAAATCAAGCGTTTGAAAAGTTCAAACAATTCATAAATGAAGTAGAAAAACAACTTGGTAAAAGTATCAAAACATTACGATCCGATCGTGGTGGTGAATACTTAGACCAAGAGTTTTGGATTATCTCGAGATAATGAGATTTTATCTCAATGGACTCCTCCTTACACACACACAAGATAATGGTGTGGCGTAAAGGAGAAATTGAACCTTGTTGGACATGGTACGATCTATGATGGGCTTTGCACGATTACCAAAATCCTTTTGGGGTATGCACTTGAGACATTTGTTTACTTGTTAAGCGAGTTCCATCAAAGCGGTGATGTTACTCCATATGAGATGTGGACTAACAAGAAACCTTATCTTTCTTATTTGAAAGTATGGGGTTGTCTGCTTATGTGAAGCGAACAAAGTCGATAAGCTTGAAGCAAAATCGACAAGTGTTTGTTAGTAGGATATCCTAAAGAAACAAAAGGATATCAATTCTACCTTTTGAGGAACAAAGGTGTTTGTTTCAACGCATGTTGTCTTTTAGAGAAAGAGTTTCTTTTAAAGAGGACGGTGGGAGCAAAGTTGAACTTGAAGAAGTTCAAGATGCTCGGACGACGCAGATCAATCGCTCGAACTCGAAAGCGTAACTCATCGAGATGAGGTAACATTCAACCTTCTACTTCACACGAAATTCGTGAGGTCAAGTAGGATACGCTCTGTTCGAGAGATATGAATTTCGTAAGTGAACAGAATGACGTATTGCTCATAGAGGATGATGAGCCTACCACCTATGAAGAGGTTCTGAAGAGTTCAGAGTCTGAAAAATGGCTTCGTGCCATGAAATCTGAAATGGATTCCATGTATGAAAACCAGGTATGGACTTTGGTTGATGCACCTGAAGGGATAAAATCTATAGGGTGCAAATGGGTTTTCAAGAAGAAAACCGACATGGATGGTAATGTGATTACCTATAAAGCGAGGCTTGTGGCTAAAGGCTTTCGTCAAAGACAAGGAGTTGACTATGACGATACCTTCAGTCCAGTAGCAATGCTTAAATCCATTAGGATACTCCTAGCCATTGCCGCTCATTATGATTATGAGATATGGCAAATGAATGTGAAGACAGCTTTCCTGAATGGAAATCTGGCTGAGGATATGTACATGACACAACCTGAGGGCTTCATTTCCGCTAATGGCGAAAAGGTATGCAAGCTTCAGAAATCCATTTATGGATTGAAGCAAGCATCCAGGAGTTGGAATATCCATTTTGATGAGACAATCAAAGAGTTTGGTTTCTCACAAAATCCGGATGAACACTGTGTGTACAAGAAGGTTAATGGGCTGCAATCGTATTCCTCGTGTTATATGTAGATGACATATTGTTACTAGGAAGCGATGTCTCTATCTTCTTGATCTCAGAAAATTTGGTTGTCAAACAATTTGCCATGAAAGACCTTGGAGAAGCAACTTATATCCTTGGGATAAAGATTTATAGAGATAGATCGAAGAGGTTGCTTGGTCTTTCACAGTCAAGGTACATAGACAAGGTGCTAAAGAGGTTTAGCATGGAGCAATCCAAGAGAGGGTTTCTTCCCATTGCTCATGGGATAACACTCGAAGTCTATGTGTCCTCGGACACGGGGCGAGAGGATGCGTATGAATATGATCCCGTATCGTCTGCAGTAGGATCTATTATATACGCAATGCTATGTACGAGACTCGATGTATCATATGCTCTAAGTGTTCTGACGCGATACCAATCGGATCTGGTGAAGGTCTTTGGGTGGTATCAAGAATATCCTAAAGTACTTGCGAAGAACTAAGGATTTTCTTGATATATGGAGATGGAAATTTCAAGTGGCGGGCATACGGATGCGGTTTTCAATCGATAAGGGCGATTCCAAGTCCCAATCAGGTTATGTTTTCACATTGAGCGGCGGAAGCGATCGGTTGGAAGAGTTCCAAACAGAGACGCATCTGGCGATTCAACGATCGAGGCAGTAGTACATTGCCGCATCGACGCAAAAAAAAGCCGTTTGGATCGAAGTTCATTCTTGAACTTGGTGTGGTTCCTAATGTGATGGACCCATACTGATTGTATTGTGACAACAATGGAGCTATTCGCAGCAAAGGAACCAAGGTCTCATCACGATCCAAACACGTACTCGCCGATACCATTTAATTCGGAGATCATTGCTCGAGGTGATGTCACGATAGAGAGAATTCCAGAGAGCGAATATTGTTGATCCGTTGACAAAGCCATTATCACGAAGAATTTTGATTCTCATGTACTCGCTTTTGGTATTAGATACCAAGGCGATTGGCTTTAGGTCAAGTGGGAGATTTGTAAGTGTAAGTCGACTTGTACCATGTGTAAGGCGACTTGTGCTTGTTTCGATCGATAAGTCGACTTGTCCACTCGTGTAAGTCGACTTATATGTGTCTGAGACTATAAGATTGTTAGAGTAGTGCCTAAAGGTAATCCCTTTAGCGCGTTTTGTTCATAGTCATGTCATGGACTTTATGAATAAATAAAGCAAGACATATTTCATTTATTTGATGTTCATTTTATTATGAATTGATTGTGATCTTTAATCAAATTTATGAAGTCCATGATATATGACATAGCATGAAGGAAATTATGATGCGATCATACTACCGAGATTCTATCATGTGCAATTATGTCGGTATCTAAATTATCCTAGTCATAGGATTAATGAGGCGGACATCGTTAATCTGGATAGACTAAGACATGTCAAACTCCTTGATTGGATCAGCGGTGGATCTCGAAAAGCGTAAATATTGAGATATTTAGATTTGACATGTGGATGCTTACTAGTGGTAGTAAGTACATTGGATGACCCGCCATGAGATCATCACATGGATGTCTATACAAATGTCGGTGATAATCTCATCATAGCAATGGTGCAAGTATCCTTAGACTTGAGGTACTCGAGGATATCTTGCATCTTGATTACGTGCTTTGACTCCATTCCTTGTTGCCTTTCGAGGTCGCTCATAGGGTGGTGATTGGAGTGCAGTTTGAGGTATTGAAGGTAATTGAGTAGCCAATAGAGGATTCACCACTTACGTGATAGCGAAGAGATACCCATAGCCTCTTATCGGGATCATTACTTGAAGTCTCTGGTATTTGGAGCTACATGTGTCATGAAGAGGGTCTTCATGGACATATCAAGTAATGAGTCCTAGGGCGAGAACGATTACACTTGGACTAGATTTGATCTAATCAATCTAGTAAGAGTTGACACATTGCCCATACTCAAACCAAGTGGGGTATAGCATGGTGAAAGGACGAATTGCACAAAGAATTGTCTATGGAAGGGTTCGTGATATGGTTTCATTAGTCAAACCAATTACTTTCCGGTTAATTGGGGGTCATGATGTGTTGCTAGATACCGCTCATGACTTGCTCAGATTAAGTGTTAATCTAAGTGGCCAACATAAGGAACCTAATGGGTCACACGATAAGAGTGACTCGGAGAATCAGTAAAATAGTTTGGATGAGATCCGATATCCGGAGAGCAATAGGATTAAATGGATCCCGATGAGATTGGGATATGTCCCGATGAGATCGCGACATCGACATTCTTGAAAACCATCTCCGCGAATTTTTGTCGGTGGGCCCGATAGGCGGTGGGGACCGAATTCTAGTTTGATGGACCTCTTGATAAATATATATATAGTAATTAATTAATTAAATTGATTAATTATTATATATATATGCTAGTTTCGATGGAAGCCATAAGAAAGGAAGAGATTAGTTTGACCAAGTCAAAATGAATCATTAACATTGACTTTCTTAATGGTTTATTGCCTCCCGTGGGGCTCTCCTTAACCTAGCTTTTATATGTTTTAATTAGTTAAATATACATATAAGAAGGTCAGAGAAGAAAGATGATTCGGTGGTTTTTGAAGGAGAGGGCCGAATGCTTAATAGTTAAGCTTTGGAAATTTGATTTTCATCTTCTTCCTTTCATAACTCTCGATAGCTTCTACTCTCCAAGGCTCAACCAAGGTTCAATCACTTGCTCTCCAAGATCAAGGTTAGTTCTAGCACACTCTTTACCTTGTTCTAGCTATTCCCGGGTCAAAGGGGTTTGTCCCGGTTAGGTTTTCCGACCTCTGCGTGGATACCGTTAGAGACGGTGTCCTTTGGTCGTTATAGTTTGACTAGTTATACATACACATGGATCCTGGCTTTTGGGAATGTCCCGGGACTCAAAATTTTAAATTCCGCACTGTGTTCATGTGATGAACACCCCGGGATTTTCCTACACAACCACCACTAACTCCCCATGGCATCACAATAATAAAACAACAATAAGAAATTGGTAACTTTTTAAAACCAAACTGTATTTCATTTCATTTCATCAAACTCAGTAATCTAAAAACTGTCAGTATTTTCAGTCTGTACATGTTCTAAAACACTTAACACTAAGTACCATACAGTAAGGCACAAATAACAGTTCTACTACAAGTCTTCAAAGGAAAGCCCAGCTGACCGACCTTTGAGCCATAGCCTCTCGCCAATCCGATGTACTGAGGCTCTACAGTCCGAGGAGCTATCGATCCACGCAATCTCGAAAATATATTGCAATTTTGGATGAGTTTGCGAACTCAATGAGGAACCATCATCGATGGTTCTCCCAATTCATGCATCACACAAGCATGTTACAGATCCACAATGATAATGATAATACAGATCAAAGCAGTCGATCTTACGATCCACATGCAAGATATCATAGTCACGATGTCTGAAGCACGGTAATCATATAGTCCGTCATGTAGAGTAAAAACTATTTCAGATAAGCATTCCAGATGCAATGTATATGTGACTCTTTTTCGATTTATTTGATGTTGTGACCGAGCGCTTAAGCAAAGGTCGGTGATCGATGAGAGCAGCGTCAGGAGGATTATCTCCTTGAGCTATAGGCTCGTTTTCGATATCAATGGCGACTCGGTTCACAATTATTCTTTATCGGTTTATGCATCGTGGATGAATGCATATGCTCAATTACACATCCCATAAGCAGATTAACAATTCACGGTCAATTAACAATCGATTATCTCACAAGTAATCACTATTGACTTCACAAGTAATCCACGTAATCGATGAGGTAAACAAATCACATTAAACACATAGATTGAGATAACCACCTAGGTTACTCACCTATTACTCCGAGCTAATGCCGGAAGTCTCTACGATGTCGGTCGAACGACGCTCCAATTGGGCCTCTATAAGAATCAAAAAAGATAATAGTCACTACTTATCCCATCCGAACTAGTAATGATGCACATGTAGCTAAAAATGCATGTTCATGATATTCTCGACCCTAATCTCATTTTTTCCCTTTAGAAAAATCCGTCTAAAAAAAATTAGAAACCTAATGGCACTGACGGAACGCAATTCGGATCTTTATAGGTCCCTAATTAATTAAAACAGTGGCTAAAGACTCCGTTACCCGGACCCACGTCAATTTTCTGTCTAAAAATTCCCAATCTCTCAGAAAATGAAATTACATATTCTATGAATCCGATGCCTCAAGAATCAGGTCAATCGGATTTCGGACGAAAAGGTTATTCACGAAAGAAACCAAAATTCAAATAAAACAAGTAATATATATATTGCCCTTATTTCCTTCGCTTTTTCCTGTTTTCCAACCGAAATTCAATCTGTCATATCTCTTTCTACACATTTCAGAAAATTATAAACTATACCTTGTTGGAAAGATCATGAAAAACTCTACAAGTTTCATGAAGACCCCAACAAGCAACTTTACTCCGAAGGGTATCAAAATCCAATTGAAACTTCTGTCCATGCACTACCCCTTAAAACAGAACAGTATTTGTAAATTCAGTAACTTTCATTCTCTTCAGTTAAAAATTGCACAATAAAAATTATCAGAAAGATCACAATGTTATCTACAACTTTCATGAACAACCTAAAATCCAAATCACTTGCTAACTAGGTAAAAAAATTTCACAAAAGCATCTGCCAACTGAAATTTTCCAATCTGAACAGTAAATTTCAACCCCATATATCTCCTAGAACCAATGTCAATAAAATCACTACGTTATATCCCTGAAAAGATAAGCTCTCATACTTTAATTTTCATGAAGAACTCAAAATCCAATTCGATCTCTAACAATTTCAAAACTGTTATGCAAGTTTCTGCCATGATCAGCAATTAACACCTTTCTGCAGGTTCAGGTTTTGAAAATTCATAACTCCCAAATCGATCTCCAAAATTACATGCTATATACCACTTTCAATATAAATGTTTCCTCTACAACTCTTCAGAAGATTACTCAAGCCAATTAAATTCAAATAAATTGCTAAAATGGCTACTAATCAGAATGTGCACCAAATCCACACTTAGTCTAGGTTTCCACAAAATGCATAATATCAGTCAATATTCCACAGTGCATATCTCCCAATATAAAGATCAAAAAATTGCAAGATCAGTGGCAATGGAAAGCTAAATTGATAGGCTTCAACTTTTATGAAGACCATTTTTACCAATTCCTTCAAAATTAATATAGCAAAATCATCAAAGTATCAGATCATTAGGGTCAGCTACTGTTCACACAGCACCAAGTAATTCACTTTATTTTCCAAATTTAAAATCTTTAAAGGCAGAATTGAGCAACACTCCCTTCATATGAAATATAGCCACAATTCTTAAGTTTAATTTAAAACAAACCTTACCTCAATTGGACAACCACATCTCAAGTTATGAATCAAAATCTGAAATCTACACAACTCACACTTTTCCAGATTTCCTCCTTACCTCTTCCTCTTTCATTCTAGCATTTTACCTACATCAATATGCATCCATTTACACTTCAAATTCAGCCACAAATTTATCATAACATTTACTTGTATAATAGAGAATAATTGGCAGCACACATCATACACAATTCTCACTTGAATTTCCCATTTATCTAGCATCACACACACACATCAAAACCAATCCAACGCATGGTAACGATTCATTTTTTTTTACAATTATGAACCAATAAAAGAAGCAACCTACCCATACCATCAAACCATATGCTTTATAACATTAATGCACCAACAAGTAAAATAAATGCTTCTACCTACTAATCAAAAGATACAAAGCAAGATTCTCACCTAATTCAATTTCAAGCTTTAACTCTTCAATCTTCCAAGCTTCAACCACTTCTTTACCTCTCACCAATACTCACGACTATAACTCTAATACATATCTTACAAGACTTAAATTTGGTCTTGGTTCCAACTAAAGAAGAAGCAAGCAAGTAGCAAGAAGAATTTCTACTATGAGAGGAGAAGAGACAATCGAAGGAGAACATCCATGATGGAAGAAGCAAAGCCATGGATGAGAGATCACTTTAGGCTTCCAAAACAATTTGTGTTATTCTTTCAAGGGAGCAAAGTCGTGGATGAGAGTAGAGAATAAGACAAAATCATTAAATACAAGAAGACACTAGGCTTTTTAATGGAGAAAGGATAAAAAATCAATTACGACAAAGATCAATTATGAATAAACCCTTTGTCCAATCCAATGGCTCCAATTAATCAAATCAATGGCTCTAATTAATCCCAAAATCATCTATGCTATACTCCCCATGCCATTAGGCAATACTTCTTGGTACCGAAAATTCACTCAGTCAGCCAGTTGGAAAATTTTTCGGTCTGGGCAAATAACCCGAAAAATTCCAGAAAAATTCTCACAAATCCCTAAAAATATAAAACACTCAATGGCACACTCAGAATAATTTTTTAAATACAAGAACCACATTAATCACAGTAAAACTACATTAGGCATAAAAACCAGGAATGTCATGTATGCATGTACAGTTATTTCATGTGCACAAAATTCACTGTGTACCAATACTAGTATGCATGAACAGTCCTAATGAAGCCCAATCACTCTCATCCTATGCCAAATTACTATTCTACCCTTCCCGTTGAGGGTGGGATGTTACAATTCTCCCCTCCTAATAAAAATTTCGTCCTCGAAATTCTTACCTGGTTGATTGAATAGATGAGGATGCTGCCTCCTCATATGCTCCTCGATCTCCCAGGTAGCCTCCTCAGTCGAGTGATTTCTCCAGATAACTTTCACCAATGGAATCGTCTTGTTCCTCAACTGTTTAACCTGTGATCCTACAATCTGGATCTGCTCCTCTACATAACTCAGATTACTAGATACCTCAATCTCCTGAGCCGGTATCATATGTGTCGGATCTGACCGATATCTGCGGAGCATACTCACGTGGAAGACGTCATGTAACTAAGACATCTCACTCGGTAAAGCCAACCTGTAGGCCAAAGGTCCTATCCTCTCAGTGATCTCATATGGATCGATGTACCTAGGGCTTAACTTCCCCTTTTTACCAAATCTCAGTACACCACGCCACGGTGACACCCTTAAGAATACCTGTCTCCCACATTATACTCCATCTCCCTCTGTCTTTGATCCACATAACTCTTCATCTCATCCCGAGCCTTGATGCGACTCCAATCAGTTTACCTTATCTACAGTATCTGAATCAGCTCGGGACCCTCAATCATCCTCACACCCTCTTCATCCCAATCAGAGGCGATCGACGCCGCCCATATAGAGCCTCATACGGTGCCATCCAATCTTCTTTGTGATAATGATTATTATAAACGAACTCAATCAGAGCCAAATACTGATCCCGTGCTCCTCTGAACTCTAATATACAAGCCCGAAGCATATCCTCAACAGTCTTAATCGTCCTCTCACTCTGCCCATCTGTCCGAGGATGAAATGCGGTACTGAAATTCAACTTAGTACCCATAGCAGACTGCAAGCTCTGCCAAAACCTCGAAGTAAATCTGGGATCCCGATCTGACACTATCGACACTGGAACCCCGTGCAATCTCATTATCTCAGCCACATACTTTTGGACCAACTGATCCAGAGAATTGTTCTCCCTCACTAGCAAGAAATGGGCCGATTTAGTCAACCGGTCCACTATGACCCAGATAGCATCATGCTGCCCCGGCGTCCTAGGCAACCCCATAATGAAATCCATAGTAATTCATTCCCATTTCCACTCTGGAATAGGCAACGAATGAAGCTTCCCCACTGAATCTTGGTGCTCAGCCTTAACCTGCTGGCACGTCATACATCTGGATACATACTCAGCTACCTTCTTCTTCATACTAGGACACCAAAAATGTTGCTTGAGAGTGTTATACATCTTGGTAGTACCAGGATGCATAGCATAGGCGGCCATATGAGCCTCCTCCAATATCTCTCGCCTCAAGTCATCCACATCAGGCACACAGAGCCTCTGTCTCAACCACAAAATCTCATCTCTCAATTCAAACTCAGAACTCGAATCAGCCTTTACTTTCTCAATCAGTCTTACTGTTGGCCCCTGAAATTTTTTTTTTATTTAAGCATGTCTAAATTATTTTGAGGGATTGTCTAGATTATTTTGAGGTGTTAGTGTTTAAAGAAATGGAAATTAAATGATGAATTATATTTATATTAGAGTGGAGTATGTTATTAGAGAATAAAAGGAATAAGATGGCTTGAGGGCATTTTAGGAAGTCCATTTAGGTTTTTAAGGATTAAGGCTTGTAAGGAGGGCTATTTAAGTCTTTATAGAGTAAATTAGAAACAAAAGGGAAAGGAGTATAAGGTGTAGTCGTTGGTGAGGAGAAGTGACAAAAAAATTACATGTATAAGGAAGGTTTAAATGAAACTACGTCGTTTTAGGCTAGGGTATTAAGATAAGAAGCAAGTTTCCTAAGGCTATTAAGAGATGAGACTTACGAAAATATCTAGGAGAAAAGGGGATAGGGAGGTTTCGGCAAAGAAGAAAGAAGAAGAAGAAGAGAAGAAGAAGAAGAAGAAGAAGAAGAAGAAGGGAGAAGAAGAAAGGTTAGAGCTTTAGTTTCATCTTGCTTTAGAAAGGAGAAGGAAAAAGGAGGGGAAAGGATCAAGCTTCCATTAGAAGCCAAAGAGGATTTTCGTGGGTTTCATCCCAAAGGTAAGAAAATGTGATTTCTTTTGAAATTTTAGATGGGTTTTAGTGAAAATAGCTTAAGTTAGGCATGGGTAAAGTTAGATGGGTTTAATTTCATGTTTTCATCTTCTTAGAATGGCCAATTTTAAGATCTCATGCTCCCTATGGGATTTTATGTTTGATGAAGGTTAAGAAGAGGATTTGAAATTGCCATTGTTCAAGCTCCTAGCTAAAGGATTTGAGGTGGGTGATAATTTAATAGTTGAGTTAATAAGCTACTTAAGTTCTTTGAAATAAATGTCATATAATGCTTTCCTATAGTTTCCAAATTATAAATGAATTTCTTTTATGAAAGTTGAAACATATATGAAATGTTTTGAATGTAAAGACTTTGTGAAAATATGTGTGAAATGTTTTGTAAGAGAAAAAGATCCGCATGGATAATTTCAACGATTATACGAAAGTAATGTTGCCATTTGAGGCTAATGATCATGAATTGTGTGCATTATGTGATATACATGTTTGTTTGGGTTTGTGGTGGTCCCTCATGTGTGATAGGTGCGCCTGTCAAAATTATAGTCTTCTCCCGGCTGCCCGCTAGTGGCAATGGAGCTCCTCACGGACTCCTTCATGTGTTCACGGCTACACATGACCGCTCTGCAAAAATGTGTAGTACGTCCTGCTTGGATCCACCTAAACCATCTTATATGTGATTATGTGATATGCTTGTTTATGTTGTTTTTGTAAGTTATATTGTCTGATAAATGCTCTTGATAAATTGACTTATTGCTTTCTCTATGCTTATGTGATCTTGATGTGTAATTGCTGGGATGAAATGAGTTTTTCAACAAGGTTTTGATAAATTTATAAAGTTTCGATCAATGTGATATTGGTTTTGAAAACAAGGAGTTTTGATGAAGTGAAAGTGTTTTGATCAATGTAAATTGACCTTGGTAAGTTTGAAAGATTTTTATCAATCTGAAAGTTTCTTTAAGAATGAAAAATAAAGAATGTTTTTGCTTATTTCTTAATTATTAAGCTGTTACTCACTGAGCCGTCGAGCTCACACCCCTTTCCCCCTCCACAGGTAACGAGCAGCAACACGAGTTACAGTATGGAAATTGAGGCATCACTTCAACGTTTCCATTTTAGAAGTCATTTTTAGAAATGAAGTATTAGGTTGCATTTTGGGGATTTGTTTCAATCTGTACTTTGACATTTTGAAATTTGGGTTGTAATCGGGCTAAATGCCCTCTAAAGCATTGTAATAACTCAAATTATTCATGTAAATGCAAGATATAATTCATGAAATTTGTATATGTCTTTTTCAAATGCATCAGTGTATGGTTTGAATTAGTAAAAGAAGAAGGATTGAGATTGTATTGTTTTACATTTGGAATGGAATAGATGTCTAGGAGTGTGGTTGCTTCCTTGAATTATGTTTGGAAATACTTTTGAGATTGAGCTATGCTATATGAAGTTGGATATCGAATATTATGCAGGTGGTGTAGCTAGGATTGAAGTTTGGTGAGTTGCATTTTCAAGGGAAGTGCTGTCAAATTTTCCTAAAATTTGATAGAAACTTCGCTTCAGTTTTAGACCCTCTTAAGGCTTGAATTAGATCGGGAAGTCTTCGTGAAGATTGTAATAGAAGTTCAGAACTTTCTAAGGGTATATCATTTGTCTCATTTGGACTTAGGGTTAAAAAGTTATGAGGTTAAGAACACATTCAGTCACTGCTCTTTTAGCTATATTACTGTTACATTGGTCATTATAAGAACAATGCATTTGAGTGAGTTTTTACCTCCTTTAATGATGGATTTGAGTTTTGCATCCTTAATGAAGCTTGTAGAGCATCTTGTTATCTTTCCATGGAGGTATAATATGTAATTTTTAGAATTTGGAGTAAGAAGTTATGAGAATTGGAAGAAAACAATTAAAGTCATTCTTGTTGTCCTTATAGCCTGTGAGTTATGTTAACTTGATGACAAATGATTGAAATCCATGCTTTGATGAACCAATTAAGATAGAGATTTTGAAGTTGGTGAGTTAAACATCAAGTGTGAGATGTTATGAAGTGTTTAGGCTTGGGAAAGAATAAACTTGTGAAATGTACAAGTGGTTATGGAGTTAGGTTTAAGGTGAGATGCATTAGAAGAGGAATTGAAGTTTTGTAAAATGGCATGTCCGTTAAACGGACATGGATATCCGTTAAATAGACAGCCACGGGTGCAAAAACACCCCTTAGCCTGTCCATGTCCGTTAGACGGACTTGCATGTCCGTTTAACGGACATTCTCTAAGCTTTTGGAACACTTTCACCCGAATGTGTCCGTTAAACGGACATGGCTGTCCGTTTAACGGACAGCTACGGGACAAATGTGAATTTGGACAAAGTTAAAGGCCTAATCTCGTTTTGTGATCTTCATGATAGTTGTAGATATAGATGTCTTATTTCTAATGGTCAAAGAACGAACTCATTCAGACATCTAAATCAAAGGTTATGGAAATCGCGCCAAAAGAGTTTCAATTTGATTTTGGGTGTGAACATAGTCTATTCTTTTTGGCATAACTCCCTCATCCGACCTCCAATTGAGGTGAGACTTGAATCATTAGTTTTCTAAGACATGTATCTTTCGCCCTAAAAAAATGTGTACCATTTGGAGTTAAATTGAAAATGTTTGCATTAAAGTAAGTGAGAGGTCGGTTTGGAGATCATATTTGGAGTATGAGCTCTTTTAGGCTTTTTGAGCATAACTTGAGTTATACAACTCTGTTTAAGGTGATTCTTGTTTCGAATCGATCTCAAGACATAAGGATACATTTTGTATGTATAAGTCAACCTATGATTTTGGTGTTTACATAGTGTGCGCTCGCCACGAATGTAGAGTTACAGCTAAGGACCCTGCAAGGTTATAAGCACAAGGCTTCAGGACTCCGGAAATTGGACTCTGGAAACGGGTCCATTAGATGTGGAATTAAAGCAAGCATAAGAGTATTAAGTTATAAGCCGTTGGGGTCCGGTCTCCGGATCGGGGTCCAACACTTCCCATAACAGGATCCTTGTCCTGAACTCTCTCGATCCTGTCCAGTAGCATCGGTCTCAGTTTCAAAGTAGCCAATAAGACTCCATCCTGCTCCAGATTCAACTGCACATTCAAGGTTCTCAACTGAATCAAATTCGGTAACCTCATTGCCTGAATCTGAGCTGTACTAGTATGAGACTTCCTACTCAGAGCATCTACCACTACATTGACCTTCCCAGGGTGATACTCGATAGTACAGTCATAGTCCTTCAGCAGCTCAAGTCATCTCCTCTGTCTCAAATTCAACTCTCTCTGGCTTAGTAAATACCTCAAACTCTTATGATCCGCGAAAATCTGGAATGTCTCACCATACAGATAATGTCTCCAAATCTTCAGAGCAAATACAACTGCAACTAATTCCAAATCATGCATTGGATAATTTACCTCATGAGACCTCAACTGTCTTGAGGCATATGCAATCACTCTACAATGCTGCATCAGAACACACCCCAATCCCTGATGCGATGCATCACTGTATACCTCAAATCCTCCTGTCCCGGATGGAATAGCTAACACCGGTGCAGTAGTCAATCGATGTTTCATCTCCTCAAAACTCTTCTGGCACTCCCCAGTCCATCTAAAAGGTACATTTTTCCTTAAAAGTTTTGTCAAAGGGGCTGAGATCAGTGAGAACACCTCGACAAACCTCTGGTAATAACCTGCTAATCCGAGGAAACTCCGCATCTCTGCCACATTCCGTGGAGCTTCCCACTGCAACACTGCATCAATCTTACTCGGATCCACCTGTATACCCTCTCCAGTCACTATGTGCCCCAAAAGATCACTGATCGACCAAAATTCACGATTCTTGAATTTGGAATACTGGCATACTATCTCTCCCTCATGATACGTAATACAATCCTCAAGTGCTCACTATGCTCCGTGCATTCCTCGAGTACACCAAAATGTCATCAATAAAGACAATTCTGAACTCGATCCAGGTAGGGCTGAAATACCTTATTCATCAAGGCCATAAAAGTTCGGGGCATTTGTCAACCCGAACGACATCACCAAAAACTCAAAATGCCCATACCTGCTCCTGAATGCACTCTTAGGCACATCAGCCTCTGCTATCTTCAGCTGATAATACCCTGATCTCAAATCTAACTTAGTGAGTACAGGCTCCTCGAATCGATCAAATAGATCATCGATCCTAGGCGGTGGATACTTATTCTTCACCGTCACTGATTCAAATTTGCACTGTAATCAATGCGATCTCAAAGTCCCATCCTTTTTCTTCACAAATAACACTGGAGCTCCCTACGATGAGACACTGGGCCTGATAAAACCTTTCTCTAGTAACTCCTGCAGCTGAACCTTAAGCTCCTTCAGTTCCATAGGTGCCATCCTATATGGAGGAATAGATATAAGAGCAGTACCTGGAACCACATCAATGGTGAACTCTGTTTCCAGATCCGGCGGTAAACCCGGTAACTCATCAGGAAACACATCTGAAAACTCCTGAACTACGGGAATATCTTGCAGTCTCTGCTCACCTCTCACATCAACAACATGAGCCAGATAGGCCTCACATCCCCCTACATTAACCTCAGGGCATTCAGAAAAGAGATCATCCCGGCTGGCATTGCCTGACTAACTCCTCTGAACACTGCTCTAGGCTGACCAGGAGACTCTAATACAACTTCCTTGGTGTAGCAGTCCATGATAGCCCTATGTGCGATGTCTGATCCATCCCCAAAATCACATCGATCTCTCTCAACGGTAACACTATCAGTGCCGCCTCAACTCGCACGATCAATCACAATCGGCACCCCTTGCAGACCTCTCCTAAAGCAGTAGTGCTACCTAGAGGTGTACTAACCTCTAACCCATACTGTAATCTCTCTCTATCTCCATGCACCCTACATGTCAAATGCAGTGAGATAAAAGAATGTGTGGATCCTGGATCTAGCAGTGCAAATGCTTCAAAACCAGAAATTAGAAGCGGACCTGCTAACACCTCTGGGGAATCCTGGGCCTCCTGCCTGGTCATGGCATAGACCCTGGCTTGGGACTGCGGTCGGCTGCCCCGTTCCTCAATCCACACAAAGGACCCCTCAGCTCTGCCACGGCCTCTACCTCGGCCCCTCTGTCCGGATCCACCAACCCTACTCTACTGCACCGTAGAAGAACTCCCAGCTCGTCCACTACCAGCAGACTGGGCTCCCAATGTTGCTGGGCAATCCCTAACCATGTGCTCCATTGAGCCACATCTCAGGCAGGCTCCAGTCAACCACTGACACACCCCACTGTGTCTCCTCTCACAATGTATGCAAATCGGAGGAATCTGCCCATAACCTCTACCACTGCCACTGCCACTACCAGTCTGTACAAATCTCCCTCTCTGCCCATACCCAGACTGTCTCGATCCTACTGAAGACCTAAAAGTCCCTCTCTGGCGCTTACTGAAGCTCCTGCCAGAGCTGCCCTGACTGTCACTTGGCCTCTTACCCCGAGACCCTATCTCAGCCTGTCTCTGCCTCATCAGCTACTCCACTCTCACGGCAGTAGCCCTCAACTCAATGAATGTGCCCATCTTTGATCGGGTCAACCTGGTATGGATCCCAGTATTGAGGCCATTCTCGAACCTCCGGCACTTATCCGCCTCAGTCGGGATCATCACAGTGGCATAATCCATCAGCTCATTGAATTTCACCTCATATTCTGCCACCGACATCCGACCCTGCTTTAGTTCCAGAAACTCCTGCATCTTCATGTCAAGATACACCTTGGGCATATAGTTGTCCCTGAAGGCCCTCAGAAAATCAGCCCATGCTTGAGAAGCAAGGCACGGTGGTACTTGCCGCACGATCGCCACCACTTGTATGCTAGGCCCTGCAGAAGTGACACTGCATAATCGAACCTCTCATCAGGTTCACAGTCCATCTGGTCGAGGACTCTCTCCAACCTTCCTCGACTTGGTGAGGGTCATCTTGCCATAGAAATCTGACCCCCTTGCGAAGCAAGTCATATCTCCTATCCCGTCTCACGGGAACTCTAGGAGGTAGCTCCTCAGATCGAGGCATAGAAGACTCTCTACTAGCTTCGATTGATCCTTGGTCAGCTGGTTGCTCAACCAGATCACCTAGGACAGAAGACCTAGAATAAAACAAGAAGTCTGATCAATTTCTGCAGTTCTGTCACATTCAAACCTACATATTTGACTATTCCCAAAAGATGCCAAACCATGCTCTGATACCACCTAATGTAGCACCCCCTTACCATAGAGTACCCACCGGAATGCCCGTAGCTCATTCCGGTACATATCCTACGATAAGAGACCATTACTGACAACCACCACTAACTCCCCATGGCATCACAATAATAAAACAGTAATAAGAAATTGGTAACTTTTTAAAACCAAACTGTATTTCATTTCATTTCATCAAACTCAGTAATCTACAAACTGTTAGTATTTTCGATCATACATGTTCCAAAACACTTAACACTAAGTACCATACAGTAAGGCACAAATAACAGTTCTACAACAAGTCTCCAAAAGAAAGCCCGGTGACCGACCTTTGAGCCATAGCCTCTCTCGCCAATCCAAGTACAAGGCTCTACAGTTCCCGAGGAGCTATCGATCACGCTTAATCCTGAAAATAGATTGCAATTTTGGATGAATTTGCGAACTCAATGAGGAACCATCATCGATGGTTCTCCCAATTCATGCATCACACAAGCATGTTACATACCACAATGATAATGATAATACTGAACACACTGATAATCTTACGATCCACGATACCGATATCACGATCCACGATGTCTGAAGCACGGTGAGTCATATAGTTCCGTCATGTAGAGTAAAAACTATTTCAGATAAGCATTCCAGTATACAATGCACATGTGACTCTTTTTCCAGTTTATTTCAGTGTTGTGACCGAGCGCTTAAGCGATGTCGATGATCGATGAGCGTGTTCAGGAGGATTATCTCCCTTCGAGCTATAGGCTTATTTTCAGTATCAGTGGCGACTCGGTTCACAATTATTCTTTATCAGTTTATGCATCTGTGGATGAATGCATATGCTCAATTACACATCCCATAAATAGTTAACAATTCACAGTCAATTAACAATCAGTATCTCACAAGTAATCACTATTAACTTCACAAGTAATCCACGTAATCCCAGTAAGGGTAAACAAATCACATTAAACACATAGATTGAGATAACCACCTAGGTTACTCACCTATTACTTCTGAGCTAATGCCGGGAAGTCTCTGCGATGTCGATCGAACGACGCTCCAATTGGGCCTCTATAAGAATCAAAGAAGATAATAGTCACTACTTATCCCATCCGAACTAATAATGATGCACATGTAGGTAAAAATGCATGTTCATGATATTCCCGGCCCTAATCCCATTTTTTTCCCATTAGAAAAATCCGTCTAAAAAAATTAGAAACTCAATGGCGCTGACGGAACGCAATTCGGATCTCTATAGGTCCCCAATTAATTAAAACAGTGGCTAAAGATTTCATTACCCGGACCCACGTCAATTTCTCGTCTAAAAATTCTCAATCTCTTAGAAAATGAAATTACATATTCTATGAATTCGATGCCTCAAGAATCAGGTCAATCGGATGTCGGACGAAAAAGTTATTCACAAAAGAAACCAAAATTCAAATAAAGCAAGTAATATATATATTGCCCTTATTTCCTTCGCTTTTTCCTGTTTTCCAACCGAAATTCAATCTGTCATATCTCTTTCTACACATTTCAGAAAATTATAAACTATACCTTGTTGGAAAGATCATGAAAAAACTCTACAAGTTTCATGAAGACCCCAACAAGCAATTTTACTCCGAAGGGTATCAAAATCCAATTGAAACTTCTGCCCATGTACTACCCCTTAAAACAGAACAGTATTTGTAAATTCAGTAAGTTTCATTCTCTTCAGTCAAAAGTTGCACAATAAATATTTTCAGAAAGATCACAATGTTATCTACAACTTTCATGAACAACCTAAAATCCAAATCACTTTCTAACTAGGTCAAAAAAATTCACCAAAGCATCTTCCTACTGAAATTTTCCAATCTGAACAGTAAATTTAAAACCAGTATATCTCCTAGCACCAATGTCAATAAAATCACTACCTTATATCCCTGAAAAGATAAGCTCTCTTTCTTCAATTTTCATGAAGAACTTAAAATCCAATTCGATCTCTAACAATTTCAAAACTGTTATGCAAGTTTCTACCATGATCAGCAGTTAACACCTTTATGCAGGTTCAGGTTTTGAAAATTCATAACTCCCAAATATGATTCCAAAAATTACATGCTATATACCATTTTCAATATAAATGTTTCCTCTACAACTCTTCAGAAGATTACTCTAGCCAATTCAATTCACAGAAATTGCTAAAATTGCTACTAATCAGAATGTGCACCAAATCCACACTTAGTCTAGGTTTCCACAAAATGCATAATATCAGTCAATATTCCACAGCGCATATCTCCCAATATACAGATAAAAAAATTGCACGATCAGTGGCAATGGAAATCTAACTTGATAGGCTTCAACTTTTATGAAGACCATTTTTACCAATTCCTTCAAAATTAATCTAGAAAAATCATCAAAGTATCAGATCATTAGGGTCGAATACTGTTCACACAGCACCAAGTAATTCACTTTGTTTGCCAAATTTAAAATCCTTAAAGGTAGAATTGAGCAACACTCCCTTCATATGAAATCTAGCCACAATTCTTAAGTTTAATTTAAAACAAACCTCAGCTCAATTGGACAACCACATCTCAAGTTATGAATCAAAATCTGAAATCTACACAACTCACACTTTTCCAAATTTCCTCCTTACCTCTTCCTCTTTCATTCTAGCATTTTACCTACATCAATATGCACACATCTCAAGTTATGAATCAAAATCTGAAATCTACACAACTCACACTTTTCCAGATTTCCTCCTTACCTCTTCCTCTTTCATTCTAGCATTTTACCTACATCAATATGCATCCATTTACACTTCAAATTCAGCCACAAATTCATCATAACATTTACTTGTATAATAGTGCATAATTGGCAGCACACATCATACACAATTCTCACTTGAATTTCCCATTTATCTAGCATCACACACACACATCAAAACCAATCCAAAGCATGGTAACAATTCATTTTTTTTACAATTATGAACCAATAAAAGAAGCAACCTACCCATACCATCAAACCATATGCTTTATGACATTAATGCACCAACAAGTAAAATAAATGCTTCTACCTACTAATCAAAAGATACAAAGCAAGATTCTCACTTAATTCAATTTCAAGCTTTAACTCTTCAATCTTCCAAGCTTCAACCACTTCTTTACCTCTCACCAATACTCACGGCTATAACTCTAATACATATCTTACAAGACTTAAATTTGGTCTTGCTTGCAACTAAAGAATAAGCAAGCAAGTAGCAAGAAGAATTTGTACTATGAGAGGAGAAGAGACAATCGAAGGAGAACATCCATGATGGAAGAACCAAAGCCACGGATGAGAGATCACTTTAGGCTTCCAAAACAATTTGTGTTATTCTTTCAAGGGAGAAAAGTCGTGGATGAGAGTAGAGAATAAGACAAAGTCATTAAATACAAGAAGACACTTGGCTTTTTAATGGAGAAAGGATAAAAAATCAATTAAGACAAAGATCAATTATGAATAAACCCTTTCTCCAATCCAATGGCTCCAATTAATAAAATCAATGGCTCTAATTAATCCCAAAATCATCTATGCTATACTCCCCATGTCATCTTCTCGGTACTGAAAATTCACTCAGTCAGCCAGTTGAAAATTTTTCGGTTCGGGCAAATAACCTGAAAAATTCCAGAAAAATTCTCACAAATCCCTAAAAATATAAAACACTCAATGGCGCACTCAGAATAATTTTTTAAATACAAGAACCACATTAATCACAGTAAAACTACATTAGGCACAAAAATCGAGAATGTCATGTATACATGTACAGTTATTTCATGTGCACAAAATTCACTGTGTACCAATACTAGTATGCATGAACAGTCCTAATGAAGCCCAATCACTCTCATCCTATGCCAAATTACTATTCTATCCTTCCCGTTGAGGGTGGGATGTTACAAGAAATGCATAAAGGGAAAATTTGGAAGAACACTTAAGTTTTTAAGTTTTAAGGCTTATAAGGAATGGTATAGTGGTCATTTCTCTTAAAGACACGTGGGTCTTGTTCTTAAAGGAAGGGAAGCACGAAATTAAAAGAGAGAAACAAAAGAAAGAAGAGAGAAGAGATGTGTCTTCGGTGGAGAAGAAGAAAAAAAGAAAGAAGTAACTTAGGGTTTGATTTTTCTACATTGTTAAGAGAGATTTCGAAGTTGATTCAAGAGGGAAAAATGAAGAGGAGCACAAGAGCTTTAATTTAAGCCAAGAAACCTCTCTGTTGGAGAAGCTTCAAGGTAAGGATGAATTTTGATCTTTGAATTTTTAAAGAGATTTTTGTTTTGATAGCTTGAAAATGTTATGGGTTTGAGTTTTCTAAAGTTAATTTTGGTGATTATGCCTTATGTAATGTTCAATTTGGGTGCTTATTGGTTAGGGATTTTTAAAATTTATGAAGGAAATTAAGAGAGGCAATGGAGAAAGAGAGACTTTGGACAAGTAATTAAGCATGGATATGAGGTGGGTACCATGTTTATAATTTGAATTATAAGCTAATTATGTGTTTTCAAAAATTCAAGAAAGCAAAATGTTTTTAAATTATTGTTTTCGAATGATCAAATTCATTGTTTTTGGAATGATTTTAGAAATTGTTACAATTGTACATTCATTATTTGGAATGATTTAAGAAATTGAAATAATTGTTGAATTCATTGTGTTTGAAAGATTGAGAATTTGATATGTGAATTTGTATGACGTTTTGAAATTATGAATGACATTGTGTTTTGAATATGACATGACCTGAAAACTAAGTTTTAGAAATATGCCTTCGGGCAATCCGATTTCAAGTATGAACTGTCTGTTATGTGGGTTTGGTTAGGTCCTATAAGATGTCAAGTGCACTTCTCAAAGGCTTCGCCCGCCTGCCTGTTAGTGGCATGGGAGCTCCGTTAAGGACTCCCATAAGTTCACGGCTACACAGGACCGCTATGAGGGAATGTGTAGTACGTTCTATTTATGTACCGACCCAAATTATTTCTAATGTGTTATGTGCTTTGTTTTGTTTATAAGTGTACTGCATACATGTTTTGAAAAGTGTTCATAAATGTTTTGAAAAGTTGAGAATTTTGAGAAATAAGCAATTGATGGTTCAACCGTGAAATTTTATAAAATGACAATGAGTTTCGAAAATGGTTTTTGTTTATTTTTCTGTTATAAACATGTTATCCACGGGTTGAAAAGCTTACCCCCCTTTCATTCCCATCTCCAGGTATCGAGAAGGAGATTGGATGAAAAAAGTCAAGACATCCGTGTGTTTATGTGTATGATGTGTTTGAAGTTAAATTGTTGTAAGATTTAGATCTTAGATATGTTGAGAATTTTGGGACTTTTGTATTCTTGTGTATTTTGGTTGTTGTGTTGTGGCTTAAAAATGCCACTATTGTTTGGTAATGCGTATCTTTTGGAATATGTAAATGAATTATGGATTTGCGTATGGAATAGGGATAAATTTGTGTATGGTTATGGTATGCGAATGTGACTGTATATGATTATGACTTGAATGCATTTGGATTCCGGACAAGAGGACTGAAGATTTTGATGATTAAGAATTATTGAAGTGCTATGGGTATGAATGTGTTTGATTGTATTGGGATTCCATACAGGAGGTCCGATGATTGTGTTGATGGATTGGAAATATTGAAGTGCTTATTTGTGTATGAATTGTGGGTATATTGACATGTGTGAGTTTTGATGGTAAAAGAAAGATAAGATTTTTAAATGATGAATTTGAAGAATGAAATGAATTGAGGTTGTGGAATTGATAAATTCCATTTAGAAATTTGTATTGCTTTGAAAGTTGAAAGAAAAAAAATTTACACCGATTTGGATTGGTTTAGACCGATTGTCTTATAGTTTTCCAACGCGACATGTTTGTTTTGCTTAAAAAGTTTGCGTTCTCAGATGTCAGATTTTGACATCAGTTTGATTGAACTGTTTGGTTTTGATTGATTCCGAACCATTCGATTTCCTTTCGTTTATGCACGCTTTTTGGTCCGATTTGATTTCTTTGGTTTTCGCTCACTTTGACTTTCGCTTTTGTTTTCATCCGTTCATTCGTTTTGTCGTTTGGCTCATTTATGCTTTATAATCTATTGCATGTTTTGAGCAAGAGTACAAGTGTTATAGTTTAGTTTAAGCGGTTGGGTTTCGGTCCGCCACTTTGTTTTTCGATTTATGTTTTCGAGGTTGGGTTTCAGAAAAGGGGCCCAACACTTGTCCTTAAACATTCATAATCCAAATCATCAAACTTACAAATGTTCATCCCTTATTAACCTTAACCTATCCATCTACACTCCCAAATCATAATATCATATTAATCAAATTAATATACAATTAGATTCAAATTATCTTAGAACCAACTTTCAAGAGTCAATATCAATAGTAGCTAATAGATAATATTTTTAAAATTAAAAGGACAAATGTTTACGCCTTTATTAAGGATTCAATCAATGTGTTCAAAGTGTTTAGGGTGAAAATTGTTGGTGTTTGATCGGAAAAAGAAAGCATGTTATATTTGGAGAACCGGTAGATTTCAAAACTTTTTAGAAATCTTATTCGTAGCAGAAGCAATATATCCAAATCATCATGCCAATCTATACATGATATGATATAAGGATAATAATAAACATAAACAAGATGAAGAGTATTACCAAATCCTTTGCTATTATTTTAATTCCTTGCTGCGCTATCCTCTCCTTCTTGTATCCAAAGCCTTTGCTTTTCAATCTTTTCCTTTATCAATCTATCTTCTCCTTATTGTTATATCCTTAACCAATTTGATTTACCTCTTGTTTTCCTAGGACAACTTGGTTAACAAAATCCTTTGGTGGGAGAGGAGAAGAAACACTTTAGAGGAGTATTGTTTTAGAAGAAAGAAGGAAACATTGAGACACTCTCATGCAATTTTTGATTTTTTTCAGGCAAGATGAGAGAGAGAGTGATAGAAATGTAAGAACACCTTCTTAAACACTCCCAATTTCAGTTAACCACAAAGGAAACAAGAGTTTTCCATCTAATTCATCATTTCTTCATTTAATTAATCATAAAGAAGTCATTAAATGAGACTCTTCTCATTTGTCTTTAAGATGACTATATGAAAAGTCTATTAACCTAAATGTTATCATGTTAATTTGGTTTTGATGATATAAGAAGGAAGATGGTCCATCTAATGTACATCTTTCTTCTTTAATCCAATTAATGCTAATAGGTTACATGCTAACATTAAAATATAACCATTAAACCATTTAATGGTAAGTTCATAACTCCATTTAATGTTGATAAACCATAATAAAGACCATCTTTATTTAGCATTTTAATGTCAAATGTGCATAAAAAAAACTTCCTTGAAGCCATGATAATAACTACATTTATGTTTCTTACTTAGCTTGATAACCTTCCTTGAAGCCAATTGGGGGATCTTATTGGACTTTGATAATTCAAGCTCCAATAAGCCTAGAATTAACTTAATCTCATTATAATTAGTTCTAACTTATTAACTAAATGTCATTACACTAAAGACAATTAGTTGAACTCTTGAATTATTAAATATTATGAGAACACATATTTTATGTCCAATTGCAAACCCTATTTAGAAACTTATTATAGGCGTCCACACAATAAAGGGTAAAATTACCATTTTGCCCTTATTTACTTTATATGGTTATTAACACCCAAGATCTCATCTTGGAGTAAATATTTGATGGGTAGCTAGTCCATCAAACTACTGGCGTCAATTTAATCACCAAATCTCTTTAAAATATCTAAAAGTAATGATAACGCTATAAACTCTTTATTTGAGTGAATGTTTCCTGATACATGTTTCAATTGATAATTTCAATATGCAGACACTAGATTAATACTATGAAAAATCATTTCTGATCATATCAAGAATTATAATAAAGCACATACGAGTTCACCACTCATCAAGATTGTGGTTCATAATAAGCGAATGCTTAAAGTGTATGTTTTAAGATTAAAGTAACGACCTGCTTTATTCTTGAAAACATACTTGATTCCAGATTCATTTAATATTGCCATTATCGATAGTCAACTATTATCATGATATGAAACTCATCATTTCCTTGAAGTAAACTCCTTTACTTATATGGAGATAAATCGCAACACTACATTTTAGATCATAATCAAGTGACCAACTTGATTATTCAACTGTGAATCAATCAATTTAGATTCTTATAAAATACGTGTTTCCTATACATCTCTATGTATATGTATATTACTTACAAAAGAATCTTGGTACCTTTTTGACTAGATATATAATGCTCACACAAATAAAATCAAACTCTTTTGTTTTATTCATAATAAATATTTTCATTACAAAATTGAAACTGAAGAAGATAAAGTTACATGTAAATACATTTGCTTTCCAGGGCACTATATTTACATAACTCTAACAATCTCTCAATTTACCTAAATCAAGTTTGACATATCCCTCATTCCCATCCCTTCTAGGTGACCCTTAAAGCTCTTTTGAGTCAATGTCTTTATGAACGGATCAATAAGGTTTTGCTCTATGGGAATCTTTACTACATCTACCTCTCCACATTGTATTATCTCCCTTATGAGATGATACTTTCACTCATTATGTTTGGAAGCTTTGTGGTTCTGAGGTTCTTTAGAATTAGCCATTACCCCATTATTATCATAATAAAATGTAATGGTTTTTTTGGCTCTGGAACTACCTCCAAATCATTTAGGAACTTCCAGAGCTAGACTGCTTCCTTTGCTTCTTCACAAGCAGCAACATATTCAGCCTCCATAGTCAAATCAATAATACAAGATTGCTTGACACTCCTCCAGACTATGGCTCCACCTTCTAAAGTAAATATAAAACCAGAAGTTGATTTCCTTGAATCAACATCTAATTGGAAATCATAATTTGTATATCCTGTCGGAATAAGGTTACTTTCAGAGTAAACAAGCATTAAGTTCTTCGTCCTTCGAAGATATTTAAGTATACACTTAACCACAATCCAATGTTTCTTTCTTGGATTGGACTGAAATCTACTTACTAGTCCAACTGTGTAATAGATATCCAGTCTAATGGAAAGCATTGCATACATTAAACTTCCAACTGTCAAAACATATGGAATATTACACATGCGTTCAACCTCCTCTTGGGTTTTAGGTGCTTGTTCCTTTAAGAGTTTAATTCCATGCCTAGTAGGTGTGAAACCACTCTTGGAACCTTGCATGGCGAACTTATTGAGCATATTTTGAATGTAATTTAATTGAGACAAAGTTATCTGTTTGTTATTACGATCCCTTGTAAGTTTGATCCTTAGAAAATAGTTAGCCTCTCCTAAATCCTTCATTAAAAGTTGTTCATTCAGCCATCCCTTAACCATAGATAACATTCCCACATCATTCCCAATGAGCAGAATGTCATCAACATATAGGAATAGGAAAGTAACCTTACCTTCTTGTATTTTTTTATAAACACAAGATTCATCTAGGTTTTGTATGAAGCTATAGGTTTTGATAGACTTATCAAATCTAATGTTACAATACCTAGATGTTTGCTTAAGTCTATAAATGGACCTTTGCAATTTGCAAACCTTATGCTCATTTCTCGGCTCAATCAATCCTTCTGGTTGGGTTGTATAAATGGTCTCCTCAAGCTCCCCATTAAGAAATGTGGTCTTGACATCCATTTGTCATATTTCATTATCAAAATAGGCTGCTATGGCCAAAAAAATCCTGATGGACTTAAGCATGGCAACTGGAGAAAATGTCTCCTCATAGTCTATACCCTCCTTTTAAGTATAACCTTTAGCTACCAATATAGCTTTAAAGGTCTCTACCTTTCTATCCGATCCTCTTTTCCTTTTGTAGATCCATTTACACCCTATGGCTTTTATACCTGGTGGTAGATTTATAAGGACCCAAACTTCATTTTTTAGGACCCGATCCGGGAACCGGATCCCAACCGAAAAACGAAGAACGAAGAAAACGGAATCGAATGGAAACGGAAATTTCGCATCGAAATTTCAAATCGGAAACAAAGCAATAGCAAAAAAATGAAATTTCGCATCGAAATTTTGAATCAGAAACAAAATGCGGAAGCGAATAGTAAAAGCAAACTCGAATCACAAAGCAAGCGGAAGCAAAGCAAATGCAAACCGAATCTGTAATCGAAGCGAAGCAAATCGGAAAGCATAACAAATCGAACAAATGAGCGGATTTTGAAGCGAAATGAAATACAAAGTATCAAGCAAAAGCGAAGCGAAGCTTAAAGCGATACTTAACAAATGTCCGACATCCGCATAAATTATCTAAAGGAAACGTCGCGTTGGAAATCTAGACTAAGACATATCCCAAATCCTAGTATGAAATTTTTTTTCTTATTCCTTGTCTTTCCTTTCTTAATCACTTTATTTCATTACATACAAAATCATCAAATGCTTGAATACTCATACAAATCCCAAATCGCACTCAAATCATAATAAACTTCTTAACATTAATACCAATCTCATAAATCCATCTTTCATACATCTAAATTTTATTTTTCTTTTTTTCTAATTTATTTTCTAACAAAAATTCGGCAGCATAACGACTGCATTTATCCTAATCCAAACCTGCAAAGTATTCAAAAACACACTTCTAAAAGCTCAATCAATCACACAATCATCAAAAATCAACTGGACCCTCCGTCCGGGAGCTCAGCAGAAAAGACACACTCCTATATCTAAGTACAATTCAATCTATCTCAATCCACATCCAACAGAAATTATGCTTCAATACAATATGCAAATCCGTAATGTAATCCGAATACAACTCAAACGCAATAATAACCAATTCCCTAACTCATCCCCCCCAATTATATACAAACTTCATAACTCAGATACATATATGACAATTTAAGCCATATCCAATCTTAATTTACACAAAAGCCAAATGATACAAAATCGAATCGAATGTCTTGACACTCTTTCATTCGATCTCCTGCACGAAACCTGGAGATGGGGATGAAAGGGGGGTGAGCTACACAAGCTCGTGGATAACACATTTATAAATTGACCAATAAGCAAAAATCATTTTTCATAAGCTTTTTGCCAAAAGGGCTAATTTTTTTCAAACTTTGAAACTTTTAAAACAATTTCCTCCAGCTTTTCAATTTTTCAAACTTTTCATATAAATCTCACCTTTTTATTTCTCAATTTTGAACATGAATGCAGCACACAAAAACAAATCAAAAACAGATAACATATCAAAATAGTTTGGTTCGGTCCAAACAAAACGTACTGCACAATCCCACATAGTGGTCCTGTGCAGCCGTGAACATAACGTACTACACTTTCCCGCAAAGCGGTCCAGTGTAGCCGTGAAGGAGTCCGAATCGAGCACCGTGCCACTAGCGGGCAGCGGAGAAGGTTATCTGAATAGAGACGGTGCAGCGACTCACGGAAGGACCTAACTGAACCCACATAACACGTAAGCTAAAACGGAGATTTGAATTGTCCGAAGGCACTTTTCAAAATCTTGTCTTTCTAACTTTATTTCATCGAACTTAAACAAACTCGCAATTCACACATATCATACAAGTCAAGAAATTTAATCAATCAATAATTTCAACAATTTGCACAATTTATCAATGCATACACAACCAATGCAGTTTCAGAAATTCTAGCGATTTAACAAATCATTTGGAACAATGCATTTAAGCTTGCAATAATTTTTCAGAAATCATTCGAAAATCATGATTTCAAACTTTTAATCAATTCTTATTTTCAAACATTTACAAAATAATAATTTATCACAAATCCAAACTTTTTCTTTCTTTCATTTTTGAAAATTCGTATATTGCCTATAAATCAAAATATAAATATGCTACCTACCTCATATCCATGCTAACAACTTGCTTTGTGCCTCAATTGCTCCAAAGCCTCCTTCTTTCTTCCAATTTAACATTCCCTAAAGCAATTTCATCAAAATTCAATCAAAGTCAATATCATAATTCACTTAATTACTCAAATTAAGCTTAGAAAACACCAATTCCATATAAAATCAAGCTATTTCAATCTCCAATTTTGAAAATCCCCAATTTTCAAAATTGGCCTAAACCAATTTACACAAATTCCATATCATAAATCACAATTTCCTCAAAATTGATTTCATATTTCACCAATTCATACTAGTATTGATGATTCTACACCATTAATTCACAAAATCCCCAAATTCCTAATTTGGCCTAAACCCCCAATTTATAATTTTTCAAATTAAACTTCACCTAAAGCATAAACATCAAAATTGACTTAGGATATCTCAAATTCATCACTAATTCAAGCAATCTAAAGCATCAATTTCAAAACCCCCAATTTCAAATTTTGACATAATCTCCAATTCACACTTAATCCAAAATTAAACATAATCATAGTCTAATCTCTTCAAATAATCATAGATAAACTAAATCCATAACCATTCCAAGCCAAATCAACCAACAAACTAATCAAAAACTCAAAATCAAAAATTTCTCTCTCTTACCTTTTTTTCCTCCATTTTCGTTATTTTCAAGCTCCATGGACAACTTCCATCTTCTTCCTCCTCTTTGCTCTTAAAACCAGCAAAAATCACTTATAAAACCCAAGCCAAACCGTCCCTTTTCTTTTTTTTTTCTCTCTTCCTCCATAACCGAAACTCCCACTCTCTTCTTCTTCTTCTCCACGTTTCTTCTCTCTTCTTTTCTCTCTTCATTTTCTTCTAATTTTTTCAGACACCATCGTGTCTTTAGCTTGCTTAAAACGACAGCTATAGGCTGTGTTTCATGCCAGGTCATTTAAAATGGGGGGAAAAGACCATAATGCCCCTCATTAAAGTTAACCTCCAACATTTACCTGATAGCTTGCGATCTGATTTAGGGCAACTAAACGAAATAATTTGGACAAACTTTCTTCTTAAAAATTGTTCCTCTAGATCATACGAATCCAACGCCACCGACCGCGCTCAATTTAGATCAGAAACGAAGAAGTTATAGCCAAAATACTATTGGACCTTCACAAAATCCGAAACTGAACATTACGCGAATTTAATTCCAGAAATTAACCATCTTAGGGATGAAATTAAATTTCGATCCCTTCACAAGAGCTGTAGCCCTATATCTTAACTTTATTTAGCCTTAAGCATCAACTCAATCGGAGTTGTACAGCTCCCTAATTTCGCGAACTACTGAACCATGTTCAGAAAATTATCCAACTTATAACCTATAACCAAAGCTCCCACTTAGGTTCAATCAATCTCTTTCCATTTAATCTCCTAAAAATCATAATTCTTCAAGAAAATGAAATTAATCGTCTTAGGAATCCAACGCTTCGAGAATCAAATCAATCGGATGTCGGACGAAGAAATTATAAGCAAAAGATTACAAAAGGGATCGGATTAAAAACAAAGTATCGGAACTTCAAAACTGAACTTTTCAAAAATTATATCTCTCTATCCCAAACTCGGAATTTGACAAATTTAGTGTCAATAAAAAGATCAAAGGAATCTCTACAACTTCCCTGAAGAACTCAAATTCAAAGTAGGTCTCGAAAGAGGTTGAAAACTCACTCAAAGATTCTATCCAAAACAGCTTTTCCTAAACGACTTCCAATTTTTAATCGCTCATAACTCCTAGCCTCAATATCGAAAAATTGCAAACTTCATATCAATGGAAAGATAAAAACATTATCTAAAACTTTCATGAAGACCACTTACTTTAATTCAAACTAAATCCATACGACGAGTGGTCTCGAAGCATAGAACACACAATTCTATACTTACTAGCATTTTCAAAACAAAGCATATCTTCAGAAAATCATATCTTTGAATCCCGACATCGAAAAATATCAAACTTTATGTCCACAAAAAACTCTCGACAGAGGCTACAATTTTCATGTTGATCATTTTCTCGAATTTTGCCTAAATCAAAAAGTCAACTTTTTTTTCAAAAAGTCAAACTCTGAGCGAACTTTGACTGATCATAACTCTTACTCCCGATATCGAAAAATATCAAACTTTATGACTATAGAAAGCTCTTGACATAAACTACAAGTTTCCAGAAGATCGTTTTCTCAAATTTTGACTCAAACAAAAAGTCAACTCTCAAGTCAACCATTTAATCACTATTCAACCCCAAAGTCAAACTTTCTAAATTCTTCAAATTTCACACTTTTTCTTTTTAATTCTTGCTATTTAACTTCATTTCAATCAACTCATCCATTTTCTTCTCATAATCCATATAAGTTCACTCAAATATCAAAGTCCTCAAAATTAATAATTTCATCAAATTTCCTTAAATTCATAATTTTCTCACCAATTTCTTTCTCACTTAAATTCATTTTAATATTTCTAATTTTCATCAAAAGTTCGGGGTCCAACATCATTAGTGAACATGGAATTTATTTCCGATTCCATCGCCTTGAGCCACTTTTCTACATCAACATCATTAATAGCCTGTGTATACATAATGGGATCCATTTCCTCTTGGTCTGAGATGGCAATTAAGCCTTCTTCTAAACCTAAATACCTATCTGGCTATCTCATAACCCTCCCACTACGTCTAGGCACAACTCAATGTTTAGGTTGCACTTCTGATTTAACTCTTGAATCCATTTCAACATCTTGTTTTGTTATATCCAAAACAACTCTTGGTTTGGATGAAATAGCTAACTCCTTTAGTACTACTCTACTTCGTCCTTTTTGATTTCTCACAAACTCTTCCTCTAAGAAGGTCATATTTTTCGACACAACTACCTTCCTATCCTGAGGACTATAAAAATAGTACCCTCGAGTTCCTGTAGGATATCTTATAAACAAAAATACTTCTATCCTTGGTTCCATCTTTATGGACTCAGGCTTTAGTATATGGGCTAAGGCAGCCCCAAGTGATTAAGAGCCTCAATAAAGGCACTTGATCAATCCACAACTCCATAGATGTTTTAGGCATCGATTTGGATAGAGCAAAGTTAAGAAAATATGTTGCTATTTGTATGGCATATCCCCAGAATGATTCTGGAAGACTAGTGTAGGACATCATTGACCTTACCATTTCCAATAGAGTTCTATTTCTCCTCTTACCTACACCATTCTGCTGAGGTGCTCGAGGAGCTGAAAAATTGCAAAACAATTCCATTGTTAATTAAATATTGCTGGAACTCTCCAGATAAATACTCACCACCTCGATCCGATTGAAGTTGTTTTAATGGCTTGCCTAGTTGCTTCTTAACTTCAGCTTTGAATTCTTTGAACATTTCAAAGGATTCACTCTTTTTATGCATCAAATACAAATAGCCATGTCTTGAGTAATCATCTATAAAGGTTATGAAATATTCATAACCTCCTTTAGCTTGTACATTCATGGGCCCACATATATCATTATGTATTAGGTCCAACGTGGATTTAGGCCTGTTTCCTTTAAAAGGAAATGAGGCTTTGGTCATTTTCCTTTAATACAAGATTCATAGGTGGGTAATGGATCACTATCCAAGCCCATAAGGATCCCATTCTTTACTAACCTGTCAAGTCTTTTCTGATTGATATAATTCATTCTTAAGTACCACAGATATTTTGAATTAATGCTAGAGTCATTGGATTGTCTTGGTTTTATCAATTATGTGGTGTTTAATGAGCCTAACATATGTTTTATAAAGAACAATCCCTGTTTAATTATTGCATAACAAATAAAATCCTTATTCTCATATATTAAAACAAAATTTCCAAAATATAAGGAATAACTAGATTTTATTAGACAAAAAACAAAAATCATGTTCCTTACAATCATTGGCATGTAAAAAACATCCTCCAAATATAACCTGTGACTACTAAAAATGTCCAAGATAACTACTCCCACTGATTCTGCCGAAACATAGGAACCATTTGCTATCTTGACTTGAAATTGGCCTTTAGGTAGTCTTTTCCTTTGCTGGAATCCCTGCAAAGAATTGCAAACATGGTTAGTGGCTCTTGAATCTAATATCCAAAAAACAGATAATTCTGTCACATTTCTAGTTCCTAACAAACTTAGGAAACCTATACCTTGTTTCCTTTTGAGGGACTCAAGGTAGACTAGACAGTTTCTTTTTCAGTAGCCCATCTCATCACAGTGGAAACACTTTCTTTTGATGTTCTCTTTGGCCTGATTTTTCATAGGTTTAGCCTTGACCCCTGTTTGGGCCTTCTTTTTCATTAGACCCTTCTTCTTCTGCTTGCCCATACCTTTGGGCTTAGAAGAAGATGCTACATCAGTTTCGGGCCTATAAGCCTTAATATTGTAGACTCATTACCTATGAAATATGTTCATATTAAAGATTAATGTCAAGGTTACGTCTCTATTTATTAAAATTATCTCCGTTTTCAAATTTGTTATTAGTCAAGAGTAACATGAGTGGATTCATTTTGTGGTTGATTATGTATAAAATATAAATTATTAAAACATGAGCATACTAGTCAACAATATTGAAACTTTGTATAAAATCATGATGCATGTATGCATGATGATAGATTTAACAAAACTTAAAAAAAATTATAACATTATAAGACAATTATTTTTCTTATCTATAACAGACTACGTGACGGTATGCCATTTTATTCATTAAAAGAAAAACTAAGACCCTCCCTCTCAAAAAACTACCAAGCATCTCATGCCTAACTTTTTGAGAAGCATCACAATTTGGTCCATACTTTTACCAACAGATCTACGGTGGGTAGTTTATTGATAAAAAATGTTGAGTGTTTAACCATTTGATTTGTTCACTAATGATGCCTACAAATCATGCCTCGGTGGGAGATTACATTTGCTACCAATAAGTGGACTTATCCTTAAGGAGACCCAAACCATGCAAGATCTAGGATTCATGCCTCCGATGGGGAGTAACATTTCACCACATGCAAATGGGCCATCATTTGGAGAGCATGGACTCTCACTTGAGCATCCTCTCCCACTCAATCTTTTTGGGCTTTAAGTTTTTAAAAACCATCTTGTCCAGATGCAATCTATTATCCATCCTATATTGTTTCATTATATATCTCATACATAATGAATGCATGGCAAGGCCTAGGGTTGGAAATTTTCTAAATGACATGTAATCAGATAATATCACGTATTATTTGCATTTATTTCTCCATTCATCACATGAACTAATTAAGTCACTTTTGATTGTCCATCCTAGAAACATAAAAATAATTACAAGCCTTTTAGGCCCAAAATATTCTTCTTATACTTGGATCTTTCGCTTCGAACTCTTCTATAGGCCCATTAGGTAAACAAAATGTAATGGCATTTATAAAAACCAAATTTTGTCAATTTGAAAAAAAATTCTAGCACTAGATTTTCATAAAACCAAATCTTTTTCATGAAAAAAAATTCCAACACTTGTTTTAATTAAAACCAAAACTCATTCCATTAAAATAAAAACCAGCACTTAGTACTTTATCAAAACCAAAACTTGATTCCTTGAAACAAAAACCCAGCACTTGTTTCTGAACCAAAAAACCTAAAATAGATTCATTGAAACAAAATTTCAGCACTTTGTTTTCACAAAAATCAAAACGATGCCAATACACAAAAGGATACACCGAGACCTTTACCTATCCATTTCTTCAATCCATGGTTGCTTCATCTGCATCATTACATCAATTAGTACATTACAAATTAAGGAAAACAGAAAAATGAAGCCAAGTAGAAAACATGGTGATGATAGACCACCCTCGTTGTTACAACCAAAAGAAGAAATCTTACATGGTAAATTTAACTTCTATGGACAACCAAAAGAGCAAAACATACATCATATATATTTCTATCACATAAAAATATGAAGTATACATAAATCATTTCCATCCTATGCATCACACATATAGGAACCGAAATAATGTATAAGAAACTTGACTCTGATACCAATTGTTTGATCGGAAAAAGAAAGCATGTTATATTTGAAGAACTGGTATATTTAAAAAAAATTTAGAAATCTTATTTGTAACAGAAGCAATATATCCAAATCATCATGCCAATCTACACATGATATGGTATAAGGATAATAATAAACATAAACAAGATGAAGAGTATTATCGAATCCTTTGTTACAGCTTTATTTCCTTCCTGCTCTATCCTCTCCTTCTTCTTGTATCCAAAACCTTTGCTTTTGAATCTTTTCCTTTATCAATCAATCTTTTCCTTGTTTTTATATTCTCAACCAATTTGATTTACCTCTTGTTCTCCTAGGATAAATTGGTTAACAAAATCCTTTGGTGGGAAAGGAGAAGAAACACTTTTGAGGAGTATTTTTTTAGAAGAAAAAAAGGAAACAATGAGACACTCTCATGCATTTTTTGATTTTTTTCATGCAAGATGAGAGAGAGGGAGATAAAAATGTAAGAACACCTTCTTACTAAGGAAAGAAGAGTCTTCCATCTAATGCATCATTTCTTCATTTAATCAATCATAAAGAAGCCATTAAATGAGACTCTTCTCATTTGTCTTTAAGATGACTATATAAAAAGTCTATTAACCTACATGTTATCATGTTAATTTCGGTTTTTGATGATGTAAGAAGGAAGGTGGTCCATCCAATTTACATCTTTCTTCTTTAATCCAATCAATGCTAATAGGTTACATGCTAACATTAAAAGATAAGCATTAAACCATTTAATGGTAAGTTCATAACTCCATTTAATGGTGATAAATCATAATAAAGACCATATTTATTTAGCATTTTAATGTCAAATGTGCAGCTGCACATTCAACCTAATAAAACCAAAATTGATCCTTCATTTCTTAAAAAATTTGTTTTAATATAATTAATCTAATCAATTATATTAAACTAAAGTCTAACCCATTTCTAAATGAACATTTAGACTTTTGATTGACCATTAATTAGTGCAAGCCCAACATTCAATTATGGATTTCTAAAGCCTCTATTTATATTTCTTACTTAGCTTGATAACCTTCCTTGAAGCCAAGTGGAGAATCTTATTGGACTTTGATAATTCAAGCTCCAATAAGCCTAGAATTAACTTAATCTCATTAGAATTAATTCTAGCTTATTTACTAAATGTCATTCCACGAACGATAATTAGTTGAACTCTTGAATTATTAAATATTATGTGAACACATATTTAATGTCCAATGCCAAACCCTATTTAGAACCTTATTATAGCCATCCACACAATAAAGGGTAAAATTACCGTTTTACCCTTATATTGGTTTTTCTTTCTAGATCTCCAGTTTCATTTTATATGGTGATTAACATACAAGATCTCATCTTGGTGTTAAGACTTGATGGATAGCTAGTCCATCAAACTACTGGCCCCAGTTTAATCACTAAATCTCTTTAAAAGATCTAGAAGTGATGATAACACTATAAACTCTTTATTTGAGCAAATGTTTACTAATACATGTTTTAATTGATAATTCCAACATGCAGACATTGGATTAATACTCTATAAAAATCCATTTCGATCATATCAATAATTATAATAAAGCACATACGAGTTCACCACTTATCAAGATTGTGGTTCGTAATAAGCGAATGCTTAAGTTGTATGTTTTAAGATTAAAGTAACAACCCGCTTTATTCTTGAAAGCATACTTGATTCCAAATTTATTTAATAGTGCCATTATAGATAGTCAACTACTATCAGGATATGAAACCCATCATTCTCTTGAAGTAAACTCCTTTACTTACATGGAGATAAATCACAACACTACAGTCTAGATCACAATCAAGCGACTAACTTGATTATTCAACTGTGAATCAATCAATTTAGATTCTTATAATATATACGTTTCCCATACATCTCTATGTATATGTATATTACTTACAAAAGAATCTTAGTACCTTTATTATTTGATATATAATGCTCACACAAACAAAACCAAACTCTTTTGTTTTATTAATAATAAATATTTTCATTACAAAATTGTAACTGAAGAAGATAAAGTTACATGTAAATACACTTGCTTTCTAGGGCACTATATTTACATAACTCCAACAATAGGAACTCTTAAATCAATACAGAGAATGGTTCTTAACCACAAGCTTACAATAAACTCATATCTCCACCACTTATAAGTAAATTAGAAACCAAAATAAAATCATCTTGCTACAAGGTTTTAATGAAGCTTAGGTGAAGGTATAATAGGGATAATAAAAAGGCGATAAAAGTGAAGGAAATTTACATTAAAAAATTTCGTGAAACTTAATTCTTCACTACATAGGTCCTTTACATCATAATTCCATTGGTATAATTATTTTAGCATTATCTTTTTATTATGCAACATATATATATATATATATATATTATTTTGTTAAGCATTCATTATGTATCAGCAATCAAAGAAATATTGGAACTACTTAAAATTATTTAATATAATCCAAATTTCAAGCAATTAAGTAAATCTAAATCCTTTAGGTTTTAAACATAATAAAATAACTTTAAAGAAAAATCAGATAAAAGTTAATATGGTAATAATAAATGCAAATGCTCTAATAATAAATGCAAATGCTAAGTCCGAAAAGTGGTTACTCTAAGGGATAACATATGGTAGGATAATAATAAAAAACTAACTAAAATAAAAGGTTGAATCTAAATGCTTTTATCGTTTCAATTCTTCTAATTTATCAACATGATCTTAATATGGATAATGAAAGCAAGTTATAAAATTATCTAGCTATGTATGATAACACACATGAAAGAATAAAAGAGCCTTAAATAACGATGTATTTGCTCTTAGGAATAAAAGCTCTCAAAAAATCTTTATGTGTAAATAATACGCAAATTCATTCAAAATATGACTTATAAAAGCAAGTATATTCTAACTTTCATTATTTTACACACTAATTCAATTAATAATCTATAATGACCTACAGGAATTTGGAAAAATTTTTAAAAATCATGATGTCAGTTAATAAGAGTTTAAAAAAAAGATTATAATAGCTCACTATTCATCCTCATTTTGCTCGTTTGATCACCTTGGAACATCTTACAATCTACTTTGGGTTTGTTATACTATTTTCTATATCTCCTTATTCTTCTTACTTCTGTCATCCCCCTCCCCTCCTTGTCTCGCCTTCTCACCTTTCTATTTTAATCCACCCTTTCACACTAGTCACCTTTCTACTTGTATCTTTATCCTTAATTGACATATTTCATGAGTTGGTCAATTATGTAATATCCGCAAGTGCATGACGTAGCTATAATTAGTACCGACAAGTATTGGTCGATCCCATGAAGATAGTGACTATTAGTAAGTAACCTTTTTCCTATTATCTAGCATACAAATTAATTTTTGATTTTAATAAAAAAAAACTAAAGCAAGTAAAATAAAATATGGCAACAATATTAAATAGAGAATTAAGAATTCACATATAAACTTACCGATATCAAATAATTAGTATCTAAGTTTTGAATCCTCCTAAACCTTTAACATACTGACCTTTTATTACTCAATTATTTTATTAATTTATTACACTATGGAGACTCTTATGGACCTTTGACTTAAATACTTCTTGAGGCTTCTAGGGTTTTTTCATTTAATTTTGTTCTAAAAATAGCCCTAAAATATTAAAAGTATAAAAAATTGTGTGCTAGAAAACACCTTGCCACAATCGTGACAGAGAGGTTACATTATTGCCTACCTTGAATGTAGGAGGTGCCACGATCGTGGCATTCCTTCCATACTTCAAATTCTTCCTCTTTTTTTCACTTTTCCTATTTTCATTCACTGAAAAACACATCAACACCTTGTGAAACATAAAATTAAGATCAAATTCTTGTTCTAAACCTATCAATCAATTAAAACACATGAAAACACTAACAATAACACAATTCTAATTCCTAAAAGCATGATTATCATATAAGAAAACACTTAAAAACACACTCAAACACCTAAAAAACTTACTACAATCTACACCTATCAACATCCCACATTTAAACCCATGCTTATCCTCAAGTAAAACTAAAAACACTATCATAAACAAAACATATAAACATATAAGCACAGAATCATACAATAGTGCAATAATGGTACAATGGTATCAAATCTCATGGAATTAACTTTATCTCAAATCCTTTAATGTTTAATTGCTTTGATTTGAATATACATATCAATCAAAATACTAACACCCTATTGACACACCTATGACACTTGTAAGCATGCATTTATTATTATAGATCAATTAAAAAGGTAAACCATCACTAAGTAACCCTTCATAAAAGTGCTTGTTATTTTGAAAACATCACTAGGTTTAATTTTATTATAAGCACCATCTTTTTAGATTTTCTTTAACAATCACCTAGTAATCTAACGTGAAGGCAAACATGTTGTCATGAATCTCCCCCATTTACTCAACTAAGTTACTTTTTAATCTAGCTTGTTTAAATTGTCATTCTATTTTTTTGACATGAAGATAACATATTGTTATGAATGTCCCAGATTACTCAATTATATCACAACTTGTAATTGCCTACCAACTATATTCTTAACCTAATTTCCTTAAAAGTGCCAATAAAATAAGAATTTTATTTGACACATTTTTTATCACATTCTTGTCATATCTCATATCTTCTTAGTCAATCATTCTCATGAAAGGTACTAATGATGGATACCAATTTAAATGAATGCAATTATAAATTTATACAAAAAATTTCATAAAGTGAAAGAATAGGTGTCATAACCTAATTAACATGCGTATGCAATCTAAAGGCACTTAAACCACAAAATTCACAATTTACTATACCTTTACAATTTAAATGACCATGTTCAAAAATAATTCAATCCCATTCAATTCATACAATTGAACATTCACACAATACACACATCATTCAACCAAATGTTCACTTAATGCCAACCTAACCAAAGCCAACACAATAAAAATGCCAATTTCAAAAAAAATAAATCGTTGATTCATAATATCCCCAAACTTAAAAAATACATTGTCCTTAATGTGAAAAAATAAAAATAAAGAAAAATAACAATAAAGAAAAAGTAAGAGCAAGAAAACTTATCATGATTTGTGTGGTGATGGTGTTGAAAAGGGAGCTTAAAGACACTTTATGCCATAAGGGTCCATCAATTCAACTCCCTACAAAATAAAAATAAGAAAACATCAAAAAATAAAATGAAAATAAAGATAAAATCTATCATAGTTCTTGAGTTGCCTTCTAAGTAGAGCTTCATTAATGCCATTGGTATGTCGTATCTTTTATATCTACCATCAAGTTAGGTCTATGATTAATGGCTTGCTTCCACTCATTTCTCCGCATTGTAGCTTTTTAGCCTGTAAATAAGATATGTTGTAATATAATAAGAAGGACATGATTTAACAAATTAAGAAATCCAATTGCCTCCATTAATGCCCTTTTCCATAACAAACTATTAATAACATACAAAATGATGAAACTACATGAATCATTAATTGAACCCAATAGTTTGTCCTATAAGAAGATGAACTACTCTACATCTTTTTTTTGGTAACTCAGAACTTCATAAAGAATAAAAAGATATGTACAAGCAAGAGATACCATAGGTAATCTCTTAACACATAAAAACATAATGGCATGCAACTAACTGTCGTACCATCAATTGCCCCTACTAAGTCTTGCATGATAGAAGTAACCAGTATCATGCTAAAATGGAATCACAATCCAAATAAAAGTAATAAGGTCAAGCTAAACCAATTGCCACAAATTCCTAGTTATACACGAAGCAATAATACATCATCAAATACCGCACCATGTCAACATATGCCCAAAAGTACGGGAGCTAAACCATAGTCTAATCAAATAGATGATCAAGGCGTCATAAAAAACCTACTAATCTATCAAAGCTCCATGGAATCCGAATTGCATTTGGAATGCCTTCTATGGCTTTGAATATGTGGCCATCCAAAAGGTCTCATCTGTGGGAAATTGTGGCCCCCATGCTAAAAAAAAATCTACAACACAAAGTTAGTGCAAAATAGATCGAATTATCTCTTTATGTGTGTAGGTTGAGATGCTCTAGAACTTGGAAGATTATCCTGACTTCTAAGCTCTCTACCTCCATGGCTACATCCTTAAATGTTCTTGAATTCCTTTCGGTCCAAATGTGGTAAACCATTGTAGATAGAAGTACAAGAAAGATGGGATATTATGGAGGTGCTTAGTGGTACCAAGTTAGTATAGAAGGAAGGCTTGAAAAGCTAGGAATGGTGACTTGGAAGTGCGTGAGGAAATGCTTCCATACAGAATTAAAGAAAGGACAGTTAAAAAAACAAATGTTCATTGGATTCCATGTACGACATACATAGGGAACAGTGGTTGGGAGTATATAGAAAGTGAAGTTTATCCCTTGTTTGGGGTTTTTGGAGGATAGTTAACCAAAGAATGAATGAACACCTTGGGCTGTTATTTTTGAACCAAACTAGGTTATAATAAGGTACTTGATGGGTTGAGGGTCTCAAGAGTTTGTAAGATGAACCATTGGTGTAAGTCTTTGAAGAGCTAAGAAGCCATTTCAAATAATCCAGAGAACTAGTCAGTTGATATTGAATGGGCTCAAAATCAACAATGAGCTCTATAGGAAAATCCTGCCACCTCTGATTATATCAGAAACCTTGGCTGTCATAGGTAAGCCCTACCCATTTATCTCCTTAAGAGATAAGAAGTTCCTTAAGATTCCCCTTGGATGCCAAGGATCCTACCATAAGAGAGTGGGCTGCCCATTGCCTATCCTAAATTTGAATTGATTCCCTAATTTGTCCCTCACACTTAAGATTTTCCTCCAGCTCCAGGAATTATTATTAGTAGGTTGTGCACTTCAAAAATTTTTCCGTTTCAAAATAACCTATGCACCTATCTAACCCATATGGCCTTTCTATCATAGAACATAATTCAAATCCTCTTTCCTAACAAAACAAGGTTCTAGGTTGGTAAATGGTTAATCCCTAACCCCCTCCTTTTTTGGTTTAGAAAGGTCGCTCCATTTAACTTTGGATTGATGGTGACTATCCACCTTCCCAGCCCATAGGAAATTCCTTAGCTTAGCTTCTAGTTCCTTGAGGACAGAAGATGGGAGAATAAAGTGAGAGGCCCAGTAAACCTGGAAAGAAGAAAGAACATAAATCACTAGTTGAAGTCTACCCGTATAAGAAAGACTTTTATGGGTCCATTTATTAACTCTCACGTCAATCTTGTCCAATAAGGGTAAACACTCTCTCCTCGATAACCTACCTGTAATGAGGGGAACCCCTAGATAATTTATGGGTAGGGAACCTTTCCTAAGGCCAGACAGTTGTTCCATCTAGTTTGACAAGTGATCCATGTCATGAGAGAGGAAAAACTGACTTTTGGACATATTCATATCCAATCCTAAAAATTGAGAGAAAGAGTTTATACAATTGAGCAATACTTGAGTAGAACTGATGTCAGCATGACATAATAACAGTAGGTCATCTGCAAACAGGAGATGGGTGAGTTTAAGAGTTTTGCATCTCTAGTAGTATTTGAAGGAAGGATTTCTAACTATTTAATCATTCAAACTCCTAGAAAAAGCTTCCATACAAATAATGAAGAGGAAAGGGGATAAAGGATCTCCTTGCCTAAGCCCAGATTTTCCCTTGAAGAATTTGGAAGGTGATCCATTGATCAAAATGGCATATGAAGGGGAAGAAACGCAGTCTTGGATCCAAGCTATGAACCTAGGAGGTAGGTCTATAACTTCTAAGGACTTGATGAGGAAATCGCAATGGATGGAGTCTTTTTTGGAGGTCGATTTTAAAGACACATCTCTTTTGACTATTAGAAAAGTGGTAGTTTTTGATAATTTTTTGGACTAGCAAGATGCTATCACCAATTCTCCTATCCTTAATGAAAACACTTTGGTTAGGACTAATAATGTGAGGAAGAATTTCTCTAAGCCTATTTACGATGATCTTAGCAATCACTTTGTACAACATGTTACAATAAGAGATAGACCTATAATCTACCGCTGTGGAAGGTTGAGCTCTTTTAGGGATAAGAGTAATAAAGGTAGAGTTAAGCTCTTTAAAAAGTTTTCCATGCTGAAAAAAATCTTGGATAGCCCTAGTAATGTCCTCCCCAACAATGTGCCAAGTTTGTTGAAGGAAAAAGCCATTGAAACCATCTGGGCTAGGAGCCTTATTTGGATTGAAAGAATTAAAAACCTCCCTAATCTTGAGTTAAAACATTAGTGATAAGGAAGTTACAAAGGCTTTCAGATAAGGCTCGGGGAAAAAGAGAATGCACAAAGTCCTTCGAAGGAAGAAGTGATTTCTGACTTCCAATACAATAATGAAAGAATTCAACAAATTGTTCTTGGATCTTTTCATGACCTACTATCCTTCTCCCATTACCCAATTCTAAAGAATTGATAAAGTTTTAGTTTCTATTGGCTATTAAGGAGTTGTGGAAAAACTTAGTGTTCCTATCCCCTTCCTTTAAAAACTTGATTCTGGATGCCTGTTTTAAGAATGACTCTTAATTATTTAAGGCACTAGTAAGGGCATGGATGGCTTCGGATTCTTGAGCAAGTAACTAATTTGACTTAGGTAAGAGTTTCCTGATAACTCTTGACTTTCTCATTCACATCTCCCACTTGTCCTGAATTAAGAGCTTTGAGTGTTTTTTAAACCATCTTAAGTTTAGACACTACAGAAAAGATAGAAGACCCCCAAAACCTAGATGACCAAGCTTCCTCCACTAGTTGAAGAAAGTTAGGCTGAGAAGAAAGGAAGTTAGAGAATCTAAAAGGAGATGCTCTTCTCTGAATGGTGTTACCAAACTTGACCTCTATTGGGGAATGAATTGATTTGTTCGGATAATGAATGACACTATAAGCTTTAGGAAAATTTGAGCTCCAAACAGAATTAATGAGGGCCCTATCTAGCTTTCTAACCACAAAAACCTACTTTGTTTGTTGTTCTAAGTGAAACAAGGATGCTTGAATTGAGGTTATACAGAGCATTACCATCAACCCAATGTCTGAAGTCACTCATACTTTAGAGAACTGAGTGACTAATAAGTTCTACCTCATATGGGTAGAGGATGGCATTAAAGTCACCCACAATTATCCAAGGCGTGGAGGAGATTGGAGGACTAAGAATTGACAAGTCATGCTAGAGGTTCTTCCTGTGGTTTAGGTTGTTTGATCCATAGACACAAGTCACTAGGAAAGGAAGGGAATTGTTCCTAGGAGACAACTTAACATGAACTAACTGATCAATAGATCTCAGGATTTGACAGTGGTAATTATTCAGATCGCAAGCTGGCACTATTCTGGCATTAGAGGCACTGTCTATTTTGCTTCAAAAAGGCCATCTAGGGAGCAAAGAGGAGCATGCATTATTCAAAAAAGGAAGGGGACCTAATCCTCGATTCTAGTAAGCACACAAAATGCATTGACAATCTCTTAAGCCAAGCCAAGCATGAACAACTAATTGTTTTTCGGGGTTATTAAGCCCACTATTATTCCAAAAGACTAAATCCATTTATTCTAACCTAAAGCAACACCTACTTTTGTTTTTTCCTAGGTTTTCAACCTTTTTTCAAAGTAAAGGCCCCCTCTTCCCCCCTTCAATTCCAGGAATGTTAGGGATCAATTCAGATATAGGAGAGAAAGAGTTTGTACCTATGTGACTTATGGCATTAACCTGTGGATCCTCAAGGATTCTAGCTAGAACTTCTTGGTCTAGCTTTGCCTTACAATGTGTATTTGGGTTGCCAGTAGTATTAGATAACTATTCCACCAACTGATTCATTCCAACTATATGTTCCATCAACAATGGGCCTAAGCCTTTGCACTGGGAGTCCGAGGCCTCCTTGTCCTGGGAGGGTTGGCTTGTAGATGTTAACTCCATACCTTGCTAGTCTTGGTTAATAGTTTGTGTCTCTTTTCCTTTGCCCAATTCTTGGTAATCTCCAGTCTTAAAAACCCTCCACATTAGTGCCCATTTTAAAACCCTCCCTATTAATGCCCATTTTTTTTTCTAGGTTACTAGTTCAAGTTTTCATTCATATTCAATTCTAACTTCTTTAAAAGCTCTCTCCCTCCCTTGAGTATACGTTGCTAGTTGAAATGATGTAGGCCAATGAGTTTGAAGGTCCATTTGAACACACATCCTAGCATACACTATCCGTGCCATCCGAGCCATTAGGGAATCCATTAGGAGTGGGTTCCTAACTGCACTCGCAATACGACCCAGTCCTTCGATGGTCCAGTACTCAATAGGAATATTAAAAATGTTTGCCCACACTGGAGCTTTTCGCACAACCTCCTATTTACCTCCATTCAAACTCCATTTCTTTCGAAATAAGGGTTTACCCTGGATATGCCAAGGTCCCTTTTACAAAACCGACATTACACCTACTTCAAATTCAAACTTAAATAGAAGGTTATCAAAACTTGTAATCATAATTTCTTTCAACCCAAAGTCAGTCCAGGATTTATTCAAATCACGTTGAACTACTGGAAAAGCTAGTCGCTTACCTATGAAGAATCCAATAAGTGCCAACCTGAAATTGGCGACCCTTGTTGTTTCGCCTCGTGTGGGGGGTGGGGGGTATAACAAAGATTTGATTTTCTTTTGTCTTCCGCAGGTAATAGGTTAGCACTGTGTCTACCAAAGTGTCTACCCCATTTGCAACTACAGCTTTCCACATTTTTGGTAACCCCTGTATAGCTGGGTTTACTACCTCTGATTTCTAGGACACATCATTAGCTTTTGCTTTTGGGGTTCTGTGTGAGTACAGATCTGATTTAGAGGAGGGTTTAGGGATAGGTTTGTGAGTTAAGGATGCTAGGAGGTTTAGGTTGGAGTTTTGATTTTGAGGTGGGTTTGAGTTAGGGATTTGGGGAGGCTGGGGAATGATGGTTGCCAAAGGGTATCTTGCTGGTGATGAGGGAAAAGAGGGAATAGGAGAGGCCATGGAGAAGAGTCGCCCAACCAAAAAATCATCGAGGTTCTGGAAGCAAGTCGCGCCTGTCTCTCACGCTCAACCTCTCACACTCTTATCGCTATCGCTATTGTCACTTTTGCATCACCCTTATCCACTCTTCTTTGCCCTCTTATTGAAAAGATACTTCCTTCTCTTCTTCAACCTCTATCTCCTCTTTCCTCCTTTCTTCTTTCTCTTCTTGAATTGGAACTTCATTTTTTAATTCGACCTTTGTCTCCTTTAGTGTATTTTTTGGCCATTTTTGCTTACAATATGGATTCTCCCACACATAATCTAGTTCCTTGAATTAATGATTTTAATGGTTACCCCCATAAATGTTAGAACAAAAAAGGAGGTTAATTGTGCTTTCTTGGTACTTGGAAGACTCCCCACATTCCTTGTTACCAATGCATTGGAAATTTACTCCATTTGAACCTCCAAGTTATGAATGGAAGAGGTGTAGTTCTTCATTATTTGATCAAATTTGGTTTCCATCCTCCTCTAACTTTCATCTAGGCTATCAAACTTGAAGCTTAGCACATCTATTAACTTATTCAATTATGACTCTAAGGATCCAAGCCTATCCTATTGGAAACTTTGTAGACCTTATGCTCTTATATTGTTTACTACATTGTTATTCCAAAAATAATTTGAATAGTTTTGCCACCAAAAATTATATGAGTTTAAGTAACTCCCATTTATGTTATGGTGCCTATGCTGGTTTAAAAGAAAAGATCTAAAATTTGCTCATCTTGAAGTAGTTATTTTTCTTTTTTATTCTAATGTTCAAACACATATAATCACACAAGAAAATTATTATAATCCTTAAATCAAAAGAATTCAAATTGAATAAGATGCTAAATCAATTCTTGACAACAGTGCCAAAAACTTGTTGATAAGTTTTACATAGAAAACTTTCAATACAGCAAGTATACGGATTGTAATTTGTAGTATAAAAGGTATTGCTACCACAACGACTAATTAGACGCCTAAAAATTTGAAGGCACTTTATTTAAGGTACTAAAGATTGATTATATTAAAATAAATTTACTGAAATTAAAATAACTAATAGAAATAAACAATTAAATATGTGAATAATTGAGACTAGCAATAAGACTAAAGTTAATCAATGATAGAAACTTAGGAATTATTCTATCATTTTTTCTCTCCTCTTTATTTTGTTTATTGAATTATGCTTGATCTTAGATATCATATGGTTTAGATTACCTTCTCTGAGATCTAATCAAGTAATCCCAATTGAATTTGATAATAATAAATTTTAAACTCTCGATTCACAAAACTACTTCTAACTATTGAATTGAATTTGAAGTAATCCTAAGGACAATGAGGTCACAATTAAGATCTCTTTAATTCTTTATTAATGTGATATTTACAAGTCTATGAAGTTATCAACTCTTGTTGTGCACCTTAACACAAATAACTTGATTCAATCATTTGATTAAAACAGATTAAAAACAATCCCTAATATGAATTTAAAAACTTATAATCTTGTTTAACATCCTAAAATTCTCAATCAACATCCAAGAAAATGAAATATATGAAGAGAAAGAAAGAAAAACAATTTGTGTCTTGATTTGCAAACATGGAAATTATAGAGTTGCTTTTGATGTCTCCTCTTTGATCTCTTTAATTACGATGTTTGGCCTCCTTTTCTGTGTTTTCTTTTCCTTAAATACTTTGTGATAGAGCGATTGTGGCATTCCTTCCATGCTTCAAATTCTTCCTGTTTTCTTCTCTTTTATTGCTTTCATTCACTAACAAACACATCAAACATCCCTTTAAACATAAAATTAAGATCAAATTCTTATTCTAAACTAATCAAACAATTAAAACACATAAAAACATTAACAATAACACAATTCTAAATCCTAAACACATGATTATCATTTATGAAAACACTTAAAAGAAAATTCAAACACCTAGAAAATTTACTATAATCCACACTTATCATGCACGATCTTGCAAGAGGCTCTCCAACTTGTTACTTCCTTGTCCAGTTTTTCTTCATCTTTACTTCTCTTTTTCCTATCTCCAATCATCATTAAACACATTAAAAAATCATTGAAATATACAATTAAGATCAAACTCTTGCCTTAAACATCAATTAAACAAAGAAAACAAACAAAATACTAAGAAGAACATAAATCTTAGTCCTAACCATATGCTTATCATCTAAGAAAACACTAAAACACACTCTAACACTTAGAAAACATACTAAGTTTAATACCAATCAAGCTCCATTTTGATTTTTGGGTGTATTTTGGGATCATGGGGAACAATTTCTATAAGAGATTCCCTATATTAAGATCCTTAAAATGGCTTTAATCTCTCAATCAGTCCTAGATTTTATAACTGGGTGGTAACTTTGTAAATGGAGAAAGGGTGGTCATATGTGTTTAATTATTGATATATTTGATCATTTACACTTAGCAATTAATGATCCGAAAATGCTTAAGATACTCACTTTAATTCATATGTGATTTTAGGTACAATTTGGAAGAAAATAAATTAAAATGAGTTGAAAGTACTACATTTGGGTTATTTTTTGAAGATCAATACTCACGTGTCTTCAAGAAGCAAGAAGGAAAAAAAATAAAAGAAAAGAAAAACGATGCACAAAATGACAACAAAAGAAGGAAATAAGAGTAACCCAAACGTAGCATAGCGAGGAAGAAAACACTGGTAGAAAACGTAAGCGTTAAATGCATGCGTTGCGTTTAACACATACATAGTTTACATTTCATACAACAGTAAGGGCATAGTGTTATGGACCAGAAATGACCATATCAAATAATCACATCAAAGACCAGAATAAGGGGGCACAGATAATAAAACAGTGCCGCGTTGTGGGCATGAAGCATGGTCTACAGCTTGGTGGCTACGACTTGGCTTGGAGAAAGTGGGGAAGAGCTGTTGTAGAACATAGCATGAAGAGAGGCTTTAAGTGTGAGCAGTAAGTGGGACGATAAACCCTAAAAGTTTATTTGTCCCGTCAAACAACAATGAGGGGAGGCTACAGTTAATGGTGAGCAGTATGCATAGAGAGGTGAAACAAAAGAGAGGGATTACACAGTGAAGGAGAACAGAAGGGGTATCCAAAAGGGCTACAATATGGGAGTTGAATCATTTTTTGGAAAAGACCTATGAAGGGCTAGATATACTGATGCTGACTCAGAGGTGACATCAACGTCGACAATCTGGGTTAAGTTTTTTAATTATTTTGTTATTTCTTTCTCTTATTAGAAATTGATTGTGTTATTCTATGTTAATTAATTTAGGTTTTATGTATGGATAATCAGATTTTTGTTATTGTTAGGTTATTTGTATACGAACCCATTGGGTATTGTGAGATGGTGACTTTAATGCATTCATTGAATCGTTAATTGCAAACCCATTGTTAGAATTTTGATATAATCCGTAATTGTTATATTGAAATTCATATGTAGCAACTAATGATTCGTAATGATTAGGGATAACATGACCTAGGTTAAATGACGCATCATATGTGATTGTTTCCTTGATTAATCAGTTTTCTTAATTTGTAATGCTACTGCCTAATTAAAGCTGGAGATCATATCCTAGGTCATTCAGTGGTTAGGTTTAATTAACGATCATATCTTGCTTAAACAAAACCTAAGAAAAAACTTGGATTAATTGTTAACCAACGATTAATAGTTGATAGGAGAGGAAAAAGAATAACAAATTAATAAAATATGCTAAATTAAGGTGTAGGTCAAGATTGAACCAAAGGACCAGGTCCCCACCAAATTCTCCACTTTTACCATTGTTTTGCATGTTTTCTTTAATTTCTTTTTATTAGTTAGTTTCATTTTATTTTCTTCTTTCAAAAACAAACCCCTCCCCCTCACGCATTAAACCTAAACATCGGTTAATTTCATTTCATAAACTTTACACACACTCTCTGTGGGATCGACCTAGACTTACAACTACTATAGTTATAGGTCTAGTTATTTTATTTTGACTAACGTAACAAATTGTAACCAATTTTTGCATCATTTCCAGGGAGTGCGTTGTTTTAATTTTTGTTGTGATTTAATTGGTGTTTTGTATATATTTATTCGTAATTGATTTCTTTTTTGTTATTTTGTGATCTTTTCATTTTTTGTTTCATGTTTGAAAATTTTTTCGATATGGAAAGAGGTAGTTTCTTTTATAACTCATATATTCTCAATCCTATAACAATATTTAGACTGATCAACCTAACTTTTATTATGGATGGGATAATCATCAGAATTACTTCCATTATAGTTTATAGGATGCACAATAATTGTCATACAAACTAAAAACTTCATATCACAACTTTGGTCCATCTTTAGAAGAGTTGATTAATATTTTAAAAGCTAATACTTTTCAATTACAAGAGAATACTCTACAATTCTAGAAGGATGGAGGGCAATTTCCAAAAAACACACTGTCTAACACCCAAGATTCAAGGAACCAACACGATGCAGGTGAATCTTTAGAAGAACTTATTAAGAATCTAGCTACTAACAATTTGCACTTTCAAGAAAATATATAGCAGTAGTTGAAAGAATTTTGACAAGAGATAAAAGCAAGCCAACAGAGCATGGAATACCAAATGGGTCAGATGGAAATAAGGCTCAATTGTTTAGAATCACAAAGTGAAGAGGAGCAGCCGTATCAATCTGAAGTGTACCCAATAGACATTTATGTGGAAACTTTACAAAGTGATGAGGAGCTTGAGAATTTTGAGGTCAACCCTCAACGAATTACTTGTGTCAAAGAAATTGAGAATGAGTTCGAAGCCAAAAGGGACGCATCTTTTAGCTCGAAGATAAGTATTGAATCCATGATTATTTTTTAGACTAACTCTTTACCTTTACATAACAGATTAGAGAAATTGAATGATGAAGAAAAAGGTGAAGAGACGTTTGAAATATTTCTGGAGTGTATGGACTCCGTCGTGATTAAGAATCTAAGGATAGAGAAGATGTTGTATGAGGATGATGATCAACTAAGGCCTTATCTAGAACTACCTCACGTAGAAGTGGTGCTAACTGTAATACCTAAAGATTACAATTTCATCACAGGTGGAGAGGAAGGAGTAGAGCCAGCAACCCTAAACAAAGGCACTTGGGAGGCAATCCAAGGGAAGTAAATTTCTTTTCCTTTACATTTCCGCATGAATTTTTATATACATGTGTGTTTTTAAATTTTGTTGTTTTACTTGTTTTTAAGTTTTCAATCAAAATGAGAGAGAGAGAATAAAATAAATGAAATAAACATGTTCTTATTTTCTATTACTTTTTGGATTATATAGCCGTGATTAGAGCGTGGATTGACTGGAGAATTTCATAGCAACTTTGGCATGTACTTTTGCTCTTGTGATTGGTCGATATGTATTATCTTTAGAAGAGTAGTGACTAATGGTAGACAAAGATGATGAGATTTTGAGCCTTATTTGACTGGCACAACCATATTAGTCTCATTGCCTTTTAATCATATGTGGCCTTCATGATATGTACATCCCGCTTTTGCATTGAATTTCTATTCGATACCACATTTTTATCACATGCATTAATATGGACATGAATAGGCATTCTTTGTTTTTCATAAACTACATTAGCTAAATAACCTATTCTATTGACATGATTTTTCCCTTGATAAACTCCTTTAAGCTTTAGCCTTTCTTTATGTATCAACCATATTACATGCTTTATACTTAACCAAATGCCCTACCCAAGCTATAAAGCTAGTGGAACATTTGTAATTGGTGAGTTTGTGGATGTATAAAAGTGTAAGTGTGGGGGTGTAGATATGTGAAGGTTGGTTAATGTTGGGATGTTTTATTATGTCTTATCAAATTCCTATGTTGATGTAGTTTATTTTAACTTTTGTAAGGAGAAGAAAGAAAGAAGGGAGAAAAGCACAAAAAAAAAAGAAAGGAAAAGAAAAGAAAATGAAAAAAAATGAAAAAAATTGTTTAAAATAAATGTATCAAGGAGGAATTGCATATATGCTGGAAATTTATTTACAGTTAACGCATCTTTCTAGAGTTGTGATGAATATGTTATTTGAGGATATTTAATATGAGGTAGATGTTGGCTTTGAAGGTTCACTCTTGTGATTTCAATGTATTATTGACATAAATTGTATGAGCAATTCCTTCAGATTAGTATATACTTCATGTGATTTGTGTATGAGAGCTAAATGGGGTTGTGAAATATAAATGATGCATTCTTCATAGCTAACGGTACCTAGTTGTTGATTAGTGTTGCTTTGTTTCACTAGCTTTGTTGACTTTCATGTTACTTGACCCAAATACTTCTCACCTTACCTTTACCCACATTACAACCTTAAAAAATCCTTTGCTTCGTGATTTTATATGCGAACATTAGTAGTGCATAAATGGAATGTTATGCAAAGTTATGGATTGTTATGATCATGAATAATGTTGAGTGTATCCATGGATATATTTTAGTTAAACACATTTTCTGAATCTATTAGTAGATTGCTTAGTTTTTGAAAATATTGAATGTTGATTGATCATGAGTAAAAGCTAGGAATGTTGACATCTTCCTATGATTTTTGAAAATCACGCATCTTTGCTTGTGATTATATATTCTTAGAAAATATGAAAATTTAGTAAATATTTTGGGCCTTTGTGTTGGACCCCGAACTTTTGATGAAAATTAGAAATATTAAAATGAATTTAAGTAAAAAGAAATTGGTGAGAAAATGTTGAGTTTAAGGAAATTTGATAAAATTATAAATTTTGAGGACTTTGATATTTGAGTGAACTTATATGGATTATATGAAAATTGTAAAAAGTTTGACTTTTGGTCTTTGAGGTTGACTTTTGATTTAAGCAAAATTTGATAAAATGGTCTTCTGGAAACTTGTAGATTATGTCAAGAGCTTTCCGTAGCCATAAAGTTTGATATTTTTCGATATCGGGAGTGGAAGTTATGATCAGTCAAAGTTAAGTATGAAATTTGTTTGAAGTTTGACTTTTGGGGTTGACAGTTGACTTTTTAATTGAGGCAAAATCCGAGAAAATGATCTACATGAAACTTGTAGCCTCTGTCGAGAGCTTTTCGTGGACATAAAGTTTGCTACTTTTCGATGTCGGGATTGAGAGTTATGATTTTCTGAAGTTAAGTGATCTAGCTTTGTTTTGTATAAATGACCTAAGTGTATATTTGCATGTGCTATACTTCGAGACTACTCGTTGTATGGATTTAATCTGAATTGGAATAAGTGGTCTTAATGAAAGTTGGAGCTTGTATTTCGATCTTTTCGACGCCATAAAGTATGTAATTTTTCGATATCAGGGCTAGGAGATATGATCTTTGAAAAATTCAGGTATAAGTAAGTATTTGAAGTCTTGTAACTTGGTTTGAACTTCGATCCTTTTGTAATCTTTTGCTTATACATCCTTCGTCCGACATCCGATTGATTTGATTCTTGAAGCGTTGGATTCCTAAGACAATTACGTTCATTTTTATGAAGAATTATGATTTTTAGGAGATTAAATGGAAAGAGATTGATTGAACCAAAGTAAGAGATAAGTTATAGGTTATAAGTTGGATAATTTTCTGAACATGGTTCAGTATTTTGCAATTTTTGGGAGATGTACAACTCCGATTGAGTTGATTCTTGAGGGAAAATAAAGTTAAGATATAGGGCTACAACTCTTGTGAAGGGATCGAAATTTAATTTCATCCCTAAGATTGTCAAATTCTGTATTGAAGTTATGTTAATGTTCAGTTTCGGATTTTATGCAGGTCAGTTAGTAATTCGGCCATAACTTCTTCGTTTTAGATCCGAATTGAGCGCAGTCAGTGGCGTTGGATTCGTAAGATTGATAGGAACAATTTTCATGAAGAAAGTTTGTCCAAATTATTTCGTTTAGTTGCTCGAAATCAGGTCGCAATGTATCAGTTTTTCAAATTCCTGCAGGGGCAATTTTGGAAATAAGCAAATAAGTGAGGGCATAAGGGTCATTTTGGCACCATTTTAAGTGACATGGCAAAACTCACTTGGGACTGTCGTATTAAGCATCTGGAATGCACGAAATAAGCAGCAAAACAAGAAAGAAAATAAGAGAGAAATAAAAGAAAGAAAAGATGAAGAAGAGAGAAGAGAAGAGAAACTTGCGTGGAGGTTGAAGGAGAAGAAGATGAAGGGAAAAAAGAAAGCTAATTTGGTTTGATGGTTTCAAAAGGGACTTTGATGCTATTTCAAGAGGAAGAGATAGAAGAAGAAGGAAAGCTTGTCTTGGAGCTAAAAAAATAACGAAAATGGAGGAGAAAAAGGTATTTTAAAGTTGAGGAAAGAAGAAGGATTTCGGAAAAGTAAAGCTTTGGACAAGATGTTAGCATCGATTCGAGGTGGGTAACGTATTTGTATTTCGAATTTTAAGCTTTGTACAAGTTTGTGAAAAATCAAGAATGAAAATGTTTTTGGAAAATTGTTGTTTATGAAAATTGTTGCAAGTATTGATTTTGAAGGTTTAATTAAAAAAAAACGATGCTATATGATATTTGAAATAAGTTAAGGAAATTATGTTTTTGAAGAACCAAGAAGAGAAAAGATTTCGAAAATTTGTTTAAGAAATTGTTATTCATGACGTTTGAATTACTCAAAGAAATTGTTTTGTTCGGACAAAGCAAACAAGATGATTCAATTGATTACATTCATCGCTTTTGAATGTTTTGATAAAGAATGAAATAATTGGTAATTTAACTGTTTGATAAAATGATTTCTTATGATAAGATTTGTACTTTTTGATATTTGATATTTGAGAAATCCTTGGGTTAGAATGATGGACGTTAATGCTTTGGAATTTTTATAAAACCACAGTTTATGAAAGTGTTTGAAAAACTAGGATTTCTGAAAGCTTTGAAAATGTTAGAAAAATATCGTTTATAAAAGTGTTTGACAATTTATGATTCCCGAAGATTTTTTAAAGTGTTTATAAATTATAGTTTATATAAAAAAAAAAGGGTTTGAAAACCTTGATTTCCGAATAAACTTGGAAGTGTTTAGAAAGTATTCTTTACATGAATGATAGAAGATTTTGATTTCCGAAAATGCATTTGAAATCGTGTAGAAAATATGGTTTATGCGAATGTTTAAAGTTTATGATTTCCAATTACCTTCGGAATTAGTTATAAACTCTTGTTTATGAAAATGTTTAAAAATCTTAATCTCCGTTGAGTACATTCCTTGCTTTCGGAATTTCTGTAGAAATTGTTATATATTCAATGATTTTGGAATTCCAATTATTAATTTCGAATGCTTCAAATGCTTAAATTCCTTGATTTTGTACTGAATGGAGAAAATGTTTTGCAAATTTATTGTGTATGTTTTCGAAAAATCAAGAAAAGAAGAAGGTTTCGAAAATAGTTAAAATGATTCGATTTATTATTTTGAATGATGGTTTGGTTGATTTGAAATTTTGATTTCGAATGATTTGAGAAGGTGGAAGAAAGAAAGTATCGAATTTTGGTATTGATTTCAAATGGTTTGGAAAATTATTCCAAGTTCTACGTGTTTGAAAAGTTGGAAAATCATGATTTCGACTATTTTGGAAAGTAGGAAATCTATGATTGCGAATGTTTTAGAAATTAATTATAAAATATTGTTTATGTAATTTGTTTGATTTTCGTTCGATGAAATTCTTTACTTTTGGAATAACTTTAGAAATTTTGTTATATGTTCAATGATATGAAATTGAAACTTTCAATTTGAAAGTTTTCAAAGGCTTTAAATATTGATAGATTTCGAGCATGTCTGGAATTACGAAAATTATTACAAAAGTTAGATTTATTGTTTCTAAAGATTTTTGAAAATTGAATGAAGAAATTGTTATTCAGTATATTCGAAAATTTTTAGAGATTGTTATTATGTCTTGGAAAATCAAGGAGAGAAATGTTTTTGGAAATCGATTTAAGAAATTAAAATGATTAGTGATTTTCTTGTTTTAAATAAAGGTAAAAATCGTGGTTTAAATTTTGGATGGGACATGTGTATTGTATGTTTCAAAGGAATTGATAAAGTTGTTATCTATTTTGTGTTGCATACTTTAATTATGCATAGTTACAAACCGAATATGATTGTGAATCGGTATAAAAGTGATTGATGAATTGTGATGGTATTTGATTTTGTTATGTGAATTATGTGAAATTATGAATGATAATGTGAGACGATATGAAAATCAAGTTTTGAAATGTGCCTCCGGCAATATGATTTTCGAGTTTGATATATGTTATGTGGGTTTGGTAAGGTCCCTCGATGAGTCATTACCTTTGGTTTTCCCTCGATAGCCTTCTCCCATTTGCCGCTAGTGGCATAGGAGCTCGATTTGGACTCCCCTCATTCAGTACTACTGCGACCGCTTTGCGGAAATGTGCGAGACGTCATGTTAGGACCGACCCAAACCATTTAATGTGTTATGTGCTTGGTGTTGGATGTCGGGTATAACCCATGAAACACACGCCAGCAAAGATAACTCGCAAACACCTACGGTGGGGTGTGGGGTCCAACATCAAACCAATGATGTGTTAGATGATCTTGCTTTCTATTTGTATGTGATATTCTATGATGTGATACATTCATGTTTGAAATGGTGCATAATTTGTGAAAAGTTTGAGAATTTGAGAAATAATGGTTAATTTTCAATCACGAAATTTCGGAAACAGTTTATGAGGATTTTAAAATAAATGAAGATGATGAGAAAAATCTTAGAAAATATTGACGAAGGTTTATAAATTTCCGAATGGGAAAGATTTGAAAAGTTTGAAAAGAAAATTTTCGCTTATGTTTCATTTATACGTATGTTACCCACTGAGCTGTCAAGCTCACCCCACCTCTCATCCCCATCTCCAGGTTTCCAAGTAGGAGATTGGATGAAAACGAGTCGATCATCGATTCTGCATGTGTCAGTAATAGGGTTCGTTGAGATTGTGGTTTTTGGTTTGATATCGTGGATTGAAAATGTCACTTTGCTATTGATGATGTATTTGAGTTAAGTTATGAAATTGAATTTATGTATGATAGTGGAATTGGATTATTTAAGTAGATCATGTTAGTTTATATGAATATGATTGAATTGTATTGAATTGAAGTATGTATGATGGATTGAGATTATGAAGTGCTTAGATATAGATGTGTGTTCTCTCGGTGTTTGGATTAGGACGGGAGTCCGATGACTTTGTGTGATTGGATTTGGTTTATAGAAGTGTATTTTGTCTTTGCAGATTTTGGTTTGTCAAAATACGATTAGTTATCTTGCCGATTTTCGGTAAAAATCGGGTTAAGATAAGAATAAGAATAAAAAATTAGTTTGGTAAAAATGAGATTTGTGTGATTAAGACAAATTATATGAATTTAGTGTTATATGAGGATAAATTTTCAAAAGGAAATTGTATGAATTGATTATGATTTGAATGTGATTGAGTAAAGAGAAAAGGAATGAATAAGAAAAAAAAAAAAAAAAACTATACCGGTTTGGATGGTTAGTCTAGGTTATCCAACGCATCTCGTTTGTTTCTCGACCAATCTTCGTTCTGGATGTCGGACACTTGATTTCGATTCGCCCGATGTGTATTTCGTTTGAGACGTTCCGAGTTTTCTGTTTGCTCCGATTCCGCACTTTGTTTCGCTTTTCGTTCTTTTTCGTTTCCGTTTTTCGGTTGGGATCCGGTTCCCGGATCGGGTCCCAACACTTTGAGTTTAATTTGGATGTTTTGCCTGAGGACGAACAAAAGCTATGTGTGGGAAAAATTGATATGTGTTTAATTGTTGATGTATTTAATCATTTACGCTTAGCGATTAATGATACGAAAATGCTTAAGATGAGCAAGAAGGAAAATAAATAAATAAAAGATAAGAAAAATGAAGCATAAAACAACAACAGAAGAAGGAAATAAGAGCAGCTAAAATGCAGCACAGCAAGGAAGAAAACGCTGGCAGAAAATGTATGCGTTAAACGCATGCATAGTTTGCGTTTCGTGTGGCAATAAGGGCACAGTGATGTGGTCCAAAAATTCCCATATAAAATCATCACATCAATGAGTAGAACAGGGGGGCCCAGACAGTAAAACAGTGCGGCATTGTGAGCGTGAAGCAAGGTCTGCGGCTTGGCTTGGAGAAAGTGGAGAAGAGCTGCGGTAGAAGCTGGCACGAAGAGAGGCTTTAAGAGTGAGCAATAAATGGGACAATAAACCCTGAAGGTTTATTTATCCCATCAAGCAACTGTGAGGGAAGACTACGGTGAATAGTGAGAGGCGTGCATAGAGAGGTGCGGCAGAAAGGGATTATGTAGGGAAGAAGAACCAAAGGGGTATTCAATAGGGGCTACAATAGGGGCTGAAGTATTTTTTCAGAAAATATTAATAAAGGATTAGAAATTTCGATGCCGGTTTGGAGGCAACATCAATGTGACAACCTGAGTTAATTTTTTTTTTGTTATTTTTATTTCATTATAAATTGATTGTATTATCCTATGTTAATTGATTTAGGTTTTGTGTGTGGATAATCAGATTTTCGTTATTGTTTGGTTATTTGTGTATGAACTCATTTGGTATTGTGAGATAATAATTTTAATGCGTTCATTAAATCGTTAATTGCAAATTTATTGTTAAATTTTATATATAATCCATAATTGTTATATTGAAATTCATACGTAGCAACTAATAATTCGTAGTCATTAAGGATAACATGATATAGGTTAAATAACGCATCGTATGTAGTTGTTACCTCGATTAATCGATTTTCCTAATTTGTAATGCTACTGCCTAATTAAATCTAGAGATCTTATCCTAGGTTATTCGGTGGTTAGGTTTAGTTAATGATTATATCTTGATTAAATAAAACTTAAGGGAACCCACAATTAATAGTTGATAGGAGAGGTTAAAGAACAATTAATTAATGAAATATGCTTAATTAGAGTATAGGCTGAAATTGAACTAAAGATTGGAACCCTACCGAATTCTCTACTTTTATCATTTTTTTGCATGTTTTATTTGATTTGTTTTTGTTAGTTAGTTTCATTTTATTTTCTTATTTCAAAAATAAAATCCCGCATTAAACCTAAACATTAGTTAATTTTATTTCATAAACTTTACACACACACAGATCGACTTAGACTCATCAATATTATAGTAGTAGGTCTAGTTATTTTATATTGACTAACGTAACAACGAGTGATCAGTGGTCGACATTTGGTGGAGTAGCGTTGGTGGTCGGTGTTTGGTGGAGTTCGGTGGAGTTTTGGGCAGTGTAGCTGTTCAATAACTACATGATTTGTTTGTAAAATCGTTATGATATTTGATTTTTCATTTAACCTCATCCTCCGTGTCCAAGATTAACTTAGCAAGGACATTTTGAGGAGCAGTTAGAGCTTGTTAAACCGCGGAATCTTGTAGTGTGGAGGTCATTAGAAAATTTAATTATTGAATCTTATTAAGAGGTCCTACACAAGTCCAAGTTATCATATGAGAAGGAGGTTTTATTTCCATTACGTATCTGAAATTCAAGTTCATCTCAGAACTTATCCTTAAGTATGAATATAATAAGCAAGGTCCACAAACATTCAGTTTTGAGTTGAAATTGGCATAAGTTCTGATCTGTTACGAGATATTCATGAATCCATTACACCTATAGGTAGAACAGCTATCCTATCATATGTTTTGATTCCTTGCCAATTGATAACGTGGAGAATTTTTGGTCAGAAAATTAAATGAAAGGTGGCGCTTTTCACGCCCCAGCTTCAACCTGTAACTCACAAAGCTTCTTTTAAAGATTAGTTTTCTGTGTTCTTTTCATGCTTTGCTTCATTTTTGCGGAATCTAAGTACAGAAGAATCAACAATTTACCTGTCATTTCAGATTGTGATCACTGATCAGTTGAATAACTACAATCAAAATTACACAGAAGAAGAAAAAAAATAAAAAATAAAAACATGGATCAATATTTCTTCCTATAAATGCATCACGCAAGAAGAGGTTTTTACTTTTTAGTCCTCAACGTAATTTAATACGAAAACCATTATTTACCAGATGAGGAGCCGAAATTCTCCACTCAATGTTTTTAGTTGAGAATAATTATCGAATAAAGATACATGTCACACACACATCATCGTAACGATCCTTTTTTAAAGCAAACAACTAGATGATAGTTGAACGTCAATTAAGCTAGCATTGTTCATTATTCTGTAAATGGACAATGACTACTGGATTAGACGGAAAGAAATTAATTACAATAAACGATAAGAAAATCAGGCAAGCAAGTTTGGAAGTGTTGACTTCTAGCAACTTACACATCATAAATTCGAATGAAATTTCCTTTCTAACACATATATCGTAAACGCCAGGTGTGCGATATTCGAGCGCAGAATAAGTCTTGCTGGTCCACCCGTTTCATTTGATTTTCCACTACTTCAGAGCATTACTTTCTCGCTAAGCATTCATTGAATGGCCTATATACAATTATCGTTTAGTTCCTCCTTTTGCTTTACTTTTTCCTTCAAAAACAAACTAGTGCCAAAATAATTATTTTCTTTATAGGCCTTTTGGGCCTTTAGTGGAATTCTTGATCAGCTATTGTCTATTGTCATCATTAGTTATAATTGCTTGTTTTGGACGGTGACAACCCACCTGCAATAGGTGTTGCCTTCAAAGTTGCGAGAGAGTTTGGAAAAAGTCTCTAACCAAAACAATGAAACAAGTACCCAAAAACATGTTTAAGTCAATTCATTATTTCGGCATTTGAACCGGTCTAAGTCAACTCCACCTTGTAAATAGGGATGTCAAAAATTGTCTAGCCCGACTCGGTCCGGGATCAACGGGTTTAGTCCCCCTCTCTTCTTACTCACTTCTTGTAGAAATTACTCATATAGAGAATCAAGTGCGTGAAACTTCTTTACCTTTGTTGAGTCCTTACAGTATATATTCTCGTGACCATTCTTGAACGAGAAATATTGGGAGTGTGTTATCTACTACTACATCTCGTGTGAAAGAAATTATCTGAAGTTCCAAACTAGAACAATGTGGTCTTAGATCTACAACTACAAAACAGTACGTAAAGCTTGAAATCCCTAAGGAGCTGATCGCAGCACAATCATACCCATTTATATGTTGGAGCTATACGATTTGTTCTTACCTTACATGAAAGAAAAGGTATTCCTGCAATAGCCAAGATATTCCTTCTTGACACAACCTGCACAACGTACCAGAATGCCCTTATTGGTACCTTGCTGGCTACTCTCAACAACGAAAGTGTCATCTTGACCATAACAGCTGATTTTAACATCAAGTTGGATGATCTCATTTTATCTGAACGTCTACAAGTTCAGATCCAGATCACTGGAGTAGATCAAGATCCAGAAGTCATCATGGCTACCTTACATCACCAGATGATCTATTGTCTACAAAATCATGCCTTGGACATAAACTTTCCAAATTCTACTTCGGATACTCTTTATATGGTTGCTGATCAAGCTAATGATCAGAGGAGCTTGAAAAGTTGATACCAGCAGAATGGATTACCAACTGTCAGAAGGTATTCTACGTGCTTCATTGACACTCTTTTCATTCAATGATTGCACCAATTTTATAGACACTGAGAAATGGCTCAATCAAATCCATCTACACACGACCTAGCGACGACGCACCTGGTCCTTCAACATCAGAGTCTGTCCTGATGATCCAGACCATTGATCTATCGCTAGATCTATCTTCTAGGGCAACTAGCCATAAGATCCAGCTCATATTTTCTCATACGAAAGGTAAAGATAGTCCTCCTGTTCATTACTTCAAATATAACAGAGATCCAGTCTATGTTAGTCATCATCGTGGACATTTTGTATGGGATGCTAACCCATCTATATGCGAACCAGACTGTGAAATTTGTCTCAATCATAACTCAGATAGTGATGATGATGATCCAAGATTTCACCAGGGAAGGAAGAAGAAAAAGCCCAGATCTAGGTGTCAGCCTTCTCAACCATATCATCCTTTTGAAGATGATAAAGATCTAGACGATCATATGGTCTATCCATGATAGAAAAATCCAGACCAAAGTCTCTTAGAGAGATGCTCCGGTCGTCTATGTCAAAAATGTCAGATACATGCAGATTTATGCCAGCAATTCCTGTTGTGACTCTTACTCCTCTACACTGCATGATGGTAGGTCTATATGAGGATAACTTTCCTCAATTATCCAGGAGTACTGATGAATCACAACGGGTTGTCTATAACCCTTATATCAGAGCGTCAGGAATTACTTCGCAAGGAACACTTGCATCGAATCCCACTGATGTTGTTCTTAATTGCCAGACATCTAATGCAGTAGCACAGCACAAATTTCTGAGAAGGATTGATTCCAAGTTGGATGGAATTAGTCAACAAAACATCATTACTCACAAGAAATTCGATTTTTTTGGGAACAGATACAAACAATGTATCGATCTTAAAAAGCCCAGATTTAGCGTCTTGATGCTTAACTTCGACAATACATCTCTGCCCATTACATGGGGCTAGATTTTGACTTCAAAGTTTGTAAGATACAAGAGATACAAGGAAGTGTACGAAAAATGGAAGCTGATATACATGCAGCTCAATCTAAGTAGATATATGACTCATCCTCTTCTAATTTTCGAAATATACAACCATCATATCCCTGTCCTATATATCAAAAGTATCCAGAAGAAGCTGACTATTCAAAGGTATTTAAATTCAATTACCCTTTGATTAGACAGTACATACATCCTCAGAAAACTCCAGAGAAACCTTGACGATCAAAGTCAAAGTCTAGATCTGATCGTATGCCTAAGCCTCGAGTTTCTGAGTCTTTAAAGGTTCTAGAAGCATCATCTTTGTATACACCTTTTGAACTAATTTAATAGTGGAGAAAACCATTAAGGATCAATACTCCGCCATCATCTCCACCACCAGTACAACCTTGCACCTCTTTCCTTGGGAAGGATAAAGCTAAACAGATAGAGTACATATCTACTCTCGCTACTAAACCTCTTATAGAGGATTCTAGCTCTCAATTAGAGTCGAAAGAAAGTATCAATACTTAGAGTGGTACATCTGAAGTTTTTGCAACACCATCTAGTTGTTCAGATGAACAATCAACCAACTTGTCAGATGAACAACAATCATCAAATCTTGTTGAAGAATTAGTTGAATTAGGCAGGTCAGAGAACTTTGCTGACTTATTAGAATTATCTAATGTTCTAATGACTATGCCTCAATATACTGAAGAACCAGAAATTAGTGAAGCTGAATCCACAGGTACTGAACCCTTTAAACCTGAACCATCACCTCAAGCAACACTAGCTACGATAGTTGCGCAATCAATCACCAAGCCTTCTTCAGGTCCTTGGTTTACATTCGATGATCTTCCCCCTAAAAAATGGAGGGATCGAATATATGAATTTAGTGCATGGGTTGATCTACAAATGACCAGACCTAATCATCCTCTTTAGGATATTTTGTTTGAATTTACATCTCGGTTCATTAGTACTTTGTAAGAATGATCGCAAAGTATTAATCAGTATCAATGCCTTCAGTATCTATAGCTAGAGCACTACTTGGCATAATTCACAAAGAATTTGTTGATGATTTCCAGTTGATTGACAAACAAATCCATCCAGAGTATTTCAAGATGAAATGATGTTCTCTTGATAAGCATGATATCCGAAAGCATTACAAACGTATGATGGACAAGTATTATCTCTTGAATGGATGGAATGATATTAACTTGTGATATACTTTTATATCATCCCTTCCAGATGAAATACAACCAGAACTATAACAAACCATAGTTTCTCTACAAAGAAACATGTTTACATTCTCTCTTGGAGAAATTTATCAGCTTGTTTTAGCGTCTCTTGGAAAATTATGTGATTATCATACTTTGTTCAAAAAATCCTCAAAGGAGGTCCAGTTCTAAAACAAGCTTACAAAAAGCCTTATCTCCAGATAAAGTGCAAAGACAAAAAGACTTGTGAATGTCATAGTAAGAAGAAAGCTCAAGTTTACCAAAGGAGAACATTCCATAGGAAGAAGGAAAGGCAGAAGCCTTAGAAGCAAAACTTGAAAAACAAGAACATAAGTAAAAAGTGCAAATTTATAAGGTTCTTCAAGAAATCCTCACATCAAAATAAAACTAAATGTTTTATCTGTGGAAATCCAGATCACTATATGAATAAGTGTCCACAGGCAACCCGAAAAGATACCAAGTTCTTAGAGAAACTTCACAAACTTATGCCTATTCATTCTTAAAGTCATATTAAAGAATTACTTGAGGAACAATCTCATGAGGACAGTGATACACAGTTTGCTATTTCTGTGTCTAATGATAAAGGAGATTCATTATATTCATCTGCCTCTACTAATGATGATTCACTATATATGTTATAGCAGACATGTATGAAGTTAGATCGTACACCTATACAATGATCATATGTCTAGATCCAATTGTTTCAACAAGACAAATATGACAAACCTATTAAAGCCATCGAGTTTATGGATACTGGTTCTAGCCGTATGATCATGAAGTCCAATATCTTATCATCAGAAGCATGGAATTCACATGAATAGTATTTTAAGTATTTTACTGTCGCTAATGGTAACTCTTTTAAAATTGGGTTGATTACAAGAAGATGAATTGGCATTCACTTCTTTCCTCAATGAACAGTTTGGACTAAAGTACTTGGAAGTAATCTACCAGGCCCAAATATTTTGATTGGAATGGGTACCTACAGTAAAGCCTAACCTTTACAAATCCTACCCACAAGCCTAAGGTATCGGAACCTTTTCAGTCCATACATTGACATAAAAAATGTGTTTGAATTGAAATAGGTTCCTACACATCACACTAGACATCGAGATAAACTATTGAAATACTGTCCAGATTCTCATGCACAGTTTACTCATCCATATCCTCTGTGAAAAAATGCTGACTTTTTTTATAAGTTTACCTTTCAAGAAAAATGAGGATATTAATCATACGAAAGCCACACATCCAGCGATGAATCCTGATGGCTTAAAGCTCACACAAGATCAGTGTGCAATATTATTGCAGCAAGGATTGATAGAGCCCATAAAGTTGGATTGGGCTTGTCAAGTGTTCTATGCCAATAAACGTTCAAAGTAGATATGTGGAAAGAAACGTCTAATGATAAACTATAAACCTCTGAATGCTTTCCTACGGGATGACAAGTTTCTTTTGCCTAAAATTAGTACACAGGCACTATTTCTTAGGGAAGCTATTATATTTTCAAAGTTTGATCTTAAAGCAGAATTTTGGCAGCTGGGTATTCACCTTTAAGAACATCATAAGACTACATTCTACGTTCTCAATGCTTAGTACCAATGGACTATGATGTCTTTTAGACTTAAAGTTGCCCCCATCACTATTTCAAAAGTCCATTACAAAAATCTATAAGCCTATCCTTAACAGTGCCTTGATCTATATCGATGATATCCTTTTGTTCTTAAAGTATCATGAGGAACATCAGGCCTTTTTTAACATATTTTTGGATTTTACACAACATTATGGTATTATGCTTTCAGCCTCGAAAAGAACTATTGGTTGAACAGAAATAGAATTTCTGGGTATGCAATTCAAGGATGGATTCTATCAACCAGGTCCACATATTGCTAAAGAATTATTGCAATTTTTAGATGAATATCTCTCTATAAAACAAATTTAACACTTCTTTGGAATTGTTAACTACATCAGATATTTTATACCACATGTGGCAACCTATACATCATGCTTATCTAAGCTCTTATGTAAGAATCCACTACAATGGGGAAAAGAACAGACTATAGCTGGCAAGCATCTTAAACAGATTTGTTAGGATCCTCCTTCTTTGAAGATTCCTAAACAAGGACAACGTTTCCTTCAAACAAATGCTAGTGACACACATTGGGGTGCTGTATTACTTGAAGAAATCAATGACCAATGACATTATTGTGGACATGCTAGTGGATCTTTCAGTCCATCTGAATGTCATTATCATATCTTGTATAAGGAGATTCTCACTATCAAAAGAGGTATAGAAAAGTTCACTATCCACCTCACTCCTTATGATTTTTTCATTGAAATGGACCAAACCTCTTTCTCCAAGATTCTAGAATAGACTAGAAAAAAATTCCCAACAACCAACTTTTACACTGGCAAGAGTGGTTCTCATCCTATAAATTTAGTGTCCGACATTTGAAATGTCATAAGAACATCTTAGCTTATTATCTTTCTCGACCTTTTAATCCACTCTTCTTTGTTTTCTCTTCTTTGAAACTCCCCATTCCTCTCTTTTAGTTTATGGAGTTTCCTAGATTTTCCAAGTATAAGAAAGACTTTGCTCTATGGTTTTCTCAACAACATACAATGGTCGAAACTCTTTCTCTAGTCCTTTAGCAGAGTGTCTTTTATTACATGCATTTAACCCTCCTTCATCATGACATTATTGCTAAACCTAGTCACTTTGACATGCTTACTCCTTACAAATTCATTTACCATATTTATGATTTTTTGATGAGTCTACACTCTGGCATCTTTGGTCTTTAGCTGTTTTGTTCACTTGCTCAATAGCTTTATCTCCTCTCCATATCTATCACCATTTGTCTAATCCAACCAAGTTAGGTTCTCTCCTCTGGACATTCCTAGAATGGTTCCAACCTCTAGCTAAATGGCATATTGATATGTCTCTTGAATTGAAACGACATCGTCTTTGGGATGCAACATTGGACAACCAAAATATCTACATGATTTACCTACTGCATCGCCCCTATTGTATGACTGATACTAATATGTTTTGCACAATCAGCCATATTCAGTATTGGTGTACCTTCATTAATTGGCCTAATGAAGAAAATCTTACTACTGAAGAACTTTATGCACTTCTAGACCAATATGATATTTCTCCTCTTTATACGTCACAAAGAACATATTTTGGAGAAGCAGCACTACAATATGCTCTTAGAACTCCACCTGTGAGTGAATGGACATCTATTCATGACCGCTATATCCACATTTATGGAGGATCTATTCCATGTCCAACTTATAAGCCTATTGTGGAATCAAGCCCACAACCGAAGAACTTATCTCAACGAGTACCTCTGTTTCTGGCCCATGGCCATCTGACTGGGCTCAGACCAACATCCATGAACTTCTTGAATAGATTGATCAAGACATGGAGCTAATAGATGATGACGATGACCTTACTTTACACCTGTAAAGTAAGAAAACCTCTTGAGACAACTAGTGACGTAATGAAAGATGGCCCGCATATCACCATCAACAACTATTAAAGATTCCATCTTATCATCTTCCTATTCACCTTTAGTCTTTTTTACTGTTAACTTTATGAATTTTGTAAAAGTATATTCCTTTTTGATAAGGTTAGGTGAATTATTAGCTTACTTTTTATAAAGTGTAATCGTTTTGTCTTTAGGTAGATTTACCTTTCTATCCCTCGCTTCGCTTGTAAAAGCAGGGTTTACCTTCTTTGTAAGATATAGCTAGATTTACATTTGAAATGAAATGAAGAGTGTTTTCTTCTAACTCCTTTCTCATTTTTTAAAAATTCAAACCCTGAGTAATCATGTTTCCTCAGTGCCTAAGATGTAGGATGAGTATGCTCTACACTCACCTTAATTGAGGATCTTATGTAACAGAAAGTCTATGACAGTCTGAGAATTATTGTTTCTAAACATATCTACTGCTTTGAGTTAGAATCGTTAATGGGGAATGATGAGTAAGAGTATTTGAGTCAAGTAGGGTTCCTAACAGGCGAGAGCATTTGTGCCCGTGTAAGTCGAAGGACAGGCATTGAGGGTATGATAGCTCCGATATCTGGAACTACCTACGTAGTGATACATACTTCCAATCCAACTTTAGTTCGTTAATGATGCAACCAGTTTGGGTTGTTTAAAGTGGTGTGAGCCTTTAGGTTCAAAAGAGAGGTGTCATAGTTTCCCTGTGTGCCCGTAAGGGTCCTTGAGTGTTATCAAAGCCAGGTTGAAGAAAACCTGGAACACTTTTCCTTATCTTTGTCTATTGATCAGGTACATTCAGTTCAACCGAAGAAACCTATGTACCCCTTGGTGTTTATCACCTAGTTTCCTGTTAGTTTAACAACTGCGGAGGGTTTTCCACTGCTACTTGTGGTTAGCCTTGGAAACATAGCCAACCTTCGCATCTTTGTTAGGTGAGTAACATTTATTTCACGTTAGAATCGACCCATAGGTTGACTGGGTATAGCTCGATTAAATTTAGGTCAGGCCAAAGGCCATAAGCCATGGGCACAGGTCAAGGTGGTCGGATCGAGCCATGGCTCGATTCGAGTAGCCTGGCTCGTGTCTCGTGACCCGCTCAGGGCTAAATTTTGTTTGTTCCAAAATGACATCATTTTTTATGTTTAAAATATTTCTTTTATCGACAAGATGACATCGTTTTGTTTTAAGAGTTAAACAACTTCATTTAAGTTATTAATACAGTTAATAAAACATAAGACAAAATGACGTCGTTTTCTTGCAAGCAAAAATAACATTGTTTTGTCTCTCATTAAATGAAAGCCAGTCATTCTCCTACCCTCGTTAGCCCCTCATACTCTTGCCTCCATCTCCCTTCATCTTTGACCTCTCACAATCTCACCTAATGGCTTTCACAATTTCACTCACTCGCACAACACTTCTTACTTCTCTGTTCTACTTCTTTGTTTCACGTTCTTCCTTCATTCTTCTTCTTCATATATCATCTATCGTGTGCACATAGAAGTCACTAACACTCAAATAACCAACTTAATACGGTAATCTCTAATTCTCTCTTCATCAATTTGGTTTTTTTGGTTGTTTTGATAACTGATGTGGATAATTTGACAACTTTGTATGTTAATATTGAGAATATGGGATAATGCTTGTAATGTGTTTGATGAAATGCTGTAGAGATTGTTGGTTGTTTATAACACCAACAACGAAACAGAAATTTAATTATTTGTGTTACTCTCCCCAAATCAATTCACATGCTTTGCCAAAATTTCTTAACTTAATTTCCACAAGTAAAATCATCATTAATCATTTGAGTGATCTCAATCCTAATTCATCTGACATTCGATTTTATTAATTCTCAACCAATATGTTTAATTTATTTTCGTTCGTATGATTCTTAAAATATTGTTTACTCTTGTTTTTAGTCGATAAGACGATATGGTATAGCTCATACTAATTAACATTAGCGAGAATAGGTGCATCTATAGAAACTTGAATGCATGTAATGAGCATTTACATATAGATTTTAATATTCACCTTAATCATTTTGTATCTTCGATGAAATTTAGAATTAAAACAAGCATTATTTGAAAAATTACCCTCTTTTATGTTTTTCAGTCTCTTGCTTATTCTTTAATTGGAAGTGTTGTGACAAGGAAGTATTTGTTCTGAGATAGGGTAGTTGGAGTTATGTGAGTAGAATTCATAATGTTCATAAAAGATCATACTCTCTAAATGAGAAATGAGTCTAATAAGGACTTGATACTTGTAAGGGAACATTTATGCCCTTTTTTCTTTTATGAACATGAAAACGAAAGGTGCATCTTTTAGTAAGATTGATAAATATGCTTAATGTTTGAGATGGCTTTAAAATTTATAGTAAATTAAACACCTATTTCAGTTTTGGCTATATTTCATCAATTCAAAAGAAAGCCATTTTATGCTAGCCAAAGCTTCTCGAGTCGTGTCCTATCCATGCTAGCATTTCCCATTATTTTGTCTCTTTCTCTTTCAAAGTAGCTTGTATAGTATTAGATATAACATTATCAGTCACTTATGAATCATGATTCCATCCATTACCAAATTATATGTATACATATAAATGCCCTATACCTTGAGCATGCCCACTTCTTTTTGTACAAAATATGGTGACAAGTAGATTTATACTTGACTGGTGCACAATTATCAAAACTTGTTAATATGTTATAGTTTAAAGTGATGGACGTAGAAAATGTGCATTAGTCTTCAACTTGTGAAAATAATTTGAATGGAAATGTGTCGTTGATCCTTCCAAAGTGAACTATTATTGACGTTAAGTTTAGTAGTGAATATAATTGCACATGAGTAGATGTAATACAATTAGTCCTTCCAAAGGAAAAGATGAAGAATATTATCAAGAACACTTAATGCAGTAATTTACAATTACACCTCTAAATGATCAACCTAACTTACTTGGACATTCTAGCATATTCAAATTTTGGACATTCTTTGATTTTTTTGAACATTTTTGTTTTATATGGAATATTTTAACTAGAATGTAGGCAAAGTATTTTGATTAAGAATATGTTATTTCCTAATGCATTCTTATTTCTAACCTCAAGTATTTATATCTTTTTTGTTAGATGGATGAGCATATTTCTTCAGTTGAGAGTTCTAATCAAGTACCAGAGGCAGAAGTGGAAACTTCTATTCCAACATCAAGTGAGGATAGAATTTCAATTAGAACTCAAGTTACTCAACATAAAAGCAAAGTTTGGAATAACTTTAAGAAGACTATATCGACCAACGGAATTGAAAAAGCAAAGTGAAATTATTCTTAAAAGTTATATTTAGGTGGTTTGAAAGGTGGAACATCTCATTTAAAGAGACATATGGAATCATGTACTAGAAGAAAGATGGTTTTAGGAGGTCAAATATTTTTGACCCCTAACCTTATGAAAGGAAAGAATGAAATAAACGTAACAACTTTTGACAACCATAGATCAATAATTTTGATGGCTAATATGATTATTGGAGATGAACAACCACTATATATGGTTGAAAGCAAAAGATTTAGGATATATTTTAATTAACTCCAACAAACATTCAAGGTTCCAAGTCAAAATACATTGATGAATGATATTTTCAAAATTTATGAGTATAAGAAGAGAGAAACATTAATAGCATTGTTGAGTGTTCACGGATGAATTTCCATAACAATGGACATGTGGACATCTGATAACCGAAAATAGGGTTACTTGACGGTGACAACACATTATATTGATAATGTTTGGAAGTTATGAAATAGACTTTTGAGGTAATTTATAGTCTTTAATATTGTTATCATTTACTTTTTTCATTATTTTATGAATTTATGATTCATGTTGGTATGCTTTTTCATATAGGTTCATCATGTGCCAACACTGCATATAAGTGAAAAACTAGCAAGCATATTAAAAGAATATTTAATGAATTTAAACATTGGAAACAAAGTATCCTCCATAACAATCGATAATTGTAGCACAAATGATGCTATGATTGAGAAGTTGAAGGGTAAGATGCAAGTTGGGAGTTTATTGACTGGAGGTAAGTTATTTCATATGCTTTGATTTGCGTATATTCTTAACTTAATTGTGAAGGATGGGTGGGTTGGAGATGATAAAGGAAGCAATATAGTGTATTCGAAATAGTGTTTTATATATAATAGAGTTCAACTCTTAAAAGAGTTGAAACTTTTAAAGATGGTGCACAAATTTTATGCATTCCAAATTCAAAGAAGTTGGTTTTGGATTGTCCTACCAAATGAAACTTAACCTTTAAGATGTTGGAGATGGCAATCGCATATGTCAACTGTTTATTAGACTAGCTGAAAGGGATTCTCAGTATACCTGCGTACCATTAGAGGATCAATAGGACCTAGCTAAAGAACTTTGTATGAAGTTGAAATTATTTAATAATTGGATTGAATTATTCTCGGAAACAAAATTTCCAACTTTGCACTGTATCTTTAGCACTATGTCCAACATAAAGCATGTTTTATCATTATGGATGTTTGACTCCAATATAGTGATTTGTACTATGACAAAATGGATGGCAGAGAAGTTTAATTCTTAGTGGTCTGAGGTGGAGATATTGTTGTAGTATTATATGTGTTGGATTTTAGATATAATATGGACAAGGTCGAATATATTTATAATGCATTATATATTGGTGAAGCTCAAGAGCATTTGCATATCATGAAACAATTATAGTATCAATTGTTTAATGATTATGAAGTCATAATATAGCAAACTCATTATTGAGATCTTAGTAGTGTTGTAGGCAGCTTAACTCTGACTTCAGTTTCAAGTTTGACCTTTTCTTATGACACATTATTGATAAACTCTCTTTCAAATTTTTTGGAAAAAAAGGGCTAGAATTTCTTTGAATATGATGGAGTTCGATAAATATTTTTCCACAGATTTTATTCCTAAAACTAAGCCATTTCTTGTGAATTTTTAGCCATATAATGTCTGCATATAATTATTCGATCTTATAAGCCATTTCTCGTGACTTTTTAGTTATTCCATCAACAACCGTTGCTTCAAAGTCTGCATTTAGTACTAGTGGTCGGGTCATTACTCTTCATCATGGTCGACTTCATTATTGCATTGTGGAAGCACTTATGTGTGCTCAAAGTTGGTTAAATAATAAAGATATCGATGGCAAATTCTTTTCCTTTTAATATATCTATTTTATCTATCTTTATATTATCTACTTAATATTGTGTTTTTTATTTTCATACAACCATAGGTATTAATACAGAGGGGACAAGTGAAATTAATTGACCAATTGAAGGTTATTTTGATCAAATATATGAATATGAAGGTATTTTTAATTTTCTTTTATTTAATATTATGTTACTAAGTATTCTTTTTATTTTAATATTATAAGCAAAATATAATGTTTGTACATACAGATGATTGGATCCAAACTGTTGATGATCTTACCAACAAGTGCAATTAGTCAATTAAATGATGCCTCTCAGTCTCCACTCTCCAATCTATCCAACATGATATTATCTTAATTTTATAAATTGCATCATTTCTTGTAAAATGATTTAGATAATCATTTATGTACAATAAAATTTTCTATAGTTAATGAATTTGATTTTATCAATGATCTCTTATAATAATTAATAAATTATTTAAGTAAATTTAAAATTAGTAATTAATTGAATTGGAATTCTTAACTATAACTATTAACTTAATGAATTTTCATACAAATTTCTAATCATTGAATTAAAATTTCTAATTGATCATACCAACAAATACATCTCAGATTTTAATTTTAAAATGTATTTTCTCATTAATGATATACAAATTTATGTAGCACCTCACTTAATGCCTTTCAACACAAAAGTGTTAGTATTTAGCTCATTATACCTAAAATATTACTTAAACATTAAGAAATCAGTGATGTTACGCTTTCATTTAATGAATTATAGTTTGATTCAAATGAAATATTAAGTGGTTTAAATAAAATGATATAAATATTTTGTATTTTAATATTCGATAAAATTGATAACTTTATTATATCAAAATTATAAGTTGTGACATAATATATATATTAGAAAGAAAAAGGTGAAAATTTTATAAATTTTAAAAAATATGGCATGTTTATAACACTCTAAGGATGAGAATGATTTAAAGTAAAACTTATATCAAGATTTGGAGTAAGGAATTACTCTTAACAAACTTTTAATTAGAGTGATTTAGGAACAAAATTTCTAATATTAGAATTTAGAAAAAGAAAAATTATGGATATAAATTTAGATTAATTAGAATATAATGATTTTGAAAAAGTAAAGAACTATTTTCAAAAGTAATAAAATAATAATTTATAAAAACATATTGAAATTATTTATAAAATGTATTCTAGGTTTAATAAAATAATAGCTATTTTCAATATAATATGCTATACATATTGTTTTATAACTCAATTACTTATATATTCTTTTGGAATTGATGCATTGGGATTAATAAAGTGATTAATTCATTTTAAGATTAATATAAATACATATATGCATAATGTATATATTGTGTAAATATGAAAAATAAAATTTTAAAAGCATTAAGATTAATCATGACATTAATTAATTTATTTTAATATGTGCAATAAAATATAAAATTTTACAATGATTATTTAATAATAGATATAACAAGAAAAGACAATAACATTTATACAACTATACAAGTAGAAAAAATCAGCAATAACTAAAAGTACAACAACTACATCAATTAAGAGTTTTGTATATAATTTATAAAACATTAACTTAATAAACATATTTTAAAAAATAATATTAAAAGAAATATAATAATTCAATTAACATGTAAAAATAATATTTGAAATAAATTCATTGTACTTAGATAATAACATTTTTACATTCACATTATAATTAATTGTTATAATATAATTATAATAATTAAATATATTATCTCTTGTTTGTAAGGGAAAAATAACACTATTATCATTGCTACATATTTTAATAAATATGTATTGGTTCATATTTTATATCTTTTATTTTATATAAATATTTTCTATAATTTATAGGTAATTTCATCTTACACTTTATGTAGTACCCCACCCTGTCGAGACACGTACCCGACATCCTGAGTGATGTCCTAGTGCGAGTCCCACAAAGGTGGCATGCTAGAATAGTCAACCACTCGAAAACTCAGTACAATTTTTTTTTCAATAACAATTTTCATATGCGTACATAGAAATCAATAATCAATTTCGGACCCATTTTACGTATAAACATTTTCAAACGCAAAGTTACAACTAGTACACAACTCATCAGAATTTCACTAGTCACTTGGGACCCAAATTCAAATATAAAATATTTCCAATTTCAAAAGTTATTACATACCGAACTATTCAAATATATATAATACAAAAATTTGCGGAATATACAATTCAAGTAAAACCATAAAGAAATACAATGTAGATTTAAACCGATCCTCGACCTCTATCCCTTACTTGAATGCGATGGGTATACTCTTGTTTGCCTAACGGGGTACTCTTCTGAGCCTGAAAAATATTTGCAAATTTTGGGTGAGTTTTACGAACTCAGTGAGTGACTATCTTCGATGGCTCCTCCAGTCACATAACACATAATTCACATCATTTATTTAAGAATCGCATTAGATCTCAGACACTTAATCATTCATTTCACATTTTACATTGAACACATTATAATCATTCATATCATGCATATGTAGTGCACATGAGACTCACTTTCTATTTGTTACTTTGATGTGACTGAGTGCCTAATTGTCCCATATCTATTGTGGATATCGGGCTTATTGATAATAGTCCCGTATCTATTATGGATACTGGGTTCATTGATAACTATCCTGTATCTGTTAGGGATATCAGGCTCATTTTACATAGTGAGCTTTTGGCTCTTAATCACTGTCTGAGCTCGAGGCTTTTTTTTTCACAATCTAAGCTTTAAGCTCTTTTTCGATGCCTACTCTGGTCACAATTGCCTTTATCATTCATGGATTCATGAAATGGAATGCATCATTCACATTTGAATATTCTCATTCAATTACATTTGCATATCATTGGACCTTAATCCGCTATTAAACATTAAAGTTGGGAATCACATTTTCATTCATAAGCAAATGCACATTCAGAACACATTTATCATCGAAGCGTGGTTCGACATTTAACAATCAATTTATGTAAACTTATTTCAATCAAATTCCTATATAAGTAGCACTTCAATATCCCATTCATATATCACAATCATTGGACCTTCATTATTCGAAATTCAATAATCAAATTACATTCATAATCATTCAATACATCATGTAAACAAACAAACAAACAATAAAGTAAGACCATCGAGGTCTACTCACAGTACGCTCTAGATTAGCATTTGCTTCCAAGTTCTGGAAACTTTTGAATACTAATGTTTATCCTGCACATCCTATTTATGCAATATACACATTATACACACATTAATAATTACACATTTATAAGTATTTATTTATGCAAAAATGTGTATATGGAATGCTCAATGACAATCTTGGGTACTTTATTAAACTTCATATCTTATGCTCATTTTCATTTCATAACTCAATCTCCCATCATTTCCTTTCTAACATTACTTGCTCTTATTATCAAATTCTAATATATATATATATATATATATATATATATATATATATATATATATACGTAGTTAAAAGGAAACAGAGCATCTATATCCTTATCAATTTCAAAATTTTGTACTCTTCTGCTGCATGGATTTAATGATCTTTCTACTCAAAATCATCTCTACACTATTATATCACATAAAATCCTCAAATATGTAAAAACAACACATCGACTTTTTATCTAGTTTGTATAGTATTAATGAAAATGGCTACTATTTTCCATGATTATGCTATATTAAATAAACCATCAAATTTATCTCATATTCATACTTCTCATAAATATTAACATAATACTTACTTGTTAGAACTCCAAAATCCTCAAAATCATGTTAGCCTTAATTCCTTATGCAACAACGTAGGTCATTATAGAGGATGGTAGGTTTTGGTTTTCTTTGGGGCAAATGAAAGAACTAACAAAGTAAGAGTGGTAGTGGATAGGAGAAAACAAGATTTTACTCTGGTGTAGATTTGATAAGAAACTCTGCGTTAAAGAAAAAACTAGAGAAGGAAGCTTCGAGAAAGATGAAGACAATACAGTAACTTGTCTTTAAAGGTTAAGAAAACTTAAATTTAAAACTTTGACACTTGTCCACTTCTTAACCTCTTATCCATTTCCTCATACTAAAACTCACCTAACTATAATTTATACTTAGGTTTATACCTCAATAAAACCATTGAAATCACAATTCATAACTCATTGAATCATTTTTAGATTTTTCCATAAAAGCTGAATTTCGAGTCTACTGTTCTACTTCTAAAATAGTTTACTATACACAAATTCCATCCAGAAATTAAACATCTTAGATACTGAATTACAATTTGACTTCTTAATATGATTTGTAGCCCTATTTCTGTAGTTTACTCCAAATTAAAATCATCTCATTTAGAATCCTACAGATCCAAATATAATCAAAATACCAAAGGATGTTTAGTAAAATATTCCTATTCACACTGTTCCAACAGATTCCCACACTTTCATTTGATTAACCTTTTTCAAATTAATTTAAAATGCTACCAATGTATTTGGAGAGATAGAATAATTTGTTAGGAATCTATTGACTTAAGAATCAAGTCATTTGGAGGTCTGGAGAAGAAGTTATAGTCAAAAGAAGCAAGATGGTTCAGCTTACAACTTATCTTGGATGCAGAAACCATTAAGGAGCACTGTAGCCTAAAGTGACAAATAAAGTTGTGAGAGTGAGAGGCCACAGGCGTGAATAACTTAAGGGTGTGAGTGTGAGAAGTCACTGGTGTGAGAGATACAGACAAAAATTGGGCTGAACTATTTAAGAGCACACTCACCCCACCCGTCCCACTTTTTACATTCAATCTCTCTCAATTCACTTCATATGGCTATGATTTTTGGTGTAGAGGCAGAGAAATATCTTGTGAGTTCAATGGTTGAAATCTCATATTGTTTGGAGGTTGGATGAAAAATATATAGCCAAAAACCCAAAGGATGTTCATCTGCCTCTCAGCATTCCAAACTCGCGATCGTGATTTTCGTCATCAACCCACCTTAAAACCTTCAAAGTCACTATCGTCCATTTAAACCTTTAAACCTTCAAAGTTGTTATCATGCATGTGAAAGTCTGAATTTTCTTAGTCACATATCCAACTTCAAACCTCCATAACTTTTGATCTGGAACTCCAAAAAATTGCAAAACTTTATATCAATAGAAAGGCAAAAGAAAGATCTACAACTTTTATGAAGACAACTTTGTCAAAATCTTCATAGATCAATACATTTTAATCAAAGAAGTTTCAGATCAATGCTAACTTTTCTAACTTCTCTTCTTCATTCACTGCTGCTTCTTTTTCCACTAAATCCTACACCTCATTTTTCATTTTTACCTTTTCTACTCTATTTTCATTTAATTCATTCACCACAAATTCACCGTACCCCTAAATATGCAAGTTTACTAAAAAAATCAAAATCCTCATAAAATAGATATCAACTATGCAACTTTTATATTATGTATTTCACATTCTCTACTTTCCAAACTTTTATGCATTTTATATTTTCCTTCCTAACATTCACTTCAAACAATCTTCTTATCTCTTAACATCCTCTGTTAACACTTCATATATTTTCATGCATGAATAGTACATCAACCATATATGTAATCTTCTAAACCATAATGAGACAAATATTTCTTCATCAACTTACGAAATTTTATATATCACAATCTAAAATCCATTCATTAGAATTGTAAACAAATTCCTAATTCTTAAATCCACCATCTAAATTATTCAACTTCGCAACCATAATTCTCAACAATATCACATTACAATTCAATTTTACCTGGAATGTCAATGAGTGCATGTACCGTCACTTTAAATGTGTGCAGAATATCCAAATTTACATGCGTATATGCTAAAATATGCATGAGTATGAAAAGGTATTTTTCTTAATCTCTCATTGATCTCACATGTACCATACTTTTGGGTTCTAACTCTTAATATGGGGATGGGATATTATACTTGACTATAAATGGTTATGTTATAATTCATAATTTATAATTTATGGAGTTAAAAAACCTTTTCAAATTTTTTAAAATAAAATTTTAAAATTTTAAAAATATATTAAATGATCAAGCCAACTGAGGCCCGATAAGCTACCTGTGGCTCTGGTAGGCTGTTTGGGTCAGTCCACGTGCCAGTTGGCTTCGACCCGCCCACGGGTCATGAACCGCTTTTGGCTGGCCCACTAAAAAATTTGGTTGCCAGCTTCCAAAAAAACATATCTTTTTCTATTAATTGAACTATGGGTTTCACAAATCTTTCATAATTAGTTGCATAGCTTTCATTATTACTTGACGAGAGCTTAATTCAAATTATAAGACAGTTTGTTGGAAAATCAACATAAATGAAACTTCGATGACAATGGACTTTCTTTTAAAAATTTCTATTAAATCTTTACGATAGAATAATTTAAGTATGAATTAAACAATAAAAGGGCTAAAAGGAAACTTAATTTGGTATTCTTCAAAAGTTTTTTCTAATGATGCTATCAAGTGTATATTATTTTAAAAAATTGTTAAAGTTAAAATTGAATTAATCACATAGGAAACATAAGATGCTATAGAGGAGCCATCCCTAATCATGTTACAGAGCAAAGGTGTCAAAACCCTCACAAGACCATAGCAAAGATAATAAGTAAATAAGCTAAATAAATGAGGGAACTGACTTTTGGTTCAGTATGAAAGCTATTCTAGGCTTTCAGATCGCTTCAAGGATCTAATTAAAGGCCATAATTTGTCTAATTATCAAACAAGAGAAAAGCCTTACTTCCATTACCAATCTTAGAGATGGATTATAAATTGTTACCTTTAAGACACAACTATGAAACCATCTAATCCTCAAAGTCTCTTTCGATGTAATATGTTCCAAAGTCTTTTCAATATTAGCATTTTGTTGTCGGTTTTATTTGAAATTATTCCTAACCATCCTTTATAATTAGGCCTACATACTTATGTCCATTTAACTTTTACATAACACTCATTTGAGTTATAATTTCCCCAATGGAATTCTCTCATCAACTTCCTATATATTTGATGCACCCTTACTAAGGAACATATTGAACTCGAATAAATATGAAAATAGTTCAAAACTGATTTGATCAATTGCAATTTTCCCCCAAGAAAAGATCCTTATTTTTTAAGGAGCCAAGTCTCTTTTAAAATTTTTAAGCAAGGGATAACATTCATTAAATTAATACTCCTTTTAGTAACTAGTAACCTTAAGTATAAAAGAAAAGACCGACTCCTTCTTATTGTAGCAATTCCAAAAACTCTATATTCCATTTGCTCTATATTAGTAGTCAAAATAAAGTGACTCTTTTTGGTGTTTACAACTCAACCAAATATATATTGAAACTTGATTTTGGTTGACATTAGAATTTCCACATATTTTGAGTGAGCATGACTAAACAACATTATGAAACTTGTTAATGTGACTTTTTTGCACTAACCATAAAGTTTGATGTTATTTTCTTTTACAGCATTATGGTTCAACATAATTGTAATTATTGTGATGCCTAAAATGAAGAGATAGGGGGAGATGGGGTCCTTTTGTCTAAAGCCTCGAGCACCTTTGAAAAAAGTAGAAGGATTCCCATTCACAAGCATAAAGAAAGATGTTATAGTTATGCATGCCTTAATCTATATAATGAATTTTCTAGAGAATTTCATAATCTCTGGTACATGAAGGAAACCACTTAATGCAATAAATATATTTATTACCTTTAATTGAACAATTCAATGGAGATCTTTTCCTTGAATAACCTTTCAATAGTTCTTGCATAATAGAAATGTTATTGTCAATCTGTTTGCATTGCATGAATGCATTCTGTCTATCACTAATTAAAGAACACAAGGCTTATTTTAGTTTATATACAATGATTTTAGAAATCTCCTTGTAGAGAAAGTTAGAGTATGCTATAAGTCTAAATCCTAAAAAGTAATAGATTAGCTAGCTTCAGAGATAAATATAAAAATGTTTTATTAAGATCCTTCAACAAAATATCAATAGAGAAATATTCAAACATAGCTCTTCTTGCCATTGGACTAATCTTTAACCATAAAAAATCATTTAGGCTTTAAGGACCTATAGCTTTCCTTGCATTTATATAAAATATAGTTCTTTCCATTTGAAGTTCATCCATATGTTTAACTAAACACGTGGCTTCTACATCTATGATCCTTTTTTTAATGAAGGAACTCATAAATTGAACAGAAGAAGAGGTCACTTAAAAGTTCCCATAGAAGTTACTAAAGTATCCATAAGTTTCCTTGATAAAATATATCTACTTGTCATCATACCATCTTGGTAAATGATAAAGCAAACACCGACAGTATTCCTTTTAAGAATTATAAAATTGAAGAAAAATTTTGATCACCTCTCTCTATATTTGATCTAATTCACTTTAACCCTTTTCTCTAATAGTCTAGAGTGGTTTTTAATTGTGTACGAGTAGTGCTAGACCCCATTTTCGGAATCCATCTTTGGAATCATAAAACTTGAGCATATTACCCTTCAAGTGGTTGGGTGAAGGTCATGTGTGAGGAAAGTTGAAAACACGTTTGTAAAGAAAATTTCGTTGTCAGCAACAGTAAGTTTGTCATGGCAAAGTAATGTTTTACTATGACGAAACTATGGAAAATATTTCCAAGGTAAAGTTTCGTATGACTAATTTTTGGCTTCATTGCGAAGAAAACTCAAAGTCAAGCAATCGTAACCTTCGGGAAAAATATGCCACGGTGAGATTATGGCTTCGCCGCAATGAAGTTTCCAAATCAAGTAAATGTACCTCTCATGAAAAATATGCCTCGGCGAAAATCTGGATTCGCCACAGCGAAGTTATGAGATTTCGCCAAAAAAACCTTCGGGAAAGGTTCGCTGTGGCCAAAGTTTTTGTCTTTGGCATGGTGAAACCTTCGATCTCCCACCCAAAACTGATCAAACCAAAATAATTTGTACAACAACTTCTAACCCCATTCAACAACTCAATAAAAGATAAACTTCCACCATGAAATGTTTAAAAATGCAATGTGAAAATTTGGAAAGTCATGAGCAAAACGTAATTATATTTCATTAACATCAAAAGAAAAGAGTTTTACAAAGCTTTAATGGGCATTTTAAGCTACAATACATCATTAGTATTAGAAACCAAAAATACAAAATATACATGAACAAGTAATACTTGAAATATGTGTAAAGCCTTGCATTTTCCATAAACTAACTTAAAATACAAAAATATGTAGATTTGGATTGATGCTTTAACTCTCGATCACTTGATCTCTTGCTCATCACTTGGAGGTAGGGAAGAATGAGGGTGAACTTAGAAGCTCGTGGGCAATAAGTTTACAATGGAGAAAAAGCAAAAACATTGAAAATATTCATTGTCATAGCAAATTTGCATTGAATCCATAAAACACATATTTCTCAAATTCTCAACTTATCAAGCAATTTATAAACAATATAAGTCATGCATTCATCAAACTTGTCAACAAATCATAAACACTTAAACAATCAGAATAGTATGGGTAGGTCCATAAACATGAGGGAGTTCTTGCGAATCTTTAAGAATAATAGAATGGAGTATCAAAAACCCACTTAATGGTTTTGCGTAGTTCATAAACATGAGGGAGTTTGTGAAGGAGCTCTATGCCATTAGTGGGCAGGCAGGAGAAGACTTTAACATAGTCAACATGCACGTGATATAATAGAATGAACTACCACAAACCCACACAAACATGAATTTCATGACTTGTAAACATATTGCCCAAAAGGCACATTTCGGAAACATGATTTCCATAAGCATAATATATTTCAAATACCATTTCCATCTTCATTTTATAAATCATCAACAAGATTCATGTACGAAACATGTAGAAATTTCTCAAATCATTTAAGAAGCAATAAATGCAACATTTATAAAGCGATTTAAATCATTTAACTCTATTTATTGGAAAATAAAAATTGTTCATAGCTCATTAACTCCATTATAAACATGTAACCCACCTGGATTCCTTGCTTAAAACTTACTTAAAGGTGGCTCTCATCTTGTTCCTTTTTCCTTTCTTGATTCCCTTTAACATTGGCAAAAATTCCCATTCAATAGGAATACAAATTGAGACTCACAAAACACATTCACTAAAATTAATTCTAGAATACTTAAACCTATATATTTCCTAAGCTTCATGAATTAAACCCTTCCAAAAATCCATGTAAAATCGAATGGGTTTCGCTTCTTTCATCCTATAAAAACTCATTTCCCTACTTCCTTTTCTACCCAAATAAGAAGAAAGATGAAGCTTACCTTAAGTTTAGCCAAATCTTCTTCCTTCTTCTTCTTCTTTATTTCTTCTCCATGACTTTCTCTTCTTTCCCAAGTTTTTCTCTGTTCTTTCTCTCTTCTCACGATTTTCTTCTTCTTCTTTCTTATTCAAGACAACTCTTTGTCTTTCCCTTCCAATTTTGCCTTCTTTATTTAACATAACGTCCCCTTGCTCCTTTAGTCTATTAAATACCATACTATACCCTAACTTAATTCTAGCACTTCTATCCAAATTCTAATTGCTACTTATGCTTTCTAAATTAATGATTAAATTTTAAGAAAATAAAAAAAACAGAAAAAATTAGGGTTCAACAAGTAGTCTTTCAACATTTGTTTCTTAATGCATAAGAGAGTTATGTCACCTAGAATAGTAAAGAATAAAGCTTGGGTAGAGACCAACTTGTCTTTAACATTGGAGATAGCTTGTAGTGTACTAGTACACTTTTTAGCATGATAAATTTTAAATTTAGTATTAATAGCTTTCAAATTCTACACATACCTAAAATTTAAAGTACCGATTGAAAAAATTGTATATTGATAGTGTAAATTATACTATATTTTGATAGATGTTTAAGTGTGTGATGTGTGTTTGAGTGTATGAAAATAGTAAATTGAAGAAAAGAGAAGAATTGAAGTATGGAAGCAAGTCACAATCATGACTTATATTGTCAAGATCTAGACAGAGAATGTAGACAGTAATTCCAACGAATTTTAGCTTTTCCAACACTTGACTCTTGTTGTAATTTTAACTTTTTGGAGTAATTTTTTGAACCAAATTAAGTGGGTAAACTCACAAAAAGGGGAAGCCACCATCTTCCAATGTGAGAGAGCAAGAAGGAGGAGAAAGAAGAGTAATCCAGAAATTCCAAATTTCGAGTTTTAGTTCAAATCAAGTTCTTTCTTTCTTTCCTTTGTTTATTTCATTAAAATTGATGTGTAACTTGGATTTGAGTATATTATTCACATTTAAGATGCTATAATTTTTAGAATTGGATTTTTTAAAGATGTTTTGTGATTGGACTGTTGTTGATTTCAATTCAATTTTCTGGTGTTGTGATGTTTAGGTATGCTAATACTTTGATAATAAATTGAGAGAGTGAGTCGAAAGTATTCCAATTTGGTTGGATAATGAGATTTAATAACCTATTAAGTCTCATAAATATCAAATTGGTAATCATACAATGAGAGATCTTGTTTGAAAACCCAATTATTTGATAGATTACTAAAGAACTAATTGAAAAAGTTAGGTAGATTTTGTGAATCAAGAGGTTGCAAAATCTGGAATTTTGTAATCAATTAAGGTTAAATGATTAGGTCAAGAGAGAGTGTAATCAACCCTTTAAAAATCTAGAATCGACATCAAATTGAATTAATAGCAGTTAGGGAGCAAAATAACGTTAGAATGAATCCTAAGCTTCATCCTTAATGTTCCTTACATATTTGTGGTAGCTCATTTATTATTCGATTATTTGCTTAGTTTCATTTAATTGTTTTAAATTTTAAATTTTTTCATTCAAATGATATCCCGATAATCTAATCCTTTTCATGTTTTTATTCTTATTTTGAAGCACTAAAGGTGATGGAGGAAGGACCTTAGCATATTGCTCAAGTTCTATTATTTTTTCAAATATGGTAGCGAGGAATCTAATTGTAGAGCATCAAACAGTAGTACATTCCTTTGTAAGCGAATTTACATAATGTTCTAGTAGAGTATTAGATAAATAAACACTTAAGAATGGTTGTCATATGTGCTTCATTGATTATCTATTTATTACCTAATGTTGTTTAATGTTATGTTACACCTAAGATTCTTATTTTAGTTATATTTTGGTTTAGGTACAAGTTAGAGGAACAGGAACCTAGAAAAGCTAAATTCACATCTTTTTTTTCGTTCTGCTAATGTTCAGACTTATTTGTTAGAGAAGTGCTCTAAAGGCAATCACCTTTAGCACTTATTGTACAAATCATTTTATGATTAATAAAGGCATTTTTCATTATTTTGACGTGCATACATTTATAGATTTGAGGTTACTTATAGGGTGATGATTGGGTAAAACTTGAGGTATTCGGAGGTAATTGAGTAACTAAAAAAGGATTCACCACTTCTGATAGAAAGAGATGATATCCATGGCCTCTTGTCGGGGTCATTACTAGGGAGTCTCTAGCCAGAGCAAATATGTTTCATGAGAGAGTCTTCAATGATACATAGAGTAATGAGACTGGATATGACATAGTCATTCTATTGGGAGTTGACCCTTTTACCATACTATGAACTAAGTGGGGTATGGATGGTGAAAGGACAAATTGCATGGCAATATTACATCTGGAAGGGTTCGTAGTTAAACCACTAATTTTTTGGTCAATTGAGGGTCATGATGTGTTGCTAGATACCGCTTTTGACTTACTTGAATTAAGTGTTAATTCAAATGGACAACATAATTGGGGGCCTAATGGGTCACCCATATAGGAGATTTGAAGGACGAGTAAATTACTCTCAAATGGTGGTTCTATCTTCGTGTGGATTTTCATTAGAGACGATCTACGCTGATTGTTGTGGTTTATGATACATGTGTTTTTAAGTTATGTTTATAGTGTTTTTTAATATGTTTTAAGTGCTTCTATCTATGTTTTAGTTCTAGTTTATTTTATATTTAGCATCTTTTGCATTTTTCTTGATCTTTGAAGTGTTTAGTTGTTTCTTTACATTATCTGGTGTTTAAAGGTAGTTTTGGAACCTATTCATAGGATGGATTGATGCACCTTGTTGATGAATTATGTGGGTATCATATTTGCAATTGAGGATATGGTTAGGTGATTTAATGGAAACACTAGGTAGACTTAGACAATTCAGATGAAAATGAAATCTGGTGGAGAGGAAGGACACTGTGTGAGGAGCTTGTAGTTAAAATTTTAAGTCAATCGGAGGTTTAGAGAAGAAGTTATGGACAAAAGAGTGAAGAGTATATAAAGTTATCAGCAGCAATGCACAATCATGCTTGTACATAATCATGCAACTACCAGATGACCACCTCTTTGTCAAGCACAAGGGTGACAAGCAGAACTTGCCAAGATCAGGTTAAACACATAATTTTAAGTGGTTTGATTCTCCCGTTGACATATATAAAGGCTCTAAACCATAGGAGCCTCCATCCATTTAAATGCACACTAAAAATAGAAAAAGTGAGACTTTTGTAGGCTACCCAAAGATGGGAAACATAGAATCTACCTTGGAAAAGTTGTGATAACAAGGTTCAGAATTTTTTAGCTTTTTGGAGCATAGTGAAGGAGTTCTTAACTTTACCCAGTTTTTATTGTTTTCTCTTTATGACTTTTAGTATGAAAAATACGGATTTTGTTAGATTGTTTATGATTATGAGTAGCTAAACACCTTGTAGGAGTTGTTCTTGAACTATTTTTGAAACTCTTGTTGTCTTGGGTGCAATGAAAGATGTTTTGTGATATTTTTTGTGCTTATACCATACAATAGACCGAGAGGGTGAGTGTGGGCATTTGATTTGGGTAGTGTAATGAGAGTTAGCTCCTAATGGGCCTAATAAATATTCAGGTTTTTCCAAATAGTTGAACAGAGATCTTAGTCGTTTGCTTAAAATAACCTATAGAAGTGCATAAAATCTTATTTAAGGATTAGGAGAAGTTAGTAAGTTTAGAGATAGCATAACTAATATAATCCATTCAATTAGGGTCAGCCAACTACGCTTTGAGAAAGGGTAACTAAACATTAGAAAATCTTGGGTCAAGCATAATTGGATCAAGAACACAATAGGAAAGTAAAATGGGGATCAAGTAACTTCTAGTATTAAACCTTGGCCATTAAATTACTACACTTTGCCTTAATTGGTTGTTCATTGTTAGTTTAGTTAATTTTCATTTAATTTTCAGTTTTAATTATTTTGAAATCATTTTCTTAAATAAAGCTAAACCTAAATTAAGTGGTGTCTAACATCAATCTATTGGACAACCCGCCCTCGTAAGACACATGCTCGACGTCCTAAGTGACATTTGAGCATGCATCCCATAAGGGTGGCATGCTCACACCTGTTAGTCACCAAAATCAAACTCATCATAACAGATTTTAGAAATCTTGAGATCAAAATTTTAAAATGAATTCTATGGAATAATTTTATTTTAGTACCTCTATTTTATTTTGAATCAAGAATCACCTCATTCGGAGCTCTATAGATCAAAATATCATTAAAATATAGAAGTATGTTCAGTATAATATCCTATTCATACTCTTCAGACATGTTTTGGGATAGAACGTATAACTTTCTCTAGGGATATCAGATTAAGGTCATTTAAGGATGGTTTTGAAGAAGACTTCTCAATATAAGACTTCCATGAAGAACTTAAAGAGAGATTTTACCTCTAAAAGGGTGAAAATCATAAATTGGAAACGTCTCAGGAAAAAGTGTTCACCGTAGTGAAATTTGATGGTGAAGAACAAAACCTTTCGGGAAAAGTTTGTCGCAGCCAACTTTTGGCTACACCATGGCAAAATTCCCTTCTAGAAAAGTTTGCAGTAGCGTACTTATGGGTTTGTCGTGGTGAACTCTAAAAATCAGAAAAAAAAAACCTATCAAGGATATTTCTGTAGACTGCCAACACCCGTTATCATGTAATGATCATAACTTTGTCATCCGAAGTCTAAAAATTATAAACTATATACCGTTGGAAAGCTAAGAAGATAAGCTACAACTCTATGAAGAAACCTTTGTCTAATTATGACTAGATCAAGGCTATTTTTCCCTCTGAATTTAGAATATAGATTTTACCCTTATGAAAAACTTGAAGAAAATACAATATACATACTTTGAGAAATCATGAGCAAGACACAATTATTTTTCATTATCATCATATGATGAGAGTTTGAAAAAGCTTTAATGGGCATTTAAAAGCCACAATACATCATAATCTAAAAATACTTCATTTACATAAAGTAAAATTGCTCAAAATGCGACTAAAGCTTTGTTTTGCAAAAACTAGCTTAAAATACAAAACAAGCAAAACTCAGAGAAATGACTTTATACTCAATCACTCGATCCCTTGCTCATTACCTGAAGAAGGGGGGGGATTGAGGTGTGAGTTTAAAGAACGTGGGTAATATATTTATAATCAGTAATAAGCAAAAACCATTGAAATATTCATTTCCTTTGTAAAAATTCACATTGAATTATAAAGCACATATTTTCTAAATTCTCATTTATCAAACAATTTATAAGCAACATAAATCATGCATTCATCAAACTTGTCAACATATAAGCATATCAAAATGGTTCAGGTGGGTCCAAAATAGAACATACTACACATTTCCACATAATTGTCCTGTTCAGCCGTGAACAAAATGTACTATCGCAATCCCACTTAATGGTCTTGTGTAGCTGTGAACTTAAGGGAGTCCGTGAAGGAGTTCCATGTCACTAGCGGGCAGGTGGGAGAAGCCTTTAGTCAAAGTGCACTTTATTTAACTTATGGGACCACCACAAACCTACATAATCATGCATTTCACATCTTGTAAACATATTGCTTAAAATGGCACATTTTTAAACTTGATTCATAACCATAATACCTTGTCAACAATTATTTTCTTATTCTTTCTAGAATTTCCATCTTTCATTTCATAATTTAATAACACAATTCATATAAAACATGTAAAACGTTCTTAAAGCATTTAAAAAGGAAATAAATGCACATGAATAAAGTAGTTGTAAATCATTTATTTCCATTTCCTGAAAGGAACATTTATGGCTTATTACTTAATTATAAAAATGTAACCCACCTTGAATTCCTTGCTTATAGCTTGCTCAAATGTGCCTCTCCTTTTGCTCCCTTTGTATTTCTTGATTCCCTCTTCATAGGCAAAATCCCAAATTAATAGGGTTGCAAAATTGAAAACCCATAAAGCATATTCAATAAAATTTATCCTAGAATACATAAACTCATGCATTTTCTAAACTTCAGGAACTAAAACCCTTCCAAAAATCCAAAGAATCCAAAATGCACTTACCTTGAATCTTCACTGAATATTAAGTTTCTTGGCTCAAAAGAAAGCTCTTTTCTTCCTCTTCCTTTTTCTCTTCTTGAACAACTTCAAAATCTCTCTAGAAAGCTAAGAAAATGGAAACCTAGCTTGCTCTTCTCTCCGACGCCACTCTCTCCTTTTCTCCCTTCTATTTTGTTTTCTTCTTCTTCAATAATACAAGGCACTCTTTTCTTCCCTTAATACCCTTAATGAGTATTAAATGTCCCTTTTGCCCTTTCCTTTATGCCTTATGTCTTTTAACCTTAAGTGATCTTCCAAAAATGCCCTTCAATATTTTTACTACTTTAATACAGCTAAACCATATAATGAAATCCTACTAACATTAACATAATAATTAAACTCCAAAAATTAATCTATCAAAATCTCATAATTCATTTAAATCATGCTTAATTAAAAAAAAAAATTGGAGGCCAACAAATCTCTGTGGGATGATATCTATTTTTCACTACAAGTAACGACCCGTATACTTGCAGTTTTTGACATAAAACTAATAGTTTGGTTTGCAAACAAATAGTTTACAACAACACAATGTAGAGAAGACTAAAGAATAAAAGAGATTGTTGAAAAGGTATTTAAACATCTTACATTTCATCTTTTTGTTTTTTATATCTATATGCATGAGTAGATCTGGTTTTTGAGGTTCTATTTTATTTTTCATTGCATATATTTGATATATATTATGTATGAGATGCATGATTGGAACCTTTCAGTGGTATCAGATCCATCTTGTGCCTTGTTAGACGTAGAATACGTGACATGTAAAAACAATTTTCATGGTTGTGACATCTTAGGGTCCTGTAATGTTTTGTTCAAAATTAATTATAGAAAAATGATTTTTATGGTTTTCTTTCACCAATATGTTCATAAGTTGTAAGTGAATAATTCAGTGTGATTGAAAATAATTTTTAATGTGATTAAAATATTTAATTTAGAATTTACAAGAACATGCATTAAATCTGTCTTTCTGTTGAGCATGTGATGTCTATTGGTTAAACTGATGAGGTTACATATGATTTTCGTAGAATTTGATTCTAGAAAAATTATGTGAACATATTTGGCATGTTTATGCCTCTGTAATTGATATGTGTTTAATTGTTGATACATTTAATTATTTACATTTAGCGATTAATGATACAAAATGCTTGAGATACTCACTTTAATTCATATATGATTTTAAGTACAATTTGGAAGCAAATAAATTGAGTCAAAAGTAGTACATTTAGGTTATTTTCTGAAGATCAATTTTTACTTTTCTTCATGAAACAAAAAGAAGAAAATGAAAAGACAAGAAAAATGGAACATAAAGAAGAAAATTTTTTTAAAAGAAAGCAGTTGGAAAATCAGCTCAAAACAACAGCATAGACGAGGAGAGGAGGGAGCAAATGAAACGCAGACGTTTTCATTAAACATAAAATGCAAAAAGTAGGGCAGAAGCGTGACCAGAGAGGCGTGACCTAGTAGAGACATTAAATTGCCCCATCGAGCTACAGTTGCAGCAGAGGCTAGGGGCGTGCATATAGGTCTACATTTAACGCATTTTTGTGCATTAAATGTAGATGAGGAGCATGCAAACGAGGGGGCATATATGAGTGGGGTGAACAGGAGCACTGAACCAACACGATAAAACCTTATTCATTCCATCAATGAGCAATGGTCAAGCTATAGTAAGTAGTAAGAGGACAAGAGATGTGGGTAGTGAAAGGGTCTTTCGTAGGGGCTACAACATGGGGGTTGAAGCATTTTTTCAAGAAATATCCATAAAAGACTAGACATCTTAACGTCGGTTCAGAGACGACATCAAAGTTGATGACCCAGGTTAAGTATTTTTAATTATTTTGTTGTTTTTTTCTCTCATTAGAAATTGAATGTGTTATCCTACGTTAACTAATTTGGGTTTTGTGTATGGATAATTAGATTTTTGTTATTGTTTGGTAATTTGTGTATGAACTCATTAGGCATTGTGAGATGATGATTTCAATGTATTCATTGAATCGTTAATTACAAATTCATTGCTAGAATTTCGATATAATATGTAATTGTTATATTGAAATTCAAGTGTAGCGACTAATGATTCATAATCATTAGACCGAGGTTAAATAACGCATCGTATGTGGTTGTTACCTTGATTAATCAGTTTTGCTAATTCATAATGCTACTATTTAATTAAATCTAGAGATCATAGCATATGTTATTTGGTAGTTAGGTTTAATTAATGATTGTATCATGATTAAAAAAAACCTAAGGAAAAACTTGGGTTAATTGTTAATGTACGATTAATAGTTGCTAGGAGAGGTTAAAGAACAATAAATTAATGTAATAGTCTTTATTAGGATGTAGGCCAAGATTGAATCAAAGAATCGAGTCCCTACAGAATTCCCCACTTTTATCATTTTTTTGCATGTTTTCTTTAATTTGATTTCATTAGGTTTGTTAGTTTCATTTTATTTTCTTCTTTAAAAAATAAATAGTCCCAGTTAAACCTAAACACCGGTTAATTTCATTTTATAAACTTTACACACACTCTTTATAGGATCAACTTACACTCACCAATGCTATAGTAGTAGGTCTAGTTATTTTTTTTCTGAATAGCGTAATAACACATGGTCAATTTTGGCAGTGTTTAATTTTTTTTGATTTAATTTGTGTTTTGTATATATATTTTTAATTGATTGCACAATAATTATCGTATAGACCAAAAGCTTCTTATCACAACTCCAGTCCATCTCTGAAAGAGTTGATTAGTATTGTGAAAGTTAATACTTTACAATTGCAATAGAATAATCTACAATTCTAGAAGGATGGAGGGAAGTTTCCAAGAAACACATGGTCTAGTGCCCAAGATTTAGAGAGCCAACACAATTCAAGTGCATCTTTAGAAGAACATGTTAAGAATATTACTGCTAACAATTTACAATTTCAGCGAGATATGTAGCAATTATAACAAGAGACAAAAGCAAGTTAACAGAGGATGGAACACCAAATGGATCAGATGGCAATAAGGCTTAATCACTTAGAATCGTAAAGCGAAGAGGAGCAGTTATATTTACCCGAGGTGTACCCAATGGAAATTTATGCAAAAACATTGTAGCAAAGTGACAAGGAGCTTGAAAATTTTGAGATCAACCCTCAATGAATTGTTTGTGTCGAAGAAGTGGAGAAGGAGCTCGAAGCTGAAAAGAACACATCTTTTAGCTCGGAGGTAAATACTGACTTCATGATTATTTTTTAGAGTAACTCTTTACCTTTACATAACAGACTAGAGGAATTGAATGATGAAGAAAAAGGTGAAGATATGTTCGAAATATTTTCGGAGTGCATAAAGTTAGTCAAGATTGAGAATTTGAGGATTGGGGGGATGATAAATGGGAATGATGATCAACTAAGACCCTATTCAGAACAACCTCGCATGGAAGTGGTGCTAACTATAATAACTGAAGATCACAATTTCATCATGTAAAGAGTCGAAGGTGTTAAGCCAAAGACCCTAAACAAAGGCACTTCTTAGAAGGCAACCCAAGTGAAACAAATTGGTTTTCCTTTACATTTCTTCATTACTTTTTATATGCATGTTTTTTTTTAATTTGTTTGTTTTACTTGTTTTTATGTTTTCAATCAAAATGAGAGAAAGAATAAAACAATTGAGACAAACATTTTCTTATTTTCTATTTCTTCTAGGATTATATAATCATGGTTAGAGTGCAAATCGTCTAGAAAATTTCATAGCAACTTTAGCATGTACTTTTGCTCTTGTGATTGGTCGATATGCATTATCTTTAAAAGTAGTGACTAATGGTAGACAAAATCGGTGAGATTTTAAGCATTATTTGATTGACACATCTATATCGGTCTCATTGCCTTTTGATAATGTGTGACTTTGATGACAATATATATCCCGATTTTGCATTGAATTTTTATTCAAGACCACATTTTTATCACATGCATTAACATGGACATGATTAGGCATTCTTTGTTTTTCATAAACTACATTAGCCAAATAACCTATCCTATTGACATAATTTTTTCCTTGATAAACACCTTTGAGCTTTAGCCTTTCTTTTGGTATAAACCATATTTTATGCTTTTAAACTTAACCAAATTTCCTACCTAAGTCATAAAGCTAGTGGAAAATTTGTGATTGTTGAGTTTGTGGATGTACAAAATTCTAAGTGTGCGGGTGTACATATGTGAGGGTTGGCTATAATGTTAAGATGTTATTTTATGTCTTATCATTGAAATTCTCATATTGATGTAGTTTATTTTAATTTTAATAAGGAAAAATAAAATAAAAATAAAAAGGAAAAGAAAAGAAAATGAAAAAGAAAGAAAGAGAGAAAAAATGAAAAATGTTTAAAATAAATGTATCAAGGAAGAATTGCATATGTATTGAAAAGTTGCTAATGGTTTATGCATCTTCCTAGAGTTATAATGAATGTGTTAATTGAGCATGTTGAATATGAGGTAGATGTTGTCTTGGAAGGTTAACTCTTGTGACTTCATTGTATTGTTAACATAAATTGTGTGAGTGATTCCTTCAGGATTGGTATATGCTTCATATGGTTTATGTGTGAGAGTTTAATGGGGTTGTGAACTATAAATTTTGCATTCGCCATAGTTGATGGTACCCATTTTTTGATGAGTGTTGCTTTGTTTGACTAGTTTTGTTGACTTTCACGCTACTTAACCCAAATACATCTCACTTTACCTTTGCCACATTACAACCCTAAAAAGTCCTTTTCTTGATTTTGCATGTGAACATTAGTGGTGGAGAAATGAAATAATATGAAAAGTTATGGATTATCATAATCGTGAATGGTGTTGAATGTACCCATGGATATATTTTAGTAAACACATTTTCCGACTCTACCATTAGATTGCTCAGTTTTTAAAGATAATGAATGTTGATTGATCATAAGTAAAAGTTTAGAATGTTGATATCATGCTATGATTTTTCGAAGTCACTCTTCTTTGTTTATGATTATATATTCTTAGAAAATATGAGAATTGAGTAAATGTTTCAAGTTTGGGAGCATAATTTGGATGTTTTGGCCGAGGACAGAAAAAAGCTAAGTGTGGGGGAAATTGATATGCGTTTAATTGTTGGTACATTTAATTATTTACACTTAGCAATTAATGATACAAAAATGCTTAAGATACTCACTTTAATTCATATATAATTTTACGTACAATTTGGGAGAAAATAAATTGAAGTGATTCGAAAGTACTACATTTTGGTTATTTTTTGAAGATCAATTTTTACTTTTCTTCATGAAGCGAAAAGAAAAACTTAAAAGATAAGAAAAATGGAACACAAAGAAGAAGATAAATTTAAAAGCAAGCAGCTGGAAAATAAACCAAAAACAACATTGCAAACGAGGTGAGGCAGGAGTAAATGAAACGCAAACGTTTGTGTTAAACGTAGACAACGTCTGTTTCATTGAACGCAAGCTTTAAACATAAAATGCAAAAAGAAGGGCAGAAGTGTGAGGAGAGAGGTGGGACCTAGCAGAGACATTAAATTTTCCCATCGAGATATAGTTATAGCATAGGTTAGGGGCATGTGTAGAGGTATGCATTTAACATTTTTTGTCCGTTAAACGCAGACAGGAGCACGTAGACGAGGAGGCATAGATGAGTGGGGTGAACAGGAGAACTAGAACAACACCATAAAACCTTATTCGTCCCATTAATGAACAGTGGGCAAGCTATAGTGAACAGTAAGCGGAGAAGAGATACGGGTAGTGAAAGGGTCTTCTGTGGGGAATACAACATAGGGGTTGAAGCATTTTTCAGGAAAGATCTATGAAGGACTAGACATCCCGACGCTGGTTCAGAGGCAACACCGACTTCGACGACCCAGGTTAAGTATTTTTTAATTAGTTTATTGTTTCTTTCTATCATTGGAAATTGATTGTGTTATCCTATGTTAATTGATTTTGTACAGATAATTAGATTTTTGTTATTTTTCAGTTATTTGTGTATGAACTTATTGGGAATTGTGAGATGATGATTTTAATGCGTTCATTGAATCATTAATTGCAATCCCATTGCTAGAATTTCGATATAATCCATATCTGTTATGTTAAAATTCATGTGTAGTGATTAATGATTTGTAATCATTGGGGATAACATGACCTAGGATAAATGATGCATCATACGTGGTTGTTGCCTTGATTAATCAGTTTTTCTAATTCGTAATGCTACTGTCTAATTAAATATAGAGATTATATCCTAGGTTATTCGGTGGTTAGGTTTAATTAACGACCGTATCTTGATTAAATAAAAACTAAGGGAAAACTCTGGTTAATTATTAACCCACGATTAATATTTACTAGGAGAGGTTAAAGAACAATAAATTAATGAAATATGATTTGTTAGGATGTAGGTTGAGATTGAATTAAAGAATCGGGTCCCTCTTGAATTCCCTACGCTTATCTTTTTCATGTTTTTAAACTTGTTTTCATTAGGTTAGTTAGTTTCATTTTTTTCTTCTTTAAAGACAAAATCTTCCCCCACCCCCTAATTTCCAAGACGTTAAACCTAAATATGGTAAATTTCATTTCATAAACTTAACACGACTCTCTGTGGGAACGACGTAGACTCACCACTACTATAATAATAAGTCCACTTATTTTATTTTGACTAGCGTAACGATGCATGGTCAGCAAGTTTTGTAGAATTATTAATTTTTTTTAATAATTTTGTCAAACAATTTTTAGATCTGGACTGTTTTTCAGAAATTATAAGATCTGCTTTGTTTGATGTTTTGTATGGTTATATTTCGTTTTAGAACCTTAAAATATTTTATGTGATAAAATGTGTTAATTTAATGTTTGATGCGTGCCTCAATAATTTTCTAGAAATTTGATTTCGAAAAATTTTAGAAGTCATATTTGTTGTTTTTGGTGTCTTATCGGTGTTTCAGTGATCATAATAATTTTTGGGTGATTCCTAAATTATTTTAATCATCACGAAAAGAAATAGAGATGGTTGGAATAATGATTTAATGTTATGAAAATTTTGGGAAATTATAAAATTAATTTTGAATTAATTTTAGTATAGCAATAGATTTTCTAGTAAGACTAGAAAAATTGGCATGTATGACAAAATTGAAGTTGTGTCATTTTAGAAATCAAATTATTATTTCAAGTAAATTAATTATGAATTAATTTATGGAATTAGGCATTCATGTTAATTAGATTAATATTGGTTCCAAATGAAATAACATACAATAGTAAGTTTAGCAAATCTAAGTGTTGGATTGGGCTTAGTTCCAAGTGTTAGATTGGACTTTCATGTTAGGATCCATAAAATGTCATAACCAAAATGATGTATTTATATAGATGCATTAGAGAATGCATAGTTAGGAGAATCTGTGGGCTTGCATGATGGATGGTTATGGGCTTAGGCCCAATTTGAATGGGTAGTCTATATCATGTCGTATTATTATGGTAGGCACTATGGCACTGGAGTCGTAAAAATAGCACAAGGTTGTCCAGTCTATCATCTTAAGGAGCTCTTTCATGAACAAGCAAGGTCTGAAAGGTTTGAGACTTCGTAATTGCTCTTCCGCTTCAAGATGGTTGAGGGGATATCTCCAATGCAGTGCGCACTAAAGATGAATGGCTACATCGAGTAGTTGGTCTCCTTGGGTTTTGTTTTAGATCATAAATTAAGTATTGACTTAATTCTGACAGGTTTAACTGATAGTTACTCACAATTTGTACTTAACTATTAGATGAACAATATATCAATCACAATTCCTGAGCTAGTCAATATGCTGAAGGAAGTTGAGCCAGCTATCTGTGAAGAAAAGGTGGTGATGTTGATGGACTCTTTTGACTCGAAGAAAAAAGCCAAAAGAAGAAGAAGTCTGCAGGGCCTAAGGAAGGTTTCAAGAGACAAAAGAAGACTACCTCGAAGGGAACTTGCTTCCACTATGGCAAGAATGGCCATTGGAAGAGAAACTGCAAGGCCTATCAGGAGTCCTTGAAGCAGAAAAAGGTATTTGATGACTTTTAGACCTAATACAAATTGATGTATATGGTCTGATGTCTATACATGTCAAAGGTAGTTTCGTATACTTCATTATCTTTATCGATGATCATTCTCGATATGAGTATGTATATCTTATGTGATACAGGTTTGAAGTCTTTGAAAAGTTTAAAGAATTCAGAAATGAAGTTGAGAAACAACTTGGGAGAAGTATTAAATCACTTTGATTGGATCGAGGTGATGAATAAGCCAATAATTTTTTGATTATTTCAGGGATAATGGAATATTGTGCCAGCTGACTCCACCTTAGATGGCACAACACAATGGAGTGGTTGAGAGGAGAAATCGAACCTTGTTAGACATGGTGAGCTCTGTGATGGGTTTAGAGTATTTACCAAAATCATTTTAACGATATACACTCTAAACTTCTGCTTATGTATTAAACAGAGTCCTATCCAAGTCAGTTAATGTTGCTCCATATGAGATATGGACTACCAAGAAACTCTATCTTTCTCATATGAAAGTTTAGGGTTGTCCTGCTTATGTGAAGCAGATTTAGTCAGATAAGCTTGAAGTTAAATTTGAAAAGTTTCTATTTGTAGAATATCTTAAGGAAACTATAAGATATCAATTCTACCATGCTTCGGTACAAAACGTGTTTGTTTCAAAACATGTTGTTTTTTTAAAGAAAGAGTTTCTTCTAAGAGAAGATAGTGGGAGAAAAATTGAACTTGTGGTAGTTAAAGATGCTTAAATAGATACAAATCAACTGCTGGTCTCAGAACCTTCTTACACACAAGAAGTTCATGGGTGCAGTAGGATACATCATATTCTCGAGAGATATGGATTTCTCATAAGTGAACTTAACAATGTATTGCTCATAGAAGATGATGAGCCTATAACCTATGAAGAGGTTCTAAAGAGTTCAGAATCTAACAAATGACTTTAAGCTATTAAATCCAAAATAGATTCCATATATGAAAACCAAGTACAAACCTTGGTTAACCCATTCAAAGGGATAAAACACATAGGGTGGAAATGGGTTTTCAAAATGAAAACTAACATGGAAGGTGATGTAGTTACCCATAGACCTAGGCTTGTAGGTAAAGATTATCATCAAAGGCAAGGTGTTGTTATGATGAAACATTTAGCTCAGTAGCTATGCTTAAATCCATTAGGATACTCCTAGTCATTGCCGTTTATTATGATTTTTGGTTTGGGTGGGCCCGCACCATTGGGTTTTGTCCCATTTGGTCACACCCACATCCCGTAGAGGGGCGTTGCGCATCCCGTGGGGGCAGCGGGAGTCGAACCTGTGACCTCAGGGTTTTGTTGGGTGCATGACCCACGCCTCTTACCACTGAGCTAACGACAACGTACAGTTCCGCCAGAATCCGGCTGAACCAATTGGTGCCCACCGTGGGGCCCGACTTCAGGGCACCACGTCCAGAAACACACAGATCAGTCAGGCGTCGGTGACAAACCACGATATAAGCCGTTGTTCTGGCGATGCAACATGAGTTAGAGTAGTGGTTCAAGACAATCGCCTTTAAGCGCATTTTGTACAATTTCAGGTACGGTCTTTATGAATAAATAAAGAAAGGCATATTTCATTAACTTGTCTGTTCATTATTTATGAATGGATATTGATCAATAAGCAAATTAATGAAGTCCATGATATATGGCATAGCATGAAGGAAATTACGATGTGATCATACTCATCGAGATTCCTATCATGTGCAATTATGTCAAGATATCTAAATTATCCTAGTCATAGGATTCTTGAGACCGGACATCGGTAATCCGGAAGACTAGCACATCTCACGCTCCTTGATTTGATCAGCGGTGGATCTCGAAACTTTACATATGAGATATTTAGGGTTGAAATGTGGATGCTTACTAGAGGTAGTAAGTACATTGGATGACTGCTATGAGATCATCACATGGATGTCCTATTTTAATGTCGGTGATAATCTCATCATAGTAATGGTGCAAGTATCCTTAGACTTGAGGTGCTCGAGGATATCTTGAATCTTGATTCGTGCTTTGACTCCATTCTTTGTTGCGCTACAGAGGTCGCTCATAGGGTGGTGCTTGAGTACACTTGAGGTATTCAAGGTAATTGAGTAGCCAATAGAGGATTCACCACTTGTGATAGCGAAGATGATACCGATGGCCTCTTGTCGGTCATTACTTGAAAGTCTCGGCCGGACATATATATCATGAAGAGTGTCTTGGTGACATATTAAGTAATGAGTCCCGTGACAAGAACCGATATCACTGGACTAGATTTGACTTAGTCGGTCTAGTAAGAGTTGACACTTTGCCCATACTCATAACCAAGTGGGGTATAGCATGGTGAAAGGACGAATTATACGCAGTAATTATGCGTGGAAAGGTTCGTGATATGGTCCATGATGAATATATGTTTATTCGGCAAACCAATTACTTTCCGGTCAATTGGGGTTCATGATGTGTTGCTAGATACCGCTCATGACTTGCTTAGATTAAGTGTTGATCTAAGTGGCCAACATAACCGGGAACCTAATGGGTCACACGCATAAGAGTGTCTCGAAGATCTCGTAAAATAGTTTTGGACAGAGTTCCAATATATGGAGAGCAAAAGGATTAAATGGATCCCGATGACATCGAGATATGTCCCGATGAGATCGCGACATCGATATTATTTGAAAAAGCGTTTAGGGGTTTTTCCCATCTTGGGACACCAGAGGCGGTGGGACCGACCCAGTGTGTTGGACCACCTCAGCATTTATTTTATATATATATAATTAATTAATATATATATATGTAAGTGGATGGAGAAGGAGATGACTTGCTTTATTATATATATATATATATATATATATATAAACCTAACGTGGAAAGTGTTTCCACTTTTGCATTGAATGAGTCTTTAATGAGTTAAAGACACATGGCAAGTGTAGGAAGAAGTGGGCATGCTCGTTGGTTTTAAAGAGGAAAGAAGGAATTCATTTGTTTTTGAGTTAGAAGAAGTAAAAGGCTTTGAAAGAGTTTCAAGCTTCCTCTCTTCCTCTCCAACGATTCTTCTTCTCCAACCTAGTCTCCTTCATCTTTCTCCATCATCGTTGGATCCAAGCTCTCCAGAACAAAGGTAAGATCTAGCAGTCTTTACTTTTTTCTAGCTATTCCCGGGTCAAAGGGTTTGTCCCGGTTAGGTTTTCCGATCTCTGCGTGGATACCGTTAGAGACGGTCTCCTTTGGTCGTTTGGTTTGACTTTGTTATATAGTCACATGGATCCTGGCTTTCGGGAAGGTCCCGGAACAAAAATTTTTATTTTCTGCACCGTGGGCATGTGATGCTCACACCGGGATTTTCCTACAGTGGTTTCAGAGCCACTTGTGTCGTATATAACAATGAAACCATGACTAGGTCGGAGTTGCCTATTGTTTGTGACGATGATGCATGTTGATTGTGTGAATTTCGAATTCAGTATAGAGATCTTGTTTTCAAAATTTTCTTGGCCATATATGTTTACAAGATGTTGTTGCATATGTCTGTGGAAGCTCGGAATTTATCAATGTGATTTGATATGGTTTTGCTAATTTATTCCCCAATGTTCTGGTTGCTGTCTTTGTGCACATTCAATGAACAGGCATGCTTATAAATTCGAGAATAAATTGTAGAAATTTTTTTTTCGGATTTTCTTTCACCAACATGTCTCTAAGATGTTTATGAATGTCTATGAGAATGGAAAAATGTTTTCGAGGTGATTTACTATTTATTTGAGAATTTATGGTGTGCTGCTAGGAATAACTGTGTTGAGGAACACAGATTCTACATTGGCTTTGTTGCTGAGGTTGAATGAGTTTTTGATGAAAATAAATCCTGAAAAACTTTATGGAACATGTTGTGAACATGTTGTAACCTCTGTAATTTTCTCATAATTTATTGAAAATTTTTCAATGAGTTTTTCAAGCAAAACACAGAGCTTGGCAGTTTTGACAAAGTTGCTGGAGCTGTTTGTTTGAAATAAGAAATTGTGTAGATTTCAGTTCCAATGCCTTGGATCATTTTTAATGTGATTAAAAATGTGTTACATTGATTTTGCATGCTTTCCAAACTGATTTTCTTAAAGCGGGTTTCAAACAATTTTGGATGCCAAATGTGTCTCATTAGCGTCTCGTTAGTATATTCCCTTATCTTGATTATTTTGGCCGTCACAAATTTTGTGAAGGTGCAAGTAGTCTTGATAAAGTGTAGACTACCTAGAGATACTTAGGGTGATAGTTTGATATTCAAAATTATTTGGAAATCTAAATGTATAAGAGTGTATTCATCGATTTCAAGTTTTCATGTATAGTTTGACTATATATGGTAAGCAACAATGAAAGTGTTTCATTGGTACATCAAGGTAAAGTGTATTAGACTTGGTGTTGTGAATTTGAACTGCGCGGATTGAGAAATTAGCGATTAGATAGCAATTCCACACGGATAAATCGATTTACACATGCACAAGTCGACTTGTTCATGTAATCAGATGATAAGTCGACTTGCACAATGTTACAAGTCGACTTGTTGGTGCATACCTGATTTCATAAGTCGACTAACACTTGCATAAGTCGAACTTATACGAGAGGCATAAGTCGGCTTATACATACACAAGTCGACTTATAACATGCATAGGTGGGATGATGGATGATTTTAGGTATAGATTCAATGTGATTGATGAATTACCTAAATCATTCCATATAGTCATGGTGACTATAATCCTATAGCTTGGAGAAGAAGTAGATGAGACACGAAAACCCTCACATTTAATATGAAAACTCACGTCTTCCATTAATATGGGAGAACCAGATTTCTTATAGAGTTGGGTTGTTGGGTAAACCCAAGCTCACTCTATCTGAATATGTTCGAACCATGAAAATAAGATTTTCGGATTAATGGGTCGGTTTTCACAAGAAGCGTTGATTTGTTGAGTAAACTCAAGGTCAAGCGTGGATAAGAGGCGAAAGTGGGAAGTGTACATCGATGTCACGCGCATCAAGAGTTGATAACCCAATGTGTGCATACATCACGAGTTGATAGCACTAGTCGATAGTTGCATCTATGAAGCAAATGGTATGACCAATACATGCCGATTGATCTAAGGTGGCTTGTTGGGTAAACCTAAGGTCATTTTAGTAATGTCGGATATCTAAGATGCAATTGGTATGACTGATACCTACCGATTGACCTAAGGTGGCTTGTTGGGTAAACCCAAGGTCATTGTTAGTAATATCGGATATCGACCTACTAGGACATTTTGTCATAATGTTTCTTGGATTTGTGGTGAGGGTTATGGATTTTTTGAAACTAGTGGGAGGCATATGCATGTCATGCAAGTCCTTATGATCATGCATGTAATTCTATTCTAACATTCTTTCTCTCTCTCTCTTTAGATTATTGAAGATGACTTCCAGTGTGAACTTGCGCTCGCTTATGGACTCAAACAAATTAACTGGACCAAAATTTCTTGATTGGCTGAGAAATCTGAGAATTGTTCTCGGTCGAGGAAGCTGGGATATATCTAGATGTTCCACTTCACGATCCACTGCAACGATGCTTCGATGAAGATCGAAAGCATATCATAAGCAATCTATCAAGAAGGATAGTAGCAAGTGCTTATGGTGGACTCTTCTTACGGTTAAAAAAAATCCAAAGAAGAAAAGGTCTAAGAAACCAAAAGGAAGTGCAGCAAGAAGAAAGCCAAAGAGATCGCACGAAAGGAACTTGCTTCCATGTGGCAAGACAGCCCTTTGGGCTAAAGCGTAAAGTCTATCTGGAAGAAGTGAAGCAGAAGAAGGCATCAGATGCCTCGACTTCTTCAAGTATGTTTGTCATTGAGGTTCATACTGTTTCTGACCATAACATATCGATATTAGATACCGGTTGTGGCTCACACATATGTAATGATATCACGGGGCCTCGGGGACGATGAGCTTACTCGTGAAGGAGAACTAGACCTCGTGTGGGAAATGGAGCATGAGTTGTTGCATTAGCCTTAGGCACTTACTTTTTGTCACTCCCCACTGGGCTTGTAATTAAATTAGATGATTGTTATTTTGTACCTGTATTAACAAAGAACATATTGTCTGTTTCTTGTTTAAATAGAGCTGGTTTCTATTTGACTTTTAGTAACAATGTTTGTTCTATTAGTTTGAATGGAATGCTTTATGGTACTGGTACATTATGCAATGGAATTTACATATTAGATATGTCACATCCAATTATGAATGTCAATGACACGGAAAGACATAAACGAGATAATTTAAAATCAACTTACTTATGGCATTTCATGGCCATATAAATGAGAGACGCATAGCTAAGCTCCAAAAGAGTGAAAGTTTAGGGTCTTTTGATTATGAATCATATGACACGTCACGAATCTTGTTTATTAGGCAAGATGACTACATTACCCTTTAAGAGAAAGGGTGAACGGCGGCGGAGTATTAGACCTAATACATTCGGATGTATGTGGTCCGATGTCCATCCATGCGAAGTGGTTATCTTTACTTCATTACCTTTATCGATGATTATTCTCGATATGGGTATTTGTATCGATGAGATACAAATCAAGCATTGAAAAGTTCAAACAATTCGAAATGAAGTAGAAAGCGAACTTGGGAAAAGTATCAAGACATTACGATCGATCGTGGTGGGAATACTTAGACCAAGAGTTTTTGGATTATCTCAGAGATAATGGGATATTATCTCAATGGACTCCTCCGTACACACCACAGCACAACGGTGTGGCCGAAAGGAGAAATCGAATCTTGTTAGACATGGTACGATCAATGATGGGCTTTGCAAAGTTACCAAAATCCTTTTGGGGGTATGCAATCGAGACATTTGTTTACTTGTTAGCGAGTTCCATCGAGCGATTGATGTTACTCCGTATGAGATGTGGACTAACAAAAGACCCTATCTTACTCATTTGAAAGTTTGGGGTTGTCTTGCTTATGTGAAGCGGACACGATCGAGATAAACTTAATGCAAAATCGACAAATGTTTGTTCGTAGGATATCCTAAAGAAACAATGGGATATCAATTCTACCTTTTGAGGAACAAAAGGTGTTTGTTTCAAGCATCTTGTCTTTAGAAAGAGTTTCTTTTACAAGAAGGCGGGGGGCAAAATAGAACTTGAAGAAGTTGGGATGCTCGAGCAGACGCAGATCAACTGCGTGAACAAACCGTGACTCATACGGATGAAGTAACAGTTCAACCTTCTACAACACACAAAGTTAAATGAGGTCACGTGGGATCGCTCTGCTCTAGAGATATGGATTTCGTGAATGAGCAGAATGACGTATTGCTCATAGAAGATGATGAGCCTACCACCTATGAAGAGGTTACGAAGAGTTCAGAGTCTCGAAATGGCTTCAAGCTATGAAAATTGAAATGGATTCCATGTATGAAAACCAAGTATGGACTTTGGTTGAGGCATCTTGAAGAATCAAACCCATAGGGTGCAAATGGGTTTTCAAAAGAAAACCGACATGGATGGTAATGTAATTACCTATAAAGCAAAGCTTGTGGCTAAAGGTTTTCGCCAAAGACAAGGAGTTGACTACTGACGAGACCTTGACCTTAGCGATGCTTAAATCCATTAGGATACTCTAGCCATTGCCACTCATTAGGATTATGAGCTATGGCAAATGGATGTGAAGACGACTTTCTAAATGGGCGAGGATGTGTATATGACACAACACGAGGGCTTCACCTCTATGATGGCAAAAAGGTATGCAAGCTTGAAATCCATTTATGGATTGAAACAAGCATCCAGGAGTTGGAATATCCGTTTTGATGAGGTAATCAAAGAGTTTGGTTTCTCAAAATCCGGATGAACCTTGTGTGTATAAGAAGGTTAGTGGGACTGCAATCGTATTCCTTGTCTTTGTATGTAGATGACATATTATTGCTAGGAAATGATGTCTACTATGCTCTGATCATCAAGATTTGGTTGTCAAACAATTTGCCATGAAAGACCTTGGTAAGCAACTTATATCCTTGGGATAAGTATCTATAGAGATAGATCAAAAGGTTGCTTGGTCTTTCACAATCAGCGATACATAGACAAGATGCTAAAAGGTTTAGCATGGAGCAATCAAAGAGGGTACCTTCCATCCTCGTGGGATAACACTCGAAATCTATGTGTCTAAGACCACAAGATGAGAGGATGTGCATGAATATGATCCGTATGCATCTGCGGTAGGATCTATCATATATTTGTGCTATATCTGAGACCCGATGTATCATATGCTCTAAGTATTCGAGCGGATACCAATCGGATCTGGTGAGGGTCCTTTGGGTGGTTGTCGAGAATATCCTCAATACTTACGAAGGACTAAGGATGTTTTCTTGATATATGGGGATGGAGATCTCCGGTGGCGGGTATCTGATGCGATTTTCAATCGATAAGGATGATTCCAAATCCCAATCAGTTACGTATTCACCTTTGTATGGTGGGGCGATTAGTTGGAAGAGTTTCAAGCGAGGCGACTATTGGACGATTCAACGGTAGAAGCGAGTACATTGCTTGCTTCCGTAAAAGCGTGAAAAGGCGATTTGGATCAAAAAATTCATTCTTGAACTTGGTGTGGTTCCTAGCATTGATGGGCCCATGCGGTTGTATTGTGACAACAATGGGGCTATTAAGAAGCGAAAGAACCAAGGTCTCATCAACGATCCAAACACATTACTCGCAGATATATCACGATCGAGGAGATCATAGGGCGAGGTGATGTCGGATCGAGAGAATTCCCACCGAGAAAAATATTGCGATCCGTTGACAAAGCCATTATCACAAAAGAGTTTTGATTCTCATGTACTACTTTATGGTATTAGATATCAAAGGCGATTGGCTTTAGGTCGAGTGGGAGATTGTTGAGTAGTGCTTTCGAAGGCGATCGCCTTTAGCGCATTTATACAATTGTGTACAATCTTTATGAATAAATAAAGAAAGGCATATTTCATTTACTTGCTGTTCATTATTTATGAATGGATATTGATCAATAAGCAAATTAATGAAGTCCATGATATATGACATAGCATGAAGGAAATTATGGTGTGATCATACTACCGAGATTCCTATCATGTGCAATTATGTCGATATCTAAATTATCCCTAGTCATAGGATTCTGAGGCCCGGACATCGGTAATCCGGAAAGACTAGCACATCTCACGCTCTTGATTTGATCAGCGGTGGATCTCGAAGCTGTACATATGAGATATTTAGGGTTTAGATGTGGATGCTTACTAGAGGTAGTAAGTACATTGGATGACCCGCTATGAGATCATCACATGGATGTCCTATTTTAATGTCGTTGATAATCTCATCATAGCAATGGTGCAAGTATCCTTAGACTTGAGGTGCTCAAGGATATCTTGGATCTTGATTACGGCTTTGACTCCATTCCTTGTTGCCTTACAGAGGTCGCTCATAGGGTGGTGCTTGGGTATAACTTGAGGTATTGAAGGTAATTGAGTAGCCAATGAAGTTCACTACTACGTGATAGCGAAGATGATACCCATGGCCTCTTTTGAGGTCATTACTTGAAAGTCTCTGGTAGACATATATGTCATGAAGAGTGTCTTCGGTGACATATTAAGTAATGAGTCCTAGGACAAGAACTGATATCACTTGGACTAGATTTGACTTAGTCGATCTAATAAGAGTTGACACTTTGCCCATACTCATAACCAAGTGGGGTATAGCATGGTGAAAGGACGAATTGCTGCAGTAATTGTCTATGAAAGGTTAGTGATATGGTCCATGATTAATATATGTTTATTCGTCAAACCAATTACTTTCCGGTCAATTGGGGTCATGATGTGTTACTAGATACGCTCATGACTTGCTTAGATTAAGTGTTGATCTAAGTGGCCAACATAAGGGAACCTAATGGGTCTGCACGTAAGAGTGTCTCGGAGAACTCGTAAAATAGTTTTGGGCGAGTTTGATATATGGAGAGCAAAAGGATTAAATGGATCCCGATGACATCGAGATATGTCTCGATGAGATCGCGACATCGATATTGTTGAAAAAGCGTTTAGGGGTTTTCCCATCTTGGGACAGGTAGGCGGTGAGACCGACCCAGTGTGACGGACCACCTCAGCATTTATTTATATATATATATATATATATATATATATATATATAAGCCTAACGTGGAAAGTGTTTCCACTTTTGCATTGAATGAGTCTTTAATGAGTTAAAGACACATGGCAAGTGTAGGAAGAAGTGGGCATGCTCGTTGGTTTTAAAGAGGAAGAAGGAATTCATTTGTTTTGAGTTAGAAGAAGTAAAAGGCTTTGAAAGAGTTTCAAGCTTCCTCTCTTCCTCTCAACTATTCTTCTTCTAACTAGTCTCCTTCATCTTTCTCCATCATCGTTGGATCAAACTCTCGAACAAAGGTAAGATCTAGTAGTCTTTACTTTGTTCTAGCTATTCTGGGTCAAAGGGTTTGTCCCGGTTGGGTTTTCGATCTCTTCGTGGATCTGTTAGAGGCGGTCTCCTTTGGTTGTTTGGTTTGACTTTGTTATATAGTCACATGGATCTTGGCTTTCGGGAAGGTCCCGGAAAAAAAAATTTTGTTTTCCGCACCGTGGGCATGTGATGCTCACACCAGGATTTTCCTATAACACATTGGTTTGCAATTACCCGCAACCCTGCCGCTTGAGCCTCATGTTTCCTGCACGGAATCTTCAGACCTGAACGATCAACCGCAACCTCAAACCTTGGAACAAGAAGAACAGAGCGTTGCTTTGGAGGATAACGATGCACTCAATATCTTGAATCTTCAACCGTCGGATCAGATCCTCTTTGCTTGTACACACCTCCCTCACCCAAAATGCGAATAAGGAAGCAATTGACTGTTGATTCGCGAGTTTTTGATCTCAAGGCGACAACAAGAAATTGTACGCAGACGGCAAATCGCAGCAGACGGCGATGACGACCGATTGCCACCGCAATCAAGACCTAGAAAAAATCGTGGGCGATCAGTTAACGCAGCCATGAGCTTCCGTCCGGATCGCTGACGGCCTGATATAGCTCTCCCTTTACTCTGAGGAATCTTGGATAGCCTCCGTGCCGCACCAAAAAATACCGACACACTGAAAATACCGGAAAGGCAGGCCTGGACTACCTCGGCACTTCAATCGATGATGAATCTACATTGCGTTACGGGCGCCATCGATTGTAAGGCATTCATGCGGCCTTCCAAGAGGGAGCTGGCGATGGTTCAATAGCTTGCCTAGTTTGTATCACATGTTTTGAAGATTTCAAGTTATTATTCTGAACGGATTCGCCACGATGGCGGCCCGCGAAGGCGACTTTGGAGGTGATCAATTGACGGAAGGAAGGCGAAATTTACGGGAATTCATCACTCGATTCAATAATGAAGCGGTCGAGGTCCCCGACCTAACTTGTTCGTCAATGTTGGCGGCGCTGATGAACAACAAGAGGGATAAGGAGTTCAAAAATTCGTTAGCCCTCGATCAACCCCGATCCGTTCAGGAAATAAGAAACAGGGCGGATAGGTACATTCAGCTCGAAGAAGTGTTGAGAAATACAAAGCATAGAACGGATGATCGCTCGACAAATGATAGAGCGGGTGGTTCACACAAGCGACAAAAAGGCCAGTCGATTTGGAGAAAACCAACCGATCGATAGGGATATCGACAGGAGTTCACCCCGCTCAACAGGCGATATGCAGAAGTACTGGCGGCCATGAGAGCAGATGGGAAAACTATCCGAGAACCCAAAAAGATGAAGACTCCCCCCAAGGATAGGAATCCCGATTTATACTGTCGTTTCCATAAAGACATTGTTCATGACACGGAAAATTGCTGGCAATTGAAAAGAGAAATCGAATTCCTCATACAAAGGGGAAGGTTAGGCAGATTTGTGAGGCACGAGCAAAATGCCGATTGAGATAATGAGCATAAGAGCGGCTGATCCAACAACAGACGATAGAATTGGAGGCGGAATGATAGAAATGATAAAGGGAGGCGGAATACGGATACAGACGTTCTACGTAAAGAGAGAGGTCGATCAAGGGAAATAGGCGACATGAACGCTGGGCAACAAGATGACCGACCGACAGGGGTCATCACTATGATATTTGGTGGAAATGCAGCAGGGAGATCCACTACTAAAGGGAGAAAGAGATATGCCAAACAGGTCGGCAGAGACTCATCAACCAAAAGAACGAGGGAGAACGACGGGATGATTTTGTTCGACGAGTCTGACCTTGATGGTATAAATTGTCCTCATGACGACGCCCTCGTTGTAAATCTGAACATGAACGGCTACGAGGTGAAGCGGGTGATGATTGATACGAGCAGCTTGGTCGACCTGTTGTATTATGATGCTTTCAAGGAGATGAAGGTACCCGAAGTTCGGCTACTGCCTATAGAAGGACCCATCAAAGGGGTAACTGGAGCATCATCCTATCCATTTGCCCAGGTATGTTTGAAAGTGAAGTTCAGGCAAAGTTCACGTCAAATGGAGAGGGACGTTGAATTCCTAGTGGTGAAGTTTCAAGGGACATACAATGCAATAATTGGGCGAGCTACTCAAAATGCCCTCAGAGCGATCGTCTCCACCTACTACCAAGTGATGAAATTCCCAACGTCCCATGGAATCGGTCTTATCGGAGGTTGAGAAAATCGCTAAGAATGCTACTTAATAAAACTTTAGGCAGGCGGTAGTCTGTGAGCTCTCTTGATGTGAGAACCATGAGGAGATGGATAGGATGAACCCAGTGGAAGAAGCATGGCGAGTCGTCTTTGAGCGAAGCCGATCTCTCTAAATTTAGGTTAGAGCTCGAAAGACCTAGTTAAAGAAATCATGAGGTATTTAGTAGAAAATAGATCGGTCTTCGCTTGGTGCAGGTGACATGCCTGAATTTCTCGGTCGGTCGCCTCGCACTCACTTGGTATTCAACAAGATTACAAGCCGGTTAGGCAAAAGAAGCGTTCGCACTGCAAGGAGTCAAGTATCCTGAATGGCTCACCAATGTGGTGTTGGTGAAGAAGAAAATGGGAAATGGAGAATGTGCATCGGCTCATCGACTGAACAAGGCATGTCAAAGACGGTTTCCACCCAAGATCGACCAAACTAGTAGACTCCACTTAGGGTATGAACTTCTCGACTTCTTGGATGCTTTCGGGCTACCATCAAATTGAGATGAGCCTCAAGACTAAGAGAAGAGCGCCTTCATAACCACCAAGGCACATATGTTACCAAGTAATGCCGTTCGGCAGAAGAATCTGCGGGGGCCACTTATCAGCGGCTCGTCATGGAGGTCTACAAAAAATAGATCGGTCGATCTGTTGAAGTTTACGTAGGTGATATGGTGGTCAAAAGTAAGACAGCTGCGGAGCATGTGGGAGATCTCAGAGAGGTCTTCGGACCATAACAATTCGGATGAAGTTGAATCCAAAAAATGCGTCTTTAGTGTGGCATCAGAAAGTTCACAGGGTTCATGATTACTCAGCGGGAATTGAGGCTAATCCGAGAGAAGATTGAAGCCATCATCCAAATGCCTCGCCAAGAATGCTTGAAAGAAATCGAGATATTGACCGGTAGGATAGTCTCTCTAGCGGAGTTCGTTTCAGTTGGGAGATAAGTGCCTCCCATTTTCAAAATTTTGAGGAAAGCGAATGTGACCCAGTTCAATGGCGGATGAATGCGAAAACTTTCAACACTTAAAGCAATACTTGTCTAGCCGCCTATCCTGCAAAGCCGGTCGAGGAGAATCGATTTTATATTTGGCGATTCTGGAAGGGTCAATGTTGATACTTGTTCGATCGGAGAAAACGAAAGCAACACCCGATCTACTATGTCGATAAAGGTGTTGACCGGATCGGAGATGAGGTATCGCCTATAAAGCTAGCCCTCTCCTTGTAATGACGGCCCGAAGCTAGACCCTACTTCCAAAGTCATACCATTGAGTATGAACCAACCAACCTCTCAGGCAGTGCCTTTAAAAGCCTGAAACTTTGGGTCGAATAATAAAGTGGGCGATGAGAGTGGGAGAGTTCGACATACAATACAAGCCGGGACGACTATTAAA